>BSBM01000757.1:0-1235000 GCA_027924585.1 Larix kaempferi
TTGAAAGTGGATATTCAGTTTGGAAAATAGTATAAAAGTATATCCGTTTTCATCATGTTTTTTCAACTGGTAGATTTGCCACACTAATAAGCCTAGATTCCTCCATCTAAATTTTATTGCATACAAATTTTAGGTAGATGAGAAATTGAAGATCACTTTACCTTAAATAATAAATCATGACCAATATTTTCCCATGGAATTGAAAGTGACATTAGACAACATCTTAGAGGAAACATATCAGAGTTTGGATTTTTAACAACTCTAACAACAACATAGGCGTGCTTTGCTACTGTAGATGCAACAATTGTAGCCTTACACACAATAGTTCCTAAACCCATTTTGAAGCCTCCCTTTGATATTTGAACTGGTGATGGAGGACCCGTCTCTTCTTCACTCCGATCTATAGTAACAATCAACCATGATTAATTTACATGTTATTTATTTCCTTTTTCTTTTTTCTGCAAACTACAATAAATTGTATCCATAACATTAAAGCAAAAGATAGTAAAGTGAGACCAAGTTCAAGTTTTTCCAAAAGGACAAATAATATTTATAAAATCTAGTACGAATGAAGAAAGTTCAAAATAAAAAATGCAAAAAGATGTCAAACTAGATTAAATACTTTGTCTAAGAAATATTTGTCTCCTAAGTGTTTACCCAAAATACAAAGCTAATTTTCTGAGAGCTGTGTCATTTGAGTATGTGCAACAGGTATGGTATAAACACAAAAAGTTCAACATTGTAATATTCTCGCAAAATAGAATATAATTTAAATATTCTTCAATCACATTCCTATAACCAAAGAATTTATAAGATAACATTACTAGTGGACTTGTCTCATGGCATAGTCAAAATTTGTCAAAAATTACATAAGTGTTGAGATTCAAACTCAGAATAGTTCTTCTAACTGAAAATAGATGAGAGAGAACTTGCTGAATAGTGAAAGCTATGACCACTTTGAATTTAGATTTTTTAGCTACAAAAATAGATGAGATGAGAGTTCTAGACTGATTACATGTGTATTCCCACTTTTCATATGGAAGTTACAATTTGCTAGAGGACAAACCAACAGTGGTTCGGAGTGAAAACTAAGGTTACCGGATGTAAAATAAAAAAATGCTTGGTTATAGGAGGAAACATTGCAAGTTGTTACAGTTGGAATGAACAGGGTGATCAACAACTGCATCTCTACCCTAATAAGAAATTTTAAGAGTCGTGCCAAATGTCTTCTAGATGTGCAGAAGTCCTTTGAATGAGATTGGAAACATATGGTCATCTCCAAAACTCTTAGAAAATATTCTTTTCTTGTAGAATTGTAGGATGCTTTGGATTTACTTTGGAAGATTTTTTCTACAGGCATGCTCTGATTTAATATACAGTCTTCTATTAATACGAATTTTAGATGGAAGAAAAAGTGAATGTGCAATGCCATACTTGTTGTCCCATAACTGACAATAAGAAATGCACCTGTTTTTTTTCAGAGAACTAGGCATCGGAATTGTACCATACATTCCTCTTGGCAGGGGATTCTTCTCTGGTAAAGCAGTAGTGGAGAGTTTACCAGAAAATAGTTCACTGGTATACTTCACCTTTTTAACTAAAATTGACCTTTAATAATTTTCCAGTATGTGCTGATCCACTGAGTGCACTTGTAGTAGATGCTTGAGGAAAAATAAGACACCATCTATTCATGTGGTTCTTTCTTTGATATTTAATTTTAAATTTTAACCTTGCCTCTTATTTATTGGAGTTAGGCTTGTCATCCAAGATTTAAAGGAGAAAATCTGGAGAAGAACAAAATTTTCTACACATATTTCGAATTTAGCTAAAAAGCACAGGTGCACACCTGGTCAACTAGCTCTTGCATGGGTTCTGCATCAAGGTGATGATGTTGTTACCATCCCTTGTGAGTATCACTAATATTTCTTTTTATTCAATGTGCATGCATTGGTTGGCATGGATATCTCTGAAAGGATAACTAGTGATGCTAGTAACTGTTCTATTCAATTTGATTTTTGGGAAAGAACAAAAAAAGCTAAGAACCTTGAAGAAAATATTGGCTCATTGAATGTCAAACTTTCCTAGCAGCACTTGGAAGAAATTGTTGGTTCACTATCATTTGACGAAGTTGCAGGCCTGTGAACTTATGAATCCATGCATCACAAATCATGGATATTTGTAGATACCCCACATAAATGATATTCTGGATAATCGCTTCATCAGAAGTATCCACCAAGAAATAATTGAGAGGATTTTAGAATTGGCCTAGATTTGTCAAATGTCATGGTTTATTCATCATCCTTGCCACTATTAGGTAAGAACGTTACATTTCTTATAGCAATTTCTTTATTTGAATTTGATCATGCGCACAAGCAGTTTCATGAAGATACCCTAAAGCATTAGCTGCAATAACATACAAATAAGAGGACATTGATGCTTTATTTTCATGTATTTGAATAGTTTGGAGCCCATGTACAAAGGCCATATTATTCAAGAAATTATAATTTGATCATGTGGTGAAAAGCATAAAGTACAAAAGGACATATGATGTAATGCTTAAGTAAAGGGTAGAATCGCATACACACAATAATAAAATAAAAGCTAACCCTTTATTTAAGGAAGATATGATAAAGATAAGATAATTTTATTAATGTGACAAATGATAAATCTCTCATGGAATATTCCCTTTTTGGAATCCTAGGATTGTAGAAATGGCCAAATGAAGGAGAAATGTACTTCCATGCTACATTCCTTTCCAAGGGCATTATTTGTACACTTTGGAAACTAAATGAAGCAAAGCCTTCCCTACAATAGTAGGTTCTAGTTCTGATATCTGATACTCCAAGCTCTAACATACTTGAGTTATGCATATTGGGAAACACTCTAGAAGAAACTAGCTCTTGTTTGGTAGTGGCCTAAAAGGGGATGCTTGGTATCATTGGTAGGAATTCATGTTGTTTTTCAAGCCATGGTAAGTGGATTCAACACTAAGAATAATCTCAAAAGTTTTAGATGTACAATGGTAATTGTAACATGGAAATTGTCTAAAAAAAAAGTATCAATAATCTGACAATCACATCACTTCTACATGAAGGAAATTTGCAGTTTTACATCCTTTCGGTAATCAGATTGCATTGTGTCACTAGAAACATAAACTAGATGTTTACTAAATTTTAAAAGAAAATTCTTCAGATCTAGAAGAAGACATGTGCAATAAAGCTACACACCATGTCCATTTGTTGTGCTCAATTGGGTTCCAGCTTCGACGTTTAGAGACATTACAAGGGCCCACCGTTTCCTACAATAAGAATCAAATCTTTTATCAAGAAAGCATACTGAAGAAGAGACCACAATATGCTTTGATCCAATATTCTAATCATTATGAAAAAATTGAAGCTTCCGAGCTTTCTATGCAGGAAAGGCCTTTGACACTATGGTTTATAGAGTGCAAAAAAAATGTTTACAACTGCTTCCTTTGAGGCACACTTACAACTATATTGCTTTGTTTATGTTTCAAAAAATTAAGACCAAATAGAAACTCAGTGTTTTCATAGGTCAACCAAATTTGACTTCTCCTTTAGGTGATGCCCAAGTGCTGTGAACAACACTTTGAGCTTATATGACTTTGAACATTTTCATGTTTGATTATTCAAAGAACTCCGATGAAATTATTATGGCAACTTGTAGAATTTCCAAACTCTTAAATCCAAGCAATACCAAGCATTTATTAAGACAATACAACTAAGGAACAACAAGCAGTATTTGGTGAGTTTTCCCTGAAGATACAGTATTTCCTTAAATTCAGTGGTTTTGCAATAAGATGACATCAACGTATTGGTTAAGATCCCCAAAATCTAGTTCTAAAGGTAAAATATTGAATGCAATTGTCATATCCGATGTTAGTCTTTCTGGGAATCATCTGTTTGGAGCTTCCAAATATGGTCTTGGATGTGAAATAGTTCAAAGTTCTATAGGAGGGCATTCTTGTAAGAGGTTAAAAATTTTAAGTAGCGAGGTGAACAACTTTTCCTTGTTGAAAGTTGTTGTGAAGTTGCCTCAAATTCTAGTGTAATATTTATTGACCTGAAAGCTCACGCATTGGGCACGTGAAAAGACATCTGCTCGATTTCAAATCATTTTGGTTAGTAGCTATCCAAATGCATCAGTGTATATTGCAGTTTACAAAAGATTGATGCATATTTTATGCTTATGCTGGTTACAACAGAGGAGCTCCTTATTTACTTGGAAAATATTGTGCCATTTTCCTACCAACAAAAGAGACCTTTAATTTATTTACATTGGACGACTGACTGTACTGATTGTTAAATTTTCATAATGTCTCACTCTTGAATTGCTTCATTTTGCATTGGTTCTAGCCTCTAGGTTGTTCCGTTGCTGCTTCTTGCATGGAATGTTGGCAAATAATGTAAGCAAAACTTATAGATTTTTTATTGTTTGATTTAGGATATGGCAGGACTAATAAGTAAGATAAATCGTTCATCTATTGGACCAGTACCTACTGCGTACTCTGCTTTTTAAGTGCCATTTTTTACTTTGGCTCTTACGGCTAGTGCTAGACAAGGACCTTGTCATTACTGCATGATTTTTGTTTTGTATTTATTGACTCATCTTTATTTTGTAGGAGATAACATATAAAGTTGTTTCTTACATATTTGACTCAATTTGGTTCTATATGGAAATAAAATGGCTGTCATGCATTTGGCATGCCAATTTTTTATAGGAGATAAAGTATAGAAATAAAAAAAAATTAAATTATTTCATATCAGGTTCATGGTAAAAGTCAATATTACCTAGGGACATATTATTAACTAAGAGATCAATTGTAAACATTTAAATGTGAAAAAACTTGTAACATGTCAAATGTTGTGGTTTATTCATCATCCTTGCCACTATTAGCTAAGGCCATTACATTTCTTATAGCAATTTCTTTATTTGAATTTGATCATGCACAGAAGCAGTTTCGTGTAGATACCCTAAAGCATTAGCTGCAATAACATACAAATAAGAGGACATTGATGTTTTATTTTCATGTATTTGAATAGTTGGTATCCCAAGTACAATGTCCATATTATTCAAGAAATTATAATTTGATCATGTGGTGAAAAGCATAAACTACAAAAGGACATATGATGTAATGCTTAAGTAAAGGGTAGAATCCCATACACACAATGATGAAATAAAAGCTAACCCTTTCCTCAAGGAAGATATGATAAAGATAAAATCATTTTATTAATGTGACAAATGACAAAGCTCTCAGGGAATATTCCCTTTCTAGAATCCTAAGATTGTATAAATAGCCAAATGAAGGAGGAATGTACTTACATGTTGCATTCCTTTCCAAGGGCATGATTTGTACACTTTGGAAATAAAGGAAGCAGAGCCTTCCCTACAATAGTAGGTTCTAGTTCCGATCTCTGGTACTCCAAGCTCTAATATACTTGAGTTATGGATATTGGGGAACACTCTAGAAGAAACTATCTCTTGTTTGGTAGTGGCCTAAAAGGGGATGATTGATATCATTGGTAGGAATGCATGTTGTTTTTCAAGCCATGGTAAGTGGATTCAACACTCAAAATAATCTCAAAAGTTTTAGATGTACAATGCTAATTGTAACATGGAAATTGTCTGACAAAAAGTATCAATAATATGACAATCACATCACTTCTACATGAAGGAAACTTGCAGTTTTACATCCTTTCGGTAATCAGATTGCATTGTGTCACCAGAAACATAAACTAGATGTTTACTAAATTTTAAAAGAAAAGCCTTCAGATCTAGAAGAAGACATATGCAATAAAGCTACATACCTTATCCATTTGCTGTGCTCAATTGTGTTCAAACTTCAAGGTTTAGAGACATTACAAGGGCCCACTATTGCTTGCAATAAGAATCAAATCTTTTATCAAGAAAGCATACTGAAGAAGCGACCACAAAATGCTTTGATCCAATATTCTAATCATTATGAAAAAATTGAATCTTCCAAGCTTTGTATGCAGGAAAGGCCTTTGACACCATGGTTTATAGACTGGAAAACAAATGTTTACAACTGCTTCCTTTGAGGCACACTTACAACTATTTTTATTTTTTTATGTTTCAACAAATTAAGACCAAATAGAAAATCATTGTTTTCACAGTCAACCAAATTTGACTTCTCCTTTAGATGATGCCCAAGTGTTGTGAACAACACTTTGAGCTTAGATGACTCTGTACATTTTCATGTTTGATTATTCAAAGAACTCCGATGAAATTATTATGGCCACTTGTAGAATTTCCAAACTCTTAAATCCAAGCAATACCAAGCATTTCTTAAGACAATACAGCTAAGGAACAACAAGCAGTATTTGGTGAGTTTTCCCTGAAGATACAATATTTCCTTAAATCCAGTGGTTTTGCAATAAGATGACATCAACATATTGGTTAAGATCCCCAAAATCTAGTTCTAAAGGTAAAATATTGAATGCAGTTGCCATATCCGATGTTAGTCTTGCTGGGAATCATCTGTTTGAAGCTTCCAAATATGGTCTTAGATGTGAAATAGTTTGAAGTTCTATAGGAAGGCAGTTTTGTAAGAGGTTAAAAATTTTAAGTAGTGAGGTGAAAAAATTTTCCTTATTGAAACTTGTTGTGAAGTTGCCTCAAATTCTAGTGTAATATTTATTGACCTGAAAGCTCATGCATTGGGCCTGTGAAAAGACATCTTCTCGATTTCAAAGCATTTTGGTCAGTAGCTATCCAAATGCATAAGTGTATATTGCAGTTTACAAAATATTGATGCTGTGAAAATGCCCACATAAGATCCAAAGAGATGATGTAAACCTCACAATGAAAGAATTTAGGAATAATAGAAGATGAGAGAAGCATTAGAACATAGATCCAAAGAAACTCTGATTGAGGCAGAATAATTACACATGTTACATTAAACTGAATAGTAAACTGGTAAATATACAATGCTGAGTATGAGGATTCAAATTCACTAGGTGGAATTCGAATTAGCCTTCATGCACAGATCCATAATCAGTGGAGAGTCATCACTGCATAACTAGGAGTCCACCTTCTCATCAGTGAAGTCATCAATGCACAAGTAATGGTCAACCGGGAGTCAAACTGAGTCTAACTGAGTGTGGTTGGTGTAACTGGCACATGGAAGCACTAATGTAGTGAAGGAGGCTCAGTGGAGGGAGGAGATGGAGCTAGCTTGAGTCAGAACAGGCTATCTAGTCACACTGGAGGTCCATCGGAGTGGTAAGGTCAGTTAGGAGTTAGTTAATCCTTAAATCAAGGAAAGAACTAAAGATAGCTGAACTAAACTGGACTGGTAGGTGAAGAAAGGCACCTTTCTCATGCAGTAGGTGAAAGGAGGGTGCACTAAGCTCTAGGAGAGCTGAAACTGATCTGAAAGAAGCTTTGGGGGCTAGTTTGCTGAGGGCTAGGTGTTGGTACTGATGACTAGGATGCATGCAAACCCTAATTTTTCATGCATGACTGAAAATGAAAATGACAGAAATGCTAGGAGGACTAGGATGGAGTATAGGAATATCCTAACACCCCCCCTCAATCCATCTTGGGCCCTGGTAACTAGGACCAAAGGTCACCCATACAATCAAATGAAATGATAGAAAAATAAAGAACTGTCCATAAATTGAGGAAATGGGGAGAACCTCATGGGAAAAATACCTCCCCTCAAAAGGAACAGTAAATAACTCAAAGAACCATCATACTATGCAGAAAAGAAAGAAGCTTTCATCAGTGAAAACTTTTGCAAAAGACCTTGCAAGTTGATCCCCTATAGGAAGGTCTCCCACTGTGTGGAGAATGTGTTGGAGGAAGCAAGTCTTTCAGGAACTCTTTCTGTATCTGGAGCGAATGGAACATGAGGAGTCTTCCCAAAAGATGGAAGAGAGAACCCGATCATCATGATGCATCTCTCATGGAGAGGTGGATGGCATAATGCAAGGTTGGCATAATGCTGAAGTCTAGTAGTTCTGTGAACAGATAAATTATCAACTGTGTTCTCAGTAGTAGCAAGGACTGTGTGAGCCCATGTTGACCTCGAATCTGGACTGAGAATAGGTGTTGGTTCTCAATCTGAATCTTCTTGAACCATGATCTCAACATCAAAATCTTGCTCTTCTTCTTCATTAGAAGAGGAGTCACTGTGATCTTCATCAGAATTTGAAGCAATAGTTGAAGAGAAAGGCATGAAGTGTGAGAACTCATATGCCTTTGAGGCATGATTAGCAATCCCATTCGTTATAACCTTTCAGTGGATATTTCTGTAATTTCTACTGTGTTTGGACCAAAAACTACTTGTTTTGGTGAGCCTGTATGAGTCATTTGATATACTGACAACAAATTAGTTGTAAGAGAAGGAACAAATAAGACATTTTTGAACTTACCAAGCTCCATATGAACTGTACCCAATCCTTTGGCAGGAATCTAAGAGTTGTCTCCCATGTGAGTGGTAGGCCCATCTTGGAGATCCAAATAGGAGAAGGATTCTTCAGAGGCAATCATGTGGTTGGAGGCTCTAGAATCTATGAGGAGGGATTTTGTCTTGGAAAAACCAGCCATCAATGCATGGCAATCATCAGATCCACTTCCAAAATTAGACATCTTTGCTTCTTTTGGAACAACAATTTTGTTTTGTTCAAGAAGCTTGGTTAGAAGATCAATATTCTTGTGCATGCAAGATTTCTCAGGATGATTTCCTCTCTTGCAGTAGGAACAATTTGGTCTCTTTTGTTTGTCATTCTTGGATCTTGAAGGCTTCTTGTCTTTGTCTTTTTTCCCCCCTTTTGCATTTGCTCCACTTGCTTGACCAGCTAAAAGAGCTAGATCTCTAGAGGTTTTGATGGCACCCATTGGAATCAATTTGTCCTCTTCTTGAATAAGAGCTGCAGTAAAGTTTGCATCCAGGGATTGACATTCGCCCAGAATGGAAGGTAGATACAAAAACATAAAATTGAGATCCAAGTTTGCTCAAAATGGAGAGCACTAATTGCTCATCACTTTTGGTGATGCCACACTGCTTGCATTGTACAACCAAATTCTGAAATTTTGCGATGAATGCTTGAATGCTCTCGAAATTGCTAGGTTGCAGAGAAGCCAATTCATTTTCGAGAGTGTAGCCTCTCATCCCATCTTGTTTGCCAAAGAGGCTACCCAATTTTGTCCATAACTCATTGGGAGACTTCAATACTTCAACATGAAACAGTAGATCTTCTGACATATGGAGGCATATGAATCCAAAAGCTTCATCCATTTTATTTAGATGCTTGATTCTCTCAACAGCATGATGTGGTATAGCATCTTTTTCAAATACTATTCGATTTAGTTGTTCGTAATACAAGTGAAATATAATCCTATCCTTCCATTCAAAGAAATTGAAGGGAGTGAGGATCATAGGAGAAGAAGACGAAGAAGCATTCGAATTGCTCATCTTGACTGCTGGAACAAGTGCAAATAGAAACTGCTGAATCTGCTGCTGCAACTGCTGGAACTTCGAAATACCTGCAAAAAACTCTCAAGAATGGAGGTAGAATACACTCTCAAATGGCTCTGATACCATGTGAAAATTCCCACATAAGATCCAAAGAGATGATGTAAACCTCACAATGAAAGAATTTAGGAATAATAAAAGATGAGAGAAGCATTAGAACATAGATCCAAAGAAACCCTGATTGAGGCAGAATAATTACACATGTTACATTAAACTGAATAGTAAACTGGTAAATATACAATGCTAAGTATGAGGATTCAAATTCACTAGGTGGAATTCAAATTATCCTTCATGCACAGATCCATAATCAGTGGAGAGTCATCAATGCATAACTAGGAGTCCCCCTTCTCATCAGTGAAGTCATCAATGCACAAGTAATGGTCAACCGGGAGTCAAATTGAGTCTAACTGAGTGTGGTTGGTGTAACTGGCACATGGAAGCACTAATGTAATGAAGGAGGCTTAGTGGAGGGCGCAGATGGAGCTAACTGGAGTCAGAACAGGTTGTCTAGTCACACTAGAGGTCCATCGGAGTGGTAAGGTCAGTTAGGAGTCAGTTAATCCTTAAATCAAGGAAAGAACTAAAGATAATTGAACTAAACTGGACTAGTAGGTGAAGAAAGTGTTCGGATATCCACATCATCTATTTCAGGATCTTGCATGCAATTAGGGTTTGCATGCAGAATCTAGGGTTTGCATGCACCTGCATGCACTTGCATGCATCCCAGTCACCAGTTTGATGCCTCCAGCACCTTATCCACCTTCTTCTCGCACCCGGGAGCCACTTACTACAGAGTTTTATCCCTCCTAGGCTGAAAGGCACCCACTTCTCACCTACTGCCAGAGAAGGGTGCACTTGTTCACCTACCACTGCAGTTCCACTTCAATTACATTCAGTTAGCTCCGATTCTCCCTGATTTGAGGCTAGTTTCACTCCCGACTGACTGTTTCACTTCCGTTGGACCTCCAGTTTGATTAGGTGACTTGTTCTGACTTCAGTTAGCCTCCCATGCGCCCCCACTGAGCCTCCTTCTCCTTAATCATTGCTACACACTTCAGTTACACTTATTACACTCAGTTAGACTCAGATTGACACCTGGATGACTGGTTCTTGTGCATTGATGACCACCACCGATTGATGATGAGGACTCCTAGTTGGAGTCAAGCTACTCCATTCAGTGATTCGAATGACCTTCTTAGGCAATTCAAATTTCTTATTGACAGATATTGGATTGTATTGTAATTCATTCACCCTTATTGGGATATTGAGCACTGCTGCATGTTTTGCACAGTTTTGCACCATATTTTCTATGTTCATTTGTTGTGATTGATTTACTTGTTCATTAGATCTGCTGTGACTAATTTTACATGGTATCAGAGCCATTGCAGGGACAAGATCTCTTTTCTACAGGTGCTTATACAAGAAGATTTGACTGAATTGCTAAAAATTGCAAAAAGTTTGGCATGAGATATCTCAAGGGCATTCGCTCCTGTGCATGCAAAGCTTGAAAACTATTCCAATACCACTCTAGAAGCTTGAGTTTCCACATAAATCCTGGATCTGATACATTGGACCCATTCAACATTGTTTGATCTCCAATCCCAGGTGTGATGCAACTCTAAAAGGGTGGATTGTTCGACCTTATTGTGGTTGTTTTATTGTGATTTGCAGGTTTATTGTCTCCACCTATTGCACTCGCTACATTGTGCATGCAAGCTTCCCTATAGCAATTGCATTCGCTATCTTGTGCATGCAAGCCTATTCTACAGCAGTTTGACTCGCTCCTAGCAATGGAATACTCTTCTTCAAAGCCTATCCTCACCCCATTCAATTATTTTGATTGGAAAGATGATATGGAGATCATATTACGTTCAAAAGGTTACTACCGAGTCACTCTTGGTCTTGAATTGGAGCCAAACAATGTGTCAGATCGAACCAAACACTACAACAAGCTTGATGAAGCTTATGGTCTTCTTTGTCTCTCCATCTCCCAAGATCTTCACTTCCATCTCAGCGGATTGAATACTCCAAAGGCCATATGGGAGCAACTTGAAACACTATTCGGCAAGCAGGATGAGCTTAGGGCTTTTCAATTAGAGAATGAATTGATTGGCCTTAATCCTGAGAATTTCGAGACCATCAATGAATTCTTCACAAAATTCAAGAGCTTGAACTTGCAATTGAAGAACAGTGGAGTTATCAAAGAGGATAAACAATTGATCCTCTCCATTATAAGCAAGCTTGGAAAAGATTATTCGGTATTTATCTCCACTTTCAATTCCGGTCGGCTAACTACCCCGAATTGGAAGATGCCTACCTTGAATGCCTTCATTGAGTCCGTCACAAAAGAGCATGGCAAGTTGATTCAAATGGGGTCCATAAGCTCCAAAGATTCAGCCCTATATGTTCAAGGACCCAAGATCTCGAATGGTAAAGGAAAGCAAAAGAAGGAGAAGCCCAAATTCGAGCCTCACAAGCAAAAAGACAAAGGCAAGCAAATGGATGCACCATCCAGTTCGAAATCCAAGCAAAAGGGAAAAGAAGGTAACCAAAAATCTAAATGTACTTATTGTAACCGTGGCTTTCATCCCGAAAGTTCATGTATGAAGAAGACTATAGATCAAATGGCCCTCCTTTTGGAAAAGAACAACATAACTCTTCCCGACGGTGCAAGGAAGAAGGATAGGAATGATGATCATGAAAGAGGACAAGCACTCATGGCAACGGTTTCGAAGCCCACTACTCTCTTGATAGATTCAGGTGCATCAAATCATATGGCTGCAAATATTGATTCTTTTTCCTCATTCGATCCAAACAGCTCCATCCCCATCCATTTGGGAGATGACTCAAAAATTTCTTCAAAGGGCAAAGGTACGATTCATGTAGAACATGGAAGCTTTCAGAATGTTCTCTATGTGCCTTCCTTGGCTTCAAATCTCCTTTCTGTGTATCAAATGACACACACTGGTGAACCAAAGCAAGTTACATTCAGCCCTAATATAGTTGAAATTTCTGATATCAAAAGTGGAAGACTAGTTGCAGTCGGAAAGGCAAATCACACTGCAAAATGCTATGAGTTTTCACACTTTATTCCGCTTGCAAAGCCCACTGCTCTTTGCACACATGGTAATGAGGTTAGTAGGATTTGGCATGAAATATTTGGACATCTTAATTATAAGTATTTGCTGCTATTATCAAACAAATCCATGGTAGATGGGCTTCCACAACTCCGTTCCTCGAAGGGAATATGCACTGGTTGCATCATTGGGAAGCACCCCGAGCACAGATTCGACCGCGGCAAAGCTAGCAGAGCTTCTACTATTTTTGGATTGATCCATTCTGATATCAGTGGTCCGCTGCCCCATATGTCATTAAATGGTTCAAGGTATGTTTTGACATTTATTGATGATTTTTCCCGCTTTACATGGGTATTCTTTCTCAAAAACAAGTCAGAAGTGCTTGGAAAATTCAAGGATTTTAAGGCTTCTGTTGAGACCACCACTGAGAGCAAGATCAAAGCTCTTAGATCTGATAATGGTGGGGAATATATCAAGTCCGAGTTGCTGCAACTTTGTGCCCAAAGCGGAATTAAGATCCAACATACAGTTCCCTACACACCCCAGCAGAATGGTGTAGCGGAAAGGAAAAATCGGTCACTGAAAGAGATGGCTACATGCATGATTGAATCAAAAGGTTTGGCTGAAAATCTTTGGGCTGAAGCAATCAATGTTGCTGCATACATACAGAACCGTGTTCCAAATTCATCCGTGAAAGGTATGACTCCTTTCGAAGCATTCTTTGGTCACAAACCGGATGTGTCAAATTTGAGAGTTTTTGGCTCTACTGCATGGGCTAGAATTCCTTCTGAGAAGAGACGAGCTTTGGATCCACAAAGTATCGAGTGCATATTGATAGGATATGGGGAAGAATCAAAAGCATATAAACTCATGGATATCAGATCTAAAAATATATTCATAGAGCGCAGTGTGCAATTTGAAGAACCGCTTCAAGAATTGCAACTAGTCGAGGAGAAGACTGCCGATTCACCGCCTTCACCAAAAGAAGATTCGAGCAGCGATAATGAAGGTATGAGTTCTGATATTTCTGATATTGTAGCAGTATATGATGAACATGACATATCAGGTTCGGAATCCGACCATTATGATCCTCCTCAGTTACCAAAGTGGGCCCAAAACACTCTACAATCTGCTGGTTCTAATCTTGGAAATCCTGCTGATCCGAGACGAACAAGAGGAGACTTTCAAAGAGCAGGTATGGCTCTTTCTATTGCTGATCCATTTCTTCCTAAGATTTGTTATTTGATGGCTGGTTCAGATCCTACATCATACTATTCTGCTCATCGAGATCCGAGATGGAAAAGTGCCATGGATGAAGAGTACAGTTCTCTTCAAAAGAACAACATATGGGAGCTAGTTTCTCTTCCACCTGGAAGAAAATTAGTGAAGTGTAAATGGGTCTACCATACTAAAGTTGCTGCTGATGGCACTATCAGAAAATATAAAGCAAGGTTGGTGGAAAAAGGTTTCTCCCAAGTCCAAGGAGTGGACTACACTGAGACTTTTGCACCGGTTGCAAAGATGGATTCCATCCGCCTTGTTTTAGCTATTGCCGCATCCAAGCACTGGGAAGTGCACCACATGGATGTGAAGAGTGCATTTTTACATGGAGACCTTGCTGAAGAGGTCTATATGCAGCAGCCAGAGGGTTATACATCAGATCCATCATTGGTTTGTAGATTGAAGAAATCTTTGTACGGGTTAAAACAGGCCCCAAGAGCTTGGTACGCAAAGATGGACTCCTTCCTTCTTTCTCAGAATTTCCAAAGATGCAAATCTGATCCGAATGTGTATCTTCAGCAAGTTAAAGGTAATTTGTTGGTTATTGTACTTTATGTTGATGATCTTCTCATTACTGGTAGCACACTTACTTCAATAAACAAGCTAAAATCTGCCTTAAATCTAGCTTTTGACATGAGCGATTTGGGCTTGCTGAGTCACTTTTTGGGCTTGGAGATAGCTCAAAATTTTGATGGGATCACTATATCTCAGCAAAAATATGCTTCTGACCTGTTATTGAAGTTTAATATGGCTGAATGTAAGGCAGCCCCATTCCCATTCCTCTCAGGAATCAGTCTTGAGGAGGGAGATTCTACACCGCTTGCAGATTGCAGTATGTATCGACAGTTGATTGGTTCACTACTTTATTTGACACACTCAAGGCCTGAAATCTCATATGCCGTGAGTGCCGTGTCAAGATATATGCAGCAGCCACATGAGCTTCATTGGCGAGCAGCCAAGCGGATCTTGCAATATGTGCAAGGTACGAGACATTTTGGCATACATTATGCTGCAGATTCTGAGCTAGATTTCATTGGTTTTACTGATTCAGATTGGGCAGGTGATAGCATTGATCGGAAGTCCACTTCCGGTTATGTTTTCATGATTGGTCATGGTGCTATTTGCTGGTCCAGCAAAAATCAAGTAGCCATTGCACTTTCTTCAGCAGAGGCAGAGTATCGAGGGGCAGTCAATGCCTGCATACAGGCAGTTTGGTTGCAGGGTATTCTTTTCGAGTTTGGTTTTGGTGGCACTACTTCGACTGTCCTATTTTGTGACAATCAAAGCGCTATCAAGATCTCCATAGATCCAGTTCAGCGGCAGAGGACCAAACACATTGAGATTCATATGCATTACATTCGACAGTTGGTGCATGACCGCACCATCATTCTGCAATATTGCCCTACTGATGAGCAAATTGCAGACATCTTCACCAAGAGCTTCACTGAGAAGAAGTTCTCTTACCTCCGTTCACTGTTGGGGGTGAGTTCCATCATGGTGGAGACAGATTGATTCATTATTATGATTTAGCTTGAGGGGGGGCTTTCTTCCCACTGGGTTTTCCCTCTTTCCTCACTTAGTTTATTTTCAGCATTTTTTGGATTATTGTATTGGGGTGACCTTTGGTCTTAGTTACCAGGGCCCCACATTATTTTTTTGTTGGCACATCATAGTCTAGCTTGAGGGGGGGTGTTCGGATATCCACATCATCTATTTCAGGATCTTGCATGCAATTAGGGTTTGCATGCAGAATCTAGGGTTTGCATGCACCTGCATGCACTTGCATGCATCCCAGTCACCAGTTTGATGCCTCCAGCACCTTATCCACCTTCTTCTAGCACCCGGGAGCCACTTACTACAGAGTTTTAGCCCTCCTAGGCTGAAAGGCGCCCACTTCTCACCTACTGCCAGAGAAGGGCGCACTTGTTCACCTACCACTGCAGTTCCACTTCAGTTACATTCAGTTAGCTCCGATTCTCCCTGATTTGAGGCTAGTTTCACTCCCGACTGACTGTTTCACTTCCGTTGGACCTCCAGTTTGATTAGGTGACTTGTTCTGACTTCAGTTAGCCTCCCATGCGCCCCCACTGAGCCTCCTTCTCCTTAATCAATGCTACACACTTCAGTTACACTTATTACACTCAGTTAGACTCAGATTGACACCTGGATGACTGGTTCTTGTGCATTGATGACCACCACCGATTGATGATGAGGACTCCTAGTTGGAGTCAGGCTACTCCATTCAGTGATTCGAATGACCTTCTTAGGCAATTCGAATTGCTTATTGACATATATTGGATTGTATTGTAATTCATTCACCCTTATTGGGATATTGAGCACTGCTGCATGTTTTGCACAGTTTTGCACCATATTTTCTATGTTCGTCTGTTGTGATTGATTTACTTGTTCATTAGATCTGCTATGACTAATTTTACAGAAAGGCGCCCTTCTCATGTAGTAGGTGAAAGGAGGGCACACTAAGCTCTAGGAGAGCTGAAACTAATCTGAAATAAGCTCTGGGGGCTAGTTTGCTGAGGGCTAGGTGTTGGTACTGATGACTAGGATGCATGAAAAATGCATGCAAACCCTAATTTTGCATGCATGACTGAAAATGAAAATGACAGAAATGCTAGGAGGACTAGGATGGAGTATAGGTATATCCTAACAGATGCATATGTTATGCTTATGCTGATTACAACAGAAGAGCTCCTTATTTACTTGTCAAATATTGTGCCACTTTCCTACCAAGAAAACAGACCTTTAATTTATTTACACTGGCCGACTGACTGTACTGATTGTTAAATTTTCATAATGTCTCACTCTTGAATTGCTTCTTTTTGCATTGGATCTAGCCTCTAGGTTGTTCTATTGCTGCTTCTTGCATGCAAAATTGGCAAATAATGTAAGCAAAACTTATAGTTTTCCCTTTATGTTGTTTTTCAAGCCATGGTAAGTGGATTCAACACTCAAAATAATCTCAAAAGTTTTAGATGTACAATGCTATTTGTAACATGGAAATTGCCTGAAAAAAAGTATCAATAATATGGCAATCACATCACTTCTACATGAAGGAAACTTGCAGTTTTACATCCTTTCGGTAATCAGATTGATTGTGCCACCATAAACATAAACTAGATGTTTACTAAATTTTAGAAGAAAAGCCTTCAGATCTAGAAGAAGACATGTGCAATAAAGCTACACACCTTGTCCATTTGCTATGCTCAATTCGGTTCAAGCTTCGAGGTTTATAGACATTACAAGGGCCCACTGTTGCCTGCAATAAGAATCAAATCTTTTATCAAGAAAGCATATTGAAGAAGAGACCACAAAATGCTTTGATCTAATATTCTAAGAAAGCATACTTATGATTTGGGTGTTCTAGTTTTTATTGGCCTGAATAATGCTAGGTGTCCGATATTTTAGAAACTAGTTGGTCCAGGGATCCAATCCCGTGAGGTTCAGGAAAGAGGCAATGATGAGCCAGAAGCACATTGTGAGGGACGTGTTTTTTACTTTGCTCAATTTCACAGTCATTATACTGGTTGTGTCAGCTATTGTGGACAAGGCCGCAATGGCATTTAACCAATTTCTTCCTAGTGGCATTTCAAAGAGTGTCAATATATTCCTTTCACCCAATGTTGCTAGAGATAACAAAGCTACTACATCCAAGTCTTTACCTCTGACAATTGATGTGCCCTCCACAAGATCTCCCGATCCCAACAGAATAGAGATCCTTGCCGGGGCAACAATATTCCAAGGTAAAAGCAAGATAAGCAACATTCCAAGGTAACGGGATCGATCACCAGGGAAAAAATTGATATGCATTTCATAGTTTTTCATCCCATTCTCTGTTATTTGATGGGAAGAACCTTACCTTTGGACATCTCCTCCAACTATATAGTCAATGTATCAAGTTGATTCTACACCTGCGTTAATCTAGAGGAAGGCTCCAGACATCCTCCTAACGATTCCAAGTGCATAGCAATTTATAGTGCTTCCAGTAACTAAGATGCCACGATTTGGGGATACCAAACACGCAGATCCACCAAAAATCCAGCTCCAGCATAGAGATCTAGATCGGCACTACTCCTGCAGAATGCCAAGTACTAAATCAGTCCAAATTATTAAGGAAGGACCTACAAACTATAAGCCCTAAGGTTTCCCACAAAAACACGTGAAACCCCAACTTTAACACCTCTACAGTCTAATAAATTTTCTCCTTGGTGACCGATCCCATTAGAATCCACCCTGTTATAGCATAGTGGTCAAATCCTTCTCAACAAGAGTTAAAATTTCAAGGGGGATAGAAAAGTACAGGAAGAACTCAAAGATCAAGCAAGAAAATTGAACTACAAAAAGACAAAATCCGGGAGAGTGAAAAATACCTTAGAATGCCAACAATTTGAAGTGTAGAAACAAAGGATTTGGGCAGGCATAGGAATATGGTGGAAGACTCACTAGCATAATTATATAAATGAGAGACACTAATCGATCTCAATTGCATGTGTTCCAATCAAGCCAACCTAAAGGCTTCATGTGTTTCATATGAGGCCTTTGTTCACTGCTAACTATAATCAAAGTGCCAGTTTTCAACCTTAACATCTGACATGTTACCACAATTTAGTGACATATTTATATATACTCCTTTCACTTGCAAAAGATTTTTATTTGCGTCACTTTTTTGATTTCCTACGTGTGAATTCCATAGATTTTTCTTTTTATTATTGTTACTTCGGATCTCTAGGTAGAGTAAAAAAATTTTATACTACTCTAGACATTAATCCTTACTTTGGTTAAATCTTTTTAAAATTTAAGATTAAAATTGATTTTTTTTAAGAAAATGATCAATTTCTTTTCACTAAGCTTAACTGTTTTTATAGCTCTAAGGGTTAGCTCACACACACTCTCCCAACGCGGGGAGGTCACAGGTTCAAGCCTTGAGTCCTTTGAGGTTAGGCCTTGTGCTAGGCCTAACCCCAACGGTTACGGCACTACATCATGCTTAGGAAAACCATAGTCATAGCGCACATCAATCCATTTCAGTTCGTGCTATCACGATGTCTTATAGGGGGGAAGTACAATAAATGGATTGTGATTCTTCAGGAGTTTGATCTCGATTTTGCTTCAGCGAAGTCAGTGAAATCCTTGGTTTTTGCTGAGCTCATGTCGGACCTTCTGCGACTTGATGAAGATATTGTCCATGAATATTCCTTTGTGGATGAGCACTTATTCCTTATCTCATCTGAGGACCCTTGGTATGGGGATATTATTGTATATCTTCAAACTTTGAATTTTCCTTTGCACTATTCACGAGACAAACGACGGTGTGTGAAACACCATGCTAGAGATTATACCATTGTCGGCGAAACTTTGTATCTTCGAGGAAAGGATTCTATCCTACGTCGTTGTTTGACTCACGAAGAAGCGGAGCATGTTCTTAATGATTTCCATGCTGGGGCATGTGGTGGTCACTTATCCGAGCTTGCAACAGCCCAACGCATTATGCGAGTAGGTTACTTTTGGCCTTCGATATTTAAGGATTGTATGAACGCCATAAAGAGATGTCACCCTTGCCAGGTGTTTTCTCGAAATTTACACTCGCATCTAGTGCCCCTTCATTCGGTTGTCACCATCGGTCCCTTCACCAAGTGGGGGGTGGATTTCATGGATTGAAAACCAACTTCTGCTGGGGGGCATCACCATATCATTGTGGTCATGGATTATTTCTCCAAATGGGCTGAGGCCATGCCTACCGTAAAATCCACCGGTGCTACAGCAGCCCACTTTGTATTCAATCAGATTATCACTCGGTTTGGTATTCCGAGAGAGATTGTCACTAACCATGGAAGTCACTTTCAGAACAAGATGATGGCATATTTGTCACTCAAGCTTGGGTTTCGTCAAGATCACTCCTCCTTGTACTACCCCCAAGCAAATGGTCAGGTTGAGGTAGTCAATAAGTCCTTAAAGACCATTCTCCAACGTACCATCCAGCAAAGCAAGAGCAACTAGCACATTATGTTATACTCTGCTTTGTGGGCGTATCGAACCGCAGTTAAGACTGCCACCGATTTCTCACCATTTCAACTATTTCATAGTGTGGAGTCTATACTACCGATTGAATGTGAAATCCCTTCGTTAAATTTAGCCATAGCGCTCCTGCCTAACACCTCGGATGTTGAGCAACATGTAATCCACCTTGAGCAGCTTGACGAGCAGCGTTGAGATGTCGTCGTGGCCATAGATTCCAACAAGCGTCGTGTTAAGGTTTAGTACGATAGGTCTGTCCATCCCCGACAATATGTTGAAGGTGACTTGGTCCTCTTATATTACCAAGCTAAGGAACCAGTGTGGGAAGGCAATTTTAACCCCATGTGGCATGGTCCTTACATAGTGAAGTGTGTCCTAGAAAAAGGAGCCTACGAATTGGAAGATTATGAAGGGAATTCCTTGAAGAATCCTAGAAATGGGATCTACCTCAAGCAGTATTACGCTTGAACTTCTAGTTCGAGCTGATACTTTTGTACACTATTGTATAGTTGCTTCTGTACATAGTCTAGATTTCTTTTGGCTTTTCGATCTACTGATTCGCTTCCGTTTGGTTGAAATATGTCAGCCGAATCTCCTGTGTTCTTAGGATTCGTGGATGGTGCTAGCCGTCATACGCAGTAGCTTTCTTCTGCTGCCTAGGTTATTTATTTGCCTTACCACCTAGTTGTATCTTCGGGAGGTGCTTGTCTCATTCCTACATCCAACAATGTGGCTCAGTACAGTGTTGTAGTTGAGTTACTTTGGGATGCCATTTCACATTGTATCCAGTCTTTAGAAGTCCACCTGGATTCACAACTAGTTGTGTCTCAGTTGAATGGTTAATACCGTGTGAGGGATCCTACTTTACTGCAGAGGTTCTTAAGGGTAAGACTCTTGGAATGTCATTTTGTTTCCATTACATACATTCATGTTCTAAGAAGTTTTAATCATGTATCTGATGCATATGCTAACTATGTCCTAGATTGGCATTTTTCACATTCATAATGAAGCACACAAATAAACATACATTCATACATTTGTGCATACAGATATTGTAGAACCGGAGAACCATAGTTTTTATAAATAGCATGTCCAAAATGGTAGTGTCACAATACAAAACTGGAGCTCGTAGCTCTGAGATGTAAATAATCGATACAAAATATGGGACTCTGAGATGTCTAAGCCCCATGAGGAGGCCTAGCTACCTCGGCAGGATGTGTCTGATAGTAATAATGTACTGCATTGGCTATGCGCTGCAGTAGTCGCACCCAGGTGCCCGGTACTCCCACAACATGGCGCTGCATATCCTCTGGAAGCCGCTCTACCTTGATCATGGGTACTCTATTGGTCATACGGGACAGGTTGACTCATACGGTCTCTAGTGTGCACTATGCGACCGCACCAACTACCTCTCCACCCCTGCCCCATCGATGATGTCTTGGGAAACCCTCTGGTCTTCGCAGACCAGTATCTGCGAGCAAACAGTGAAATGTTAATACGCGATACTACACCAAAAATATTTTTGCATTTTCATATATAATCAAAAATCCCAAAAAATTTAAATACACAAAAGCATAAAAAGAGTAACATATCGATGTCTCCGTATGCGGCTCCTGGAGGAAGCAATATGTCGGGATCACCACAGAAGTCTATCCCTACATAGGGGTAGTCGTCAATGGCTATGACCTGTCGGTCCCACCAGTGAAAGAACTCATCTTTATATGGTGATTCCTGTCGGCCACCACCCTGTCGCATCAATACCGCTTCCCACGAGGTCAGGGCTGGGTCACGGAGACTATGAGGAGGGACTTCCACCCTCAGACTAAGTCCCGGAACTCTCTCAAAGAAGAAGCTGCATAGTATACTGCCGTATCAAAAGTTTTTTTTCTCCCCACGCTTGCACTCTGTTAACTAGGTATTCATGGACACCAGTAACGTTGTGCACCAGTCATATACCACAGGCCTCATACACTCTATGGTGTAGAACATCACTAGCCTTGAAGCCTAATGTAGAGCTGCCGAACCTGTAATCCTAACGAGGGTAGACACTATGATATTCATACTCAGACTGACTATGGCTCCAATGGGTACCTGACTCCACACCTTCCGGGTGTTGGGAAGACAGTACCACTCTATGTAGTCAGGAATGGTGACGAGACAATCCTGTAATGAAATGTATGTCATCTACCTCTAAGGAAAGTATTTGACCATCCAGGTTGAAATTTTGTGCATCTATGTCCTAGTAGTCCATCAAGCGATGGAGCAATTGGTTTTGGGCCCTCAAACCCCCAATGCTCCAAAATTTGAAAATCCCACACGCTTGTAATGCTTGTTGTGCAGGAAAATCGTGGCAGACAGCCTCATCCACAAGGTCATGCTCCCTTTCCCTCCACTCTAGAACCATCCTAGTGGAAGAAACACAAAGAGTTTAGCCTTTTACATTTAAAAAATCAACTTCACATCTGTAACCGTGGGCTATTTAGAAAACAGAGGAATCTACCCATGATCAACGTATGCGTTGACCACGGGTAGCAGGTCCTACTCGCGACCCGTATGCTTGTAGCCCGCTTACAACGCCGCGACCAAATAGGGCTTTCCTAATAAAAAAAGTGGACCATTAAAAAATGCAATAAAAACTACCAAATGAAAGAGAAGGATGAGATAGCTAACCTGCTCTAGACGGCTTGACAAACAGATGCTTGTAGCTCCTAGAATCAGCGATTGAAATCCAAGGTGAAAACTAACAAAAATCACTATTTTGGGTAAAAAGTGAAAATGAATTGTAAATTGTAATTTTTTATTACTATTTATAGTTTTGGAAACCCACTTGTCTATAGTTTTGGTCGTTTTAAGTTGTTTTGGACTAATGTGATGTTTTGGAGTAGCATTTTGAATAGATTTCTTTGACAAGTGTTGATTTTTTATCGTTTCACACCTATGGCAGGTATATTTCACAACTGGCATATAGGTTAGATGTCATTTTCACATGCATTATGCATTTGACCTTTTGACCGTTTTCATTAACCATAGGTGCGACCCCGCTTCTTAACTGACACAGAGCTTTCACATTGTTTTAGAAGTGTCAATAGTTGGCGGTAGGGCCAATCCGACCATGGGTACCCTAGATGGAGCCCCTTTTTTCCTTTTGACGCCCATGCTGTTGTCTCTCTTTAGGATTGGGAGTCCTTCATAGTTACGCCATGACTTTGCGATAAAGACTCATACTCTACTTTGTCTTATGCTGGCCATCTCCCATAAGGACTCCCCCCATTTGTATCAAGTTGTGATTGCATTGCATCACCCTGCTTGTCGCTTGAGCCTTGTGCCGACTCCCGGTTACTTGATTGTTAGCCTGGTGCCTAAGCACTTCCCCTATCGAGCCTTGCAGAGCTTTCATTTTCCTTTCACAGTTTGATTACCCTTGACCTTGAGGGAACACCCCCCCGAGTGTCCACATCCTGCACATGCTTCCTTGCATTGATCATAGGAATTTTCCACTGCTTGGGTCTAGTTTGCTCTCCATTTGACACACGTTCCCTCATTTGTTGTACTATAAACAATTTTATTCTTTTTCAAGCTTTCCAAATATGAAAAAGTCCAAAAAAAATCAAATATTCCAAAAATCCGGACAAGAGAATATTTACTTCTTATTGTTGGCAGTTGTTGTGTCGCCTTTGAACAGAGCATTCATTCCACTCCATTCATTATGAGTCGGGACTATAGTAGGACCTTAGGAGATGTAATCATTTTTCAGAATTTACTCCACCGATTGTTTAAGCTTCCAGTCACTATGGAGCCCTTTTTTGAAGCCTCCTGCATTGCACAATGTTATGTCTATTCTATGCTGCCTGAGTATATCCATCTGCTCATGCTCTTGTTCAAAGGATGTCCTGAAACCAGAGTCGGCCACTCCTCAGATCTCTTGACTATTGCATGTCGGCCATCCTTATTGAGTCAGTCTGTTTCATCTAAGTTCTTCCAAATATTTCAACATAGATGTTACCTCATGCTAGTTGATGGGGGATGCCTTAATTCCCTCCTTCTAGTGAGTTTCGTTCTATTGACTTCAACTCATTTATTCCGGAATTTGAGACTTAGAGTTCAGTTGAGTACCTTGAGGCTTGCAGGCATTAGTGGTAGGTTCTCTTGCCATCAACAGTTTTGGGAATACATCAATGTCCCATGATCGATATATTCATCCTAGTGTTTGACTTCAACACATCTATTCACACTTTGATGATTGTACTCTGTGCCTTCATGTCCATTTTCATTATTGGTGGGTTATCTTGCGTCTGTTAATGGTATACATCATTGACTGGTAATCAGACGATGTCACATCAGGTTTGACCTCAACACCTTTATTCACTTGATGGGACTTGCACCATAGATGATTTGTGTATAAGACCCCAGAAGATAGTGGCATTCAGTATGCTACTTATGATCATGGCTTTACATCTGAGATATCACCTCTCAGACATCAGCAGTTTTTACCTCCATTTTGCACGAGTTGTTTCGTTTCAACATGAGACCGTCTCTCACTGTAGATTGTTATGGCTATGATCACCTATGACATGTATTCATTATGTAATGCCTATTCATCACTATTGTATCAGATTGTTGTACCGACATGTACTTAGAGATATTATTGTATTATGATGAGTGAGTCGTTCCTTCCAGTTGTGTCTCCATCACTCCACTTCTGAGATTTATAATGTATTTCGGCCATCGTAGCACCATTCTCTCTGACCTCACACATTGGGAGGAGTATGTTACAGCGTAATTTTACACCTTGTGAGCATCACCATTGGTTGGCCTTCAAGATCCATTTCACTGACTCAGATTCATCATTTTGTCCTCCAAGAACACATTTTCCCTATTTTCGTTCCTTTACGTGAGTTGTTTCACTATCGCCCGCGTACACGCGGGCTGTTCCACTATAGCCCACGAGTACCAAGTAAAATGGTAAAAATCATTATAAAATTACTTTTTACTCCCAAAAAGCGGTCTTAGGGTGACCTTTGGCCCTCCATATGCCCCAAAACGCCTCGATGTGTCCTTTCACTTACCTTTGGAAGGCTATATATTGAGCACTTATGGCATATGGAAGGGAGGAGAAAGAGAGAGCAAGATAGCTCTAGTGGATTTTTGTCATGACTTGAGTCTACACTCATTGATCCTTGTTGTTGTGAACTCCTTATATTCACCTTCCAGACTCCTTTCATAGTTTGAGTTTTCCATTACATGGAGAATTGAAGTGGTGGAGGCACAAGTGGAGAGACCCAGTTCTTGGTTCAGATTGGTTGCCGACAAGAGGTCATATGTTGTACTTCTTGTTATTCATTAATGGAAATACTCATTTTCTCATCCAATTGATGTTGTGAATATTGTTAAATTACATTGGGTTATATTTTCTTATGATATCATGGATCGTGTTGTTGATTATGCTAATGTCTTTCACATATTATATGCACTTGCTTGTATTTGTTGTTGAGATTAATCTACAGGTTCAAGTGTAGAGGTTGAAAGGTAAATGGGGATCTACTTTGAACATCTAGTTGAAGGTTGGTCTTTTATCCATTATCTTAGCATTGTCATTTATATAGCATTGCATTGGGAATTGAGTCATTTTCTGGTAGTCAGCTGTCTGTTGTGGTCTGCCTCGAAGCCATAGGAAGTTTTCCCCATAACACCGACAACCAATTTGAGCCAAGAACTGGGTATCTCCACTTTTGCCTCCACCACTTCAATCCCCCATGCAATGGAAAAATCAAACTATGAAAGGCATTTGTTAGGTGAACATAAGGAGTTCACAACAACAAGGATCAATGAGTGTAAACTCAAGTCACGGAAAAATTCCACTAGAGTTATGTTGCTCTCTCTTTCTCCTCCCTTCCATACACCATAAGAGCTCAATATATAGCCTTCCAAAGGTATGTGAAAGGTCGAATCGAGTAGTTTCGGGGTATATGGAGGGCCAAAGGTCACCCTAAGACTACTTTTTGGGAGTAAAAAGTAACGTTTCTCTTGTTTTTACCATGTAACTCGATGTACGCGGGCTAATTAAGTGCATACTACATGTACACTGGCTATAATGGTTCAGCAAGCGTACTGGAAGAAAAATAGGGAAACTTGGTTCCTGAAGGGAAAATACTGGGTCTGAGTCAATAAAATGGATCCTAAAGGCCAATCAATGCTGATGCTCACAAGGTGGAAAATTATGCTGTAACATTACCTAGATGCTTGAAAAACTTACTGTCATACATGAGTTCTAGATCTCCAATTTGAAACCGCTTCCTTGCAATGTTTTGATCATGCCATGCACTTTCTCGATCCTTTCGGAATTGTTTTTGAAAACCTATGATGAGCCTATGTTCTTCCAACATTAGTAGCTGTGACAACATTTCTTCGACAACATTAGTGTTTGAAATACCCATGAATGCAACAAACCTTATACTCAGCACAATGTATTCTATTGGCATGATTGCTTCCTTACCATACACCAGTTTGAATGGTGTTTGGACCATTAACTTCTTATGCATCTTATATGCCCATAAAACTATAAGGATCATTAAGTCCCAATCATTGCAGTTCACATTGCAGACCTTCTTGAAAGCATGTTCCAATATCTTGTTGAATGCTTTGACAGTCCCATTAGCTTGAGGATGATATGTAGCGCTTTTTTGGTGATGAATTTAAAACTCCTGAGTAAGTGCCTCAATAATCTTGTTGACAAAGTGAGATCCTTGATCCCTCAACAAAACTCATGGAAAGACAAATCTAGTGACTACATTTTGAAATAATAAATTTTCAGCAATTGTAGCACTACAATCCTTCACTGGTTCAGTTTCATCCCACTTGATCAAGTAGTCTTTCGTAGTGATAATATAGTGTGCTCTTAACCTATTTGTAGGGGGATTAATTGGTCCTACAAGGCGAACAACCCATTTCTAAAAAAGAATGCAAAGTAACCTATGGTACTAATGGCATTTCATCCATTTGATATGGTTTCCCCATTCTTTGACAAATATTGCAAGATCGAAAACACTCCTTAGTGTGCTTATGAAGTGTGGGCCACTAGAGTCCTTTTCACAATATCTTCTAGGGGGTGGATTTTCCTATGTAATGGCCTCCTATGAACCCTTAATGAGATTCATCCAAGACCATTGGTCTCTCATGCTTCATAACACAATGCCTAAACACTTCATCTGGTCCCATATTATATAATTGACCTGCAATCAATTGAAAATATGCTACTTTTACAACCAAGTGTTTCTTTTGACTGAAGGGTGTTGAGATCGTATCATGCAAGCAAGCATCATTTAACTTCCTTAAATATACACAGATTTGTATTTAACCTGTCTTCTAATCTTGAAAAACCATTGGGATAATCCATTCAGATTATTCGACATGTTCAATGATTCCTGCATCAATCATTTTGTCGAGTTCCACTCTCACATTTTCCTTATATTTGGGATTCAATCTATATAGACATTTCTTAACTAGATTCACATCAGATTTTAATGGGATTTTCATTTCTCCTAGATCACCAACAATACCCTTGATCTCATGAAAAAATGTATGGAATATATCTTGATATTCATGTAGTAGGTCAGTAAACTTCCCTACAGTCTCATCATCCCAGCAATCACCAATATTAGAAAACTTAGTATTTTCACCTGAACCAATATTTACCTTCTTTGTCTTTAGTGGTTACAAGAATTCATCAGTCTTGATCTTAGGGCCCTCTAGCTTTCAAATTCCCACTGTTTCTAGAATATTTGCATCCCTCGGATCATCATCTCAATCACTAGAAATATTATAACATTCCATTTCTTGCTCGAGTGTCATATTCCACTGCGGCAAGTTGGATAGGTGCACTAGTATTTCTTCATAAATTTTGGCCTTAATTATTTGTAGAGATTCATCTATTCATGTGTTTTCATATTCATAATTGAATGTCTCCCCGAAATTGATAGCCATATTTTCCCAATATGTTGTACCTTGTCAAAGTTCCAGTCATGTATACTAGCTTCGTGGTATAGTATCCAAAGTATGAATGAACATGTGGACCCACTCTTGTTTAAGAATATGTTCCCATTCTCTTGTAAATAATGCCGGATGATCTACCGAACTAGTTAACCCATTATACTTGTCTTTCTTATAGTATATGTCTTCTCCAAATCGGACTTCCAACAACATTTTTCACTGTGACCAACTTTGTATATTTTCCTTATGAGTAGACCACCACCTTTCCAAAGTAGCATCCAATGCCACATCTAAAGATAATATTTTTTTCTTCAAGTATCTTGACTTCAAATTCATAAGTAAAGGCATTTAAATTAGGTAATCCTTCATAGGTAGGAAGATCACATACCTCTTTACCAACCCAACAAATTGATATAGTAATACGAGCACACCTTCTTGTAGATACTTCATTTAGTTGGTTTTGCCAATTATCCAATGCGTCTCTTGAGTCTAAGGAACATGAACCAACACTTCTCCAACTCAATGTACCATCCATAGTTTAATTAACATAATCATCCATTCTTCAAGTGACATTATAGATATTGTCTAAGTCTTCGGAGGTATATTCCTCTCGAATAGGTTCGACATACCTTGAGCCCTCCAATGGGTCCAATGGTTTGAAAACTCTCATATATCCTCCTCCAAACATCATCAGCATTTTCTTAATATTTCTAATTGTCTGGTTCTCAATTTCCCAATCAATTCCAAGCAATGTTAGATATAGATTGGTGTCGTCTATAATTTCTATAACTTCGAAGTTATCATAGCTTCATATACCATCAATGTCAACAGGGACTCCCACCATTCTCCAAATGGTATTACTTTACGTTGATTATCTAATCGCAACTGGATAGGCATCCATACCAACTTAGGATTTTCTATAGCTTCCCACATTTTTTTCGTTATGGAATTGGCATTTGACCCTAGATCCAAAATAGTGAAACCCATGTCAAAGTCCCCAACCTGCGCAGTAAGCCACATATCCCTTCCTATTTTTATCCTCTTTTGCAAATTATTTAAACATTTTTCCTGAGAAGTGTCTATTTTTGACTCATCAACTAAATTATGCAATTCCTTTAAACCAGTCTCATCTTTTACTAAGTCTAAGTAACTTTAAAAAAAAAAATCAATGTACTTACCTTCCCTGAGCTTTTCTTTGGAACAGATTAGTCGAAGCAGACTGGCATATCATATATAGGAACTTCATTAAATAATGGAGTTGTATATGTTGAAGGTCCCCTCTTGGTTGTAATAAATTCCTTCCTTTCATCCACAAATGTCTCCTTTTCCTTCTAAAAATCAAATGGTATTGCTCGCTATGCTGCGGGTCTGATTTTAGGAGCACGTGGGTCAACATATATTTCTCTATCCTCTCCTGTCACATCTCCCCTTCTTGTTGCAATAGAGACAATTGGATGCTCTTATCGAGGTTTAGTTAATATCTTTGAACATTCTGGTTCTGATTTCAATTCTTATTTTCCTTAGCTTTCCATTTTGTTATAAGTTGTGGGAAATATTCAATAGTATGGTCCCGTGCTCAACAATATGTACACATTGAATAGGCATTTGGACAATCCCTGGAAAAATGTCCTAGCTAACCACAGTTATAATAGATTACCTGACCTCTACCTCGACCCATTCCTCCACGTCCTCATCCTCGAAAGCCACCTCTTGGTTAATTAAACTAATCACTACCCCCTTCTCCTTGTTCCTCACCTTTCATTCGAAAAGTATCTGCGGTTCTTTCTATGATCAATTTATATGTATGACAACCCTTCTCATCATGGAAAACTGCTTGACAAAATTTACAACAATTTTTTGTAAATAATTAACATTCTTCTGGTCGATGCCCCCTATTTTGATATATCCTACACCATATTCCATCTCTAGGGTTCAACGAATTACGACCTATGACAACGATACAATCTTGGAAGGCTAGCACTGGTCTTTCAAATGACCCTCCTCCTTACACCTTGTACACCAAACATATTCTCTTTTTTCCTTTCCTTTCTTGATGTCTTGGATTTGTATTGACAGGTTCGCCAGCTGTGACTAGATTTGATCCATACCCATTCTAGTATCTCCAATGAGTGATGCCTCGAGCTTCTCCAACTCAAGGGCCTCATTCTATGACATAGTAGTTTGCTACATCAATGGAAATCTAATATGTGGCAGTAAATTAGCTATAAAGAATTCTTTATGTTGAACACTGGCCATCTGGAAACTTACATGGGCCATTAGTGTCTTTAATCTCTTGTCAAAGTCCCAGACAGATTCATTTGGTGATTTCTTCATCGCTTTGAGTTTAGTAATACATTGTGACTTAGATTTTGGCTTCTTAAATTCAATTTTTAAAGCATCTCTAATTTTTGCTAGATTCTTTGGTGGTTATCCAGTAGCTACCTTTGATAACTTCATGAACCAATCCAAAGCACAACCCATAAAGGTCGTAATCAATTGCACCAATCTCACATTATCATCTTGCACTTGCTTAACAATCCATATTGTATCACATAAAAACCAATGTTTTTTTGGGTCCTATATGTTACATTTTGAGCATTAATTCACTATACTCTTGGATATTTACTGAGAGAATAACATATACATTATATCAATGCATAACAATCACAATAAGCACGACAAGCATCACAAGAATCAAAAGCATGAGAGACAAGAGACATAGAGTTTCCATGGGGAAAACCCTAAGGTGAAAAACCCCACAACTTCCCCAGAGATAGAGAGAGCAATGGCTCAACCAAAGTACAACCAAAATACACTTGAGATAGTCTCCTAGTAGCAGATGATCCTCCTCCTCACTAGTGCGCCACTTTCTGAGTGAGAGAAGTGTGAGTCTCCGAGTGATGAAAATAGAGATCTCCCGATCTCTATTTATACTAACCTGTTTGCCCAGTTACACTATGGGGCCGACTTGTCTATCTAGATACGTCCACAATATAATATATATTTCAGGGCCGACCCCACACATGGTGGTCTAATAACCCGTCGCCAGGTACACACACTTGCAACACTTGTCAATACACATGACGACACTTCCTTATAGAGGAATAACACATCTCTTATAAGGGTACAATAAATATATATAAAATACATAGATGAAATACATTCTGAAGTTACATATACATCAACACTCCCTCTTAACTAGGAAGGTATTTCTCGACACAGTTCTGCTAGACAAGTCTTCTTATCAGGATCATCGTCATCAATGCATCATCATCATCATCATCACTACTGCTGCTATCTCAACCAATCTCTGACTTTACTCGTCATAGGAAGTTCTACAGATCCAGTCCTTTTTCATACTGGATGTAGGCCCACCACCTGCAGGTTTTCATCATCACTGGCCATACTGTGGAATCCTCAGGACTTATTACGTGCGTCACAAAACTTGGTTGCAGCATCCCAGGCTATTACGAGCACACAGCTCTACCTGTCGGATCTCCCAGGAGCACATTACATGTGACCCATCACAAAACCTGGCTGAAGCATCCCAGGTTGTTACGAGCACACAGCTCTACCTATTGGATCTCCCAGGAGCACATTACATGTGATCTCACCACAAAACCTAGTTGAGGCATTTTTCATCCTGTCCAGATCTCCCAGGAGCAAATTACATGTGGTCCACCACAAAACCTGGCTGAAGCATCTGAGGCCTTTTTCATCCTGTCCAGATCTCCCAGGAGCAAATTACATGTGGTCATGGCAAAACCTGGCCGAAGCATCTGAGGCCTTTTTAATCCTGTCCATATCTCCCAGGAGCAAATTACATGCCATAGGACAAAACCTCGCAAAAGAATCTCAGGATATTACGGGTACACAACTCCGACCTGAAGATCTCCCAGGGCACAAATTACATGTCCTCCCAGAGCAATGTCTTGAAAGAGCATCCCAGGTTGTTATGGGTACGCAACTCCGACCTATAGGATCTCCCAGACATGCTCATCTGCACAACCTGATCCATGGCCACAAAGTATCATCTGATACTCACCATACATCATCCTGATGTACACATGATCATCCTGATTATCATCACTGCAACATCTTGCTGCATGTCATCTGGAGAAGCTCATCATCCACGATCACCCTGATCATACAATGCATCCACCTAATGCACACCAAGTATCTACCTGATACATATCATCATACACAATGTATCCATCTGATACATAGATACATGATCCACACAATGTATCCATCAACATACATGATCTACCTAATCATACCTGATACATATCAACATACATGATCTACCTGATCATACAATGTATCCACCTAATACATATACAGATACATGGTCCAAGCATCCAACATGATGCATATACAAAATACATACAAATGATCCAACCGATCATATCCAGCATCCAACATGATGCATACATACATATAAATGATCCAACTGATCATATATAGCATCCAACATGATGCGTACATACATATAAATGATCCAACTGATCATATCCAGCATCCAACATGATGCGTACATACATATATATATAAATGATCCAACTGATCATACAAAGCAGAAACTAGAACGTCATCCTTATGCTCATCATCTAGCGCTTACATCCACGGCCATGTGAAGGATCCTCCTTTCAACATGCTTGGAATGGCTTCAGCAAATGTGTCCATCACTTCTTCCTCGAAGTGTCCTCGATCTGAAGAGCACCAACCTCTCCCTAAAGTACTCGAACATCACCCTGGCTAGTGGCTTCGTCAGCACATCTGCAATCTGCTCATCCATCGCAACATACAGGAGCTTCATAGATCCTCTCTGCACCATATCCCTGATATAGTGATATTTGATCTCTATGTGTTTCGACCTGTCATGAAATACTGGGTTCTCAAATAGCTTCACACAACTCTGGTTATTGCAGAAGATACCAGTAGCATCCAATGGGAGATCAAATAACTCAGACAGTAGCTTCCATAGCCATACTACCTCACAACTAGCTGAACAGGCTGCAACATACTCTGCCTCAGCTGTACTCAGTGCTATGCAGGACTGCTTCCTACTAAACCAAGAGATCACACCTGATCTCATACTGAAGCAGCACCCAGATGTGATCTTCCTATCTGTAACACTGCCAGCCCAATCTAAATCAACATAACCTTGCAGGTTAAACTTTTGATTCGCTTCATACTTGAGCCCATAATCCATTGTACCCTTTAGGTACCTCAGAACATGCTTTACAACAACCAAATGAACACTCCTCGGATCTGTCAGGAATTGACTCAATGTGTTCACGACAAAGCAAATATATGGTCTCGTGTTCTTCAAGTACATCAAGGACCTAATCATCTGACGATACATAGAGATATCAACTGACTCAGATGAAACATCACATAGAAGCTTCAGGTTCGATGCCATAGGTGTGGCCATGGCCTTGCAATCCATCATCCCGAATCTCTTCAGGATATCTACTGTGTACTTCCCTTAACCAAGGAAGAGCCCATATGCACTCTGCCACACCTCCATACCTAGGAAATAGTGCATCATTCCTAAGTATTTCATATTGAACTCGGCAGCAAGCTTCCTCTTAGTATCTGCAATCAATCTGTCATCTCCTGTTACAAATAAGTCATCCACGTACAAAAGTAGAATCACAGGATTTCCTTCCTCAACCTTGTAGTAAAGGTTGGAATCCGCTTTACTCTTGGTAAAGCCCAAACTGGATAGAAAGCTGTCTATCCTACCAAGTTCTGCACATATATGACTCCCTGTTATGTGCCTTAGAACCAAGTGGCTACTCCACACATACTTCTTCTTCAACTACACCATTCAAGAAGGTTGTCTTGAAATCCATCTGGTGTATCTTCCATTTCATCACTTTTATACTTCTCTATACTATCATCTACAGCATGCTTGATCTTGTAGATCCTCTCAGAAGTCACTACAGACTCCACTTCAGGTCTTGGTACTGCATCCCAAACATCATTCTTCATGATCGACGGATCATGGCATTCTTCTATTTCTTCATCCCAGATCCTGGGAACTTCAATATCTTCAATAGATATCTTTGTTGCTGGAACAAATGTTGCAGTCCTTGTTTTGTAGGTGAAAGTATACGGTCTTTCCTACAAAACAAGATAAATTGCATGATTAGAAACATCTCATAAATTTTCAGAACAAATTCTTACACATAAAGAAATATGTCACACGGTCATGCAATTATCTTTAGCCAATGCTTCAATACAACATTTATCCATGTTCCATAACTTTCTAGATGCCTTCTAGTCTCTACCAGAATATTGTTAAGAGTTTGCACTACTCCCAACATGTCAGCAAAGAGGTTTCATTCTAGATAAGTAGCAATGGAATGTTGTACAGTACCATAGGCCACTTACCCATCATATGCATATTAGTAGTATCTTGTTCATTAATGCAAATATGCAAAATACATATCCTAAGTCTAGGAACATAAGCATATGTATCATTGAACAATTTTATCTAAACAAACAAATATGTAAGAAGTGGTAATTAAAATACTTATCTTTGTTTGTTTGTTGGGTGGACTCCCTCTGAGTCTTTGCTTCCTTGCAGGAGTTGTTGGAGTGTGCTCCCTCTTGATCTTTGCTTCCTGGATTACCTGTCCTTGAACTTATATTCATCCTTGGTCCCTATGCATGCTTATTAGTATCATGATTGTGTTATCCTTGTACTTTCATACAAAATCATACATTCATTAGTATAGTCTCAATACTATCAAAACACAATAATCTCAAGCATGTATAGTCATGGTCATTTCAACAGAAATAATAAGCATTAACATTCAAGGTTTATATAGGACTCTTATGGTTAGTCATAACATGTCTAAACCTGTGATTACTCAAACCTATGACTCTTCTGGTTAGTCATAACATTAAATAAGGTAAGACACGTAATATGCATATACCCATGATTATTCAAACCTATGACTTCATGAATAAACATCATCAATCATGTCATGCATACTTATATAATAGATCCTATGATATAAGAAACACATACCTGGTCACCATATTTGCTAGTTATGTCTAGCAATGTGTTCTTGTTCTCTTCAATGACCTGCATAAGTCATTAGTTAACTTTTGCAAAAACAAATTATACATACCTCTATGTGATCCATGACTATGGATGAATCTTTGTCTTTATGTCACCATGGCATGTTCAGGTTGTCCCTTCAATTTATACAAAACTCCCTCTTGCTCTCCAATCACTACTGCATCTTCTATGGTCTTTCCCTTTGGCCACATTAGGACTTGCCATCCATAAATGCAACCCTCATACCTTTTGCATCCAATGTAGAGATGGAGAGTAAGTTCTTCTTGAGCCCAGGTACATAAAGGACGTCTTTCATCTTCAAAGATTTTCTAGAATCTAGGTTGTAGGAGGCTTCACCACTTCCTTTGGTTGGGTATTGATAATCATCCCCAAGTTTCACCTTATAGGGTGATTCATGTTTAGATAAGTTTACAAAGGATTCCTTAAATCCAGTCATGTGTTTGGAAGGCCCACTGTCAATCAACCAATCATTACAACCATGGGAGATAGTACCTGTGAGAGCAGAGATTAGAACATACTCTTCTTCACTTGATGAGTCATCATCACTTTCTGCCCTAGCCTTCTTCTTGGGGTGTTCATCATCTTCAGCAGCATGAGCATGGTACCTTCTTTTGTTACCCTTCTTCTTCTTGCTAGAGTTGTTGTTGTTGTGGTTGTCCCTTTTGTTCTTGGGACATTCTGAAGCAAAGTGACCCTTCTCATTACAAGTGAAACACCTTAGATCTTTCTTGTCTTTGTGATAATGATGAGAAGATTTCTTCTTGTGATGGGATGGCTCCCTCTTGAACTTTCCCTTCTTAGTGTGAGCTATGGGAGCTTGATCTTCATAACCCATCTTTTCTTCTCTTGCCACAAGCCTTGCTTCTTTTTGAGAACATTCCTCCCACAATCTGTTGAAGGAGATTAATTTATTTCTGGCACAGATCCCCTGGATAAAGGAGTCCTATGACCTAGGTAGGCCATTCAAAGTGGTCATAACAATTTCACCATTCTCCACCATTTCGTCTACAGCTTCAAGTTGTTCCTTGATCTGAGAGACCTTGGAGAAATAGGATTGAATGGTTTCTCCATTCGACATCTTGACTCCTTTCAATTGATTCCGCAGGGTCATCTTCTGATTTATGTTCTTCCCTTCAAACACCTTGGTCAAAGAGTCAAACATAGCCTTGGGTGTCTTTAGAGAAGACACATGGGGTATGAGATGGTCTTTGATGGAATCAGCAATGATTCTCTTTTCCTTGACCAAGTTCTTCTTATGCAATACTTTAGCCTCTTCATCCTCTGGGATAGGGATGTTTTCTTTTATATATGAGTCCAACTCATTCTCTTCCAGGATTAACCCAATCCTATACTTCCAAGCTCAGAAGTTATTAGCCCCTTCAAGCTTATCCTCAAGCTTGGTGTGGTGAGACATCTTAAAGAGTACTTCAAATGGAAATAGAAAATAGTTAGGTCTTACCACTTGAAATGTTGAAAACTAGATCTGGTCCCGGATTAGGGTTTGTCGAAAAAACCCTAAAAATTCAAAATGTGAATTTCAACTTTCTGAAAGGATAGAAAGATGTGCCTTGATGAGCTTATCAGCCTAGTGAATTCAGAATTTGAGATCAGCAAAGCTTTACCCTTCAGATTTACCTTTTTTTCCTCCCGGGTTCACTAGGGAGAGCCCTGAATTAGGGTTTGCGTTTCCCAGAGATCTAACCAGCCAAAAATCTCAATCCAAATCTCTAAACTTCGATTTTTGCAAGGAGCTTCCAACTAAGTCTTTAGATTTCAGAAATTCCTATTTTTGTGGAAACCCTAATTTTTAGGGCCAAATGTGAAAATGCTCAGAATTGAATTCTGATTGGACAGAGAGATTCTCCTTGATTAGTAGAGTCAATCTACTATACTACTTTTCCAAAAACTGTGGAGAGAAACCCAATAAACAAGAAACTCAAGTTTTCGTCACTGCAAAATGTCTTCTTCTCAGGTTAGCTCTGAAACCATGTTAAATTTTGAGCATTAATTCACTATACTCTTGGATCGTTATTGAGAGAATAACATATACAGTATATCAATGCATAACAATCACAATAAGCATGACAAGCATCACAAGAATCAAAAGCATGAGAGACAAGAGACACAGAGTTTCCATGGGGAAAACCCTAAGGTGAAAAACCCCACAACTTCCTCAGAGATGAGAGAGCAATGGCTCAACCAAAGTACAACCAAAATACACTTGAGATAGTCTCCTAGTAGCAGATGATCCTCCTCCTCACTAGTGCGCCACTTTCTGAGTGAGAGAAGTGTGAGTTTTCGAGTGATGAAAATAGAGATCTCCCGATCTCTATTTATACTAACCTGTTTGCCCAGTTACACTATGGGGCCGACTTGTCTATCTAGATACATCCACAATATAATATATATTTCAGGGCCGATCCCACACATGGTGGTCTAATAACCTGTCGCTACGTACACACACTTGCGACACTTGTCAATACACATGACGACACTTCCTTATAGAGGAATAACACATCTTTTATAAGGATACAATAAATATATATAAAATACATAGATGAAATACATTCCGAAGTTACATATACATCAACACTATAACCCATTTCCAGGGAAGATTTGAAGTTTCATATCATCCCATCCATTTTGTTTCTGTGAGGGACTAGTTGATTTTGTAATATAGGACCAACACTTACAATGGGATTATTCGTCGAAGTACTATTCTGACCACTATTATTATTAGTCGCTTGAATCAACTGCGACGAGCTAGTATTTCTTACCTAATATTGTGGAGATGCACATGGGGTCACAAGTATGTCATAGTATATGGTATGATATTGTTCAACAAGATCGTTCTCAGAATCAAGCTTATCTTCCTCTTCTTCAGTTTCTTCTCTATCAAAAGAATCTTCTTTGAGTTGTGGTACTGGTTTGTAGTCCTTTCCTTCAATCACACTACAACACTTTCCTTTTTTCGCAATTGTCCTCCTCTTATTTGACCGAAATATTCTTCAACTCCACAATAGACCACACTCTTCATTTGTTTCACTACCTCCTTCCCTTTTCATATCATCTTACTTCTCACAACGTACTCTCAGGCCATTCACCATTGATATCACGAACCACTATGCACTAATGGTTTACTCGTCAAAATCCATTTGCATAACCGCTTTTTCATAAAGTAGCATTTTAATCGACAACTTCAAAAACTTCAATTACTTACCTCACGGTCCTTGGAAGAACTCCCTTTTGGCAGTGTTGTAGGATTTTATAGTGTCTATAGCAAATTCCATAATATACCCTTCTAATATGCTATCTAACTAGAAATCAATGTCATGAGCTATTTTATTAACAACACCCTTGAAATTTTAGATTAGATTAGGTGTCCAAATGATAGGTTCACCTCCTTGAAAATTTGTCTTTTGCTTAATTAACCTTGTCAACCATTCACGAAATAGAATAGGAAATTCTCTGAAGAATACTTCATGAAGGTCTGAGAAAACATACTCACCTAACCACATTTCTACAACAATGCATGGATCTCTGTTATGGGTTTCATCAAAATATATCATCTTATGATCTACCCAATCATGGATCTTGGGCTTAGTATGATGCCACATATGCCACATACCCCTTCAACACAATTCTCGGTCCTGAAAACGGAACCATGTGTTGGTGCAGATATACTTCGACTAGGTTTTACATAGTTAAACACCAACAACACCCCAAGATACCCACTGGAAAGGATCTATCCCTTTCTACAACACCTACGAAGAAGATGAGGTCTATCATGTCCCAAAATTGGCATTCAGTCACAATGGCCATATTCATTAGTGTTTGTCAAATTGATGCTAAAGGTCAAATAATTGCCTAGGAGGGAAATTACTAGTTTCCTAGGTTTGGGGTGGAAGATTTGGAATTGTGAATAATGGGGATAATAAATGATGTTGTAACATTAGGATGGCATAAATATTTAATAAAGGAGATAAATAAATATATACAAGTGAAAATCAAAGTGGCATTTCATCATGAAGACACATGGAGGAAATGGGACCCACATATGGCTAGATTTTCCCACTACATTTGGCATCATTCTCTCACCAGTTCGAATTCAAGGTGAATGGTAACATACTTGGGGGATTCCAAAAGGTATTATTCATGGCATGAATCATCCAAGGTCGAAACATAGAGGAAGAGTAACTCCCATGGAAGAGGAAGAGGCAATTTGGAGCTAGTGAGACACTTGGGCTAGATTCCCTAGCTCTATGACAACAATGATGAAGATGCTATGGCACCTATGACACAAATTAGACCTGAAGGCTGACATATGACATATATGACATGTCAGGGCTAAAACTAGACTCCAAGAGGGCACTCAAGGGTGTTAGGGCATCTAAGATGCTTCCACGTGTGATTTGGTGGAAGTGGGAGATCAGGAATTGTTGTATAAGTGGCGTTATTTGGAATCTCTTCCCAACTTGACTTGGAATGAGTCTCTTGGAAGGAATTCGACCCATGGAAGACATTAGAACTTTATAAATTTCAATAACAAAGAATGAAATCAGCTTTTGATCATTTGTAGAATTTGCAATTGCATTTGTGAAGAGGGAGAGCTAGTGGATGACTAGTTGTTTGCCTTAGCCAATTTCGAGAGTGAAAGATTCCCATCCAAGTTGGTAATTGGAAAGGCCATTCAGACCTTTCATTTGGAGCTTTAATGGAGTCTTTATTTGTAGATGTAAGCTACAGGGCAACTCATGGTTTCTTCTATTGCAACTCACTCCTTCAACCATTTCCAGTTTTGATGGCATATTCTTGATCCTTGAGGGAGGTAGTTTTTGGTGAGCTATTGTACTCTTTGGGGGAGCTTCTAATTCCCCATTTATTTTTTAATATGAATTAAATACTCTATTCTTCATCTCCAGAAAGTTTCAAGTCGAAGAACAATGCCATTTCCCAACTACCTTGTTGTGAACTAATGTATTGATGAAGATTTCAAATGAATGGATGATTCTCTGATCCATTTGTGATTAATGGACTGCCATGGATGTATTTTAAAAGTTTCATGTACTGTACTTGAGCATTTGAAATATTTTTACTCAGTTTAATTGCATTGGGAGAAGAAATAGTGCCATTTCCCTAAGGGTCGAATTGGTGATTTTTGCAGTTGAATGGGAGAGGGTTGGAACATATATAATAATCAATTAATGGTGAAAATGAGACCTTAATAACATACTTAATACATTCACTACCTCTTTTCATAAATTTGAGTGGCTTTGGAGGCATTTGGGAAGCCATTTTCAGTACTTACCCCAGGGGGATTTGAACCCCAAATTACTAGTAAAATTGCATACTTGGTACAGAATCTTAAGAGAGTTTTTAGAGATATTTTGGTGGCCATATATAATCCCTTAACATAATATTCAAGTACTAATATCATTCATACACCTTCCTTGAATATTTGAAGGAATTTGGAGTCAATTCGAGACCTAGAGACCAACACTAGTCAAAGGGAAATTACTAGTAAAGTTCCCTACATTGGCTAGAATTGAAAGAGGATTTGAAGAAGTATTTTAAAGGTCCCAAAGCATCCCTGAAATACATATTTATGTTCTAACATCATCCATATACCTTCTCAGAAGATTTGGGAGCAACTGGAGCAATTTGGGGACCTAGAGCTCAAAACTAGTCAAAGGTCAAACTAGGGGAAAAAGTGAAAAATTGCCATTTTAATAAAATTCCTAACAAGGGACATTACAATGGTATGAGAGAATGGTCTTAGCACTTGATGTGGTAGAACATTAATGAATACCAGGAGTCAAAGAAATAAGCCACCACCCTTAGAAACTGAAACTGGATGTACTTTGGTGAAAGGGAAGAAATAGGAGAAGAAGTGCATTCATTGGTCACCATGAGTAAGGATGAGAAAGGAACCTTAGAGGAGAATGAGGAGATTAGAAAATTACTTAAACCATCCTTTGAATATAAGTGGAGGAAATTATTTCAAGAGTTCAAATTGTTGGTTAGTGAACTTGGAAGCAACTCGGAAAAAATAATGAGCAATGGTTCTCTTTTCAAGGAAAAGGATGAAATAATTTATGTCACAAAAGAGGAACCTAATGTAATTGTGGAACATGAGGTACATGTTGATATGAAGGTTCTTGAAGATGCTACACTAAAAAAAGAAGAAGGACAAGCACTTGTCCTTGTTCAAAGGGATTATGAGTTGCCTCATGGAGAGAGTTGCAAAGCCTTGGAAGAGGTACATGATCTCACAATAGTTGGACCAGCCAATTATGGAGAAGATGAATTAAATATTTCAATGGGTAAGAGTTGTAAAGAATTAAAGTTGGTTCATAATTCCTCACCCACACTTCTTTTCCAGCCACATCACTTTGGGATGAAAAATGGGTGAAAGGTTTTTTTTCTAGTGGTGCCACATCAGGGGTATGAAACTCCTACCTCTCCTTTTGATGATGACATGAATAGAGCACCTCATTATTTAGAATTGCAGCATCATATTGCTTTACCTTATGATGATACATATCCTCATGGATGTATGGATGATACTTCTTTGAGTCCTTTGAAGTCTCCTTGTTTTTCCTGCTCATTATTTGGTTCAGATTTTAGTGGAGATTCTTCATTCACTTCTTGGATGAAAGAATGCATGGCTGAATATTTTGATGCATATCACATTCTTTTGGAGCAGCACTGTCGAACATGTGATCCTCACTTATGTCATTGGAGCAGATTTGATTGGTCACTTAAAGATTGTATGCACCTAGCAAATGGTGGTCTACTTACTTGGAGGTATAAACACTTTCGTGATTATTTAATGAAGCATCTTCTTGATGTACATTTTCATTATGTTGTTATATACTTTGATGATATATATTTTGTACTCATGATTTTTGGAAGAATGCATACAAGAAAATGGGATCCAGGAATCCTCTTATCTGATGGTATGGGTTGGAGAGCACTTTTAATTGTTGGGGTGCAATACAAGCAATGGGACCCTGGAATAATTTTTGTCTCAATGGTTTGAATTTTTTTGGGGGGAAAGAAGCAGTATGGGAGATGGATTTCCCACTCAATAAAGTGAATTTTATCAGAGTAGTTCCGCAGCAAGCATGGTGGTTCCTCTCTAAAATATTCATGGAAACTCAAAGACTCAAGGTTGGGCAATTCAATGGCAACTTCAAAACATTATACAGAAAGCAGGTTCTTCAACACCCATGTTTGAAATTGCTTGAGGACAAGAAATATTGGGAAGGGAGGATTTTTCATGTCCCAAAATTGGCATTGGGTCACAATGGGCTAATCACAATGGCCATATTCATTAGCGTTTGTCAAATTGATGCTAAAGGTCAAATAATTGCCAAGGAGGGAAATTACTAGTTTCCTAGGTTTGGGGTGGAAGCTTTGGGATTGTGAATAATGGGGATAATAAATGATGTTGTATCATTAGGATGGAATAAATATTTAATAAAGGAGATAAATAAATATATACAAGTGAAAATCAAAGTGGCATTTCATCATGAAGACATATGGAGGAAGTGGGACCCACATATGGCTAGATTTCCCCACTACATTTGGCATCATTCTCTCACCAATTCGAATTCAAGGTGAATGGTAACATACTTGGGGGAGTCCAAAATGTATTATTCATGGCATGAATCATCCAATGTCGAAAATAGAGGAATAGTAACTCCCATGGAAGAGGAAGATGCAATTTGGAACTAGTTAGACACTTGGGCTAGATTCCCTAGCTCTATGACAACAATGATGAAGATGCTATTACACCTATGACACAAATCAGACCTGAAGGCTGACATATGACATATGTAACATGTCAGGGCTAAAAATAGACTCCAAGAGAGCTCTCAAGGGTGTTAGGGCAGCTAAGATGCTTCCACATGTGATTTGGTGGAAGTGGGAGACTAGGAATTGTTGTACAAGTGGCGTTCTTTGGAATCTCTTCCCAACTTGAGTTGGCATGTGTCTCTTGGAAGGAATTCGACCCATGAAGGACATTAGAACTTTATAAATTTCAATAACAAATAATGAAACCAGATTTTGATAATTTGTAGAATTTGCAATTACATTTGTGAAGAGGGAGAGCTAGTGGATGACTAGTTGCTTGCCTTAGCCAATTTCGAGGGTGAATGATTCCCATCCAAATTGGTAATTGGAAAGGCCATTCAAACCTTTCATTTGGAGATTTAAGGGAGTCTTTACTTGTAGGTGTAAGCTACAGGGCAGCTCATGGTTTCTTCTATTGCAACTCACTCCTTCAACCATTTCCAGTTTTGATGGCATATTCTTGATCCTTGAGGGAGGGAGTTTTTGGTGAGCTATTGTACTCTTTGGGGGAGATTCTAATGCCCAATTTATTTTTTAATATGAATTAAATACTCTATTATTAATCTCCAAAAATTTTCAGGTCGAAATTCCAAGTAGAAATGTATAAATCTCATTTTTAATGGAAGAACAATGCCATTTCCCAACTACCTTGTTGTGAACCAATGTATTGATGAAGATTTCGAATGAATGGATGATTCTCTGATCCATTTGTGATTAATGGACTGCCATGGATGTATTTTACAAGTTTCATGTAATGTACTTGAGCATTTGAAGTATTTTTACTCAGTTTAATTGCATTGGGAGAAGAAATAGTGCCATTTCCCTAAGGGTCGAATTGGTGATTTTTGCAGTTGAATGGGAGAGGGTTGGAATAGATATAATAATCAATTAATGGTGCACATGAGACCTTAATAACATCCTTAATACATTACCTACCTCTATTGATAAATTTGAGTGGCTTTGGAGGCATTTGGGAAGCCATTTTCAGTACTTACCCCAGGGGGATTTGAACCCCAAATTACTAGTAAAATTGCATACTTGGTCCAGAATCTTAAGAGAGTTTGAAGAGGTATGTTTGTGGCCATATATCATACCTGAACATCATATTCAAGTCCTAATATCATTCATACACCTTACTTGAATATTTGAAGGAATTTGGAGTCAATTCGAGACCTAGAGACCAATACTAGTCAAAGGGAAATTACTAGTAAAGTTCCCTATATTGGCCATAATTGAAAGAGGATTTGCAGAAGTATTTTAAAGTTCCAAAAGAATCCCTGAAATACATATTTATGTTCTAACATCATCCATATACCTTCTCAGAATATTTGGGAGCAATTGGAGCAATTTGCGGACCTAGAGCTCAAAACTAGTCAAAGGTCAAACTAGGGAAAAAAGTGAAAATTTGTCATTTTAATAAAATTCCTAACAAGGGACATTACAAGGTCTCACCCAAATTACCTGTGGGAGATATAGGAACCAAGTTTCTATAGTAGTGAATGGGTGCAACAGAAACCCAAGAACCATAACATCCTTAATCTCAACCAAGACCACTGATGAACTAAAGGGACTGGAGCTTGGTTTAATGAATCCCATCTCAAGCAGTTCTTTAATAGTTTTCTATATTTCATCTTTAAACCTATTGGTATGTTTATAGGGGTGGGTTTTTATTGGAAATGTACCAGGTTCTAGCTCTATCCAATGTTCAGCACCCCTATCAAGAGGCCTTCCATGTGGCAGATATTCAAACACCTTTTTGTGTTTTTGGAGCAGTCTTTGGATATCTTTTGGATGTTGTGACACATCAATGGTTGTCCCTTTAGTAGTGATAAAACATTCTGCATCCCAATCTATGTCACCATGCCTCAAAACTAATCTCATACTATGTGCAGAAATTACTTGTTTTGGGTAGGTGTTGACACCTCTCAAAACCACTTGTTTTCCTTCAGTGTTTTTAAAGCACATTTGGGGAGTCTGGTAATTAACCACATGTTCACCAAGGAAAAACAGCCATCGTACTCCCAAAACAACATTAGTATCAGCCACATCCACAATGTAAAAAATGTCAGTCATAGTATGGTCTCCAATAGTTACTTGCAGTTTGGGAATCCATCGGTTACACTGCATAGTGTTGTTCTTTCCCAGAATAATGACTGTGAAACCTCCAAATTTTTCTAATTTGAGTTTCCTTCTCTCTACCATGGATGCATCAATAAAATTATGTGTGGCACCCCCATCCACCAAAACTGAAACTTTTTTCCCTTCTACAACTCCCTTGAATCTCATAGTGTGATAGCGGGGAACCCCACTCAAAACAACAATTTTTCCTTCTGGTTGTGAGGGTTCTTCTTCTTCTGCTGTATCATACCCTTCTTCAACTTGTTCTTCTTCTCTAACTTTAGCACCCATTTCTTCCTCATCACTTTCAGAAAAAACTTCTATGTAATGAGCCTTACCCTTGGCACATTTGTGCCCAAGAACCCAAGGTTCCTGATAGGAAAAACACAATTTTTTTCCTCCTCAAATCATCCCGTTCTTGGAATGAATAATATTTTTTATTTGGTGCAGCCACATTTCTTAATGGTGGCCTTTGATTCTGATTTTTTACAGGTGCACTAAACCTTGGTGGATATTTGGTCCTGTGGATTGCATCTTGCAGATCCCTAGTTTTGCTCAAGGCTTCTTGGAGAGTTGTTGGTTGGTAGGCCTTAACCAAACCTTTTTTATGGTTTTTCTAAACCTTCTGTGAACACAAGAATTAAGCGGGCCTCAGATATATCACTAGCCATCACTTCCAACTTCTGAAAATCAGAGATATAAGCTTCAGGGCTCCCGATCTACTTAACATGTGCTAATTCCCGGAATGCAATTTCTGGATCCCTTCTGTCAAACCTCTCCATCAACCTTCTAGTAAATTTTGCATATGAGGTTACTTGGTCATGACCTAAAGTCTTCATTCCATGGAACCACCAGTCATTAGCTTCATCTTTCAAATGCAGAGTTTCCATTCTGATGGCATCCCTTTCAGCCATTGGATTCAGTTGAAAATATGTGTCTAACTTTTGCACCCATGAGTTAGCAGTGCATTTTGTTGACCCATCAAAAAAAGGCAGCTGAACCTTACCAATTGCATTTCTCAATTCATAATTATATGTTGAATTCCTATGCCCACCCCTTGGCTGATTTCTATATTGTGCTTCACAGAAATATTTGAAAGGTAATGCCCTTCTGCATTCTTCACTCAAAGTCTGGTATTCCACATACCGGTCTTCCCATGCATTAACTGATTCAGTATGGGTCTTAGGTTGTTCCTCCCTATGTTCATTAAGGAATTTTGGCATGGTCTGTTGGGGCTAATATTTAGACTCATCTTTAAATTCATTGGGTCTGTTATGAGGACCAGTCCTAGAAAATATTATTCCACTAGAGATCTTTCTATCCTCATTCTGAGAACCACTGCAACTCCCTTCTATTTCTTTTTGTCCTATATGTTTGGCCAAAAACTCTCTAGTCTCTTGTCCAGACTGGATGATATTATGGGATATGTCATGCAGCCCTTTTAGCATGCTCTGCACAAAAAATCTGAATTCTTCCTTATCCTTGTCATCATTGTTAGCCATGTTATTCCCCCCTTGTATTTTTCCTCCAGTGGATTCATCCTCCTCTTCCACAAATGAATCTTCAGGGTTCTTTCCTTTGAAGATTGGTATTATTTTAGGAATCATAGCACAAAACTAAGATCAGGTTTAGAGGACCATGCTCTGATACCACTGTAATATCATGGGCAAGATCTGACCCAGATATTGACTCCACTTCAAAACTTTTAATAAAATTTATGGATAAATTTCTTAATAATCTTTTCAAACCGAGCAGGATGTTAGTGAGGGGGATGGAGACTAAATCTGAGGATGGTGGGATGAACTTTCAATTCTGGAATTTGTATGGGGAAATGTGCAGCAGCAAGTATTAATATCAGAGGGAGAGTCCTAAGCACAAAGCACTGGGGCCATTTATGTTTTGGACATCAGCTTCTGTTGAAGCCTACCGCAAAGCTTCTTGGGCACACCAGCATATGCTTACTAGACTGGGTGGCTACAAAAATGAGTTATGATGGTCAAATAGGAAGAATAGATACTCTGGACAACAATCAGAAAGATTCGGGAAGTGTAGGGTTGGTTTGGAGATTTTAGACCCTGCTGGGATGACAAAGCTAGTCAATCTTTAAACTTTAAAAACAGTGGGTAAATCCTTACAAATTCTAAAGTATGAGATGATATGGATAGTATGGTGTATTAATGACCTCCTACAACTTACATAAATCAGATCTAACATTTAGAACAAATTTGACAGTAATTTTAGTGAAACTAGTCATTAAACAATGCTCAATGAACTAGTCTTCTTTTCTGAATTAAGTACTGACTTTATTTAAATGTAAAACTCTATTCTAAAATATTAGAGTGCTATGATATAATGTAATTAGAAGAAGCAGGTCTAAATTTTACTCACTGAACTGAGTTTTCATTCATTTAATAGCTCATCCTTAATACAATGAATTATGGGCTAGGAAACTCCCTCATAGAGCCATAGAATGACTGGAAGAAGAGAGGTAATGAAAAAATCTCTATTCTGAAGATGTTATCTGATATACAATAGGTCTAAAACAGAGTGTAGGCTGCAAACTGAGTCTCTAGAAAAAGTATGGAGAGCTATCCCCAAATATTCTCTTCCTTATAGGGAAAACACCTCCAAATCTAGTTGTGGTTGTGAGAATGAATGAGAAGAAGAGAATGGATCAGTTCTGAGAATGATTTCTGATACTGGACATCACTGTTGGTTGGACATATGGCTGAAACAACCCTCCATCAATTCTTGGGCACATTCACTGGAGCATTCATCTTCAACTTAAGAAACTTCACCAAAACTAGCTAAAATTTCACTTAATGATATATCTTCTCTTCGAACTCACTGTATGACTTCAATGCTGAACTGATATGAATGTTATTGGCTGTAGCATCATGTTGTGGACCTGCATAACACTCATAAGAAACTCACATGGCCTTGGGGCACATCTCCCAAGTAAACTTGTTGAGGCACATCACTCAACTAGAGAGGCTCAGAGCTCTCAAACCAAAATTGCAAATGACAAAAGTTCTTTCCTGGAGTTGGAATCATGCCTAAATAGATGAGTTAGCTTGATGAGCAATCCAAGCCACACGTGTGGGTTAGGTAGGGCACATTCCTTGAGAGGAATAGCAAGTTTTTGCTTTCTCCACTTTCTTTCCTACATCTCCTTCAGTAAATTTTAGCAAGTGTGCCTTAATTAGGTTTTATGGTTGTTACTAATTTCCTTCTGATTGCTTTTCTGAATCTTTCCTCTTTCCTTGCTTTCCTCTTTCCTTGCTTTCCTCTTTTCTGCTTTTGTCATTTTTTTCTAGCTTTTGACAGTTTCCTTTTCTCTATTAGCTTTCCTTCCTTTCTAAGAGTTATTCCACTTAGGCAAGTTTAGCCACTTGCTACCAATTCAACCTCCTAGCCTTCATCACCCACTTGGAAACATTTATTAGTAACAAACATTAAAATAAAAATAATACAACTCATAATTAATTCCAGCTTCAACAATTAATTAATTAACTAATAATTAATTGTCTTTTATGGTGTAATTGCCTCAAAAATACCCCCATTAATTAAATTCACATTTAATTAATCACTTAGACCCCTAGGGATGGTAGGATCCAAGATGTGACCATGGCCACTAGGGAGGGGACATGACATTTTACAATGACTTATAGATTTCTCCTTCTCTTACAATGGATCTATGCACACAGCATGCAGATCATGTGACTCTTCTGAACATGAAAACAAAGGTCTCGAAAAGATAGAACATCAACTAAATCACCAATTCACTAAATGCCTCAAAAATCCAAACCATTTACATATTTATAGGGTGCACAAATATTTCCCTTCTCCCACTACTCCACTCATAAATGTAAGTGGAAAAAACTCCTAACTAACTTAACTCTGCCCTTGACATATTCAAAATGCCCAATTTCCTAGAATCTCGATCGCTTCGTCGAAGTTGACTCCTCTTTGTTGGATGACTTCATCTTGGCCCTTTTCACACCAAAATTGCGCAAAACTTTACCCCAAAAGTTTACATGGCCCAATAGAGGTATATATGAGAAGGTGTGCTCGTGTCTCCAAATCACTGCACTGGATCGGGACTGAGTTATGTAACCCACCATGGTTGTAGCGTAAACGATTGTTAGAAATTAGGTTTGGTGAAGGACTTGAGTATGTAAAAGTTAAATATAATGGTTTGACTAGTCCTATGGAACATTTAGAAGAATGTACTACAATATAGAGGACTTTACCTAAGAAGGAATGGGTACACATGTTTATTCATACCTTAGATACAATACCAAGAAATTGGCATATAGAGTTGGATCTACTACGTGGAACTAGAGAATGGGAAATATGATCTTGAACTTCAAGGAAACTTCTAGTTTTAAGGATGAGATTCCAATAGTGGATGCATATTTACAAGTTATTAAGGAGATTTTGTTTGAAGAAGTGCCTTTACCAATATACAACATACCAAATTGGGTTGTGACACTTGAGCAAGCACTGGAGTGCTATAACATTACTAGATACCAAGAAGGTGATGACCCGAGGGATTTATATATACCTAAAATAGAGGGTAACCATGACATAGGAGGACCTAAGATAGAATCTACTAATTTTATACAACCCTTGAATACTAGAAAATTAAATATTGGCTTATAAGAGAATTCTTAGTTTGTTAATATTGGGGATTATTCTAACGATGAAACTGTAGGAAAGATTATTGATTTATAACATGAGTAACAGGATTTGTTCCCCACCAAGTTTCATAAATGAAGGGTATCGCTAGTGATTTAGGAGAGATGAAAATTACACTTAATCCTGGTGTGAATATTTTTAAATAGAGACCCTATAGATTAAATCCAAGATATAAAGAGAAAATGAAGGAAGAAATTGATAGGATGCTAGATGCAAGAATTATTGAGCTTGTTGAAGATTTAGATTGGATTTTCCCTATGGTGGTCTAGGATAAGAAGACATGGGAAGTTAGAATTTGTGTCGATCTGAGAAAGTTAAATGATGAATGTTTACATGATCCATTCCCCACCCCTTTTACATATGAGGCAGTAGAGAACGCTGGAGGATAAGAATCCAATTTATTTATTGATGGGTTTCCCAGTTATCACCAGATTAAGATTTCAAAGAAAGATCAACATAAGACTATATTTGCAACGGAGTGAGGATTTTACCAGTATACCATAATGCAAATTGGGTTGAAGAATGGCCCTACTACTTTTTTTAGGGTGGTTGTTGCAGCTTTCAATGAATTTATCCATAAGTTTTTGGAGGTTTAATTCAACAATTGGACTATTTTTGGGTTGCTAAAAAATCATATTAAGAGTTTGAGATTGATGCTGGATCGATCCACACAATACCAACTCTCTTTAAATTTGAATAAATCCATCTTGTGTGCACCTTTTAGTATTTTACTGGGGCATGTAGTATGCAAACAGGGCCTCTTGATGGATCCTACTAAGATTCCCATTATTGTGGATATGCCACCACTAGCATCAATGCGAAAACTAAGGACAACATTGGGACATATAGGGTATTACATGAAATTCATTAAGGGATATGCATATATTACCGCACCTATGGAGAAATGGTTGAAAAAGGATATTAAATTCCAGTAGAACAAGGAATTCCAACAAAGCTTGGATACATTAAAAGAAAATATGGTAACTGCACCAATCCTGGTCTTTCCAGATTGGAGAAAAGAGCTTTAGGTACATGTTGATGCTTCATCCATATATTTGGGTGCAGTTTTGGCACATCCTAGAGAAAGGGAAATAGATCACCCTATTGCTTTTGCTAGCAGGAATTTATCAACAACTGAAAGAAACTATACTATGACAAAAAGAGAAGGGTTAGCAATGGTATATGCACTTCATAAATTTAGGAATTATTTATTGGGGTCTCATTTTAAGATGTTTAGTGACCATTCTGCTTTAAGATACATGGTCAATAAGCCAGTGTTGGGAGAATCTGCAGTTGGTTGTTGTTATTCCAAGAGTATGATTTTGAAATTCTAGTCAAACCAGGAAAGTTAAATGTAGACCCTGATCATTTGTCGAGGTTGGAGACAGGGGAAGAACCCGTAAAATTAGATGATAATGTTCCTGATGCATATTTATTCTCAGTAAGGTTGGTGGGTAATTACTTAGAAGAAATTGTTCAATTCTTGAGTATAGGTATGGCTTCTAAGGATTATATTGTGGCACACAAGAAATAGTTGGATGTAAAAGTAGAAGGCTATCATCTTATGGCGGGACAAGTTTATAAGTTCGGTCCAGATGAAATGTTGAGGAGATGTATGTTAGAAGATGAACGACCTATGATCCTAGCAGAGGATCATGTTGGTGTTGCGGGGGGACACTATGTAGGTAAGGATACAATGCAAAAAGTATTGAGGGAAGGATTGTGGTGGCCTACATTACATAAGGATGCCAAAGAGTACTACAGATTTTGTGATGTATGTCAAAGAGTTGGAAAACCTTCAAGGAGAGATGAAATTCCATTAGTGCCTCAGGTAACATTGCAAGCATTTGAAAAAATGGTTGTTGAATTTATTGGACCAATTAACCCACCCACGAAAAGAACATGAGCTAGACACATAAAAATTGTGACAAATTACTTGACTAGGTGAGTTGAGGCTAAACCAATTCGGGATTGCAACTCTTCAACTGCTATGAAGTTCTTATTTAAAAATGTGGTTACTATGTTTGGATTCCCTAGTATTTTAATGAGTGATTAGGGATCCCATTTCTTAAACAAGACTATTGAAGCAATAACAAAAGAATTTCAGATCTACCATCAGAAGAGTACACCATACTATCCTCAGGCTATTGGAACTTTCAAAGTTTTTAATAAAATTTTAGAGCATGCTTTGACCAAAATATGCAATGTGAACTGTGATGATTGGGATTTGAGGATACCAATGGTATTATGAGTGTATAAGATAGCTAGCAAAAAGTTGACAGGATAGACACCTTTTAGACTAATATATGGGAAATAAGTTGTACTTCCTATGGAGTACATTGTGCCAAGCTTAAGGAGTGTTATCTTTACAGAAATGATAGATACATGAGCAAAAGAAGAAAGGACATCTATTGTAGTTAGAAGAAGACATATTTATTGCAAGTTGTCATAAACAAGTACAAAAAGTAAGGGAGAAGGCATGGCATGATTGACATATCAAGCAAAATAAGTTCTAGGTAGGAGACCTAGTCCTCGTCTATGACAGTAAGTTCTTCAAATACCCTATTAATTTTAGAATGCATTGGTTAAGACCATATATGATTAAGTATTTTACAGAAGGAGGTGTTGATTGCAAAAATTAAATGGAAAAGTTATGGATGGTTTAGTCAATGGAAGTTGACTGACACTATATGGGGACAACCATACTTTTCTTCATCAAGCATGAACAAGGTTGCAAAGTCTAGGTGTCGAGTGTAGCTGAAATGGGCACTAGATGCTAAAAGATTCTAAAAATAGGGTAGTAGTAGGAAAATGTCGAATTTTATTAGAAATGCATGTATAGACGTAGGTATGTCATAGATGATATATAAAAAAAAATTGTCGCACGTAATGATGTAATGATGTGGCACATTAATGGAAAAAATCATCATCGATCGAGTAAGAAAGAATTGCATTTAATGCAAGGAAAGTGGGAGTGTGTGAAAGGATTTCGTGACATTAAGAAAAACAAATGTCGGATTGGTTAAATCCCAAGGGAGATCTTATCATATACGCTAAATATTAAGTTAATGCAGCCACGAGACAGGATGGCGAGGAATTAAAATTGTAAAGGGATTAGGATCAAGCTCATTTTTTTCCAACTATTGCTAAGAATTGAGCCAAGAAAGGAGCCAAAAATAAGTGTGCTGCACAAGAGTGTGTCTGGAGAGATTATGTCTGAAAAATCACCTAAGGAAATTGTAAAATAATTCATGTATTTCGAAATACCAGAAAGGCGAGCGCAATTCCAGCAGCAGTACTATTGGAGGGACTTTCCGAGTCCTCTTGATGTTATCATTATCTTGTATTAGTTTATAATTATGTTTAACAAATTAGTAATTGAGAGTAACCACTCCAGCCATCACTCCAGCCATCTATGCTTAACAAATGAGTAATTGAGAGTAACCACTCCAGCCTTCTGAACTATTGTATAAATATATTATCAAGATGAATAAAATGTAGTTGAACATTCGACTCAATCCCCTCTTCTTGATACATAGCTATGTGTGCTCTTTATGCTTTTCTTGAATGCATGTATTCTCAGTGAATACAACATTGACACCGTTTCCTCCTCCATCTGGTATGGGTGACAACAACATCGGATGGAGGTGGAATGAACGTAAAATGAGAGGAGGAAATATAGAAATCTGCGTGAGAAAAAGAAAACTTGTAAGTCTCTATTATATGTGAAAATGAAAAGTTAATGTTGGCCGCGAATGTTGATGGTATGATTTCCGTTGGATTTATGCTTCTCAACGATTTATTGAACTGCTCAATGCATATAGTGCTAAAATATTAAAGTTTGATCAAAGGATACCAAGAAAGATAAGCTATCATATTTTGTTGATTTCTTGTTGTTTAGTTATTTACGTTGAGATCGTCGAAGAAATTGTTGTGGTATAGAGTATTATGAATGTTAGGAAAGCATTATAGCTATGGAAGTTTGTGGACGATGGGAGTTGAGTTTACTGCATCAACTATGCATATTTTTTCTGCATTAAACAATGAAGACAAAGAAGCTTGGGCGAAAACCCGCTCGCTTGGAGAAAACTGAGAAATCCTTATGCTAATTAACTCATCAATGATACTCTAAAGTCATGAAGTAACTAAAGACCGTGTCGATGTATTTGGGCAATGGCCTCTGGGAAAGAGGAAAGGTATAGAACTACAAGATGTCCTTGGTCTATGGCTTTCTAACTTGGTTTCAGATAATGTTCAATTGAATTGTTTGTTGAATTGCTTGTTCGATGTGGTTCAATTGTGTATGAGTAAAGTTAATCTGCAGTTTCAGTTGGTGGAAGTGTTGTCGATTCATTGAGAAGTTTGTTCATATATTACATTGAATGGCTAGCTTTCAAGAACCTTTATGCGTAGAATATTACAGTTTTTGATCGGACTTCTCCCACAAGTTAGTAGTACAACGAATTTGATGGACTAGACCCGGATCACATTGAAGCAATATGAAGAAAGTTTGGTAATTGATTGAATGTTTTGAGTTTCTAATTCATTTTTTTTTAAAGCATTAAATGCTGACATAATGTGATGGTGAGTAGTAGATTCTATCTAATAGCCCGTAAATGTTGTATTTTTTATCAATAAAATGACTACCACTTGATCAACGAAGTCCCTTGATTGAATATACATCCCCACTTTTCTGTTGTGTTTATTACTTGGGTTAAATGTGTTATTCGGCAGTAGGGGACTGGTTGAAAGTGCTCTGTGTTAAATGGGATCTCTAGCTAGAAGTGTTGACTACTATAGTCGATGAACTAATGCACGGAACTCTTGTCAACGGAATTTCTTATCTTGTTGATCAGTGCTTTGTCCTCTATCACTGAGACAATTTTATAGGTTTCCTACTCACTGAGAAACACTCTATTATTGAGACGATTTCAATCGAACATTCTGAAGAGAGTTGAGTAAGTATCACTTGGTTGAATGAGTATCGAGCCAACGAATAGCCTGACGGAAAGTTTGTTCACTGATCACCAATTACTAAAAATCTACTGCCACCGTGCACTCATCCATCGATTAACAATCCTTTCGACCAACAGGTACATCGTCTACAACATTCTACTTATTGATCATTCACACTGACCTGTTTAGAGTTGAACAACATTTGGAAGACAAATGGAGCTAAACCAATGACTCGAGGTATTAAATAAGGAAGACATGTTGCACATATATTTTATTTTGAATCGATAGCACTTTTTATTTTGTAAAATATGGTCAAAGTGTCATGTAGTCTACATTGTATTGGGTCAATAGGTTATTAAATGCTCATTGTAAAGTTGGTCGATTTTAAATGGTTGTGCTTATTTGTGGTTGTTAATATTTTTTTGCGAGACAAAATTTTAGTTGGGAATACATGATACTCTCAAGTCGTTGGTATATTTCTTTTGTAAATTGTGTGGTCGATACTCAAATCGGTTGAAACTTCATATGGTCAATGTGTCCTAATTGTAAGTGTTTCTATGGCTCACCTATGTAATTGGAGTCCAGAGTCTTTAATTGAGGAAATTCAGTCACCAACCTCTAAGTGACTCCATTTTAAACTTTGATTTATAAGAGGAGATGAAATGTGAGTCTTTCTTAAGGCAAGTGATCTCCTCACTTGCAATCAAGTTTTTAGATGATTCTTGTTGGTCGATTCAAGTTAGCCGAAGTCAACCATAATCAGTAAAACAAGCATATGAGTAGGAAGTCTAAAGTAACTTGTAAGCATTCTGAATACTCATGAAAAAAGAAGATGATGAAGATGGAATTCAAACATAAGACATATTACACCACACAGAACAAAGCTTAATAGAAGATGATGACACAGAAACACCTGAATATATCATATCCCCCAATGCGAAATTGCAGAGAAACTCTTGAGTTATGATCTCAGAAGTTGAAGGCAGAGAAATGGTACAAAGAGAAGAGCCAAAAGACGTTAGTATTGAGTCGTTGAAGATGAGTCCCTATATATGGTTAAAGGGTGAGGCTTCAACCGACCATTACCAGATTGAAGACGGAAGCTAAAGAGTCACAACTCACAATTGTTTTCTAGATACTTGTTCTCTTCAAGATGAAGAAGAGTTTTGGGCTAGGGGAGATGTTTGAGGGACCTTTCAGGTCCTCTTGATGTTATCATTATGTTGTATTAGTTTATAATTATGCTTAACAAGTGAGTAGTTGAGAGTAAGTGCTCCAACCATATTAGCTATTGTATAAATATATTCTGAAGATGAATAAAATGTAGTTGAACGTTCAACTCAATCTCTTCCTCTTGATGGATATCCATGTGTGTTGTTTATGCTCTACTTGATTGCATGTATTCTTCATGAATACAAAAAGTACCATCAATGATGCCCAGAAAAACAAGAAGGTCAGTATGTACAAATAATATTGAAGCCCGCACTAAGGGGAGACATCATGCAGAGGCCTCGATGCCCAACTTGCCATTGGTTCTTCCACCATATGTACCGCCTAGGAAATAGAATGCGAAACTAGTCAGATTGATTAAGGATGCAAATTATACCCTACAAACACCAAAAATTATGAAGGGATAAATGAAGGACGAATATATGCTGGGAAAAGTGCCAAACCTTAAGGCACTAGAAATTACAATGGGAGTAATGAAGGAAGGAAATATTGCAGGAAAAGTGAAAAACCTTAAGTATGTAGATCATGACTTGGATGATAGAAATAAATTCCCCCAAAATTTCCCCACATAAGTACTTAATGGATGTCCCCCCACAAAGACATGACCAATCAAGTCATTGAACCACAACAATGGGACAAAGGATTGGAAAAGTCTAGCATATTGACCCTCTTAGAAATATTTCATTTTGGTCATAGTGCGGATGTCAATGCCCGTGTGAATAAACTCTTAGTATGTGTTCATGGCAGATTTCTATGGCTGGATAGGAAAATTTCTATTGATAGAGACTTAGTGTCGAGGATCACGGATTTCCCTCTGCGAGATCGAATCTAGTGACTTATTTTGTGGGGAAAGAAAAATATAAGGAGCTTGTTGATAAAATGAAGGACAAATATGGGTTGGAGAAGAGCACGCGAGGATATGATGTAGCTTCCATTGATGATTAGTAAGTGATATTTGTGACATGGGAACTGGAAAGCAATTTATTGAGGAAATGTCGCCCCAATTACGCCTTTGCGACAGTTATAACATTGGTCGAATAGTTCGTCAAAGGCGTCCAGTTGAATTGAGAGACGTTCTTGCTTAATGAGTTTTTGAGTGATTTCCATGATGCAAAAGAAAACAGTAGTCCTTTTCATTATTCTTCATTACTGATTTTGATTACATTAATTACTTGGGAAGAGCCAGAAGACTTGCAGTTTGTGGGCCAAGTGGGGCATTGTTTGGCTATGCTGTAACATCCCAAAATTTCATCAAAATTTAATTTTTTTCTAAGCAGTCTATTTGCTAATAATTACTATGCGAAAGTACAATTGTGAATGTTTATCATATTTATTACTATTTGATTATACGCTTAATTGCGATAATTATTTGCTTACAACTGTTGTCAATTTTAAAGTGTCTTAACGACATTCAGATGAATACGTAATCCTATGTCTGAAATTGATTTTATACTGTCCATACTAGAAATTACAATGGGAGTAATGAAGGAAGGAAATATCGTAGGAAAAGTGCAAAACCTTAAGTATGTAGATCATGACTTGGATGATGGAAATAAATTCCTAAATTTTCCCCAAATAACTACTTAATGGAGGTCCCCCACAAAGACATGACCAATCAAGTCGTTGAACCACAACAATGGGACAGAAGATTGGAAAAGTTTGGCATATTGACCCTCTTAGAAATAATTCATTTTGGTCATAGTGCGGAAGTCAATGCCCGTGTGAATAAACTATTAATATGTGTTCATGGCAGATTTCTATGGATGGATAGGAAAATTTCTATTGATAGAGACCTAGTGTTGAGGATCATGACTTTCCCTCTATAGGACCAAATCTAGTGACTTATTTTGTGGGGAAAGAAAAAGATAAGGATTTTGTTGATAGAATGAAGGACAAATATGGGTTGGAGAAGACCACTTGAGGATATGATGTAGCTTCTATTGATGATTATTCAGTGATATTTGTGACATGGGAACTAGAAAGAAATTTATTGAGGAAATGTAGCCCCAATTATGCCTTTGCAACAGTTATAACATTGGTCGAATAGTTCATCAAAGGTGTCCAGTTGAATTGAGCGACGTTCCTGCTTAATGAGTTTTGAGTGATTTCCATGATGCACAAGAAAATAGTAGTCCTTTTCCTTATTCTTTGTTACTTATTTTGATTACATTAGTTACTTGGGAAGAGATAGAAGACTTGTAGTTTGTGGGCTAAGTGGGGCATTGTTCGGCTATGCGTTATGCACCGTTGCAATATAGTGATAACACATTATGATAGAGGGACAGAAACATCAAATTTTATGTTTATAAGGAGGGTATCCAACATATTATTCTGCAGACTACTCGCATGGAGCCTCATGTCATCAATCAATTAAGTAACATTGTCCGGTTTAAGGTAGGGTCGTAGTTCATGTTTGTGCAAGCAAGGAGGGATGTGACTAAGGAATGGTTTTCTACACACTATAAGGTAGAAACAGAAGATGTGAGACGAATTATCCAATAATGGCCTTAGGAATGAAAGGTGCCAGTTCCTACAAAGGAAATATTAACAGATATGTTGCAGGAAGTAGAATAGTAGAATGGTACAGTAGAGCATGAGCAATATAATCAAGGAGAATGGGTATATAGAGAAACAAAAGGAGAAAGTGAATAATATGACCAATCACAGAAAGGAGAGAACAATTGTAGTGTGATACAAACTGGCCCTGTAGTTAGGGAAAAGAGAAAATCTATGGAAATATCTAAAGGGAAGAGAATAAAGAGGAAAGATCATAAGGTTAGTGTAGATCTATCGTTGACTGAGGATGACAGTGAAATGTTGACATATGTTCAAGGATACCATAGTAGGCATATGGCATAAGATAGAAGATAAGCACTTAGAGATCTTCGAAAGACTAAAAGGACAGTTCACTGAGTTGCAACATGCCCTATAAGACATAAGGACAACACTCGTTCAAAAAACAAGTGAACAACAAAGTGGCTTAGACAATGAAGCAAGACCAATTCCGCAACCATCCTTGACTACGAAGTACATAATTGTAATGCTAATGCCAAAAAAATAATTTTTCCAGTAGAAGAGGTACATGACCATGTTCATAAATTAAGTTATATTGATTTGAATCTAGTAGAGCTACCTATGAGTATGTTGCATAGCTTGCATCAGAGCATTACCGAAGAAATAAAAGCGAGAGAAGAGTATAATTTCCATGAGATGATGAAATATGCCGCAGAAAGGGATGAAATCAAAGACAAACGTAGAATGCTTTAGAAGGAGAAGGATGATATCATAGAGTAGAAGTAAATATTGCAAAAATTCATGGATACGACTTGTAGTGCAATTCCATAAATTGAAATGATAGAGGAAACACCCATTGAAGATGGAATGCCGAGCCTCAATGAATCCATTAAGGGCTCCCGCCTGAGAAATAGTGAACTGGAAGCATAGTTGGTGCCTAACACACCTCCGTAAGTACAAGAACAAAGAGAAGGCATAGTGAAATCATTAGTTGATAGTATTAGCACCTTAGAGGAGGAATTCACGAAGCTATTTGACGGAATTTAATAGGAATTGGCAACGTTGATTGACAATGAAGAGCTACAAGGAATAACAAGAAAACTAGAAGACATGTAGACCAGGGCTACGAAGCTGAAGAATCTTATAAAAACCTTACCACCATTGGAAAGAAAATCAAAGGTCACAAAAAGTAAATGAATGCAAGCATAAGTTAATCACCTAAGGGAGGAACAACATCGAATGAGCCAAAGGCTCAAGACTTTGTAGAATGAAGCAGTGAGAATATCTGAAATCATTGGAGTAGGATACATTGATATAAGGAAAGCTATGCAGATAGTTGAGGCATGGATAAAGGTAGAAATAACTACGTGGTTGGTAGATGAACTAGAAGAGTAAGTAGATAATGTATAAGCGACAGTCCAAGTGTTAAAGACGATATATGTTTATTTTTTGGCAACATGGAAGACACCCTAAGAGTAGGCTTGAGTTGCTTGGAACGAGCAACATGTGAGTGTTGGGGGCCTATTGGCCCGAAGCTAATTTGAACCAGTTTTTTTGTTTTGGTGTGAAAAAGGAGTAGTGTGATGAAAGGGTCAAAGGGAGGATTCCCATAAAAGAAGGAAGGGATCCAACATACCGGCCAATAAATAAGTGGTTGATCACATCAACCGAGAAAGTGTTAGAGTAAGTTAGGATTTTCGGTCCACTTAGTGGTCAATGCGGGGTTATGCCAATGGATATATATATGTAATGGGTTGGGTAGATGATGTTATTGTTTTTCTTGTTTAAATGTTAATAGAAAGATAGTGTGATGAAGAATTGAGTGGTCCCATGTATTGTTGTTGAGCTTTGTGTAACTAAAGGGTTTTTGTAAGAGTTTAGTTTTGTAGGCCGTGTGCGCAAATCTATAAGAAGATGAAATTATTTTGTAATGGGATTAATGAATAAACAAAGCATTTCCATAGTTTTCTTCTGTTTGGGTTTCCACATAAAAATCTTGGGTGCACTGTGAACGTCTATTTGTGTCATTGTTGTGTTTAAATTGCATAATAATTATTAACAATAATAAGTTGTGAATGGTTTAGTTATGTCCTTACTATGCAATTGATGTATGCATAATGTTAGTTCTATGGTTTAATTGATTTCTATCAGGATTACATCAACAAGTATGATGGTAGATTAGAGTCCCCTCGCATTCATTGCTGCAGATATATGGTTCCTGCAGTACCCATAGGTAGTTCAGGTGAGACTTCACCTACTTGTAGGTGATGCCAAAAGGGCTAGTATCTTGGGATTTGTTGATCCATGTCGTAGTGAACCTAGGTATACCCACAAGGTATCTCGGTGCAAAACTGTTTGATACTGTCCACACACAACAACACTTTCACGACTTGGCCATCCAAATCCACATTGCTTCAGTAGACTATTCTTCAATAGTAAAAGTTCTAGCTATTGGAAGCTCCAACTTCAACAATAATTTGCAGCAATATTGTGGAAACAATAATATGTACAGCAAAGAAGATGAGATTTCTTATGAAATGTGCTTCCTTATGCACACAGTTATCAAACTATGAAATTCATTACTTTGATACCTCTAGAGCACTCACAACACAGAGGAATGATGTGCATATCCAAGAGATGATTCCATGCCACTGGTCGAGGTAGGGGATGTATGCACTAGTTTAGGAGCTCATATCTCAAAAATATTATGCATAGATAAAACACTTCATGTAGAGATGGAGGCACACAAGTTAGTAGAAAATGGTATATCCTCAAGCAGTAATATTAGTCGCCCACACGCAAATATCATTTTCACTGTAGATTAGGGCATGCCAAAGCAGGTACCACATGACTCTTTCAAATTTGAAACAATGGTTTTCTCTCTCTCCCATAGATGACACATAGATGACATCAGTAGATTGAAATCCGAGAGGATGGAGGTGGTAGCATTACCCAATGAGAGCGAGCTGAAAGAATACTAGTAGCCAAAAACTCTCACATAGTTTGCATGCATAGGTAGGTTGAAAGGTGAAGATAGAACTGGAATCTTAAATATTGAGTCTCTCAGATGAACACATATTGAACTTGCATGATACCTTGCTTGTCCCCTAGCATAGGATACCAATGAGATGGTAGAGGAGGAAGAACAATAACATGGGATAAGGTTAAGCCCAGGAAGAATAAAAATGTTTTACTCATACCTCATGGGCAGCCACAAAGGTAGGAATATAAGCCATAGAGCTAGTAGTTAGAGGTCAGGCAAAGAATAACTAGAGTCAAAATGCCACACTAACAAGGTAGGACTAGGGGGAGCCTTCCGCTCTGATACCACTATTAGGTTTCCCACTAGGAAAAATAGGGAAATTGGCTAAACACAAATCCAAATAACAAACAAGATGGACCACAAAGATAGAGATTATTAATGTGAATGCACACAATTTCTCATTAGCCAATGTACATATAAATATAGAGAAATAACCCTTGTTTTCAAATTCCAAGTGGTCTCTTGGACTCCTTTGCATCTCTTCCCATTCAATGTGACTTAGTCTTCTTCTCATATGAATGGGAAGGCAATAATACAATGATTTTCCGAACACCAAGGATGAGGTTCCAATATGAATGATATGTTGTAATATTGATATACTTTAGTCATGTTAAAATATAAAAATAGAAATTAATCTCCAATTGTAAGTGTAACTGGATTTTCAATCTACAAACTATCTAGTACATCAATTTAATATTTTACAAAAAATAAAAAGTAATTATAAAAATGATGTCAACTCACAAAATCAGTAAATAAATAAATCCATGTCTGACTCATAAAATAAAAAATTTGAACCAACATAAATCTATCTTAAACTTAAATCTATTAAACACTAAGAAAAATTCTTTATAAACATATAAAAAATTTAAAATAAAAAAAATTATAATATGTAATAAATATTCTTATAATATTTTTTTATATACCTTTTTAAACCATTGTTAATATAATTAATTGTTATACAATTAGTATATAAAAACCATATAGGTAAATTAGCTTTACCGTCTAATATTCATTTTATATTTAATATTCATTTAAAACATTTTAGAATTTCTATGTCATTATCATTTTAGAATTTCTATGTCATTATCATTTTCTCATGTTATGTGTGTCAACCACTTTATTTGTGCAATGCATTTTATTATGATATGTATAACATGTTATGTTTGATAGTTATATATCATAATTGATCATGAGATTTATGCTCTGATTGTTATTTATATTAATATAGATTTATTTTAAATGAAGATTTATTTAGTATTTAAAAAGTTAATTATAATTATTTATATATTTAAAATATATTAGTTTAAAATGGATTTATATTTAAAGTTATATGATTTTAATTTCAAATTTATGAAATATTTAAAAGAAATTAAGAAAATATTTGTTGTGTTTTCTACACTTGAAAGTGGATAAGATGTGTTACTTATTTCATGTATTACATGTCGGCTCTAAAAATTAAATATATAAAATATTTATAAAACCAAGTACAGGTTGGCTTAAAATTTAAATTGGTTAGATTGTAAATTCATTTATATAAATATACATAGAATTTCAATTTCGATATCCATCCATGCATTCTCACATTTTAAATAAATCTTTTGATAAATCATTACAAGACAACTAGATATTTGTTATTAGTTAGCCTTTCCTTGATTTGATCTACAAAGAGATATATATTATAAACAATCATTACGTATTTTACTTCATAATCAATGAATGAATGCAATTTTTACCTATTTGTAGGATTCCTAATTGAAATAGTTGGCATGTTGATGATTGTGATAGAAAATATATATGATTATGTATTTTGTTAAGTTAATAATAAAACAATATGTTAGATATTAGCTTTATGATAAGTGTAAATTAATCAATAATTGGGTAAACTCTAAGTATTTTACTTCATAATTAATTAATTAATTAATGCAACTTTTTCCTATTTGTCTATTTTGTCTCTTACTACATTCTTTCACATGTATTATAACTAAACATGATTATTACTTTATTACAATTCACCATTTTGATGGTGAAAATAATTTTTAATTTTTTTTGGATGAGATGATTTCAATGTGGTAATTTGTGTTTTTAAGCAACATTGTTTTGATGCAATTACTGCCATTGGAACTAGCATAGATTCATCTTAACTCTGGCTCTATCAAGTACAAAGGGATCAAATCCCTTGAGGTGGAAGCATTTCCTCAATTTTAGGACTCTAAAAAAGGTTTATACCTCAAGGTATTTGATCCTTCTCTTCTCGACCTCAAGGTTTATACCTCAAATTTATTAAGTATTTAAAAGGTTAAAAAAATAATTAAATATTTAAAACATATTTATATTCATGTTTCTAATTACATTGAAGGCATTCTTTCAATGAGAATAGGTTTTCCGATAATATTCCAGGTATTCTAGTTTCTCTATCAAATAAAAGTTCGACACATTTATACATATACAATTTGCCATCGAGAATGAGAAATTTATGTATGATTTTTCTTTGGTTTGCAATTTCTATGGGTCTAGAAGTATTGCTCTGAATTCGCCATCGAGAATGAGAAATTTATGTCTCGTTGATCAACACTTTGTAGCTTTCCTACTCATCGATAAACACTCTATTATTGAGATGATTTCAATCAACCATTCTGAAGAGAGTCGAGTAAGTATCACTCAGTTGAATGTTCCCAAGTGGTCGAGTAAGCTGTGTTACCAGAAACGGAACGTAGCCCATCGTTTCTCTCTAGAAATGGCTTAGAAACGGCAACCTGACAGGAAACGTCGTTTTTTACGATCATTCCTGTTTCTCAAGCCATACATCCATCTCTTCCGAAATGAATTTCGTTTCTCATCATTTCTAAAAGCCTTTTCTGGTTTTTTAAGGTAAATATAATTGTATTTTAATTCTATATTCTATCCTTGTAGACCTAGAAACTGTACTTACCCTTTCTCAGCTTTTCTCCATTACCTTACCTCATTCTCTGGGGTGATAGTTTGCATTTTCAAACACACATATAAGTGATCTATGATCATTTGGCTTTAAGCTGACACACATGACCAAAAACCCATGTCCAATAATATGCACATGTTTTTCACTCACAGACGATAAGTTCAAACAAACTCATTTGTCAGGTGTATTGGCAAGCAAAATGTTGGAGTCTATCTCTGTCTGTTCTGTTTTGTTTTGTCTTGAGCTATTTTCTCAGCTTGGGATTCTCTTGAACCCCTTTGTACTTTTCCTTTGATGAGTTACCTCTTTTATTTTTTTATGAATCTAAATGAAGCAATAAATTATTATTATGCACATATATTAAATGGAGATCAATGCAATAACAAGCAGAGCTGTGATAATTTACAAGAAATTGGAGGATCCTCAATTCGAACCGCTAGGGTTCTGTGTAAGAAAAGTTTGGCCCAACCGCCATGAGTGTGCCTAGGGGTGGGGAGCCTTCTCCTCCCCAATCAATCTCTGCTGATAGATCTACTTGGAAAGAAACTGGCGGCCCCTTCTATTCCGAAATTTATAAAAATATTGGATTCAATCCCCGAAATTTCTCTTCTGGAGGAACAACCTATCAAAATCACCCTGGCATTGGATGAAAGAGGTTTGGTCGGGAAATTCATGGGGCTCTGGCCATCGACTAGATCTACCGACGATTGGATGCAGCGAAATTGGAGACCCCAGCTCAAAAACAGTGTGACCTATTACATTGTTGGCAGAGGTTTCTTTATCTTTGAATTTATCTCTAAGGAAGACCGTGATCTATTTTTTAGAAGCGGACCGTACTTCATGGGAACGCAAGGGATGTATCTCAAGAGGTGGACGCCCGATTTTGATCCCACAATCGACGTCCCCAAAGAGGTTCTTGTCTGGGTTAGGCTTCCCAATATACCAGTTCACTGTTGGAATTTCAATTCCCTCCAGAAGATAGGAAACGAGCTTGGTCGTTTCATCGATAAAGACGACAAGAAAGCTCAGTACACTTGTGCAAGGATTTGTGTAGAAGTGGACCTAGAAGCAAGCCTCCCAGAAGTAGTGAAGCTCACAGTAGGTGCATGGCACTACTACCAAAAAATGGACTATGAGCAACTTCCGTTTAAATGCCGAAACTGTCACGAGCATGGCCATTTCCAAAGGAACTATCCAAAGGCTCAACCTACGGACAAAGAGGAAGGTGAAGCTTGGAAAAAAGTCAAAAAAGGAAAAGCAGCCACTGAGCCAAACGAAAAGAAAAGTGCAGCCACGACGGAGAAACCTCTCATCAATCCAGAAATCAAAGAAACCCCAAAGGAAGGATCGACCTCTACCAAAATCCCTGAGGCCGTAGAGACTCAAGAATAGGCTCCTCCGAAGGAATCAAAAAAAGAAGGAAAAGCTGCAGACCAGGTAACCCCAGAGGACGCACCAAAAGAGAAAGAAGAGGAGGAACACATTAGCCTCGGTTTGGACTCTGAAGGGGACACGAACGGGGGAGAAACAGAAACATGTAGCTCCCTAACTACCCCGATCAAGTCATCCAGGGGGCGAAAGTAAAAAAAAAAGAAGTGGGATGAACAAACATACCTTGATGTACTACAAGGTTCCCATAAAACCATCAAAGGAATGATAAATACTAGAACTAGACAGAAACAAGGCCAGGCTCCAAAGGGAGCCTTTTCCTCCCAAGCAAGTAAGTAATGTTATACATCTCCTAGAACTGCATAGGTTTAGGCAGTAAGTTAAAGGAAGAATGTCTTAAAGACATAGTAAGAATGTAAGTGCCTGAAATACTTCTCATCCAGGAGACGAAACTGGAGGACTCTGATCTCCTCCAAGCGAGCAAATCCTTTTGGAAAAAAGGACAAGGAAAAGTTGTCAGTGCTAGAGGCACATTCGGAGGAATAGCTACCTTCTGGGATAGCTCCAAATTCGATCTCATGGACGATGAAAGCTGCATGCACTGGCTTTATACCAAGCTACTCCATAAAGATTCTGGTCACCATGTAAACCTGTTTAACCTATATGTTCCTATTTTGCTCTCTGAAAAAAGAATATGTTGGGACTCCTTAAAGTCCTTCCTTAGCATGCATAACCTTGAGAATTTCGTCATCGCAGGAGATCTAAATATCACTCTTGCAGTAGAAGAGAAAAAAGGAGGCTCCCCAGTTGGAGACCCTGCAAGAGAATGGGTTGAGGATATCATTCTGGACTGGGACCTAGAAGATATCAAACCCGCTTCTGGAAAGTACACTTGGACGAATAAAAGATTGGTCCCGGGCACATTGCAGCCCATTTGGACAAATTCCTTGTCCAAACCTCATTTCTAACCCTCAATTTGTTTGCCTCTTCAAGAATTCTTCCTAACTATGTCTCCGACCACAAGCTAATCCTCTTGGATTTGTCTCATGAAAAGAACCTTGGCCCCATTCCCTTTCAGTTCAGCCCTTTATGGATCCAGCAGTAAGGTTTCCAAGAGATTGTTGCAACTACCTGGAATAGACACGTCCAAGGTTCCCCTTTTTATGTCTGGGAATAAAAGCTAAGAGGACTTAAAAGAATGCTGAAAATTTGGGCCAAATCACTGAAATCCTCTACCTCCAAAAGAAAATATGCTCAGGATTCTCTCGAGCTTCATCAAATGGTTATGGAGGATGAGTTAGTGACCCAGGAACCCTTGAATATTGAAGCGGATCTCCAAAAAACCCTTCATAAAGCCTGTAGAGACGAGGAAGAATACTGGAGGCAGAAGTTGAGAAGCCTCTAGCTTAAGGATGGAGATAAGAATACAAGCTATTTCCACAAACAAGCTGAAGCCCGCAAACATTTCAAAGTAGTCACTGAAATTCAACTCTAAGGATAGCTGATAAAATATTTTGAAGGAATTAAGACCGTTGACCATTCCTTCTTCAAAGATTTTTTACACTGCTCCTATGGAGAACCCCATTGATCCAAGCTCCTATCCGATCTCTCTCATTCCAAAGCTAGTCCACAAGGGGGACAATTTGAAACTAACTACCATGATCAACATGAAAGAGCTTGAAAAATCCCTGGACCTCATGAACCCTGATAAAGCCCCGGGATTTGATGGGTTCATGGCCCGGTTCTACAAATCTTGTTGGTCTACCATAAAGGAGGATCTGCTTAGAATGGTCAGGAAATCCCAGAGGTGTGCCAAGCTCCGGGGAAGCACCAACTTGGCCTTCCTGGCCTTGATCCCAAAAGAAAAAGGAGCAAGTAACATTAGCCAGTTCAGGCCTATCTCCCTCTGCAACACTAGCTACAAGCTGGTCACAAAGATCATAGCTAACAGGCTTAAGAAAATTCTGCCAGGCATCATCCTGAGAACCAAGGTGGCTTCATCAAAGGACGTCAAATCCTTGACAATATAGTGTTGGTTCAAGAAGCCATCCACTCTAGCTGCCAGCAAAAAGAAAAAGGTATGTTGATTAAGTTAGACCTTGCTAATGCTTTTGATAGAGTTAGACATGATTTCCTTTTCCTTGTCATGGATAAGCTAGGTTTTTCTAAAGATTTCACCAGCTGGGTGAAAGCCTGCATAGCGGCTCCTTGGATTGCCCCACTGGTAAATGGACACTCCACGAACTACTTCCAGGCTTCAATAGGCTTACGGAAAGACTATCCTCTGTCACCTATTCTCTATGCCATTCAAGCCTCTATTCTCAGCTTTCAACATCTGGATCGCTGCCAGCAAATCCGTTCTCTGTCAGGCTTCAAAATGGTCTCTAATGTCAAAGAAATCAATCATGCACAATTTGATGATGACACTCTACTTCTTGGCGGGGAAAGTGTTACTACAACAAGGCATTTTAAGCATGAGCTGGATTGTTACAAAGAAGTCTTAGGCAGCAATATAAACAATCATAAAAGCAATATTTATGGTTGGAACTGTCCCCCTAGGGACATGTTGGAAATCACTAGAGCCTTGGATATGGAAGGAATCCTGTCCTGGGACTCTTTCAAGTATCTAGGAATTCCTATCTTCAAGTCTGCTCCCAAAGTGGCCCATTGGATTCCCCTCCTGGATAAGCTGAAAGCCTGAATCCATGCTTGGGGAGAAACCTGGTTAAACATCGCAGGGAAGGTGGTCCTACTGAAATTGGTCCTAACCAGCATCCCCATTTATCAGAACTCCATCCTGCTTGCTCCAAAAACTATCACTTCCAAAATTAATGCTCTGCTTAGAATATTTCTTTGGGAAGGAGGAAGGAAGAACAAGAGAAAGCTCCATCTAATAAGCTGGGATAAAATTAAAAAGCCTTTCCCTGAAGGAGGCCTTCAAATTTGGGATGTGGCAACTCAAAATTTTACAATGGGTTCTAAGCTGCTCTGGAATCTTGACTCTGGAAAATCCACCTGGAGCAAATGGGTTCTCTGGAAAAAATACTTCTAGGGGCACTGGTTAAGATGTCTGGATCATCCCCCCACAACTTTTAAAGGCTCTCCAATCTTTAAGTTGTGCCTCAAAGCCCTTGAACACTTCAAAGCTAAGTTAACTTGGATCCCGGGAAACAGAAGGAGTATTCGAATCTGGGATGATTCAATCCTCGGTGAGCCTCCCCTTGGTCACAAGGATCATTTATCCAACATTAAATACTGGCTTCAGAGCAGCAATCAGTTCACCTTCTGGGACATTTCAAGCTGGGAGGACAATGAGGAAAGGAGCTAGAAGTAGTGGAACCTGGGACACTTCCCCGAAAGACTAGAAGAAGAAGCCAGGAATCTGCTAGAGGCCCTCCAAGGGAAAACCCCACTGAATGCACTTGTAAAAGATAGAAGAGGGTGGGGCAAGGCCTATGGAAAGTACACAGCAGCATAAGGTTATAAATTGATCAAAATAGTCTAGTATGCTCCTCCTGACCCTACCCCATGGAAACTAATCTGGTCCCTCGCCTCAATTCCAAAAATCAACATCTTCACTTGGACACTAGCTCATTAGAGCATTCTGACCAGTGAAAATCTAAGGAGGAAAGGATGGGAAGGCCCCTCCAGATGCCCTCTGTGCTTGATAGAAGAGGAAAACTCTGATCACTTGCTTTTATCCTGCCAATTTGCAAAAGATGTCTGGAACAATGTCATAAATCTTGGACCGGATAAGTTCTGCATGCCCGAAACTGCTCCAGATCTGCTTAATACCTGGGCCGCAATATCCCCTTTCTGCCTCAAGAAGAAAGAACTCCTTAAGACCTGCTGGATGTGGCTTCCCAAATTCACTCTATGGAAAATTTGGCTCAAAAGAAACAACAGGATCTTCAGAGATGAAAGCTGTAATGCCTCTAAGGTCGCAATTAAAGCCAAAGCTCTCCTTGGAGAAGCATTGGATTCCAAATCCACGCTCAGAAATACTGATCCACTCGATTTATAAGAGGAGTGCTGGTTAAAAGGCTTCGTTCCAAATCATAACCTTAGGGCGAAACCGGCTCAAGTCATGACTGCTAGCTGGGAAATTAGATTGGAAGAGAAGAAGTTTATAAAATGGCGCTCATCTCTTGAAGAGCACAGTTTGCATTTTGACGGAGCTTCAAAAGGTAATCCAGGATTGGCAGGGGGTGGAGGAGTCATTCTGGGCCCTAGTGGCAAGATTGAACTTGGGTTTGTTTGGGGACTCGGTCAAGACACCAATAATAGAGCGGAGGCCCTCGCACTCTGGCAGGGACTCAGGCTAGCTATTAGCAAAAATATTCACTCTCTGGTGGTCTTTGGCGATTATCGCCTGATAATCCAAGCCTTGGTCACAAAAAGGAAGCCCTATCAGGCTGCCCTTGCTGCAACTCTCAAGAATATCTTTCTGCTGCTTTCAAAATTCCACAAGATTAGATTCTACCACATTCTACGTGGGCTAAACTCCATTGCTGACTCTGAAGCAAATAAGGGAACGCTCTTGAGCAGGAGCACACTATCAATAGATGAGATTGAAGCAACATGCTATATTCCCTAAGGGGAGGGGATTCCTAAACCGTTCGGTCAAGGATTCAAAGCTGGAATTTCAATCTTCCCTCCTATGTCTCAAATCCAATGAAGGATTCTCTGTCAACAGTAATCATTCATCAAAGCCAGAACTCATTAACCATGGGAATAGTAGGCCCCAGCAGAAGGATTGGCATGAGTCGCATGACTCTCCAGGATCCCTTCGTTATTTCTTCGGTGGAATATCTCACCTCCACAAAACTCTAGTTTTCAGTAAAGAGTGTAGGATTCTGAGGGAAAAAAAGGTGTCAATTTCTCCCAAAAATGGCCTCCAAGGCTTCAAGCTCCCTCCCAGGGCCTTCATTGGAGGATCATTTGGTAGAGTGGCAGGAAAATATGGACAAGGTTAAAGCACAAGTCCTGGAGCAGGCTAACCTCAAGCTAAGCCTTGACTCCCTCAACCAGGATCTTCACAATATCCGCGAGGAGATAACCGACTCCACGAATGCTCAGTTTAAGGATATCACCGTCACTCATGGGGCTTTTGGATATCGACTGTGCATCCTTGAAGTCAAAATAGGAAAATTCACTGGCATCTGGCCCAATCACTCCTCAGCGCCGGTGAAGAAAGAAGAAGATTAAGCCACCGGCCTCTCTCGTTTCTCTTCAACATCTCTGTAATGCCTCGACTCCACATTTTTAAAGCGGCAGTTGTCCTCTTTCTTTTTTGTATTTTTGTCATCAAGCATGATCTTCTACGGCTGGACTCTTGTCACCTAATCTTTCTCTCTGAAAACAGACTTCATTTGTAAAAGAGAAGCAAAAGTGCATTGTATTATAGTACTTGGCAGCTGGTTTGCCGGTCCTTAATTCTATAAAACTTAACCGTTATTGTAAAAAAAAAACAAGCAGAGCTTGTTTAGCATGACAAAACACACAGGCATAACATAAATATTGTCATTAACTTGAGATGATGACATTAGAATTGGGGCATGCCCAGTGTTTGTGGAATAGAATTTTCCTTATCGACAAGTTGATGTTATTATGGTTTCCACCAAGTTAAAAACGAAGTTTTTTGTTTTTTCATGTTTTCTTGGTCATGTAAAGGGCACATCCTATAATTGGAAGAGTAATTAAGTGAGCTAACATGAAGGGTGCTGTATAATTTATTATGAGCAATAAGCCTTTAGGATTTTAATGCTCAATTTTTAAATTGTTCTACCTCTCTTCTTCTACCTGGAATCACTCTACCTCCAAATTTTCAAGACTCATCTTCTTATTCAATATTGTTTCTTTTTCTCTCTCTTCGTTTCTTATATGGACGAAACCTCCAAACTTCGTTTCTCGTTCTGTTTGTGTTTCTTGTTTTGTTTCTCGTTTCTCGTTTATGGTAACATAGTGACTAAGTATCAAACCAATGAACGGCCTAATGGAAAGTTTGATCATTGATCACTAGTTATTAAAACTCTACCCATGGAACAATAATCCGACTGCCACTGTGCGCTTATCCGTCGATTAACAGTCCTTTCGACCAACAGGTATATCGACTACAACTTTCTACTTATTGATCATTCACATTGACTTATTTAGAGTTGAAGAACATTTGGAAGACAAATTAATGTAAAGCAATCACCGAAGTATTAAATAAGGAAGACATGTTGCACATATATTTCATTTTGAGTCGATAACACTACTTTTTGTAAAATATGGTCAAAGTGTCATGTAGTCTACATTGTACTGGATCGATAAGTTATTAAATGCTCATTGTAAAGTTGGTTGATGTTAAAAGGTTGTGCTTATTTGTGGTTGTTAATTATTTTTCATCGGACAAAATTTTAGTCAGAGATACATGATACTCTCAAGTCGTTGGTATTTTTCTTTCGTAAATTGTGTGGTCGATAATTAAGTTGGATGAAACTTCATATGGTCGATGTGTCATAATTGTAACTATTTCTATGGCTCACATATGTAATTAGAGTTATGAATATTATTTAATTCAGGCAATTGAGTCACCAACCTATAAGTGACTCCATTTTAAACTTTGAATTCTAAGAGGAGATGAAACCCGAATCTTTCTTAATGCAGGTGATCTCCTCACTTGTAATCAAGTCGGTTTTTAGCCGACTCTTGTTAGTCGAGTCAATTCAGTCGAAGTTGACCATAATCAGTAAAACAAGCATATGATCAGGCAGTCTAAAGTAGCTTGCAAGCATTCTAAATCCTCATGACAAAAGAAGATGATGGAGATAGAATTCAAGTGGAAGACATCGTACACCACACAGAAAAAAGATTAATGAAAGATGATGACACAAGAACACTTGACTACATCATATCCCTAAGTGCGAAATTGCAGAGCAACTCTTGAGTTATGACCTCAGAAGTTGAAGGCAGAGAAATAGTACAGAAAGAAAATCCAAAAAATGTTAGTTCTAAGTCGTTGAAGATGAGTCCCTCTATATGGTTAAAGGATGAGGCTTCAACTGACCATTACCAGATTGAAGACGGAAGCTAAAGAGTCACAACTCACAGCTTTTTTCTACATACTTGTTCTCTTTGGGATGTAGAAGAATTTTGGGGTGGGGGAGATGTAGGAAGGACCTTTCGGGTCGTCTTGATGTAGTCATTATCTTGTATTAGTTTATAATTATGCTTAACAAATGAGCAGCTGAGAGTAACTGCTCCAACCATCTCAGCTATTGTGTAAATATATTATCAATATTAATAAAATGTAGTTGAACGTTCAACTCAATCCCTTCTTCTTAATGGATAGGTGTGTGTGTTCTTTATGCTCTACTTGAATGCATGTATTCTCGGTGAATACAACAAGTAGCATCAGTGACGCCTACAGTAGCAAGATGTTCAGTATGCACAAATAATATTGAAGCCCATAGTAAGTGGAGACATGATGTAGAGGCCTCGATGTCCAACTTGCCATTGGTTCTTCCATCATATGTACTTCCCAGGAAATAGAATGTGAAACTAGTCAGATTGATTAAGGATGTGAATTATACCCTGCAAACACCAAAAATTATGAAGAGAGTAATGAAGGAGGAAGATATGCTGGGAAAAGTGCCAAACCTTAAGACACCAGAAATTTCAAAGGGAGTAATGAAGGAAGGAGATCTCTTGGGAAAAGTGCCAAAATTTAACTATTTACATCATGACTTGGATGATAGAGAGAAATTCCCCAAATTTTCCCCAAATAAGTACTTAATGGAGGTGTCCCATGAAGAAATGACCGATCAAGTTGTTGAACCACAACTATGGGCTAGAGTATTGGATAAGTTTGGCATATTGACCCTCTTAGAAATACCTCATTTTGGTCATAGTGTGGAAGTCAATGCTTGTGTGAAGCAACTCTTAGTGTGTGTTCATGGCGGATTTATATGGCTGTATAGGAAAATTTATATTGATAGAAACTTATTTTCGAGGATCATGGGATTTCCCTCCATAGGACTGGATCTAATGACCTATTTTGTGGAGAAAGAAAAAAATAAGGAGATTTCTGATAAAATGAAGGAGAGATATGGGTTGGAGAAGAGAACTCGATCCTATGATGTAGCTTCTATTGATGATTAGTTGGTGAGAACTGTGACATGGGAACTGGCAAGCAAGTTATTGAGGAAATGCCGTCCCAATTACGTCTTCGCCGTAGTCATAACATCGCTTGAGTAGTGTTTCAAAGGTGTCCAGTTGAATTAGGTGACATTCCTACTGAATGAGTTTTTGAGTGATTGAAGTGATGCACAAGAAAAATTAGTCCTTTTCATTGTTCTTCCTTATTGATTTTGATTGCATTAGTTGCTTGGGTAAAGCTAGAAGACTCGCGGTTTGTGGGCCAAGTGGGGCATTCTTTGTCTATGCATTATTCACCATTGTGGTATAGCAATAACACATACTGATAGAGGGACATGAACACCAAACTTTATGTTTATAAGGAGGGTATCCAACATAGTATTCTACAGACTACTTGCATGGAGCCTCATATCATTGATATATTTAAGAACATTGTCCAGTTCAAGGTAGGTTCATAGTTCATATTTATGCAAGTAAGAAGGGATGCCACTAAGAAATGTTTTTCTACACACTATAAGTTAGTAGCAGAAGATGTAAGTGGAATTATCCAGGAATGACCTTAGCAATGGAAGGTGCAAGTTCCTGCAGAGGAAATATCACCAGATGTGTTGCAAGAAGTAGAACAACAAAATGGTACAATGGAGTGCAAGTAAGATAAGAAATGGGAAGAGGTATCTAGAGAACCAAAAGGAGAAAGTGAAGAACATGACCAATCATAGGAAGGAGAGAACGATTGCAGTGTGATATAGGCTAACCCTGTAGTTAAGGAAAAGAGAAAATCTATGGAAATAGCTAAAGGGAAGAGAACACAGAGGTAAGATCAGAAGGGAAGTTGAGATCCATCGTTGACTGAGGATGGAATTGAAATGTTGACAGATAGGTTTAAGGATACCATAGTAGACATATGTCATAAGATAGAAGATAAGAACTTAGATATATTCGAAGGACCGAAAGGGAACTTGACTAAGATGCGTTAGGAACTAGCAGACATAAGGATAACACACGTTCAAACAACATGTGAGCAACATAATGGCTTAGACAATGAAGCAATACCAATGATACGACCATCCTTGGCTACGCAGCACATAGTTGTGATGCTAATGCCCAAAACATTAAGTTTTCTAGTAGAAGAGGTACATAATCCTGTCCATAAATTAATTCATATTGATTTGAAACTAAGAGATCTACCTATGCATATGTTACATAGCCTACATCAGAGCATGACTGAAGAAATAAAAGGGATAGAAGAGTATAATTCCCGTGAGATGATGAAATATGGTGCAGAAAGGGATGAAATCAAAGACAAATGTAGAATGCTTTAGAAGGAGAAGGATGATATCATAGAGAAGAAGGAAATATTGTCAAAAGTCATGGAAGCAACCTGTAGTGCAATTCCAAAAATTGAAATGATAGAGGAAACACCCATTTAAGATAGAATGTCAAGCCTCAACAAAGCCATTAAGTGATTCTGCATGAGAATTAGTGAATTGGAAGCACATTTGGTGCCTATCACACCTTTGTAAGTACAAGAACAAAGAGAAGGAGCAGTGAAATCATTAGTTGATAGTATTAACACCTTAGAGGAAGAATGCACAAACCTATTTGATGAAAGTTCAGAGGCATGGGAAACGTTGATGGACAATGAAGAGCTACAAGGAGTAACACACAAACTAGACGACATGTAGACTAGGGCTGCGAAGCTGAATGATCTTATAAAGACCTTACCACCATTGGAAAGAATATCAAAGGTCACAAAAAAGTAAACGAATGCAAGGAAAATTTAATCACCTAAGGGAGGAACAACATCAAGTGAGCCACAGGATCAAAACTTTGCAGAATGAAGCAATGAGAATATCTTAAATCATTGGATTAGGATACGTAGAGATAAGGAAAGATACATAGATAGTTGAGGCATAACTAAAGGTGGAAATAACTGTGCAGTTGGAAGAGGAACTACAAGAGTAAGTAGATAATGTATAAGGGACAATCAAAGTGTTAAAGACAATATATGTTGAGTTTTTGGAAACATGGAAGACACCCCAGGAGTAGGCTTGAGTTGCTTGGAATGAGGAACATGTGAGTTTTGGGGGCCTCTTAGCCCTACGGTAATTTGAACTAGTTTTTGTGTTTTGGTGTGAAAAAGGAGCAGTGCAATGAAAGGGTCAAAGGGAGCATGCCCATAAAAGAAGGAAGCGCTATGACATAGCGGTTGAAAAATAAGTGGTTGATCACATCAACCGAGAAAGTGTTAGAGTAAGTTAGGATTTTTTGTCTAGTTAGTGGTAAGTAGGGGTTTATGATATATATATATATATATATATATATATATATATATATATATATATATATATATATAATGGGTTGGGTAGATGACGTTGTTGTTGTTGTTGAAATGTTAATAGAAATAGAGTGTGATGAAGAACCGAGTGATCCCATGTATTCTTGTTGAGCTTTGTGTAACTGAAGGGTTTTTGTAAGGGTTGCGATTTGTAGGTTGTGTGCACAAATATGTAAGAACATGAAATTATTTATGTATTGGGATCAATGAATAAAAAAAAATTCCATGGTTTTCTCCCGTTTGGGTTTCCACATAAAAATATCTAGTGCACTGTGAACATCTATTTGTGTGATTGTTGTGTTTAACTTGCATAATAATGATTAACAATAATAAGTTGTGAATGGTTTAGTTATGTCCTCAATGGGAAATTGATGTATGCATTATGTTAGTTATGTGGTTTAATTGATTTACGTCAAGGCTGCATCAACAGGTATGATGGTAGATTAGAGTCCCCTCCCCTTCATTGTTGTAGATATGTGGTTCCTGCAGTACCCATAGATACTTCAGGTGAGAATTCTCCTAATTCCAGGTGATGCCGAAAGGGCCAGTATCTTGGGATTTGTTGATCGGTGTCGTAGTGAACCTGGGTGTAGCAAAAAAATAAGCCAACAGTATTCAAGGTAGATCGGTGCGACTGTTTGATACTCTCCATGCACAACAACATGTTCACAACTTGGACATCTAGCTCCACATTACTTCAATAGACTATTCTTCAAAAGTAATAGTTCTAGCTATTGGAAGCTCCAACTCCAGCAATAGTTTGTAGCAATAATGTTGAAACACTAATATGTACAATAAAGAAGATGAGATTTCTTATGAAATGGGCTTTCTTATTCACATGGCTATCAAAGTATGAAATTCATTAGTTTGATACCTTTATAACACTCACAACTTGAAGGAACGATATGTGTATCCAAGAGATGATTCCATGCCACTGTTGTAGGTAGGGGATCCACACACTGGTTTAGGGGAGCACTTCAAGAACACAATCATGAACAAGCTTTCTTATGAAGTGCATATTTAGCTCAATGTGTTTGCTGCGTTGATGTTGAACTGAATATTTGGTGAGCTTGATGGAACTTTGATTGTCTCACCAAACGGGAGTTGGATGATGATGCTGGAATCCAAAATCTAAAAGGATCTATTGAAGCCATAAAGCTTCTTTACTGGCATTAACTGCTATATGATACTCTGCTTCTGTTGAAGAGAGAGCAAGAGCTTGTTGTTTCTTACAAGCCCAAGTGACAGGTCCAGAACAAATATTGAAGACATAACCTACAGTAGACTTCTGATCATCAAGATCTCCAGCCCAATCTAAATCAGTGAAACCAACCAACAAAGGAGTCCCCCCTGAACTGTAATGAATCCCAAACTGAATTGTACCCTAAACATATCAAAGTTTTATTTTTGTTGCATTCCAATGACTTTCATGGGGATTTTTCATATAGCGGGAAACCCGACCAACGGAAAAGGAAACATCAGGACGGGTATAAGTCAAGTATAAGAGACTACCAACAATTTGATGGTACAGGGTGGCATTGACTTTGGGTGAAATGCAAGTGGCATAAATTTTGACTCCATACTGGAAGGGAGAGGGGGTTGGTTTACAATATTCCATGTTAAAGTGATAAAGAAGGTCAAAAGCATACTTAGACTAAGAAATAAAGATTCCTTCTTTGGTTTGGAAGACTTGGAGGCCAAGAAAATAATGCAAATGTCCTAAGTCTATCATTTCAAATTTTTTATTAGTACTGGATTTCACATGGGATAAAAGCTTAGGGATGCTACCAATAAGAATAATATCATCAACAATATAAATATCAATGATGATGAGATTGGTTCCTGATTGGTTCCTACTTTCTTGGTATACACATTAGGGTCAAAATGAGATCTAGAAAAACTAGTTTGAAGGAGAAAGCTATCCATTTTGGCATACCAGGCTTGAGGGGCTTGCTTAAGGCCATATAAGTATTTTTTAAGGAGACAGACAAGGCTAGTCATTTTGAACATAGCCAGGAGGTTGTTCCATGTAAATTTCCTCCGGAAAATAATCATGTAAAAATGCAGACTTGAATCCATTTGATGGACCTCTCATTTATGTAAGGCTGCAAGGGAAGGAACAAGGCAGATGGAGTTCATTTTGGCGACAAGGGAAAAGGTTTCATTGTAGTCAATTCCTTTAACTTGGGAAAAACCTTTGGAAACTAACCTTTCCTTAATCCTTTCAATACTTCCATCTGAGGCATACTTAGTTCTATAGACCCATTTAGATCTGATAAGTTTTCGTCCTTTCAGAAGACGGACAAGTTCCCAAGTATCGTTCGCCATTAAGGAATGATATTATTCATCCATAGCTGCATCTCAATATGGATTCCCTGAAGCTTCTACAAAATTCCCTGTAACATGATTATCGAAACTTGAGGTAAAAGAGAAGAGGCTCGCTGGAACTAAGAACGTGTTTGTCGTTGATATCTAGGATCATCGGCAAGATCACCAGCTGCTTCACAGGTTGAATGAACCCATCAAGGAAGCGATTGTGCTGGTGCAACTAGAGGAAAATGAGTAGGCAGAGGTGAATTTTCATCCTCATTGTCATCATTAGAAACTAGAATTGGAATGGTGTCAAGGAATTTGGGAGTAGAAGAAGGAACAAGGGCCTTGTAGGCCAAGAACATGTTAAATACTTTGCTCTTAAATTTTAGGAAATAAACCCAAGTGCATCTAGAGTAATCATCAATGAAAGTTAAGAAATATTTAAAACTAGAGAAGGAAGCATATGGAAGAGGACCACACAAGTCACTATGCACAAGCTCCAAGGGGGACGAGGTGTTCCAAGAGGCACGCTTGTCAAACTTGTCCCGATGATGTTTTCGGAGTACACAATTGGAACAAACACCATCCCTGCAAGGTACCTGTTGGCACAGGATAAGTACGCAGGCAGTGCGGAAGCCGATAGGTGCGAAAGCATTAATCTACGAAGAAGGACCATTTGCAGAGTTTGCGGAAGTGCAAGAATAATTAAATTAGTTAGAATTGGTCATGTGGACCGTTTTGTAACCAAATAGAAGCATATAAATAGAGTAGGATTGTAAGCCTAAGGGCATTTATTTTTTTATGAGAGATTCGATCTTTTGGTTTGTTTTGTATCCGTATGGAGTATTGACTGTTTCTGTGAAGTTCATTCCACAGGGTCCAATGAATGCATGAAGATGTACAATTATGGTGCAATTTCTGTCTTTCTCTTGGTGTGATGATGAATGTGAATGTCTATTATGCTACTGTAGGTTTAATTTATGCGATTATGCCATGGGTCTAAGGGTTATTGTTGATATGAATAAGTAGATTAAGCATGTTGTTGCGAATGGTTGTTATCTGTTGAAATATGCAAATGATGAAGTGATAATATGATGCGGAAGTCATAATATCTGGTTTCTACAAGGATAACGTGTGTTGAAATCATATCCTCAACTCCACTACGGAAACTTGGTTCCTACAGTCCCCTTATTCATCTCGGGTGAGACTGCACTTGCTCCACAAGTGTTGCTATAAAGGGTTATGCCCTTCCGAGCCGGAGTGTAAGGGAGTTTGGGTTGGTACTTTGTTGACGACAGTGCGAAGGGAACCCTTGTCGATAGCCGCTGCGTCAACAAATAGTTCTATTGTCGAGAACTTGAGGAAGAAAAGAAGAGGATATGCGGTGGCATTCGACAAAACCGGAGATCCAATACTGGTTTGATAATAAGGTGGAGGAATTCACAGAAAGAAAGAAGCGAGATCCTCTACAAACATCAACCAGTTGGCTAGAGAAATATATTTATTCAGACATCCACGAGATATTCTTCTGTGAATTCCCAGTGTTCTTGCATGAGTGGTTAGCATAGTTGACGTCCGAAAGAATCACTGCTAGAAGACTAAACCTGATTGTTGGACTCCATAATTGATCCGACAACTGAACCAAGTCAATAACAAGGTATCGCGGACTGTTGATTTTTGGGTGGATAGCATCCTTGAAGGATACGTGACTAAGTTCACAGTAGATACCATCAAGTCCTATAGCGACGCAGAAAGAAATATTTTACAAGGGCCGAGGGGAGCGTTCCTGTCGCTATTAAATTTGTGGATTAATATGCTTGTATGTGAAAAGGAAATATTGAGGATGTCGTTTGACGAGTAGAAAAATCAGTGTGCAGAGGTTGAGGGTATCGCGTGATTGCAGATCTGAAAGAAGGATGTGGGGTAGATGGACATAAGCGATGATGAGTATCTAAGGGAGGCTTACGAAGAGTGTGGTACCTTGAGGAGTGGAGTGATATTCCGGCATCCTAAGAAAAAGAGGAGGACTGAGAGAGAGTCTCCTAAGAGGACCAGAACGGAAAGCTGCGTGTCACGTACCCACCCATCCATCCAAGGAAAGGGAGGGAACATGATGTCAATCTCTGAGGCTTTCACACAATCTCAACCCATTCATTAGAATCATATGAATAAATCATTTGTGTGCAGATGTAAAACAAATCAATTATGCACAGCAAAATTAAACTCTCCACACACATTACTCATGCATACAGCATATCAACAATCATCAAATTAATACAGTGCAAAAGTAAATACATAGACAGAAAAACACTTATCTCCATTTTTCAATTGTCCCAAACAACTAGCTATGTCGCTGCAACGTTCCACCCAACCATAGGCCAGTTGTGTTCATCAATCTCTCAACACAACTGCCACCCCCGAGCTGGGCATGATTCCTACAAGGAAAAATGGGACATCTAGCTCATACGCATCCAATTAAGCATTTCATTTGATCCAATCCAGTCCATAGCTGGGTTTATCAAGCTACATCAGAACCCTAGATGTTTGCACTCAAGCTCAAGCCAAAACAATGGAGACCCATAACCCATACCCCAACATACTCTTTTCTCACACAGTAAGCACAATCATTGGGTAGGGATACACATTTAACAATGGGATTTACAACATGATGGTCATGGGTTTTCCCCAATTCGTTTCCAGCCAAAAATGGATAATGGGATGGGGAGAAACAATCACAGGGACGAAAACGATTTCTTCCCCAACTAACTGAGCATTCAGCAGCCAAACGATCTCTATGGAACCCCAATTCCATTCCCCTTCTTCCACACTGGTATACAACACAAAAATTCCCTTCTCCCAGCTAAGAATGAAGGAAAACACAGGAAACCATGGCTGGAAAACGCCCAGGTAGCTCCAAACTCGTGAGGGAGAGAAACCGGTTCATGGATAATGGCTTGGGGAGCAATTCATGGCTCTTTTCTTGCCCAAGAAGCAAAACACGATTTCCCATGCAGGGTGGTTTTCCCATACCCGAAATTGGACAGCCATACCTCTCATTCCCCAAGGCATTAACTACCTCAACCAACTCTTGGGAGAAATCAATGATTGGGTACAAAAGTCAACATGGGTAGTTGAGGGTTTGATGGGTTCTCTCATTGACACTTGGCTTGACTTTATTGGCTCCAAGGGTTTGAATGTTTTCCCTCCCAATTCCTTGTAAAATCATGCCCCCGTCTCTTATTGCATTGCATAGCTAGTTGTGGGTATTTTATTAAATGCATATTTACATGATATTTACAATTCCATTGTGCTGGGCTAGCACGTAAACCATGTGCATCAATAAATCGATGGCGGGGCCTGGACCTTGATCTCCTCACCATGATTTTATAACAAGATTACATCATTTACAATTTTAATGTGATATGGTCAAGATGGGGACGTGACATTCCCCTCCCCTTGGAATAACACCGTCCTCGGTGTTCTAATGCTTCAGAGTATATACCCACTCTACACATGCCTCAAAATTCACAACTGGTGGCAGGTCTATCCTGCGTTTCATCTCTTGAATTTTAACTTTCAGGATCAAGTCCTTTGGCTTCCTCAAGGTGCTCTTGTTGGCTTTGATCTTCCATCTCTACAAGTGGGCATTGCTCCACAGCAATCCCTTCCTTTTATTCACCTTCCAGCTGATCTACAAGTTTGGAATTTTCATGGATGCCATCTTTCTTACCATCCTAGCAACTTGTTGAGGAATATTTCTAGTTCGAAACAAATAGCTTCCGGTCTGCTGCCATGATCACGGTGCATAAATGGCTCTCTCGTTTCTTACCAGCAACACTTGGCTAATAATAGCTGCAATCAATGGCTTTCAATTTCTCACCTATGAGACTCATCATTTCAATTCCTGTTAGGACAAGCATAACACAATGTTAAAATTAGTCAATTATTTGCCCAATTGACATGGAATGTCTATGCTTTACTCATGAGACTTCCACACATTTCATGCTTTCCCAACATACACATGAACTCATTCATGTTCATCCTTTCACAGGAAAATAACTAATTCACATTCATAATTCATTTCAAGCAATAAACACAATCAACTTCATCTATGACATGCACTCAACAATATTTTGTTTCTAAGATGCATTAGTCAAAAGGAAAGAGAAGAGTAAGAGTTTCCCCCTCTTAGTCTTGTTCCAATCCAGAGCCACACCATCACTGTGGTTTCATGCTCCTTAGCCTCTTTCATTTCAATGTGAATGCTTGGCGTGCCATTTTTTGGGCTATGAGACTTAGTGTCTAAGGTCTATCTAATGCTTTTCAGCTAGGGAACCCTTCCCCATTGTTGCTTATAGAACCTTTGGTTGCTAGGACCCACAGATGTCCACTAGCACCATCTTTCATTACCGCTCATACTGAGCTCTCTTTAGGACAGTCACATGTCCACATGCATCCTCCAAATGCTTTCATAGTCCTTGCTTCCAGCAATACCTACACTCAAACATTGAATCAATTCACATGTTTAGTGTATTTTCATAGGGTTTATCTCTAGACAAAAGTTTGAGAAATCATAATCAAATCATATACACATGTATATTCATAAGCAAGAAGTTGCAAGATAACCAAATACTTATCTGTATCAGATGTATTCACTTTATTCCACAGGATCCTTCTTTGCTTTCCAAGCATAGGATTTCCCATGGATACAATAATGAATGTTGGGATAGCAAACAGGATACTCCACAACCATTCGAATAGGCAATGCCAGGATAGTACGCCGACTCGTTTTTATCAATTAATTAAGGAATGTTTGGCAAGCACACCGGCTGCTCCACAACATCAAGTGGTTAATGTTCCCACCAAGTATTCTCTGAATTTACCAAGAATTTTATAGCACCCAACCAGCTACTCTCTAGCTTTAACAAGAAGTTTATAGTGCCCAACCAGTTACTCTCTGGCTTTACCAAGCATTTATAGCTCCAACTAGTTACTCTCTGGGTTTACCAAGAATTTCTAGTTCTTTCAAGGTCCTTGCTTCTTGCAACGGCCAAGGTTTCCAACAAGGAAACAATAGTGTATCAGCTTAGCTATTAGAAAACTTATACCTGAAATATTCATTATTCCAAACAAGAAATAAATGGAAATGAATACTTATCTGTATTGTGTGTTTCCTCGCTACTCCATAGGTTTCCTTCTCTGCTTTACAAGCCTTGGATCACCTGTGGGGTGGATGCTTGGCCAGCACACCTGCTGCTCCACAACATCATCCGAATAGGAAATGCCAAGCCAGTATGCCGACTGGGTTTATCAGGAATCCCTAAAATTAGTATGCTAAGCCAGTACTCCGACTAGGTTTATCAAGCATTTCAAAAATCAATATGCTAAGCTAGTACGCCGACTGGGTTTATCAAGCATACAATAACCATTTCCAAGCCAGTTCTCCGACTGGGTTTGTCAGGAAATAACACCCTTCACCAATACCTCCACAACATGCAAATAACCAATGCCAATACAGTACACTGACTGGGTTTGTCAGGAATCAATTTAATAAAATGCCAATCCAGTGCACCGACTTGGTTTATCAGGCATCCATCAACCCTTCGCCACAACACCCAAATAACCAATGCCAAGCCAGTACACCGACTAGGTTTATCAGGCATACGACAACCATTTCCAAGCAAGTACATCGACTGGGTTTATCAGGCAATATGAGCAACATAATATGATTACGTGGCTCCTTCTCTTATGCAACCAGTGGTTCCCTCCAGTAACTCCATAGGTGACTCACTTGACTGCAAGCTAGCATGGCCCCACAATACCCACTCACACTACACAAGGATGTACCCATTTTCTGCAACACAGCTCCTCTGGCCTATCCATCTATTCTAGTGTCCTTTAGTGTGAGCGTAGAAAGGTTACCACTTCCTATATAGTCATCTTGAGAACCCTTTATTCACTTTGCCTCTTACTTGCAACACCAAATTGCATCTGTGTAAGCTGATAGCACAAGAAGGATAAGCAGACTCATCAGTATTGCTGCTCTAAAATTGTAACCATATTTCATAACATTCACTATCAAGTATTGAAACACCAGGAATGCGTCCATTCCCTTAGGGTGTAGTCAATATTGAAAACCCTAACATAACCCATCACCTGAAAGGTATGCATCAATTTTCCGATGTGAGCCATATAGGCCTTAGTCCCACTCAAGTAGTCTGAAATAATAATGAAATAATAAAACATGCTCTACATATTAAATCTAATAACCAGACATGTATATCCTCAGTTAGGGTTACCGAATACTCATTTGTTTCACATATGTATCTTTCCTTAATTGGCGAAGAATGGGGCTCCCTTCTCTGAGTCAACAATACTTCGGTTTTCCACCCCATTATTTCCACATTTCATAACTCACACATGCCTTCTTGGCATAATTTCACCCTCTCACTCACATGCAGTGCAGCTAAGGTGTTATCAAAATTTATAATGGCATTTCACCCAAAACCCATTTCCAAGGCATGGGATCCTTCCCATCTAGTTTGTCTTTTGCAGGCCATCAAACATGGTCTTCCTGCAATGTGTCATCCTGGCACACTTATCAAATAGCCAAACAGTCAGCAACATTTAACAATAACTTCAAATATGATTGCTTCATAACCAATCAATGGCATTAATAATTAAATTCAACATGAATTTACAATTCTGTCTCCTATAGAAATTGATTTGCTTAGCAATGAATCTATCCTCATATTGTTTGGCTCTTGTAAGTGGTATCAATTTGTCCATTATGGTTTCACCCTTGATACCATACATGAACATCCACCTACAACATGTCCTCCTGACACAATTCTATATAAGCCAAACAGTCATTAGCAATTATAAGAAAATTCTCAAATCTGAAATTTGTAAATCTATTTTCCTACATAAATTAGATTTGCAACCATGAGACTATTCTCATAAACTTAAACCAGACAATTTTCAGATTTGTTTCATGCATAAATTACAACCATGAGAACCTTCTCATAACCTTTGGCTTCTGCACATGGTAGATCTCAGTCTTTACTATGGACTTATCCTCATTGCCATACGCAGGACTTTTCTACCTGAGAACTGAAACTTCAATTAGCCAAACATATTGTGAGTATCTATGCATTTAATATTTTCATTGCCACAACAGTCACTGAAGTGATCTCAGAATTATAACACTCAATAATTCAAACACCTTCAGCTGTTAACATTTGAAATGCAATGAAATATATACATTTCTATATATGCATCATTATCACAATAAAATTGCAAGACACAGTCACACTATCCATGCAATTTAAATAACTGTAAATACTCATTACTTCACATTCCATGCAATTTTGTCCTTCCAGCAGAGTGCTCTGGTAGCCCATCACCTGTCTACCTTCTTCATGCAGTATTCCTCCTGCATTCATAGCAGCTCATGAAATGGTCTCAGGATTAATGATAGTCCACCATTTCATCTATTATCTAACTGTGTTGAAACATATATATGTCACACCCATACATTCACACAATGCATATTCACAACATTTACATCACTCACATAATCTTTCAATACAACCTTGCATTAATCCATGAATACTATGCATTCCAACATATTATGGCCTAACCATGCCTATCCCATATGGCATACACTACAACATGACCATAAGTCATCACTTGCTTTGGTTGTTAAACTCACAACCAACATACACAAATGGTATGATATAATTTTCATATGAATGCATTGAGGTTTCTAAGAAACTATAGGGTGCAAGGATCCTTGCCTTTATTTACCCGCACCTCACCATACTTGGTGGGTCAACATTCACATTTAGGCACTCAATACCACATACAAACCAATCAATCATAGTTTGAACATAGTTGAAGGGATCTCACCAAATCCTCTTTCAACATTCATGCAATTTACGCATAAATAATCATTACCTGCATGGCTATTGTTAACATCACTTGATATTACCTGATTAGTTGGCCTCTTTCCAAGGCTTCAGAGTTCTTTTTCCAACCTCATGATCACAGATTTGTTGCACCATCTTTTCTTCATAAGGTTGTATGCAATAATCATCATCCACATCCTTAGCCATGCTTCAGTTTTCTTTGGTCCTACAACCAATGCAAACACAACTAATTATTAGCAACCACAATCATTATCTTAAGTGGCTCATTGCATATGTAAAACCTCACTATTTTACCAATATGCAATATCATATACATGCAAAAAAAATTTCACATACACTGTGCAATATGCCATCTAGTACATATTCACTTCATCTATTTATCCTCTTGCATTTCCATCATTCCTATGCCATAATTTTCAGTATACACAACTTAGAAAATATAAATATAATAGTAATGGAGGAGTTAAGGAATTCTCCATTTCCAATTCCTCATCATGACATGGAGTTCCTCCTCCACATCATAGCCGATCCTTTTCTTGGATTCCCTACCAAGCATACAAGCAATCATTTGGTATGATCTTCTCATGAATTAGCAATTCAACATATACATACGTGTATAATATTCATTCTTGCTATATGCAATTCTTATGCTATAAACATAAATAGTTTAAGGTGAGGAATTTCCCTTTCATCCTCCACAATGGGTATTACAACCCATTACTCTTATTGAGATTTCACAACCCCTTCTATGCAATTCCTGCTTCTCATTCCAAGCATAGAGAATGCATTTCACACTTTCAATGACTGTCTCTGGGGGACAATGGGGGTCAAGGGGGATTTCCCCCTTATGGCTTCCTTGCGCCACTGCAGGGTGGGTCGAGGGCAGCGCACTCATTTTTTTTGTTGTAAATCCTTCGATTTCGCGCAATCTGGCGCTTAAGTTCCATGGCAATTTTTTCCATTTTCGGCACCTGAAAATCTCCCTGAAAAACAGTTGAAATTTCCTGTTTCGGAGCAACTCACCGAGTTCTTCAGACTTGTTGCAGATCAACTCACTGAGTTCTACCGGTTGGTGAACTCATCTGTCTTTTCTGCCATTTCGGACCAACTCGTTGATTTCTTCCACTGTTGTGGACCAACTCGTCGAGTTCTTCCACCGAAAGACACTTAGAAAAATTTTCGGACCAACTTGCCAATTTTTGCCGCAATTTCGGACCAACTTGCCAAGTCTTTCCGTCGTTTCGAACCAACTCGTTGAGTTCTTCCATTGTTGTGGGGAGACTTGCCGAGTTCTTCCGCAATTTCGAACCAACTTGCCGAGTTCTTCCGTAGTTTCAGGCCAACTCGTCGAGTTCTTCTGCCGAAAACACTTGGAAAAATTTTGAAAATTTTCTTTCTTTCCCCGGCACTTCTGCAACTTTTTCGGCGCAACTCAACCAATTTTTCTGAATGTGTCGGCTCCACTCAGCTATTTCTACAGCTTTTTCGGGCCAACTCGCCGAGATTCACTGGCACAATTTTTGGTAGAAAATTCATAGACACTTAGAAAAATTTTGAAAATTTAAAAATTTTGAAATTTTTCTTAATTATCAGTGCTAAGCAGGAAGCATACTTACCTCTGCAACTATGATAGGTAGCCCATCAAGGCCCAATGCTGCAACCAACAGCTCTAATACCATCTGTCACGTACCCACCCATCCATCCAAGGAAAGGGAGGGAAAATGATTCCAATCTCTGGGGCTTTCACATAATCTAAACCCATTAATTATAATCATATGAATAAATCATTTGTGTGTAGATGTAAAACAAATCAATTATGCACAGCGAAATTAAACTATCCACACACATTACTCATGCATACAACATATCAACAGTCATCAAATTTATACAGTGCAGAAGTAAATACATAGACAAAAAAACACTTATCTCCATTTTGCAATTGTCTCAAACAACTAGCTATGTCGCTGCAACGTTCCACCAAACCATAGGCCAGTTGTGTTCATCAATCTCTCAACACAACTGCCACCCTCGAGCTGGGAATGATTCCTACAAGGAAAAAGGGGACATTCAGCTCATACGCAGCCAATTAAGCAGTTCATTTGAGCCAAGCCAGTCCATAGCTGGGTTTATCAGGCTATATCAGAACCCTGGATTCTTGCACTCAAGCTCAAGCCAAAAGAATGGAGACCCATAACCCATACCCCAACATACTCTTTTCTCACACAGCAAGCACAATCATTGGGTAAGGATACACATTTAACAATGGGATTTACAACAGGATGGTCATGGGTTTTCCCCAATTCGTTTCCAGCCAAAAATAGATTATGGGATGGGGAGAAACAATCATAGGGAGGAAAACGATTTATTCCCCAACTAACTGAGCATTCAACAACCAAAGGATCTCTATGGAACCCCAATTCCATTTCCCTTCTTCCCCACTGGTATACAACACAAAATCGCCCTTCTCCTAGCTAAGAATGAAGGAAAACACAAGAAAACATGGCTGGAAAATGCCCAGGTAGCTCCAAACTCGTGAGGGAGAGAAACTGGTTGATGGATAATGGCTTAGGGAGCAATTCATGGCTATTTTCTTGCCCAAGAAGCAAAATGCGATTTCCCATGCAGGGTGGCTTTCCCATACCGAAAATTGGACAGCCATACCTCTCATTCCCTAAGTAATTAACTACCTCAACCAACTCTTTGGAGAAATCAATGATTGGGTACAAACGTCAACATGGGTAGTTGAGGGTTTGATGGGTTCTCTCATTGACACTTGGCTTGACTTGATTGGCTCCAAGGGTTTGAATGTTTTCCCTCCCAATTCCTTGTAAAATCATGCCCCCATCTCTTGTTGAATTGCATAGCTAGTTGTGGGTATTTTATTAAATGCATATTTACATGATATTTACAATTCCATTGTGTCGAGCTAGCACGTAAACCATGTGCATCAATAAATCAATGGCGAGGCCTTGGACTTGATCTCCTCACCACGATTTTATAACAAGATTACATCATTTACAATTTTAATGTGATAGGGTCAAGATGGGGATGTGACGCTACAAAATAGGACCACAAGGGAGGAAGCGAACTTACTACGATGGAGATGTTGACCAGGCTACCCCATAAGCAGAAGGAAGATAGATCGTAAGTTACAACATACCTTCAACCCTACGCACTACTCCAAAATTGACAGGAAGAAATACAAACTACTCGTAGAGTTTCCCTATGTGCAACGGTAAAAGTAGCACTTCAGTAAACAATAATAGTAGGAATGTCAGGATGACGGACGAAGTGAAGATGCCTACCTTTCATGGGAATGGAAACGAAGACCTTGAACAGTATTGGTTCATATGCGAACCAGTCTAGACTGTAAAGCAGGTCTAGGACGACGCCATAAAGATGGGACAGATAGAGACGACCCTTAGGGGCCGGGAGTTAGACTGGTTCATGAAGCCTTACGAGGGTTCCGACAGGAGCAATGGCCAAGACATTGGAGCAGGTTAGAACCATGTTGATTGATGAATTTAAAAAGCAAAAATTTGAATCGCAGTATGATACAGAGCTTAAGGAGATTAAGCAATTCCTGAATGAACCGGTGTGGGAATTTGATCAACGATACAAGACGTTAATAAAAAAAGTGAGATTTTCGATAAATGAGCTGCAACACAAAGAATGGTTCATCGCGGGACTAGTACTGCATATCCATGGACCTTTGATGCAGTAGAAAGTAACGACATAGGTGGAAGCACTAGAAATTGCGATGATGCTGGAGGCTTCACCGATTGGTGAAGGAAGAATAGGAATGGATAGGATCCAGGCGCAACTGGCTACTTTAACACTTCAGTTGGAAGATATCAAGAAGGAGAAGGAAACCCGTAGTGATATATGGTGTACCAGGTGTAAGGCTGAGGGACAAAATAAAGACAACTGCCCAGAGTTCCACGAGTATTTATAGGCGGGAGAACCAAACCCTCTTCGTCAATGAGGAATGTCGAGGTGTCTTATCTTCCAGACCAGAGGGAATCGACTGGAGGAGTGCGTATACCTACAAAAGATGATGTCAAAACCAACAAATTTGTATTGTAAATTTTGTCGGTCAGTTGGCCATGATGAGAAGGAATGTAGGGTGTTGGTTGTGGATCCTGATCTCCAGATTCAGAGATATTATTATTCAGCTGTGCCCGTACCCCAGGTTTGGTTATGATCCCGGCACGATCCCCAGGGGGTCTTTGGGCCATTTGGCCCCCAAGAAAGGGGGTTTGGGGGCAGAGCCCCCGAGAAGGGGGTTCTGGGGCAATGCCCCAGATAAAATGGGGGTTGGGGGGTGTATCCCCCGAGGAAAAGTTTTGGGGCTATTTTCACCACCAGTTTTCGGGCCCATGGTTTTGGGTAACCCATGGTATTTTTACTTTGTATTTCCCTTATAAAAGAAAGACATTGTAACATGGCTAGGGTGAATGATGTATTAGGTTTTATGCATTGTAAATATCTCTGAGATCGGAAGAGAGACTGTGAGACAGTGAAGAGTAAGTGCAGTGGTTGTGTTGCAGGTTGTATCCCTTCACTTTGTTAGACGAAATAATAATAAGAACTGGCAACTTTAGTGTGGATGTAGCCCAAGTTGGCATGAACCACGATATATCTATGTCTCTCTTGTAATGTGTATGTGTGATTATATTTGCATTTCTGTTTATTGTTATTGCTCTGCGATCCTGTTTTTCTAACAATTCGTATCAGAGCCAAAGGTCTATTTGGCAGATAAACCCGCAGGAAGCTAGGGTTTCTGGTTCGAGTGGAACAAATGGTGGAAGAAGGAAAGTTTAAGGTCGAGAAGTTTAACGGCCAAAACTTTCAGCTATGGAAGATGCAAATGAAGGACTATCTATACCAGAAGGATCTATTCATGCCATTGGGAGGAAGAGCAAAGTAGCCGACAGCTATGAAGGATGAAGAATGGGAGGTTCTTGACAGAAAGGCACTGGGAACAATACGGTTGTCCCTGGCTTCGTCAGTGGCTTTCAATATTTCAAAAGAAATGACAACGAAGGGGTTTGATGAGCGCACTGGGTAAGCTGTATGAAAAACCCTCGACCTCCAACAAGGTATTTCCAATGAAGCGTTTATTTAATATGAAGATGTCTGAAGGTGGATCTGTTACTGATCATTTAAATGAGTTCAATACAGTTACAAATCAACTAAGTTCTGTAAGTGTGAACTTTGATGATGAGGTTAGGGTTCTTCTAATCTTGTGTTCATTGCCAAAAAGTTGGAATAGATTGGTCATGGCTGTAAGTAACTCTGTCTCTGGTTCAAACACCTTGAAATTTGATGATGTTATTGGTGTTATTCTTAGCGAAGAAATGCGAAGAAAAAGCACAGGTGAGACATCAGGTAATGCATTGACCATGGAGAGCAGGGGAAGACAAAAGGAGAGAGGAAAGAGACAAAGTAATCGCAACAACTCTAAAAAGGGCAGATCCAAGTCCAGACTCGGAAAAATAGAGTGTTGGAACTATATAAAGAAAGGACATGTGAAGAAAGACTGCAGATCTCTAAAGAAGAAAGGAGATGCATAGAAGGAAACTACCCAGGAAGCAAATGTAGCAGGTGATGTGTTACAAGATGCTTTCATTCTTGCATTAGATAATACAGGTGATTATTGGGTAGTAGATTCAGGGGCTTCATGTCATGCTACACCCCATAGGAAATATTTTCATGATTATGTTCCAGGCAATTTTGGACATGTTTTATTGGGTGATGATGAGCCATATAAAATTGTTGGAATGGGTAAGGTATGGATAAAAGTTAAGAATAGAACTGATTGGCTGTTGAAATATGTTAGGCATATTCCTGCTATGAAAAGAAATATGATCTCAATAGGGCAGTTGGGAGATGGCAGGTGTCTATCTATATTTGGAGAAAAGTGGTGGAATATCACTAAAGGATCAACGGTGATAGCAAAAGGAGACAGGGTAGGTACGTTGTGTTTATGTCCTCATAATACTGACCATTCTATCTCTTTAGCTTCCACAAGAACAGATACAGCATTGTGGCATCATGGGCTTGGCCACATGAGTGAGAAGGGGATGTAGATTCTCCACTGAAGGAAGTTGCTGCCAGATTTGAAGCAAGTAAGTTTGGAATTTTGTGAGAACTATGTTTATGGAAAACATAAGAGAGTCAGATTTCTCAAGGTTGGGAAACAGAAGAAGAATGAAAAGTTAGAGCTTGTGCATACAGATGTATGGGGACCGAATCAGGTACAATCTCTTGGTGGCTCTCATTATTATGTTACATTTATTAATGATGCAACTAGGAAAACTTGGGTTTATTTCATTAGATAGAAATTTGATGTGTTTGCTACTTTTAAGAAGTGGAAATTTTTGGTTGAGAATGAGACAGGAAAAAGGTTGAAGTGTCTCAGATCTGATAATGGAGGTGAGTACTACGGCAAGGAGTTTGATAGTTAATATTCATACCATGGGATTCGTAGAGAGAAGACAGTCCCAGGAACATCACAAGAAAATGGTGTGTCTGAAAGGATGAATAGAACGATCATGGAGCATGCAAGGTGTATGAGATTGCATGCAGGGTTTCCCTTACAGTTTTGGGCGGACGTTGTAAATACTGATGTTTATTTAAGAAACAGAGGACCTTCAAGTGCTTTGGATGGTGGTATTCCAGAGGAGGCATGGACAGATAAAAAGGTAAACTACTCATTTCTGAGAACGTTTGGTTGTGAAGCATTTTTCCATATTGATAAAGAAAATAGAACAAAGCTTGAAGCTAAATCCAAGAAATGTACCTTTATTGGATATGGAGTTGATGATTTTGATTATCGCTTATGGGATTATGAAAATCACAAAATCATTAGAAGTAGAGATGTCATATTCAATGAAAAGGTCATGTATAAAGATTAGTTGCAGGGAAAGAAATAGGAAAAGATAAACACAGAGTACACAGTACTTGATGAAATTCAAGAAAATGAATTTCCAAAGGTGCCAGGCAATCAAGAACAATAGCAAGTACTTGAAACTCCTGCAACTGCAAGAAGATCTGCCAGGTTAAGTAGGCTCCCTGAATGATACTCTCTTTCAATGTATTATTTGTTGATGACTGATGCCGGTGAACCAAAATGTTATGAATAAGTAATGCAGGTGGAAACTAGAAAGAAGTGGGAGCAAGGCATGAATGAGGAGATGGACTCATTGGTAGGAAACCAAATTTGGGGTCTGGTTCAGTTGCCTGCTGGTAAAAAAGCATTGTAGAACAAATGGATTTACAGGTTGAAGGAAGAAGAATGAAGTAAGAAGTGGTACAAGGAGAGACTTGTTGTAAAGGGGTTTGCACAGAAGAAAGGTATATATTTTGATGAAATATTTTCTCCTGTTGTTAAGATGACTTCAATTAGGACTATCTTAAGTCTAGTGGTAGTAGAAGATTTGCATCTTGAACAGTTAGATGTAAAAACAACCTTTCTCCATGGGGATTTGGAAGAAGAGATATATATGCAACAACCACAAGGGTATGAGGTCAAAGGTAAGGAGAACTTGGTATGCAGATTGAAAAAGAGTTTGTATGGCTTGAAGCAAGCTCTAAGGAAGTGGTATTTAAAATTTGATAGGTTTATGACAGAACAAGGTTATAGTAGATGTCATTCTGACCACTGTGTTTATTTCAAGAAGCTAGACAATGAACGATATATTATCTTGTTATTGTATATGGATGACATGCTTGTTGCAGGGTCCAACATGCAGGATATAAATGTGCTCAAAAGGAAGCTAGCTAATTCATTTGCGATGAAGGATTTAGGTGCTGCAAAGAAAATCCTTGGTATGAGAATAACAAGAGACAGGAAAAATCGCAAATTGACATTGTCTCAGAGTGAGTACATACAAAAGGTGTTAGAGAGGTTCAGAATGCAGAATGCAAAACCAGTAAGTACACCTTTGGCCAGCCATTTCAGTCCAAGTAAGGAAATGTGTCCCAAAGCACAGGAAGAGACAGATTACATGTCCAATATTTCCTATCAATCAATAGTTGATGTATTCCATGATGTGCACAAGAACAGACATTGCACAAGCAGTGGGAGTTGTGAGCAGATATATGAACAATCCAGGTAAAGAACATTGGAAGGCAGTACAGTGGATTCTCAAGTATTTGAGAGGTACGACCACTCAGGCATTATGTTTTGGAAGTCGAGACACTGTTCTACAGGGATATGTTGATGCAGATATGTCAGGTGATAAGGATAGTAGGAGGAGCACCACAGGGTATGTTTTTACTGTAGGTGGAATAGCAGTAAGTTGGATTTCGAAACTATAGAAGGTTGTTTCACTTTCAACAACAGAAGCAGAGTATGTTGCTATTACAGAGGCTAGTAATTAAGAGATGATTTGGTTGCAAAGGTTTATGGAGGAAATGGGTAAGAAGTAGAAGGATAGTAAGTTGTATAGTGACATCCAGAGTGCCATTCATCTTGCAAAGAACTTAGCATTCCATTCCAGGAGTAAACATATATAGCTCAAGTACCATTTCATATGATCTGTTCTGGAAGATGAACCGTTGAAGATGGAAAAGATACACACTAGCCAGAATTCTGCAGACATGTTTACAAAGATGGTGACCAGAGAGAAACTGAGTTCCTGTTCAGTTTTAGTTGGCCTTCTAGCATGAAGGTGAAGAGGAGAAATTTGCCAAGTCCAAGTCTAGCAAGTGCAGCAGTGGTGGAGTTGTTTTGATCAGTCTCCAAGTGGGAGATTGTGAAGTGGAGGAATCCGACTTCTAAATAAAATTCCAACGTAAATACGATAGTGGCTGCATAAATAGGTAATTGGTAAAATATAATTGACAAGATGATGATTATATAGGTTTGGTCACCTTTAAATAATGCTAGACCATTAAGACAAGAAGACACGTCTTTTCCTAACTATTGACTATTAATTATTAATTATTTAATTATTATTCTTTATTTATGTTCGTTACATTGCCTTCCCCTTAAGGGAAGCTTTGTCCTCAAAGCTTATTTGACGACAATGATTACGTCTAATTTTTTTGCTTGAAATGTTATTTCTTGATCTTTAGTCTTTGCGACTTTTGATGAAACAAGGCGATACGAATTACGAATTCCAAGGGAGAACTGTCGCATCGTCTCTGATGTGGTCCATCCGAGATCTATTTTTATCGGAGCTATTTGATCGCTTTGTGGGATGTAACTTTTTGTTTGATGCTTAGTGTATTGATTCGATGTTCTTGTTTGTTTGACATCGTAATTCCTCTGTGTATGTTCATTTTGACCCTGTCGTTGGTCAAAATGATGTTTATAATTTGGGTGACGATAAGGAGATCTTGTTGTCTATTATTTTGCTTAGTTGCTCTGAGTTGAAAGTTCTATTTCCGCCCCTTGATTTTTAAAGGTTTCGTTCTGTATTTTCTCCAACTTTTTTTCTAACTGCATGTTATCATTTTGACATTTTTTAATCAATTCTACTTGCGATTTTCTGTTATCTTTAGACTTCTTAAGTTGTTCCTTAAGATCTTTGTTATGAATTCTGATGCAACTATTTTCTTCTTGCTTGTCAAGAAGTTTTCCTTCAATTTCTTCCATAGATTGTTCTGTCTTTCAGCTATTTTTCAACTTCTTAATTTTTGTGACTAGTGTCTTGTTATGATTTCTTAATCTGAAAATTTCTTCGGAATTGTTGGATATTGTTTTATTACTTTTTGTGATCTCTGACTTATGAGTCTTTTTAGACTCGTCATTTTGTTGCTGAAGAACTTTTATCTATTGTTGATACTGGTCGACCATTGATTCTTGATCCTCTAATTTCTTTTTTGTCTATGCCAGTTCTTCATCCTTGTTGCAAATGATTTTGTTCAAGCGTATTATTTCTGCTTTGTAATCATTTATTTCTTTATTTATATCTTCATTTTTCAATCTTTGATTGAAATCATTTTCATTTTTTAAATGATTCTCTTTTTCTATTAATTTGTTAGACATATCTCGCTTCGCCATGTCAAATGCTTTGTCCAATGCTTCTTTTAGTCCAGACTACAATTCTGCTTTAAAATTTGCCATAATTCCTGGCTTGGGACGATAACTTGGTCTTCTTGACTTGGTTTCTTCTTGACCAATAAATAGTCTTCGACTCACTTGATATTGCTCTTCGATGATAACTGATCTTCAACTTTTTTTTTAACAATAATTTTTGTCTTCAATATCTTTTTCTGACCTTTTTTTTTTTACAACCTTTTTTTTTATTAGGTTAAATAACCCTTTTTTTTCCAAAAATAATTATTATTTTAATAAAATAATTTTTTTTTTCAAAATAATAATTATTTATTTTTAATATTATTAATATAGTGTTTTATTAATAATATTTAATTCTAATAATATTAAAAACTATATTGAAATTTTATAATAATAGTAATATACTATTATTAAAAATAAATAAAATAGTTTTAAATTTAGGGTTTTTGGGCTAAGCGTTGTAGAATTTGGGCGCATGTGTGAGCCCATGAAGATGGAATGGGAGGTCGTGAGTGGTGAGGTTGGAGCTTGAATGGGAGCGACCGAGTGAAGAGGAGGGAGATGGAGTGGCCGCATGGGAAGTAGCATGAGGTGGAGTGTGATGGTGCAGGATGGTGGATATAGGGGAAGTGCACAGGCTATGGGGTAGAGAGCACAGGGACGGAGTTAGGAAGGCACAGAATTAGAGGAGCAGGTCGGGGGAAGAAAAGAAGGCGCGAGTGTGGTGTGCTGGCAGAGGTGGCGGGAAACTAGACATAGGCGGGAGTGTGTAGTGGAGCGGAGTGGAAGGCTGTGTATGGAGGTGGCGAGGAGATGGGTTAGCGCGTGGATGGCTGCGGGGAGGGTGTTAACACCCAAAAAGTGCTCACTAGCTCATTTCCTTATTCACATGACCCATTTGTCCACTTTTTTCACCATTTGAGCCTCTAAAGCCACCAAAAGGTCACCAAAAGACCTTACTACACCCCTTTTTCCACCAAAAATGAATATTTTTCCTCAAAAAGCATAAAAAACCCTCAAAAAGGGTCCAGAATTCCCAAAAATATTAAAAAGGGAATAAAAATATTAAAAATATTCAAAAAAGAAAAAAGGAGGGAAAAAGTACCTAAACCATGTTGGTCAATACCATTGGTTTCCTCAAAACCATAATGGTATTCCCCACCACCAAAAACTATAAAAAGGTGGTAGGGGCTCCTCACTTTCCATCCACCCATTATCCTATCCTCATGCTGCCAAAATCTCCCTTGAGTTTTTGGCCATTGTAAGCAACCTTGGAGAAGAGATCATTGGAGATTGGAGCTCCTCATCTTGGGAGCTACTCAACTATCTTCACCTTTTGGAGGTATTGTTATTGTAAGCACTTGCTTGCCCCAATTTTCAATACAAGAATCTTTTTTACATATTGATAATCGTTCTTTATTTTTCATAATATTTCCATTATTTGTTTATCTTTCTTGCATAGATCCATAATGAATATAGCTTAGATTAGTTTGTTGTTTATTTCTATTGAAACTGCTGCTACTAGTTAATAGGTGCCCATAGCACTAAGCTTGGTTGCAAAACCAAGCCAACAGTTTTTGGCAACTCCGATGGCTTTGAACCATAGATCTAAAATTTTGCTTTAAATCTTAGTTTTTTATTAGTTTTTAGCCTTTAAACCATAGATTTGCCATCCTAGACAGCAGATCCATTGCTGCTCTAGATCTTGGCCCCGTCTATTGCCATTAACAGCCCGAAATTGTCAATTTTCGGGTTCGTTTTTCGGCGTCCGCGTACGGCTTTCGCCTCGCGGATTTTTTCCCAACAATCGCGCGACTCATCGCGACCTGTCGGCTTTTTTCCGCGCGGCTCACCGCGGCTTCACGGCCAATTTCCGCGCTGCACATCGCGGCTTCGCGGCCATTTACCGCGCGGCTCATCACGACTGTGCACCAAAATACCGCGCTGCACATCGCGGCTTCGTGGCTGAAACGTGCGCTACCCATCGCGCATGTGAGGCAGAAACCCACGCGGTCCATCGCGGCTGTTCTGTTAAAACCCGCGATGCCAAGTTTTTTCAATTCGGTCGATTTGTTAAAAAATTATTTTTTGCTGTTCTCCATGCCCATTTAGCATTTTTTACAGTATCAAAAAATCCCTGCATTTTTTACAGCCATCTTAACTTTTACTATTTCAAATGCTCTTTTAAAGAAAGTCTTTTTACAACTATTTTTCAGAAATCGAAGAAGGCTTTATTTGCATTTTATCTAGATAAAAGTATTACTGTTTATTTTTCCCATAGCAATTTAAAAAAAAAAAAAAGAAGGAAGAAATCCATTTATTTCTTGCAGCATTCATATTATTTGCTTTCCCATTTCAAAAATCCTTTGTTTTTGAAATCGTTTTTGAAAAGCATTTACATTTTTCAGTTTAAAATACCACACGTGCACGCACTCAAACACATAATTTAAACTGAGCCTTAAAAGTCACCCTAATTCCAACCAACTTTTAACCCCACTTGGGGAACATTTAAAAGAACTTTGTAGCTAGGTAGAACTGAGGGTATAGGTGTTCCAATAATGCCCCTCAGTTATTACATTTGAGACATAGCTGTTGTCTATTAGGGAACCAAAATCTCCTAGTATTTTTTGGCACAGTCACAACCAATTCATCAGAGGGCCTCTCCCCTAGGAGGGTTGAAGTCACGAGGATGGTTCCAGAAGTCTGAGTGGAATACTGAAATCCATTCAGTAACTGAAGGCTACCATTCGTAGTTCTCGGGATATCCCTGTATGGGGATATTGCGGTAAAAGGACCAAACGGCAGATTTACCTTTTCTGAACGTGTCATGAATGGAGTATCCTAGTTGCCATTCTTTAGGATTGTCTACCCAGTGTCCCTCCCGGTAGGGGGATATCTAGCCGTTGATTCAACGCTCAATATTGTCTGACTTGGATTTCATCACCTTGCAGAGAATATCATTTGTTGACTCACAATACTTTTAGTTAGGTGTTTGCATGATCTTTACCACCTTTGGGTCTAGTAGCACCTTTTTTTTCTAGAAGCTGTGTGATTGTTGGTATTCTGACCATTTTTATTGCATCCCTCCACTTATTATAGCACAGATGCTATAATAAGTGCCTTTTTGAGGTTGATTTTTTGGCCTGAGAGCCTTTGTTTTCACTCCCCTTTTTGCACTCTTGGTTGCATTAGGGTTTTAAGTTTTTTTATATCACCACCTGACACTGAAACATTTTCTAAACAAAACATATTTCTCACCATTGAGAATTTTAGACGATCTCGTCGTCTTCAGGGTGAACCCCCACAGTTCAGTCTGCTTGGCTCTCCACGTCACCGACGTAGAGCCTTATCCCTTGACTTGACACGTCATCGGACAAACATAGCGTCATCCGATTCTGACACGCCTCACTTCACATCAGATTCTGAGGCTGAATCCGAAAACCCCACTGTATTACCACCAACCACCATTATGGCTGGAACACAATACGACCCACTTTTTACCAGCACTATAGGAGATACATCCACCAACCCTTCTACTGCTGTGCCATCCATGGCAAAAACCACCCCTCTAGGCATGCCTAATATAGGGGGCACTCCACCTTTAGGAATGCCCAACACCGGCCCACCACCTGTTATAGGTATGCCCAACATAGGGATCACACCATCTGTGATTACCACAACCCAGATCCCCAGAGTTTCTGGTACTATTCCTAACCCCGATGTAACCCACGTTGCACTTGGAAACGCCATCCCACACCAATCTACAACAGTTGGAGGTCATACACCTTCAATACCTAGCATACCTTTAGGGACGATTGGACCACTACACAATGCCAACATTTATGTCCCAGTTCCTATAACACACCCGTCTACTAGTTTGCCTTACATGGCAAGTTTGAGCTTACCAGACTTAGCCAGGCTAACCAATGACCCAATCAGGCACAACCCCACATGGCCTCCCATGCCCACCAAACTCCCCTCTGACATCCCCAAGTTTGAAGGCAAGGCAGGAGATGACCCCCAGAACCATATCATGTCCTTCCATTTATGGTGTTCCTCCAACTCCATAGTGGACGACTCCGTCCGCCTCCGTCTGTTACAGCGCACCTTCACTGGCTCTACAGCTAAGTGGTATATCGAGCAGCCCCATGGGACCCATGCCACCTTTACCTCCCTTGCCTCGACCTTCCTGCAGTTCTTTTAGTTACCTGTTCGCTATGATGCGGGAGTCGAGATCCTACTGTCTTGCAGACAGACCACGCCCACCCACATCACTGACCACATTCATGAGTGGCGTCGACGCCGAAGCCTCTGCAAAATCAAGTTAGATAACCGTATCTTCTTAGATTGGTTTCTAAAATCCCTCCTCCCTCTCATTGCCAAGGATGTGGCATCCGAATGACCCTAGTCTAAAGAAGAGGCCATCCTCAAAGCCCAACAATTTGACCTCATTTACGCCCAGTCGGGTTATCTATACACCATCATACCAGACGCCCCATGAGGCGACTCTTCACGCGGTGACGCGCCGGGGGCATCACATGCCGCTGATGGTATTATTGGCCAAATCACACCGCAAGCTAAACCTTTCAGCATGGTGAGCACCATACACGCCCCAGACCTCTCTAGGGCCACATCTAATTGTGGAGCGACAACTTCTTATGCTCCAACGAACCAGACCCATCACACTCATGAACCCTCTTGTCCACAACATTTCTATGGGCAAGTGCCATCGGCATATGTACCTCCTACATACTATAACCAACCTGCCACTCAAAACCCGATTCAGTTCTCGCCACAATCGATGCATTACCCACAGCAAGCTGTACCAGCTAATCCAACACCTCCAATAGCTCAGGGTTACCAACAACCCCAACAGGCAACTGGACCACCTCCAGCCCCACCAGCATATTATTCACCGCAACCTGCTCCCGCACCTGCAGCTCCCCAAAATCCCCCCAATGCTCAAGGGCAAGTGTACGCACAACAAAATTAGCCCCAATACCAAAATAACCAACGCAACCAGGGTGGGAAACAAAACCATGGAAGAGGACGTAACCGCGGCAACAATCAACACCATAACCAAGGTACACCACCTCCCCATCCTCCACAAAACAATAACGCGGCACCTGCTCATCAGAACCCTGATTAGCCGCCCAAGCAAGCCAAAAATCCTAATTTATGAACAAATCATCCTTGTTCTATTTGCGGGGTCTATGGCCACTATACCCATGCTTTTCCACATTTGGAGCGAGCTTGGCAACTCTGGACTGATGATGCCCATCGTCAAGGACAGGCGGCTCCTCAGGCGCCACCCAACCCTCCACCACCTCAACATCAACCTTTGGTGCTACAAAACCCCTTTCCAACCCAAGAAGTAGTGAAGACTCAGCCGTTATCTCCCCCACAGGGCAACGCACCACCACAACAGATCACTTATGCTGCTCCTGATCAACCAATGTTCGATCCAGGTACTCACCACTTGTTGATGATGTCAACTGCCGATGTCAACATCCAAACCCGTCGGAACCAATACGGCTCTACCTTCGAAGCCCCCCCCCCGCCGATAAGGATACTAACGCTCATCCCACTAATCAGACGTTACGTATACCCCCGGTTCCACTCGATGGCGCCTCTAAAGCACCTCGCTTCCCACTTCGTTGTATCAACAATAACCCCAATGTGTGGGCTGTGTCAAATTACAACATTGTAGATGACTTAGCTCAGTCTCCCGCAGCCATGTCGGCATTAGAAGTCTTGAAAAACTGTCCTTCACAGCGCAAGACTTTACTTTCCACCATTGGGGCGATTGACCCAAATGATTCAAAATTGATGGCCTTTGATTTGGACTAGTCCGAACCACGTCTGCCTTCCACCATAGCAGTCCAAGTTTCTGTTTCCATTCGGAATCTTGTCATCCATCGATGTATCATCGATGAAGGTGCCTCTACATGCGTTATGTCCACATTCGTTTGGCAGAAGTTGGGATCCCCTACTCTCCAGCAATCCACCACTGTATTGCGAGCCTACGACGGCCGGTCAGCTCAACCCCAAGGTCTACTACCCAATGTCCCCGTCTAGTTGGGTGGTAAAACTGTGCTCATCGACATAGAGGTCATTAATGCCCAACTCGATTATAACCTCTTACTTGGCCGCAGCTACATGTACGCCATGAAAGCGGTTTCCTCATCCGTTTTTCATACCATGATGTTCCCCATGACGGACGCGTGGTCAAGATCGACCAACTCACCTACTATGATCCCAATGCCCCTGCTGCTCCCGAAAATGTTCTCCCCAAGGTTGAACAACCCGTTTCTAGTGCAACCACCTCGTTTGTTTCCTCTATGGGACCCGGACTTTACTCAGATACGCCAATGACCTCAACCTTCCAATCTATTCCACCCCCGCCAACAGCGACCGCCGTATCTGACCTATGTACTCTTTCCCACAATATACAAACACCCAACAATCAACCGCCCTTGTTTCCTAAACCACCATTGGTACCTAGTCACATTGGTGTTACACCCATCCACACAATCCCCTTCCTATTCCCTCCCTCGGGTGTAGTAAGTGCCCCGGTTATGGCTACCCTTAGTCTCCCCGGTTTAACCTTGGGATTACCTGTGTGGTACATTCCGCCTCCCGTTCCCCCACCGACACCAAATGTAATCCTCCAACCAGTACAACCCATTGTTACCGCTACTCAACCTCCTCCTGGTGTCACAATCCCGTCGTCGTCAACGAATCCTCCTCCTCTTGTCAAGACGACTGGGGGCAGAGGTCCACAACCATACACTGCTGTACCACCTCCTAAGGCAGTTAAACCCCCACCCGTGTTTTGCGCTCCTCCTAAATGCTCCTTGTGCGATGAGTTAGGCCATCCGACTCATCAATGTCCACAGTTACTGGCACTCCAAGAGAATATGAATATGTTGGACGATGACACCGGCATCCCAGTAGTTAGACTCAAGCCACCGCCTCAGCCTCGCGACAAATCACTGCGTACCAACCACCCTTGTGCGATATGCGGTATTTACGACCATTACTCACATCACTGTCCTGGTATCCCAGATTACAGAGCAGCCTTGTACGAGATGAATAACGTCGACCTCGAGATATCCCCCCCTCTCATTGAGGAAATTCATCCCCCACCATCTTCCTCCTCAGAAGATATTAACACAATTTACGTGCTTTCCAATGGAAATCCCTTTGTCCGGTCGACCCCTTCCATTCATCCCTCCAAACCACATATTCAACCTTTTTAAATCAAAGAGGAAACCACATGTCCACAGCATGGGGGCAGGCCCAAAACCTTTCCTACTCATCACCATTGTAATTCTCGTCGGAGATACTGGGGGCATCCACCCCACAAAGGGAAACCCCCTTCATCATATCATCACTTCAGTATGCCACCACGGCCCACAGCCTCATGGTATACCACCCCTCCAGCAGTTGCTCAATTCCCTATTGATCTCTCTCTGAGACAACATCTGCACCACATTGACACCTCTGAGTTAGGGGGCATAATAGATTACCTCGACCCCGGGATAGGGGGCATGATCAATCATTTTGAACCTTCCCCATCATCTCTATCTCAACACCTCAATGAGCCCATCGTTCAAACCAACACATATGTGATCCACAATCACAAACCCCATGCACATAGCATGGGGGTAGGTCATTAACCCTGCTGACTTCTTCACATACGTGATCTCAACCATTTTTTGAGGTCACATATCACTTGTATATTTGAGTTGATTTTATACACATAGTATTTCGCCCATGCGGGTCATCATTTCTCCCCACCACTACATCCTTGGCTTGGTAGGGTCACCTTCATTTATAGCCGTTTTTTAACCTAGTTATTTCCTTCGACCATTCCGGAGTCCTTATGACCTCCGTTTTTTGCACCATTTGCACCACAAGATTCATATTTCCATGCCCGTGATGATGCTTGAGACCATTTCTCGCTCTCACACCCATAATTTTTGGGCATTTTTTACCATGCCCCCTCGTCGCCTCGGTTTGCGTGCCACATCGGTCGTTCTCCATTCTTGACGTGTCTTATATCGTTGGATTCAATTTTCTGCGCTTGTGATGATGCTTGAGATCATTTCTCGCTCTCACCTCCAGATTTTCTGGGCATTTTTTCCCATGCCCCCTCGTTGCCTTGATTTACATGCCACATCGACCGTTCTCCGTTTTTTACGTGTCTTATATCGTCAGATTCAGTTTTCCGTGCTCGTGATGATGCTTGATTTCATTTCTCGCTCTCACCTCCAGATTTTTTCAGCATTTTTTACCATGCCCCCTTGTCACCTCGGTTTGCGTGCCACATTGACCATTCTCCGTTCTTGACGTGTCTTATATCACCGCATCCATTTTTCTACACTCATGATGAAGTGTGAAAGCTTTTCTCACTCTCATCAATCCCTTTTTTTTCGGTATAGTTTTACCTCTTTTTTGGGCCGAGCAATCCCTTTTACGAAAAAGGCACTTAGGGAGTTTCTGTTAAGCTCTTTTTTGACTCCTAAACCAATGAAAAGATTGCCGAGCAACCTTGCTTCCTTCCATGCTCGCTAAACGTATCTGAAAGGGCGTCTACCTGGTATAAGTTTACCCCTTTTCCGGACCTGGTAGACTAATTACGAAAAAGGAATACTTTAGTCACATCGGCTAGAAGAGTTCTCCATTTGCATCATTTTATGCTTTTTCGGGCCTTGGAGACTAACTTACGAAAAAGAACACCAATAGAGCCCACTTACCGCTTTCAGACTCTCTAAACATGAAAGCAACCATGAGCACGAACAGTCCTGGGCTCACAAAATCCACAGGACAGTATCATTTCAGAGCACACTTTTATCCCTTCTTGGAGCTCATTAAAACTACGAAGAAGGACCCAATGGTGCTTCTCGGCGCCACAACAGATCACGTCTACTCATATGGCAGTTTCCCCATTTTGGTCGCCTTTGTTCAGAGTATTCTGCAGTATGTCACCTTGAAAATCCCTCGACAGCACCATCAGCTCGTCCCCCCCCCCCCGCCAGAGTTAATACATACCCTTCAGTCCTTAAAAGTCATGATCCCCACACCTACAAGTCAGTTCCCTACGCTGCCAAGGCAACCATGTCATCATGCTCTGAACAAAGGAAGTTTGAGTCTACCCAATATATGACCCCAGTTACTTCCCATACCACAAGTATGTCAGTCCTACCATCAGTACTACCACACTTCAGTTCTACACCTCGTTCTCCTATCAAGGAAACATCATTGCTTTGTTAGTTGCTGGTCTCCCTCTGTCGACGAAAACCACATTTATTCCATAGGATAGACCTAGAGGTTCCTGTGTCTTGGAATCATCACCATTTATGATGAGTGCGTACGAATCATTTCGAGAAGAGTCCTCAGTGCCTCTCCAAATGGTTGTTTCTCACATGCTCGACTTCAACACCTTGATAGCATTTTTGAGACTCGCACAGGGTATTGGTCCTTTCAGTTATTTGTTCAAGACCCCGGATACCACCCGACTCTTCCACATTTGAGAGTCTACTTATGGATACAACTAGTTACATTTTTTCTATTGATATCCGGGTTGCACATGGCGACAGTATTCAGATGTATCCCAGTTTTATACTCCCTCGAGTATACAGTTACAAGTACTTACCAGTGATGACTCACAGTCATTGAGTCCCTACAGATGTTGGACACCTTCAGTTTCAGCAGTTCATCAGTTATTCCAGTGTATCAGTTATTGAGATCAGTCATGTTATGATCATGAGTACATCCCAAAATAATGTCCCCTCTGGACCATTAAGATGTACCCTAATATTTTTTATGTATTTTTTAGGTCCCCCTTCTTGGGACTAATTGTTATGTATATGTTTTGATACAAGCATGGGTATGCCCGCCTCATCCATTATCAGAGATTATTCCTCATTCATATTGAGGTCATGTAATATTTTTTCTTTTTTGCAGCTTCCAAGGGCCGTGGATCCAGTCTCCAAACGGTCTCTTCTCTTCCCCAAACCCTAGAAAAAAGACAAACTAACTATGATGTCTATCGGCCATACGATGAGCTCCTTCCCTCACACATCAGGGGGCAATCTGTTAACACCCAAAAAGTGCTCACTAGCTCATTTCCTTATTCACATGACCCATTTGTCCACTTTTTTCACCATTTGAGCCTCTAAAGCCACCAAAAGGTCACCAAAAGACCTTACTACACCCCTTTTTCCACCAAAAATGAATATTTTTCCTCAAAAAGCATTAAAAGCCCTCAAAAAGGGTCCAGAATTCCCAAAAATATTAAAAAGGGAATAAAAATATTAAAAATATTCAAAAAAGGAAAAAGGAGGGAAAAAGTACCTAAACCATGTTGGTCAACACCATCGGTTTCCTCAAAACCATAATGGTATTCCCCACCACCAAAAACTATAAAAAGGTGGTAGGGGCTCCTCACTTTCGATCCATCCATTATCCTATCCTCATGCTGCCAAAATCTCCCTTGAATTTTTGGCCATTGTAAGCAACCTTGGAGAAGAGATCATTGGAGATTGGAGCTGCTCATCTTGGGAGCTACTCAACTATCTTCACCTTTTGGAGGTATTGTTATTGCAAGCACTTGCTTGCCTCCATTTTCAATACAAGAATCTTTTTTACATATTGATAATCGTTCTTTATTTTTCATAATATTTCCATTATTTGTTTATCTTTCTTGCATAGATCCATAATGAATATAGCTTAGATTAGTTTGTTGTTTATTTATATTGAAACTGCTGCTACTAGTTAGCAGGTGTCCATAGCACTAAGCTTGGTTGCAAAACCAAGCCAACAGAGGGGAGGGTCGGTGGGTTGGGGAATCGGTGGAGCAATGGAGAAGTGCATGTAGGAATGGGGGAATGGTGGCTACGGTAGAGATATGGTAGGAGGGAAGTAGTGAAGGGATGGTGGTGTGAAGCTGGTGCAGGGTTTGCAGGAGACAGGTTGGAGGCGTGTAGGTGCGGAAGGGAGTTGGAAGTGGAGGGAAGGCTGGAGGATCGAGGATATGGTGGAGAGCGCGGGGGTGGAATTCAGAGATGGCTGGAGCCCAGAGGCGCAGTGGAGAAGAAGGGTGGGAGTCGACAATGCTGAGATGCTTCTTCTTTTTTTCTTTCCTTTTTCTCCTCCAAAAATTAAGAATTCAATGGCCAATGGCCTATTGCTTGGTCAAAGACAAAAAAATACCAGAGAAACTTTCATTGCTTAGACAAAATCTGTAATTTAGACAAAATCCAAAGTAGAGATGCCTAAGAAGGGGCTCTGATACCAAATGAAGCAGAGGAATCCGACTTCTAAATAAACTTCCAACGTAAATACGATAGTGGCCCCAGAAATAGGTAATTGGTAATATATATTTGATAAGATGATGATTACATAGGTTTGGATGCCTTTAAATATGGCTAGACCATTAAGACAAGAAGACACGTCTTTTCCTAACTATTGACTATTAACTATTAATTATTTAATTATTATTCTTTATTTATGTTCGTTACAGATTGTTGGTTGTGGAGCGTGATCTCCAGATTCAGAGATATTATTATTCAGCTGTGCCCATACCCCAGGTTTGGTTATGATCCCGACACAATCCCCAGGGGGTTCGAGGGACTGCTTTGCACTCCCTCAGCTGGGGGGTGTGGGGGCCAGTGGGCCCCCGAGAAAGGGGGTTTGGGGGAAGAGCCCCCGAGAAAAAATTTTGGAGCTATTTTCACCACCCGTTTTCGGGCCTATGGTTTTGGGTAACTCATGGTATTTTTCCATTGTGTTTCCCTTATAAAAGAAAGACATTGTAACACGGCTAGGGTGAATGGTGTATTAGGTTTTATGCATTGTAAAGATCTCTGAGATTGGAAGAGAGAACATAGGATGGAATAATAATAAGGACTGACAACTTCAGTGTGAACATATCCCAAGTTGGGGTGAACCACGATATATCTGTTTCTTTCTTTTAATGTGTATGTGTGATTATATTTGCATTTATGTTTATTGTTATTGCTCTACGATCTTGTTTTTCTAACATAGGGCGTATGACCTACTGCAAGAACGAATGACGGACTGTTAGGATATTTAGACACTTAGGAGTTAGTTAAGATCAACTTGTGTAATATATCCATTAGGGAAAGTGTGTTTATTTAGTATGCATTAGTATGCATTTGTAACTACTTAATCCGATGGTCACCATATGTACAAACTCTAACTTTTCATTCTTCTTCTGTTTCCCAACCCTAAGAAATCTGACTCTCTTCTGTTTTCCATAAACACAGTTCTCACAGAATTCATAACTTACCTGCTTCAAATCTGGCAGCAACTTCCTTGAGTGGAGAATCTGCATCCCCTTCTCACTCATGTGGCCAAGCCCATGATGCCATAATGTTGTATATGTTCCTGTGGAAGCTAAAGAGATAGAATGGTTAGTATTATGAGGACATAAATACAACGTACCTACCCTGTCTCCTTTTACTATCACCATTGATCCTTTAGTGATCCGACGGCTCAACTTCTCTTAGATCATACCTAACCTTGATCCATGGCTTAACACCCGATTGGTCTATGATCTCTATTTAAAGAGCATGGAGGGTCATTGTTTAGTTGATTGATTATGAGAAGCTCATTTGTAAATTTTTTTCTTTGCATAATAAATTATCCCGTAGAAGCTATTTGGCCGGAGCCGTGGAGTGTTTCTCTCAAGAGGGTTTAAACCACGTCAAAACATCGATGTGTTGATCTGTGATCTGTTTGTGTCAAGTGGTTGTTCTTGGTGTTCAGTCATTTGGTAGTACCATGTGTACCCGAACATGATATCAAAGATTTTATGAAGAGCCACTTCCGGTTATAATATAGATCTTGAACTGTTGTTGTCGAAACTCTTAAGGGTTTCTGGTTCTAGTATTTCTGTACATTTTTGGGTTGTGGGAGGTGTTTCATTGCGTCTGGAGCGCCGTTTCCATTAGGAAATAGTTTTTGTTTGATCGAAAACGGTTCTCGGTTGCTTCAGAAACGCGTATTTCATCAGATCTGAAGGTATAATGTTACAGTGATGCATTTTTTTATTTTTTGTTTTTAAAATAAAAAAACTCATATTTTATCAGTTTTTACTATTAAATTTTTTTTTGTTACAGATTGTTGCTTTCCTTCCTTGTCTGTGTATGCTCTTTTCCGTGCACCTTGAGCGATCTCGGAAAATCAGAAACAAATAGGGAATGGACTTTTCTCGGCTGCGTATGCTCTTTGCCGTGCACCTTGCGTGATCTTGGCAAATCAGAAACAAAGAAAAAACGTAGAATTTTTGGGCAAGCTAACGAGATCTAAGTCCAAAAGTGTGGAAAAGTTTTTTGTTTCAGTTTGTGTTGTGATTTGCAGGAAAAAAGGAAAGCACGGAAACTGAATAAGAAGAGTAAAAAAAAACAAAAAAAAAGCCCCCTTCCTCATTCCCATATTTTACATACCTTTTAATCTAGCTCACTTGGTTCAAAGTTACTTTATTCCTTAATAGGTCTTGAGTTCAAGTCTTAGGAAATTACTTTTAAAAGAAAAAGTGCATACAATTTCTATTTTCAAGTTACTTTATTGTAAAAGTGCATCTCACAAACATAATAAAAAATATATAAAAAACGTGAGTCACTTAAGCTCCCTTTTATTATTGCACTATTTAAAGTAACATCATTGTAAAAGTGAAATCGCTTATTTTATAAAAGTGATTCACTTAAAGCAACTTTCTTGTAAAGTAATTGTAAAAGGTTCATCTTGAGAAGAGGGGGGTTATTTTTTTTTAGTTGGTTATTCTCTATGTGCCACGTCACTATTGGGGATATCTTCAACAGTTTCTTTGTTCAAGCATAACTTTATCATCCAAAGTCAATTTTCAGTGCTTTTTTTTTTTTAAACCACCTATTTTTTCGAGCTCTTCGCATCTAGACTATTGGTTTCTGATATTATAGCCATTAATTAAAAATATGGCTGCCCCTTGTGATATTCTACTTAACAGTTCCAACTATTTCTCATGGAAATCTCGTATGGAGGATGTTCTACGAAGTAGGAGACTTTTCAGAATTACCTCAGGGAAAGAAACAGAACCCACTGATGATGATAAGAAAATAAAATGGGCAAATAGATGTGACGAAGCTCATGGATTGATTGGGATGTCAATCTCTACGGATTTGCGATTCCACATATCTAGAATTGATGAACCTGATACTGCTTGGGACAAGTTGGAATCTGTGTTTAGTAAACACAATGAAATTCCAGGTCACCAACTCGAAAATGAGTTGATTTCTTTAAATCCAAGTGATTTTCATGCATTCAAGATTATTTATCTAAGTACAAAACTCTTAAACTCTTATGTGTAGAATGTAAGATTAAGAGGGAAGACAAACAATGCATTTATCATATTCTTTCCAAACTTGGACCTGCATATTCTGTTTTTGTATCTACATTTTACTCCATGAAATAATCCTTGAATGCAGCTAGCTATCAAGAGCCTGGTCTTGAATCCTTTTGTGATTCCTTGATTAGAGAGCAAGATAAGCTCATCCATCTTGGAATAATTAACAATGCAGATACATCTGGGAAAGCCTTATTGTCCCAACAGAAAGAAAATTCCAAGCCTCCCAAGAAACAAAATTTTCGCAATAATAAGTCAAATAAGGGTCCCAAACCCTCTCCGTCAGCTCCTTCTTTAAAAAATGACAAAGGATCCAAGCAAAAAAACAAGAAGACCGAGTGTCATTGCAACTATTGCGGGATGATAATCATGATGAATCTAAGTGTTTCAAGAAGATGGAAGCCTTGGAAGCAGCAATGAAGAAGCACCACATCATCCTAGATTCACCTTCATAATCTACCTCTCATGGACATGCACTTTGTGCTTCTAGTTATTCTTATAATGCATCTTCTTCTTCTACTTCAAATGAATGGCTCATTGATTTTGGAGCATCTTATCATATGGCTAAGGATCAAGCCATATTTTCTACTATGCATGAATGTAACACCAAACAAATATTTGTTGGTGATGATAGATCTCTAAGTGTTGTAGGAGATGGAACAGTTCCAGTAGATAATGGTCATTTCAGTGATGTATTATGTGTTCCAAGAATTTCCTACAATTTGTTATCAGTTTATCAAATCACTCATTCTGGTGAAGGTAAAACTATGACCTTTACACCTCACCAAGTTGTAATCAAGGATTTTAAAGATCCTCAACAGATCCTAGCTACCGGAATTGTTGATGATGTTACCAGGTTGTACAAGTTTAACAACTTTGGGTCATCACCTTTTCCTTCAGTTTTTGTTGCTTATAGTGATAACTTGAGCAAACTTTGGCATGAGTGATTTGGTCACTTAATTATCGTTCATTGCAACAACTATGTGAAGACAATATGGTGACAGGTCTTCCTATGGTATCTTGCAGGGATGGTGTTTGTTCCGGTTGTGTACTCGGAAAACATCATCGGGACAGTTTTGACAAGCGTGCCTCTAGGCATGCCTCGGTTCCCTTGGAGCTTGTGCATAGTCACTTGTGTGGTCCTCTTCCATCTCCTTCCTTTTCTGGTTTCAAATATTTCTTAACTTTCATTGATGATTACACTAGACGCACTTGGGTTTATTTCCTAAAAATTAAGAGTGAAGTATTTAAGATGTTCTTGGCCTACAAGGCCCTTGTTGAAAAACAATATGGTCATCAAATTATTAAGTTAAGATCTGACAATGGAGGAGAATATGTTAACAAAAAGTTCACTACCTTCTGCACTGAACAAGGCATCTAACAACAACACACTGTTCCATATACACCACAACAAAATGGTGTAGCTGAGTGGAAGAACCGCACTTTAAAAAAAATGGCTAATTGTATGATCCAATTTAAGGGACTAAGTCTTCAATTTTGGGCTGAAGCCATTAATTGTGCAAATTACATAGTTAATCGCACCCCCACTAAAGAATTACAAGGTATCACACCGGAAGAAGCATGGAGTAAAACTAAACCTGATGTAAGTCACTTCCGTGTGTTTGGTAGTGAAGCATGGGCTCATATTCTGGATGAAAAACATAAAGCATTGCAGCGTAAAAGTGAAAAGTGCATATTTGTTGGATATTCTGAAGATGTAAAAGGTTATAGACTTCTTCAACCACATTCTCATGATGTAATAATTAGAAGAGATGTTAAATTTGATGAAAATCTCTTGGCCTGCGAGCCTAACTCGGCGATTGTGCCATCTTTGGCCTACGAACCTGATTCAGTGATTGTGCCTTGTTCTTCTTCCAACTTCCTTGACAGGTTTCCAACTCCAGTTTCTAATGATGACAGTGAGGATGAAAATCCACCTCCACCTGCTCATATTCCTCTAGTTGCACCATCACAAGTGTTTCCTCGATGGGTCCATTCAACATGTGAAGTAGCTAGTGATCTTGCCAATGATCCTAGAGATCAATGTCGAACATGTTCGTAGTTTCAGCGAGCCTCTTCTCTTTTGGCTCAGGTTTCTGAGAATCATGATCCAGAAAATTTTGCAGAAGCTTCAGGGAATCCAAATTGGGATGCATCTATGGATGAAGAATATCGTTCCTTAATGGTGAACAATACTTGGGATCTTGTACCTCTTCCCAAAGGAAGAAAACTTGTCAGATGTAAATGGGTCTACAGAACTAAGTATGCATCAGATGGAAGTGTTGAAAGACTTAAGGCAAGGTTAGTTGCCAAAGGTTTTTCCCAAGTTGAAGGGATTGACCACAATGAAACCTTTGCTCCTGTCGTAAAAATGAACTCCATCCACCTTGTTCTTTTCCTTGCACCCTTACAAAACTGGGAATTCCATCAAATGGATGTCAAGTATGGCTTCTTACATGGTGATTTATAGGAGGAAATTTACATGGAACAACCTCCTGGATATGTTCAAAATAACTCTAGCCTTGTCTACCGCCTTAAGAAATCCTTATATGGCCTTAATCAAGCTCCTAGAGCTTGGTATGCCAAAATGGATAACTTTCTCTTTGACACTGGTTTTTCTAGATGCCATTCTGACCCCAATGTCTATACCAAGAAAGTAGGAAACCATCTCATCATACTTGTTCTATATGTTGATGACCTTATTCTTACTGGTAGTGACCCTAAGCTTATAACCCATGTGAAATCCAGTCTTAAACAAAATTTTGAAATGCCAGATTTAGGACATTTGCACTATTTTCTTGGTCTCCAAGTCCTGCAAACCAAAGAAGGAATCTTTCTTTCTCAGTCTAAGTATGCCTGTGACCTTCTTTGTCGCTTTCACATGGAAGATTGTACACCAACCCGTTTTCCCTTCCAGTTTGGAGTCAAACTTTCTGCCACTTGTACTTCACCTGAATTCGATGCCACCTTGTATTATCAGCTTGTTGGTAGTCTCTTATACTTGACTCATTCTCGTCCTGACGTTTCCTTTGTCGTTGGTCGTGTTTCCCGTTATATGTAGAAACCTCATGAAAGTCACTGAAAAGCAACTAAAAGAATACTTCGATATATTCGAGGTACAGTTCAGTTTGGGATTCATTACAGTACAGGGGGGAAACCTTTGTTGGTTGGTTCACTGATTCAGATTGGGCCGGCGATCTTGATGATCTAAATTCTACTGCAGGTTATGTTTTCAGTATGGCATCTGGACCTATTACTTGGGCTTGTAAGAAACAACAAGCTCTTGCTCTTTCTTCAGCAGAGGCAGAATATCGAGCCGCAGTTAATGCCAGTTAGAAAGCTTTATGGCTTCAACAGATCCTTTCAGAGTTTGGATTTGAACAACAGCAGCCTATTCCACTTTGGTGCGACAATCAAAGTTCTATCAAGCTTGCCAAAGATCCAGTCCTACATTAATGCAGCAAACACATTGAGATTCATATGCACTTCATCAGAAATCTTGCTCATGATTGTGTTCTTGAAGAACTCTTTTGTCCTACAAATGATCAAGTTGCAGACATCTTCACCAAATCACTTACAGAAGTGAAGTTTTCTAAACTTCGATCTATGTTAGGAGTTCATGAACTTGTCATTAAGGGGGGATAGGCTCTAATGCCTCCTTCCTTCTCCTAATAGTGTCACTTTTGTGAATCCTTCAATCCTATCCCAAGTTGTTCTTAAGGGGGGATGTTAGGATATTTAGACACTTAGGAGTTAGTTAAGATCAACTTGTATAATATATCCATTAGGGAAAGTGTGTTTCTTTAGTATGCATTTGTAAATACTTAATCTGACTGTCATGATATGTTCTCGACATAGAGTGATCCGACGGCTCAACTTCTCTTAGATCATACCTAACCTTGATCCGTGGCTTAACACCCGATTGGTCCATGATCTCTATTTAAAGAGCATGGAGGGTCATTGTTTAGTTGATCGATTATGAGAAGCTCATTTGTAACTTTCTTTCTTTGCATAATAAATTGTCCAGTAGAAGCTATTTGGCCGGGGCCATGGAGTGTTTCCCTCAAGAGGGTTTAAAGCATGTCAAAACATCGGTGTGTTGATCTGTGATCTGTTTGTGTGAAGTGGTTTCTCTTGGTGTTCGGTCCTTTGGTAGTACCCTGTGTACCCGAACACAGACACATATTTCATGAAAGGAGAAGAGCAGTCAACAGTGCAACCACAGTACAGCCAGCCACAGCCGCAGTTCAACCAACCGTAGCAATACGATCAAGAGCAATATGGGTAGTCACAGTACAGGAACCCACAGCATCCAGCACCACCGTATGGCCAACCACAGTACGGATAGCCACAATATCAGTAGCCAAAGTATGGGAAGCCGCAGTATCAACCATACGGACCACCTCGTGGAGGTTTTAGAGGAGGATTCTGTGGAGGCCGAGGTGTCGGTATGGGTTGTGGCGGAGCTGCTGGATGGAGAAGAGGGTTGATCATCTGTTACAATTGTGGACAACAGGGGCACTACCAGAGGGACTACCCAAACCCAACAGTGCAATGTAGTTATTGCAGTGGTGTAGATCATAGTGTGGAGGACTATCCTCAGCTCGTTGCGAAATGGGAGAATAAGAATCCACCCCAGAACCAAAACCAAAACAATCAGAACGCACCACCAGCTATGCAGATGATATCAACAGAGGCAAGAAGTAGACATGCGACAGTTGGAATAGTAACACGAGGAGGGGCGGTGACAGGAGGCGACAGGTCGCATACTAATGTTTGACCAACACAAACACAGAGGAAGCAGGTCACCTTTAATGCAGAAGCCGAAAGGAATGTCTTCTTGTAGGCATAGAAGGCAATGAGGAATCAGAAGCAGCTACCTCTTCAGGAAGAAATCTATGATATGCCACCGAAATTCGACTCAACAAAGTCATGGAGGAAGGAAAAAACTCTAAATGCCTTCTCGGAGATTTTTCTGGAATTGGAAAATGACTCAGAAGCACTGGAAAAAATAGATGGTCTACTACATCGACGGGAAGGTGCACGTCAAGAATAGAAGGTTAATCGCATACATAAGAGGAAGACGGGAATGGATATTTGGATGTCAGCAAAAATTAGGGCATTTGATGTCGACTCCATCATTATGGATTTGGGTTCAGATGTGAATATTCTGACTTAGTAGACATGGAAGACAATGGGGAAGCCGCAGATGACCTGGTCACCAGTGCAGCTGCGGCTGGAAAATCAAAGCAAGGTCACTCCACTTGGTCGAGTATGTCAACTCCCAGTCGAAATTGAGGGGCTCAAGATGTATGTCGATTTCGACGTCATTGAAATCGTGGATAAAACCAGTCCCTATTTGGTACTATTGGGGATAGACTGGGCATTGGACAATCAAGCAATTATCAATTTCAAAAAATGGACGATGTCATTTGAGAATCACAAAATAAGAGTCATTGCACCTCTGGATCCTGCGGAAGGGAAGCGATACGTTGAACTAGTCAAGGATGAGTTTGCATAAGGATGGGACAGTTTGTATAACATATCTGAGGTTTATATTAATCCCACCATGGACGGAGAGCTATGGTGGCACAGTGTCAGTTCAGCATCATCAGATTCAAATGAAGCACTTGAGAATTCGCAGAACTGGTTACACGAAGTATCCTTTAGAACATGTGCACGGGTAACACAATCAATACTACGGGTGGCCACCAAGAAATACATGTGTTAACACCCAAATTAACCCCCAAGGTTGTGAGAAAAGGTAATTCGGGGTAACCACTAACCAATCTTTAGCTTGTGCTACTGACCCAACACCAACAGAGAGGGCTCTCTCTATAAAATCATGAAAACTGGAAATAATCAAAGGCGTCAACAATGAAAACGTACACCAACATTCATCATACAAGATATTCAATTACAACATACACAGAAGCTCAGATTTTTGCTGGAAACAAAATGGTTTAAACATTGTTTGGTTGAAACACATGAATCTCTATTGGGCAATGGAGTCACATAAAACAAACTCTGAACATTTGTTTACAAATGCTTTGCGAATGCATTTAAACAGAGGCAAGGTAGCAAACAACTTGTAGTCAAAGTGATTTCAATTGGTGAAACAGAAGAGAAAGAAACAACCCATCAATACAAGGCATACAATAATGAATCCTGTATCAACTTTAGTAGAAATCGTTTGTGCAATACTTGGAATGAGATAAATAGAGCATAATTTGTATGAATTATGCTTAACTATAACGCTGCAACAAGTATGAAGAGATATTACGGAATGGAAATAACAATGAAAGATACACAATACACAAGGGAAAGAAGAGAGAACAGACTACAGGACCAATTACAAAAGAATCCCTGAAAAACACTGACTCGGCTCTACAAAACTTTATTCAAAATAGCTCATAAGCATCTTACAGAACAATACACAAAGTTTCAAAAACAATTCAACCCTTATGTCTTCAATTACAATGAATTTATAGATGCCCTTCGAGCTCTAGTCTTGGCTTTCTCCTGAACAGAAAATAGTTGCAATTACTGGACACCTAATTGACAGCTAATCAAGGTGTTTCGCTGTTGGACTTCAAAAGAGACACAGGCAGTATGGACCTAACTACTTTTTACATTTACCGGCCTATTTTAATATATGACCAACTACTTGAAGAAAAACAAAACAGAAAGATAACAACTCCAGCTTACTACCTCTACTCTAGATGATACCTTTAGCTCTTAACCTGAACATCAGAAATATCTAAGACCAAACTGCTGCCTACCGGGTGTGTTTCATCACTTGTGACAGTGCACCGTAGAAATGAAAAATTACAAATAGCAGGCCAGCTATGACCATACCGGCTTCCAAAAATAGGTTTGCAGACCCTCTAAGTCTTTTAAAATGGGAGATAAGGAGAATACTTATGTAGCCAAAAATAGACTTGCTGGGTGGTCAGATGCAAATAACGTAAGAACGTCGCCACCTTAGTCCTGGGCTTTCACCTGACCATACCAATCAAGAAAATCACCTATATCGAAAAAAACCTTCGTTTGGGCTTCTTTCGGTGGGGGAGCAGGGGGCATCTCTTTAGTGGGGAGTATTAAGTCCTTGATAATGTCCACATTTTGGCGGATTTCCTGCTCATCCTCTTCATGGGCTTCTTTTCTTCTTTTCTACTGCTGAAAACTCCAACACACCCATCATTTCTTGGGATCTTCTGATTTGCGGACAGAACCATCTTCCTCATGGTCAAAAACCATAGGAGGTAGAGGAATATGCTCCTCCTCCATCTTAGACAACACATGCTCTGGTACAACTACTACTTCGGCTCCCTGATCTCTCTACATGCTTCTAATACTAACTGCAAAATATACAAATAGATGAACTCACCACCCTTTAAGAATTGGACGTGAGTTGCGAGTCCAGGGAATTAGGCTTATAATCGACTGATAACGATGGCATCCCCATGCAAATCATTCTACTATGATTCTCTGACTTAGACCTTCCAAATGATTCAGTACGATGACCGAGGCTAGGACTGACGCAAGACACGTTTGACTGTACTTTTCGATCCATATAGAAGATACATCTAACGGCGCTGAGGTGGCTCAACCCATGTGGCCATCATTGATTTGCAGCGAAGATGTCTTTCACCTGTGAAAACTCGTGATTGGATCAGGACCATAGATTTCGGCCTCCGTGGCTTTCAATTTAGCGGCACACAGCTCCAATCTTGACCGTTGGATGATGCGCCTTTACTGACCGCGATGACTTTGGGCGTGCTTAACATTCCGATGATTAAAATCACCACCACTGTTATGGACCGTTGATCTATCTCCGTTAGATCTACGCCATTGCAAAGAGCGCGACGCTTAATCCAATCACGGTGATTTTGAATGCAACCTTTTTCTGTGCATGTTAGATTAGCGCCATCCCTTTTTTCCCGTAGATCTTCGTTTCCGTCGATCTATGCCATTGATTTCTTTTAGGAATTTTCCCATTGTTTAACACTTCCTCCATGATTGTAACATTTCCACTTAACTTTGCACAAAAAAGATAAAGGCTGTAGATCTCCGGGGTAATTTAATTTGTGTCGTCCATACATACTTCTATTTGCTACTGGCATATTAGCTTGCCATTAGTCCCCTGATCACCATGGAAACCTGGATCTTCTGAATATTCCCTCTCTTTTTACCAAATCCATCGTATTTAGCTCTGATCATCTACCATAGGGGATGCAGCCCAGGAGTTTGGCTTCCTTTGAGGAATTATCCTGATCTTGCAAACTCTTTTTCTTCATAAAAAACCCTCTTCAAAGCTTAGCACATTTAGAGTGCTAACAGTGTGTTACCTACATATGAAGGATTTCCTAACTTGAGCAAGTTTCTCACAGAGTTTGAGGAGAAAGTAGCAAAACCGCAGTGTCTACTGGCCTTAGAGGAACTCTTGAAGGCTACTCCTACACGATGGTGGGCGGCGCACAAATCAAACATCAGAACCTGGCCACTATGTCGACGGCACATGGAGGTGAGGTTCGGTGAAGCTGTGGGATACGACGAAATGAGGTATGACGAACGAGGCGACACAAGGGAGCATCTAAATTCTTGTCAACACTAATGGGGATCAAGAGAGAAGCAGGAGTGGGTACATGCATTCGTACACACGTTGGATGAAGTACCACGGATCCCGTATGTCGCAACAGAATTGCGACGTGGGACAACTTCTTGGGAATAGCTATCCATTCGCTTCAGCCAATCGTTTTCCTTCTCAAACGAAAACCCATTCATCCCCACTGCACTATAGGCGATCCGCGAAAATATATTTGAGGCAGCACCAATAGAACAATCGATGGCACTTCAATGGACTGCAATACCTGAGATGTTGATGGAGTGTTACAGCATCACCGGAGAGCTCGACTATGAGGATGATCCACGAGTTATATATGTTCCAGAATCAGAAGGAATTCACAGTGTTGAGGCACCAGAAATACCATCGAATAAGTTTCAACAACCATTAAAGATCAGGAAGGTGAACATTGGATGAAAAGAGAACCCAAAGTTTGCGAGCATCGGTGACTACTGGATGAGTCGACCATTGTGAAGGTGACTGCCTTGCTACATGAGTTTCAGGATCTGTTTCCAACGAAATTCTCCGAGATGAAGGGAATTTCTAGAGGCTTAGGGGAAATGAAGATCCCCCTAAAACCCGATGCGAAGCCAGTGAAGCAGCAGCCGTATCGACTGAATCCAAGATACAAGGAATGTGTGCAAGCTAAAATTGAAAGAATGCTTGAGGTCGACATTATAGAACCTGTGGATGAATTAGAATCAATCATCCCAATGGTTGTTCAGGACAAGAAAACCGACGAAGTGTGAATATGCGTTGACTTGAGGAAGCTAAACAATGCCTGCCTACATGGTCCATTCCCTACCCCATTCAAAAATGAGGTGCTCGAAAGAGTAGGAGGCCAGGAGATATATTCACTTACGAACGGATTTTATGGCTACCAATAGATCAAGATTGCAAAAGAATATCGATACAAGACTACATTCATCACGGATTGGGGATGTTTTCAGTACACGATGATGCCATTTGGGTTGAAGAATGCTCCGGCTATTTTTTCCATATTAGTGGTTGTGGCGTTCAAAGACTATATTCGTAAGTTCCTTGTTGTCTACATGGATGATTGGACAGTATATGGATTAGTCAAGGATCATGTTGCAAACTTGAGACTAATGCTGGAACGATGTCGACAACACCAAATTTACCTGAACCTCAATAAATGCATCTTTTGTGCTCCATTCGGAATTTTGTTAGGACACATCATCTGCAGAGAAGGATTTTTGGTAGATCTGACAAAGATTGCCATCATTGTCAACCTCCCACCACCGACGACAGTCAAACAAATGCGAGTGACGTTGGGGCATATGGGCTACTACAGGAAATTCATCCGAGGATATGCAGCTGTTACGACACCCATGGAGAAGTTATTAAAGAAGGATGTTAAGTTTGATTGGAACAAGGAATGTCAGAAAATCCTGGACATACTGAAAGCGAAGATGGTTGCAGCACAGATACTCACATTTCCAGATTGGACGAAGGAATTTCATGTGCATGTCGATGCATCCTCAGTAACACTAGGTGTCATTTTGGCCCAACCAGGAATAGGTGACATCGACCATTCGATAGCCTTCACAAGTAGGAATTTGTCTACTGCGGAGAAGAACTATACAACCACATAGCGGGAAGGGTTGGCGATGGTCTATGCTCTGCAGAAATTCCTACATTACCTCTCAGGGGGGCACTTCAAGATGTTCACAGACCATTTTGCACTAAAATACTTGGTGAACAAGCTTGTGTTGGGGGTAAATATTTGTCACTGGTTGTTACTATTTCAGGAGTTTGATTTTGAGATCATCGTAAAGCTAGGATGATTGAACGCGAGGCCCGATCACTTATCATGGATAGAGTTAGGAGAAGAACCAAGGAGCATCGACGAAGGGTTACTAGATGCTTAGTTATTTAGAGTTGTCATGGTTGATAACAACTATGAGCAGATCATTCAAATTTTAGCAACAGGGGAGGCGCCAACAGAATTCACTACCAACCAAAAGAAGCAGCTAGTTGTCAAAGCTACAGAATTCCAATTAATTGCAAGGGAATTATACAAAATGGGCCTAGATGATATTCTGCAACGCTACGTCCTTCCGCATGAACAAGAGAGGATTATGTCAGAAGCTCATGATGGAATAGATGGGGGACATTATGAGGGGAGAGCAACTTCTAGGAAGACCCTTCGAGCAGGGTTGTGGTGGCCAACCTTGCAGGGAGATGATGCGGACTATGCCAGGATTTGTGATGTCTGTCAACGAACTGAAAAGTCGTCACGACGAGACGAAATGCCACTCGTACCACAAGTAATGCTACAGGCATTCAATAAATGGGTAGTCAATTTTGTGGGACCCATCAACCCACCTAGGAAGAGAGTAGGGTCACACTACATCATCACTACGATGGATTACTTGACGCGTTGGGTGGAAGCAGCAGCAGTAAAAGATTGTTCCGCTGTGACTGCCACATAATTTTTATTTAACAATGTGGTCACCAGTTTTGGGTTCCCAAAGGTGTTGTTAAGCGACTAGGGGACACACTTTGTCAACTAGATGATCGCTGCAATGACGGAAGAATTTCAGATCCAGCACAAGAAGAGTACCCCTTACCAAGTTATGAAATGCAAACGGCAGTGACTGGGATTTAAAACTACCAGCGGTCCTTTGGGCGTATCGCACTACATGCAAGCGATTGACTTGCCAGACTCCATTTAAGCTTTTTTACAACCAGGAAGTATTTATGCCAATGGAATACATCGTACTGAGCTTATGCATTGCAACAGTAACTGGGATGAGCGATGATGGCGCAGTGGAGGAACATTAGGCACAACTGATACAGCTTGATGAAGATCGCCTCATTGCAGGATTCCATCAGAAGGTAGAAAAGGACCGACAGAAGGTGTGGCACAGCCGTCACATCAAAACAAAGCACTTTCAGAAGGGGGATACCATTCTATTGTATGACAGTAATATTGCGAAACACCCGGGTAAGTTTGAAATGCACTGGTTAGGACCATACATCATCAATTTTGTCACTGACGGAAGCGCGGTCCAATTACAAAGTTTAGATGGAGTACTATTACCTAGGTTGGTCAATGAGAATACAATGAAGCCCTATCACCATGACCAACTGCAGACCGATTGATCCACAGAAGGTCAAAATAATAATAATAATAATAATAATAATAATAATAATAAATAAATGAAAATATACATATGCATACCGAAAGAAGAAAGCACGGTCGATGCTCGCACAGTGGACAACAGGTGGCAGCATGGCCGATGCTTCGCATGATTAGCACACAGGAGTTCGCCGCATGATCAGCATGGTCGTCATCAATGGTTACATGATTGACACGTGAGAAGTTCCGTCTAAGTATGAGTGTTGCGGCTCAGCCTCACTAGACGACGACGGAAAGGAATGATGCCAGGATCAACAAATTACGTGGAGGGATTTAAAAATGATTTCAGAGACAAGCATCCAAGACACCACAAACAAGCATAATGCAGACACGGGAGGCTAGCTGAGAAATGAAGTTTCTAATAGTCGAAATAACTCCATGTTGTGAGTAGAGAAAGGGTCGAGCTGAGTTAGGAATTCCAAGGAAGTTGTGGAAATGATCCATTTCATTTTGTGTGGTAGAGAACCAGGCACGCTGAGGGCTAGAACGATGAGTGTGCATGAACAAACAAAGAAGAAAGCAACGTCAACACTCAGGAGGAACAAAGATGAGGTCTCAACCGATATGTCTAAGTGTGTGGTTAGAACAGTCGTGGTCCCGATGACCACCAGAACGCTAGGGACAGAGGCCCCCTGGCTTTGGTAGACGATGGTCCATGGTGCGAAATAGATGTGCTGGAGCAGTCAACCTGTTTCCCACCTTGGCGGTAGTCACATTTTTTTCCTCAGTCTGGAACAAGCAAGGAGCGGGGAAGTAGATGCCTGAGATATAGATGATAAAGGTTACAAGAGACTCGAGGATGAGTTCAATAAGTACATGACAGTGAGCCCGAAATCGATGTACAAGGTTGAGAAGTACACAACAGCGAGTTCCAGACGGAAAGAACAGTTTCAGAACAATAGTACAGTGACAGATGAGTGCAGACTGACAGTGTCCAGCTGAGGTGGTTCGGGGATGAGCCACAAGTTTTTGTTGGGATCTTGTTGGCACATGATAAGTCCGTAGGAAGTGTGGAAGTTGACAAGTGCGAAAGGGTTAATCCACGAAAGAAGGACCATTCGTGGAGTTTGCGGAAGCGCAAGAATAATTAAATTAATTAGAATTGGTCATGTGGACCGTTTTGTAACAAAATAGAAACATATAAATAGAGTAGGATTGTAAGCCTAAGGGCATCCAGGTTTTGATGAGAGATTCGATCTTTTGGTTTGTTTTGTATCTGCATGGAGTATTGATTGTTTCTACGAAGTTCATTTCGCAAGGTTTAATGAATGCATGAAGATGTACGATTATGGTGCAATTTCTGCCTTTATCTTGGCGTGATGATGAAAGTGAATGTTTAATATGTTGTTGTAGGTTTAATTGATGTGATTATGCCATGGTTTTAAGGTTTATTGTTGATATGAATAATTAGATTAAGCATGTTGTTGCGAATGGTTGTTATCTGTTGAAATCTGCGGATGAATTAATATGCGAATGATGAAGTGATAATATGTTGCATAAGTCATAATCTCTGGTTTCTACAAGGGTAACGTGTATTGAAAGCATATCCTCAACTCCACTGTAGAAAATTGGTTCCTACAGCCCCCTTATTCATCTCGGGTGAGAATGCACTTGCTTTGCAAGTGTTGCTGGAAAGGGTTATGCCTTTCCGGGCTGGTGTGTAAGGGAGTTTGGGTTGGTACTTTGTTGAAAACAATGTCAAGTGAACCCCTATCAATAGCCTGTGCGTCAACAGTACCATTGGAAGACCTGTCACCATATTTTCTTTACATAGTTGTTGCAATGAGCGATAATTTAAGTGACCAAATCGGTCATGCCAAAGTTTCCTCAAGTCATCACTATGAGAAACAAAAACTGAGGGAAAAGGTGATGACCCAAAGTTGTTAAACTTGTACAACCTAGTAATATCATCAATAATTACAGTGGCTAGGACATGCTTAAGATATTTAAAATCCTTGATTACAACTTGGTGAGGTGTAAATGTTACAATTTTACCTTCACTAGTATGAGTGATTTGATAGATAGACAACAAATTGTAGGAAATTCTTGGAACACTTAGTACATCACTAAACCGTCCATTATTTACCGGAACTATTCTCGATCCTACAACACTAAGAGATATATCATCACCAACAAATATTTGTTTGGTGTTACATTCATGCATAGTAGAAAATATGGCTTTATCCTTAGCCATATGATAAGATGCTCCAGAATCAATGAGCAACTCATTCGAAGTAGAAGAAGAAGATGCATTATAGGAAAAACCAGAAGCTCAAAGTGCATGTACATGAGATGAAGATTTTAAAGACGAATCAAGGCTGATGTGGTGCTTCTTCATTATTTCTTCCAAGGATTCCATCTTCTTGAAACATTTAGATTCATCATGATTATCTTTCCTGCAAAATTTGTAATGATACTCAGTCTTCTTACCTTTTGGTTTCTTTCCTTTGTCATTTTTTGAAGAATAAGCTGGTTGAGAGAGTTTGGGACCCTTGTTTGGCTTATTATTGAGAATATTTTGCTTCTTGGAATGCTTGGACTTCTCTTTCTGTTGTGCCAACAAGGATTTTCCATACGTATCTACATTGCTAATCATTCCAAGATGTATGATCTTATCCTGCTCTCTAATCAAAGAATCACAAAAGGATTCAAGAGTAGGCTCTTTATAGCTAGTTGGATCCAAGGATTCTTTCATGGAATAAAATGTATATACAAAAATAGAATATGCAGGTCCAAGTTTGGAAAGAATATGATAAATGCATCGCTTGTCTTCTCTTTTAATTTTGCACTCTGCACATAAAATTCTAAGAGTTTTGTACTTAGATAGATAATATTGAATGCAAGAAAAATTAGTTGGATTTAAGGAAATCAACTCATTTTCTAGCTGGTTACCTCGAATCCCATTGTGTTTACCAAACACAGATTCCAATTTTTCCCAAGCTTGATATGGTTCATCAATTCCATATATGTGGAATCATAAATCAGTAGATATTGACATCCCAATCAATCCAAAGGATTCATCACATCTATTGGCCCATTTTATTTTCTTATCAGCATCAGCGGGCTCTATTTCTGTCCTTGAGGTAATTTGGTAAAGTCTCCTACTTCATAGGACATCCTCCATACGATATTTCCATGAGAAATAGTTGGAACTAGTAAGTATAATATCACATGGGGCGGTCATACTATAAAATGAAGGTTGTAAAAATAGAAACCAATGGTATGGATGCGAGTATATCGAAAAACCAGGTTGTTTAAAAAAAACGACACTGAAAAATGACTCCAGATGAGGAAGTTATGCTTGATTGACCAAATGGTTGCAGGTGACCTCGACATATACGAGGCAAGCAAGGGATTGACCCAACTGAAAAGAAAAAAATAATAATAATACCCCCCCTCTTCCCAAGCTTAACCTTTTAAAATCACTCTACAATAATGTTGCTTTATGTGTACCACTTTTGTAAAATAAGTGGAGTTTCACTTTTACAATAATGTTAAATTAAATATTGCATGAAAAAATTAAAAGACTTTAAGTGATTCACTTTTATAATTTAAGGGAGATGCACTTTTATAATAAAGTAATTGAAAAATAGAAATTACATGCAATTTTAGAAGAGTAACTAACAAGAAGACTTGAACTCAAAACCTCTTATTAACTAAAGCAACTTTTAAGCAAGTGAGCTACTATTAAAAGGTACATAAAACATGGAAAGTAGGTGTGAAGAACCTGCAATAATTAATTAATGCAAATACACGAGCTATCAGAAATAATAGAACTCAGAATCACTTTTATATTGATCACAGGCCACTTCGAGGGAGCAACCTCCTTTAAGCAAGCTCAATACAATTAACTTCACGGTGCCTTCAATGACCTCAACACACACTTATATACTAAGTCTATGCCCAATACTATGAGTCAAAACCATAGGACATATAATACTACGGAACGACTTACAAAGCATATGCATCCAATACTATGAGTCAATACCATGGGCTAATATAAACTATGGATCAACAAATACTACGGGATGACTTACAAAGCATATGCGTCCAACAACAATATACTAACAAAGTAAAGAGAAGGGTTTACATGGGTTCCTAACATCCCCTCTCCCTTAGAAAAAGCTTTGTCCTCAAAGCTTTGGTTGGGAAATTGATGCAGAATCTGAAGGAGTGGTTCCTCGGTAGCATCCTCGGGTTGCATTTCGGGCCACTAACGCCTTTGGAGTTTCAAGGAGGATTGCTTGGAAGGTTGTAGACAAAGAAGAACCATGTTAGCTGCGTGAAAAGTGCGCTCAGAATGGTGCTGATCGGCTTGTTGTTGCAGTCGAATTTTGGCCATGTGAAGATTCTCCTGCAGAATGAGAAGAATCTGATCGTGGTTTCGAAGAACCGAGTCAATTTCCTGAACTGGAGAGTTGCTAAGGGTGTATGGAAGAAGAGCTGGCAGTGTCTGTCCATAGACTGCTTCATATGGTGTCCTTGTAGATGTGGTATTGTACCACCAGAGTGCTTCTAAGAAATCCATAGAAATAGTTGGCGAAATCTGTGTATGGATGGGAAAGGGTTTGAACAGTCCCGAAAGGAGTGTCGTTTCACCCTTGTTGACCCGGAAAGTATCACAATTAGACACCATCTGTTGAATTGTCATTTTCAGTCCCTGCCAAAATAAGTTACATTGTTCCCGATCATACATTTTGAAGAACCCAGAGTGCCATGTTGATGAAGAAGCATGGAGTTCATAGAAGAGATAGCCCTGTTGAACATATTGCAACCAATTTGGAACAAGCAGAGAAATAGCTGTAAGAGAAACTGGGTCATCAATTGTGCGAGAAGGAGCATCTGCCACCATATTGTCCTTACCCTTATTGTAAGTGATCACATAGGGATAACCCATGAGTTGGATAACCCATTTTAGGTGGATTGGGGAGGAGACCCATTATTCCAAGAAATTTTCCAAACCTTGGAGATCAGTCTTGATGTAGAAATAATTCCCTAATAGGTATGGTTGCCACTTCTGTACTGCATGCAAAATAGCCATCATTTCCTACTGAGAGGTATATGTGGCTAAATTCTTACCGGAAAGGTCTCTTGAAGGAAGCAAGCTCATTGGTTCAACAAAGACACCTGCATATCTATCCAAGGAAGTAGTGAAGATTGTTGATGGGTGCATCTAAATGGAATGGAGCTGAGTGATGACACCATGTGAATTCGTCTTAAGGATTTTTTCCAAGCAATGTGAACTGATGATGCAGAGAGACCCTGGTTGTAAGCCCATAAATTTGTGTTGTGCCCCATTGAATGAAAACTGCATCCAAAGTTCAGCAAAATCCCATAAGATGGGGCCAAGTGTGTGTAACCATTGAACGCCCAAAACCACATCACATCCGCATAAGGACAAGGAAAACATGTCAGAGCGCAGGTTATAATCTTTCATAGAGATACGCACATTGTGACACTTCCCCTTGCAAGGTAAGGTGCCCCCATTGGCAACCATGACTTCAAAGTGGGAGCAAGGATGGACAAAAAAATCAGCCTGTTTGGCAATCCGAGGGTCAATGAAGTTATGAGTGCTACCAGAATCAATGACTATGGTAAGAGGGAGCTTCTTGAAGTATCCCCTGACCCACATTGTTTGTGGGGTGGTGACGACGGTTACAGCATGGAGAGAGATCTCGGGTTGGTCATCTTGAGATGGGGTGTCAACAGACGAGTGCTGAATGTCAACCGGATCATCTATTGTATCTAAAGCTTCTTCACCAAGTTTAGAGGCAGGCGAAGAATCCACATCCAAGAGATAGAGCTTTTGTTGAACACATCTATGTCCCGGAGTGAATTTCTCATCACAATTATAACAAAGCCATTTTTCTCGGCATGCTGGCATCTATGTTTCAGACAAATGCTTGATAGGAGTTGGTCGAGGAGCAGGCGTGATGGGAGGTCGTTGGGAACCCATATTTTTGTAGGGAACAAAGGTGGGTTTGGAGCATTGTTGAGCTGCGATCTTGTCCTCGGTCAGCTTAACCAACCCTAGCACTTTCATCATTGTGTTAGGACAAAACATTTTGACCTTTGAGCAGATTTCATCCTTGAGACCACTAATAAAACAACTTTTGTAGAATTCATCAGACAATCCTTCTGTGCGATTGGCTAGTTTCTCAAATTTCGTCTAATACTCTCTCACTGTGCCAGTTTGGTAAAGTTTAGTGAGTGCTCCTGTGAAGTCGTCAAAAGCACTAGGACCAAATCGTGGCAAAAGGAGTTGGAAAAAATCTGTCCAGTTTGGCTCGGGATGAGCTTTGATGTACCAACGGTACCATTGAAGGGCTTCCTGTTCCAAATGAAAGGATGCAAGTGGAACTTTCTAGACATCAAAAGTATTATGCAAATTGAAATATTGTTCTGCTCGACATATCCATCAAGTCAGATCAGTACCATTGAAGCGAGGAAAATCAAGCTTCGGCCCACAAAAATTGCTGGAAGAAGAGAACCCGGTGGCTGCAAAAGATTTTGGCTGTCGGTTATTGTTCATGGCTGAATGTTGAAGATGGATGCTGAGAAATTTTTCATCCATATCTTGGATTTTGGTTTGGATGGCTGCAAGTGCTTCCTCCATGGTGTTTTCTCCTGCGCAGGTGACAACTACAACCAGAAGTTCTTTTTTTTTTCTTTTTTTCTTTTTGGAAATGGATAGAAAAACACAAACAAAAGCTTATTTAGTAAAGGAAAATTTGGATTTGGGAAAAACTTGGATTGGTAATTGGGGTTTGACTAGGATTTGGACACTTTCTGATAGACAGGGAGACAAAAAATGGGGATTTCAGAAGCGGGGTAAAAGAATGAGAAAATTTGGTAAAGAGGGACAAAGAAACAGAATTAGGGAAGGAACACGATGGCAAAATTTGAAGGCGTTTGGGTGAAAATTGAAGGAGTTATGGCAAACCCTAAAAATAGACAAATGTGGGATTTCTGGTCTTGGGAAGTGGAAGTTGGGATAGGGTCTTCAGGAATGAAATATGCAGAATGGGATTGTAGGGATCTCAGTGAAGTTTCAAGGAAAACATAGTTGAAACAAGGGAGATATGGCCAAAAAATAGGATTTTTTTTATTTTTTATATTTTATATTTTTATTTTTTCAGAAATGGATCGGCAACGACGGCATGAAAGGGATCTGCAACAGATGGATCTGTAACGGTGCAAAAGGGATCGAAAAATGACTGGATCTGAAACGACGACTAGATCTGGAATGACTTTCAAAATAGATCTAAAATGGCTGGATCTGGAGCGGAAGTGATCGACAACAGTTCAGCAGAAAATAGATATGGACCCCAAGTATGTGTGGCTTCCTATCGGTTCAGGGGATTCACTCAGCCACCAATGCTGTCTGACGGCTTGCGTATTGGGGCAGTACTCCTCACTCCACGGTTCAGGTAAAACTGATAACCGCTTTGCCACAAATGACAGCTCTTGGTTCACCTCACAGGTGGGAACTAGTCAATCGGGTAGGGGTCGTTGGCCTTTAGCTGGCAGGTCCTCTCAATGGGCCAACTACTTTGGGGTTCCTGTGGTACTCCTCACAATGAGTTTTAGGGCTTATGCCCAAGTACTTCCCACAGTTAAGCGGATAGGGATTATTCCCAAATCCGAACTTGCAATAGATGTGAAAAAAAAAATTGGCAAAAATTCCACCCAACGAGCCCAAAAAAGTGCTATGATACTAGATGTGAAGAACCTGCAATAATTAATTAATGCAAATACACGAGATATCAGAAATAATAGAGCTCAGAATCACTTTTATATTGATCACGGGCCACTTCGAGGGGGCAACCTCCTTTGAGCAAGCTCAATACAATTAACTTCACGATGCCTTCAATGACTTCAACACACACTTATATACTAAGTCTATGCCCAATACTATGAGTCAAAACCATGGGACATATAATACTATGGGGCGACTTACAAAGCATATGCGTCCAATACTATGGGTCAATACCATGGACTAATATAAACTATGGATCAACAAATACTGCGGGACAATTTACAAAGCATATGCGTCCAACAACAATATACTAACAAAGTAAAGAGAAGGGTTGACACGGGTTCCTAACAGTAGGAAGGATTTTTTTTTACTCTTCTGTCTAGAGCTCTGTGCTTGCCAAAAAAACACATTTTTTGCCTGCAAATCGCTTCACATAAACTGAAAAAAATAAAAATAAAAACATATGCCTTGAATTCGAGGTTAGACCTCGTTAGCTTGCCCGGATTGTATATGTTTTCTTATTGTATCTGAATTGCCGCGGTAGCACAAAGTGCACGGAAAAGAGCATATGCAGTAAATAAAACCCTTTTTATTCTATTTTTTATTTTCTGAGATCGCACAAGGTGCAAGTAAAAGAGAATAAGAAGAAAGAGAAGCTAACAAATCGAAACAAAAAAATAGTAGATCTAAAAAGAAAATGAGAAAATTATTTTAAATAAAAAAATGTCACTGTAACAATATACCTCTAGATCTGATGAAATGCAAGTATTTTGGGAAAACATAAGCCTTTTTTTATGAAACGAAAATTGTTCCCCACTGGAAACGACGCTTCGGACGCAATGAAACACCTCTCATAGCACAAAAGTGAGCAGAAATTTCAGAACCAGAAACCCTTTCACATCTTTAGCAACACTGATTCAAGATCTAGATCACCAATGGAAGCAGCTCTTCAGAAAGGATCTAATACCACGTTTGACTACACAGGATAATTCCAAAAGACCGAACACCTATAGGATTCACTCACACAAACAAATCATAGATAAACACATCGATGTTTTCCTGTGGTTTAAACCTTCGAAAGGGCAACACTCCATGGCCCCAACCAAATAGCTACTTGAGGAAGTTTATTATGCAAAAGAAAGAAAGTTACAAATGAGCTTCTCATAATCGATCAACTAGCAAGTGACACTACATGCTCTTAAAATAGATATCATGGACCAATCGGGTGTTAAGCCACGGATCAATGGTAGTTATGATCTAAGAGAAGTTGAATTGTCGGATCAGTCTATGTCTAGAACATATTGTGACCATTGAATTATATATTTACAAATGCATACTAAAGAAACACACTTTTCCTAACGAATATATTATAACACGTTGATCATAACTAACTCCTAAGTGTCTAAATATCCTAACAAAATAGCCATCTCATTGTATTAATTTCATAAAAGAATCAATACATATTTAAATACATGAACAAAGTGTGAAAAATAACATAGGCACTTGAGCATGTCTTCTAAAATGAATTTGATCAATGTGCAAATGAAAATTTAAAGGATGTTGGCTTGCATGGTTAATGCTTAATATATGAATTCAAAATGTAGTATCTCTTCAAGTTTTCATGAAACAAATCCTCTTTTATGTGGGTGTTTAGAAAAATGTTTGATTCTCATATTGTATATGAAACTTTATATAATCAATTTTAATCCTTTAAAATTTATTTATATTTTAAATATGCATATTTATTCATAAAATTCTATTTAGAATTATATATATATATATATAATCACAATTTATTTGATTCATGACTATTTAATATAAATTGATGTTGTAAAAAACTGAAACTATAATAATATTTTTTAAAATGTATATTATCAATTGATATACCACTATTTTTATTTTTTATTTTTCATCTTTTCATAGGAATAATTAATAGGTCTTAAAGACTTGGTTGTTCTTAACGTTTAATTTATGTAAGTGGATATGTTGGGGTGGTGTTCACAATTAAGTGGTTTTAAAGATATTTTTTTTCTCGACTTTTAATTTTGCAAATACATGGTGATGAAGCTCTTGAAAAAATACCAATAAATGTTCATAGTTTCATTGGTATTTGTTAAGCCCTAAATATTGGCACATTACTCCCTTTATAATGTTGCATTACATATTATTGATGTCGACTTGGGTCTATTAGTTGTTACTATACCCCTTTGTCTCCTATATATAGGAGGGAGATCTTTTCATTTTAGTCATCATTGTATCTTGTATTGTTTTATGTACTTAGTACATTGTGTAAGGAGGTTCCACCCTCGAAGAGGATTGTTATTCATCTCAGCTATTTATTAATAAGGTGTGGATTACTTTATTATGTTCTATTTCTAATATTTCTATGCTACATCTAGGACTTGGTTGCATAACATTTGGTGCCAGAGCTCTTTCCTCGGGATTGGGTTCTTCAAAATGAGTCATCTTGGAATGTTGGCTATAAGTTTTTTTTCTACAAGGATTCAGATATCAATATTAAGAACCCACTTCTGTAACATGATGAACTATCCGCGGTACAAAATTCAGGTACTGAGACATCGCAAGTTTGGATATATTGGCCTCCGAAAAACTAGTCTAAAACAAGTGTTCTAGGGAAAACGGTCATATCTGGGGCATGCAAGGTCCACATTGAGTGAGACTAGTTGCATAAAAAATAGTACGGACCATAGTATCTATGGTAAATGTTTCAGACCTCATATCCAAAATATTGGACACATGGTAGGTCGTACAAGTTCAATTTTCTAAAAGGACAAAAATAAGAAGTGTTGGGAGATTCACAATAAATTTCTACTAGAATATCAGAATTAGGTCAAGCCTACGGCATCAGAAAGAGGACACCTAAGAAGACAAAAGGAGGACATTTCATACCCATAGGAATTGAAATTTTAATTTTATCTTAGTTTCAAGTTAGAACTAAAACAATCTTCCAATCAGTGTTTGAAAAAATGTACGCCATTTTATATTTGAATAAATTTGAGTAGAAGGATCTAATTGTGGTCAAACATACGATGTGATATTTATTTGTACTGTTCATAATTCCACCAAAAGGAAGAGTAAAAAATCACACTCCATTCAAACCACTTGAGGATTTATCTCCAACATATGATGAAAGGCAAGACCTATCTTTTCGAGTGTCCCAGTTGGAAGAGATGATTAAAGAATTTGTGAAAGCAATTGATTTAGTATATTTATAGGGGAAGTTGATGAAACATATGGATGATAAGATGGAAGATGAGTCCTTCATACAGAAGCATCCACAACTAATCAAGCGTTGAGGACAACACTTGTCTGAAAGGGGAGGGGCATGTTAAGCCTTAAATATTGGCAAATTACCCCCTTTATTATGGTGCATTACATATTATTGATATCAGCTTGGGTCTATTAGTTTTTATTGTACCCCTTTGTCTCCTATATATAGGAGGGATACCTTTTCATTTTAGTTATCATTGTATCTTCTCTTGTATTATGTACTAAGTACATTGTGTAAGGAGGTTCCTCCTTCATAGAGGATTGTTATTCATCCTATCTATTTATTATTAAGATGTGGATTACTTTCTTATGGTCTGTTTCTACTATGTTTATGCTATATGTGGGACTTGGTTGCATAACATTAATAGAACTTTCATGAACACGGAAGGGACCCTCTTTGAACTAACACAAAGCCACGTATATATAGGATTTCTCCTAATTGCTTAGTCTGCCCATCCAAAGGGCATGGAGGAAGTCCAATGCATGTCTTTCCAAAGTGAGAAAAAAATAAAACATTTACAATTTAAAATAGTCGGTAAATATAATGGACATGTCTTTGCGGATAAATAAGCACCATTGGTGGCAGTTGAGAGGAGATAGAGCGGAGGAGGGAGAACGAAGACAAAATCATCGCCTCACCTTGTCCCTCTTCACCACACAACAAACACACAACAAAGAAAAGAAAGATGTTTATGATGGTGGAGATGGAGCAGAAAATAAGGCTTCACCCGCAGGACTTGGGGCCCGAAGCTCCGGGTGAAAGTAGCTGCGCAAATCCTCCGTGACGTGGAGGGAAAATGCAGCAGCACAAACGGCTACATGCTTGCGGTGACGGGGCTCAAGAACGCTGGTGACGGGGAGATATTCATCGGGACAATAATGCATTCATGAATATTACCAACTAGGGTTCTGAGTTCTGCCCGGAATGAACAACAAACTTTTATATATATAATCTTAAATGACTTAATTTTTGTTATATTATGCCTGGTATGGCCAAGCATAATTAATTTGATAACCTCATAAAGAATTAGTAGATCCAAAGAATGGCTGCATAAACTAAACAAATATATATATATATAGTTAGTTTGAGACCAATTGAATCATTTGTCATGATTACTCCCCGTCTTATCTGTTCATATCTTCTATTCCTCCAGGTCTTAAGGGGGTTTAATGGTTAAATACATTGTGTTCTTTTAAGGTAGGGAGTAGTGTATATATACCTTTAATAATAGGTACTTTATCTCTTAAAATTAGATTATGTAATAACATTTAAAAAAATTAATATAAATTTATTTAATTATTAATTTTTGTAAAAACCTTATGTGTTTTTCCTTTAAAATCACAAATCTCAAAAGATTAAAGTATATATCACTTTAAAATTTTAATAAAAAGATCTTATATCATTAAATTAGATTATTATAATATGTAATAACATCTTGAAAATAAATAAATTAATATAGGTTTATTTAAATCTCTCTTTTTAATAAACGTGTTAAAATATTTTCGCATATTGGATTGATTTCAGATTCTGGATCAAACAACGCACCTCCCTGTCAACAATCCATCGAACCTGCCAACAGACCACGTGTATCTCGTAGTCTATGCCACCAACCCACCACATTTTAAGCCACCGGTGAGCAAAGGTCGGGCCACGATTGACCGACCCCGCCCTTTTTTAACTTGGCATGAATTCCAATGCAAGGTATGGATTGAAAGTGTGTAGAGTAGATACAGTTCGTTCATATAGCAATATTGATTTGAGTGCCTATGCAAGAACCTAGTCATGTTAATACTCGAAAGATTTAGAATTTTGAGAGGAATGCAACTTTGATCGCCATTTTTGAGTTTGAATTGCAGACCTGAAGGGTCTCTTCAAAGCTTTTGTTGTTGAGCCAAGTATAGAAGAGATTATACCCTAAAATCTTGGAAATTTGAGAAGAACATAGTGGTGGTTTTTGTTTCCGAGTCTAAGTTGTAGAACTAGATGGTGATTTTATTACTTGCATTGTAAGCCTATCTTTTGTACTTTTCAGTATTCTTGGGAATAGTGAGAGCGGTCTCACTGTTGGAAGTGGACACAGAGACGTAGCCTAAGATGGGTGAACTTCATTAACAAATTTTTGTCTCTTGTTCTTGTTTTTTTGTTCCATATTTTTCTTATGGTGAATGGACTATGCAAGTTGAATTCATAAGTAAAAGTGCTTAGTTAAGTAAGAATAATCATTAATTGCGAAGTGCATTATTAGTTTAAAGATTCCATAACCGAAAGAGATTTGATGTAATGTTTACTGATTGATTTATGTCTTAAAAGTTTTGGTTCAAGTGAAAGTGGTCACAGTCCTAGTTTCTGACCAAGTGGTATCAGAACAGGTTTGATAAGTGAATGCTTACAAGAGCTAAACTCAAGTGTATTGAAGGAAATCTTGCAAGTTTTAATAAAAAATTCAAAGAGGATTTCATAAATGCGAGATGGCATTCACAGGAAATGAAGGAGAAGATCCTCCCATGATCCCCAAAAAAGTTATGGCTACACTCCTTATGATGAAGAAAATAATGGAAGATTTGCATCGAAGAATTCAAAGGTATGTAGAAGATGAATCTTCGATGAAAGTTAAAAGAGGAGGTGACAGTGGAGGACCTTTTGAACCTTCTTCACCATCATCTTCATTATCATCTACTAATGGTGCAAGTGAACATTCTTGCAAAAATAAATATTCTAAAAATCCTAATCATTCTCATGATATGCCTTTACTTAAGTTAGATGTTAAGTTTGATTTGCATGTTTATGATGGAGAATTGGATGCATAAAATTTTATAACTGGACTAAAGAGATAGAATTATATTACAGGGTACATACGATCAAGGAAGACACCGCAAAGATTCAGTTGGCTACTCTTTTCATGGGTGGTACAACTTTAATATGGCGGGAGAGTCGAACTCAAGCAAATATAGTACAACATGGTAAACTCATTTCTTCTTGGGTTGAGTTTATTTCTACATAAAGAAAACAATTGTATCCTTTTTGCATATACTCAAACAACAATGATTGAATGACTACATCTAAGACAATTAAAAGGGAAAAATGTTCAAGCTTATACTCAGGAATTTATGAAGCAAGCTTTAGCATTGGACATTCCATTATGCACTCATGAAACTCGTCTTAAGTACATTGGTGGTTTACATTCTTATCTTATCCATACTATATTGATGTTTAATCTTATTAATATTGGCAAAGTGTCAGTACAAGCTACTCACCTTGAAGCTAGCAAAGGAAAACATGGTTTGGAGAATGTGTATGAAGAGCCACCTAGATTTGAGAAGCAATGAAAGAAAAATGGGAAGAGGGAAGCTACGGTAAAGAAAGAGGTAGAAAATACTAGATGTCCTCATTGTAGTCAGAAAGGGCATGATGAGGAAAAGTGTTTGAAATTGCATCCTGAGTTATTTCCAAAGAAGTTCAGGACAAGGGGAAGCAAAAGGCTGTTGCTATAGTGCAAAAAGACGTGGGGTCAAATTCAGGTGATGAGACAAATATCATTGCAATGGGAAGAAAAGGTATATCATATCCTAGCACACATTCTTCTATTGAATATTCTATGTTTGGAAATGATGATAAGAAAAGAAATGAGCTTTTCCACATAAGGGTCATAGTAAAACATAGAAAGTTTGATACTTTGTTTATCAGTGGGTCTCAAGTTAATTTGATTTCGGAATCAATTTTTAAGAAGTTGAGATTAAAGACTAAACCTCATAAGAAGCCTTACCCTTTGGATTGGGTACAAAAATACACTCAATTGCAAGTAACCAAATCGAGTAAACTAAAGTTTGCAATTTCTTCCAAGTTTGTTGATGAAGTTGTATTAATTGTTGTCCCTCTCGACATTTTCAGAATAATCTTGGGTAGCCCATATCTATATGATAGAAAGACCATACTTTATTGTGAAGAAAATGAATATCATATTTTCAAGGAAAAGGTTGAATATATTGTTAGATCTCACCGAATTAAAACTAATGAATCTGGAGTGAGTACAGGACAAATAAAGAGATTTGTCAATGTTAGAAAATATATTGTTCTCATGCTTGAGAAATTAAGGGAGAAAGAAGTACTAGATGATTTTCTAGGTTGTGCTCCATTCTTTTGGTGCATGAACGTATAAGCATGATTTGGTGCAATCATTTGGTAACGTTATTCAAAAGATAAAACAATTTGATGGTTAATTTCATTTGGAAACAATGTATTCATTACTACTACTAGTCAGTTGTTTCTGGCTAATAGGCATGATAGTGAATGCAAGAGTTTGTGGAAGTGAGGAAATGAATGTTTATGTCAACATTTTGATTGCATTTTTTATCATGGTTGTACAATTTTTTTTTATGCACCAAGTGTTGACTATCTAGTCATGATGGGTGGATTATGGTCAAGTGGGGAGGAAATTCCCTCACTTGATTGATGTATAAAGACATTTGGAAGTCTAAAAGATTCCTAGCTGGGAAGAATGATCTAAGTGGATCTGTGATCACTTAAAATTTATAGTCTCAAATTCTGATGGGAATAGAACCATTGCATAGGGATTGACAAGATATTTCTAACAATGCCTGAATCACCTCAAACATATGTCGCATGAGGAAGACATATTGTTTTGAAATTTCAATAAAATAGGGAAAAAATTAAGTACCAGTGCCACATGGAAATCTCACAGACTACCACGTGGCATGTCCATGTAGTATGTACAATGATGTGGCACCACTCCCAAGGTGACACGTGGTAGGACATATATGTGATGTCGAAAGATGACATGTCATCAATATAGTCGACATGGAAGTATGACATCAATGTCTGTACGAAAGGTGGCAAGATCAGGAAGTGACATGTGGCATAGGTGATTGTTGACCCAAAAATATGTTTGGGCTTAACATGATGTTTTCAAATGCTTATTTCCCCAAGTTGGTAGGAAGGTTTCCTTGAGCGGATTTCTAAACTTTGGTTCAAGTCAATGTATGGGTAGGGATCAATTTCACTATAACTCTTCCCCCACCAAACAATATCATTCATCCAGATTAAATGAGTAAGGGAATGTTCATAATGACATTTCAAAGCAGTAAGGAGTATCAGTGAAGCATTGTTTAGTCACTAAGTCAAGGTTAAAGACAATTGCAGTGGTTGAATTTCATGTTGGTCAAGTCCCCTATATTGAATTTAGGGTGGTAAAGCTAAATGGTTTTCATATTTAAGTATTTTATAGCATACTATCACCTTTTGGGACATATTCAAAACAACCATCAGGGCCACATTAATGTGTAACTAAGCCTCGCCGGTATTCAGTTAAGTGGAAACCGTCCTCATCCAACTTGTTTCAAAAAACCTTATTTTGAGGCCTTGGAAAGCTACCTCGGGGATATATGTGAGTTCTATAACAATCCCATTTAATCAATCTATGTGTTTGGGGTAATCATATTCAAATTTCGATAGCTATAAGTGTCGTTTGCAAAAATTTCAAGGTTGGCCCCTTTCATTGGTCACTTAGTAGGGATAACTGGATAAATTTATTCTGTTGGTTATGAGAGTTCTCATATTCACATTTCAGGAAATTATATGCTTGTGTCTTATAGGGATCTGAATAATCTTTTCGACAACCCATCATTTGCTCAATTTTGACACCATCTGACCATACCAGTTTCCAGAAGTTTGGGCAAAATGGGTTAAAAATGACAAATTTCCCTTGGGCACAAATTATAAAATATACATAGATATATTTTGTAATTATTAGAATTATTGGATGTTTTGGTAAAATGAACAAAATTGGAGGTGGGGAGGTTTGAACTTGAGACCTACGACCTAGCATGACTTAACCACTCTTCACTATCCAAAATCCCCAAGCTTTAGGTCATGAATGGAGGGGGAAGCAACTCAAGTTTAATGTGGTGATGTGCATATCAAAACAACAAGAATGAGCCACACACACCCCTCCCATGCAATTTCGACTTGAGGTCTTCCCCCTTTCCCATTCACTCCTAGTTCAGTTGGTCACCCACATATTTTGTATAGTGGACATTTTGCAGCAATGGAGGTCATGGAGGTGGGGGAATTTCATAGGGAAACCTATACAAGCCCCAATTCATGGATTTATACACGCAAATATAATTTTCCATCTCTGATTTATCTCTGAAAATGCATTATTTGCTTTGGTTCAAGATTCAGAGGGTGGGTTATGAATAGGAATAAAATTTGCATGGTTCCTTTTCTCAGATTTATGGTTAAGAGGTTGGGGGTTTTCAGTTTGAGTAATGGATTTGAGTATGAGATGGATTATGTACCTTGTATGGATATTAAATTGAGTTGGTAAGGGTTCATATAGGCTTCCTAGATCAATTTACTTAAATATATCAATGGCTTGGGTGCCAAGGGTTTGTTAGGTTAACTGTCTGAGTTAAAATTGAGGTATATATTTGTTATTTTAATGAGTCACATCCCTAGGTAATTTTTATTTAGATTCGGGCCAGCATCAAGGGTTATCCATACCATTTGAACTTGGAACCCCTGTTTTGATTCCAAAAAACGTGTTTGCAGAACCAAAACCTGTGATATGGATGTTTTTGTGAAAATGCAGGATCCCCCTGAGGGTCTTTTTTCCTGGGTAGTTATTGAAATTTTTTAATGGAGTTCTTATAAGGAAGAGTTGTAGATGGTTGCACACTAAATGTTTGAAAAATACCTCAACCAAGTTTTTCCACTAAATCTATGACAAAATCCCTCAACCAAGTAATTTTCCACCAAATGTTTTCCTAAGCCAAAATTGCCATATATCCCTTATCCGAGTGCCTTTTTTTAGCCTGGGAAAAAGCACAAGATCATCATGAAGTCTACTCCACTCTTATAGGGGTTCAACTCAGATACTAAGCCTATAATTTTTCATAATTTCTAGAAATCACAGTGACCCTGTTTTGGTCCTACAAACAAGCACTTGAAGTGTGCTTAATTGGGGGTCTTTCGGGTCAAAATTATCAGATCTAAAAGAAACCCATTTGAGTTGGGACAGTAAGGATTAATACCAAATAATCAATTCATAATTTTAGTCTTGTATTGGATGAAATTTGACTCCAATTGGTGTTTTAGTGTCCCTAGTACAACCCTTGTTTTTTAATCATTGGGAGGCTAATTCTCATTCAATTTGAGCCCAATTTGAGCCAAACTAAAAGTGGTAGATTCATGTCACTAGAATATGTATTTTGAGGGCTGCAAATACTTTTTTTCTAATATGTTCAAACAAGTGAAATCACTAGAACAACATCCCATCTGTCATACCACTTATTTTGGTCTCGATTTTAGTGCCAATATTGGATATTGATAAGGGGTTATCAATTAGGAAGCGAGGGGGGTAATGTTTCAACTCAAAAAGTGATTGAACAATGAGCATTTCCTATAATTTCATCCATTGATGTCAAGATACCCTTTCCCTTTGAAACAAGGTTGAATGTCCCTCGAATCCAGTGAAATTATAATCACAGTAGGATCTACTAGCTAAGGAATTCCTCACAAATAAATAATTTGGCTAAGTATGCATGAAAAAAGTGTAAGAGAAGCAAAATATACACAACGAAGGTTGCAAATAGCTAGCAATTCTATTACAATCTAGCCTAGAAACAACTTGGGAACATAGTTATATTACATTTGGGAAAAAGTGTGAGCCTTTGGAGGCATTTGAATGAGCTACAAGTGGCTATCTTACGTTGGACCTCAATCCCCCATAGGTTGACCAATAGTCTCCTAACTCACCTAAAACAGTCACAAGTGTCTAATATGAATGTTGGTATGGTATGGGTGGACATTAATGATGGATGCACATGAGTGGTGGAATGGAGGTGGCCTGAGATAGGCCATAACTACCAAAAAGGAGGCAAAATGACCAAGTTCAATGCATGAGCACCCAAAGTCAAACTTAGATCCAAAAAACAAGGGATAAGGGCACACCATGGTGGTACATGTAATGTCCCCTCCTATCATACCAACATGATAGAGAGGATCATGATGCTAAAACCGGGCATCTAGCCCATGAACTTACTAAGTAAGCATTCAGCTAACATATGGAAATGTATAATACAAGAAAAACACAGCGGAAGTAATATTAATTTCACATTTATCATACATTCCAGATTTTCCTGTCATTCCTCAATTAAGCAATATCAAATCATCAAATGAGAATACTTATCTTAAACCAAGTAGCCCCTGAGCAACCAGCTACGCTTCTGCAACGTTCCACCCAACCGTAGGCCAGTGTGCTCCTCAATCTCTTAGCACCACTGCCACCCCCGAGCTGGGCATGATCTCCACAAGGAAAAAGGGGAAAGCAGGCTCTCACATAGCCAAAGGTATACCAGAATCAGCCAAGCCAATCAGCAGTTGGGTTTCTCAAGCTGTTAAGAGATGGATGCATATAACATCAAAAGCATAAGTGTTGGGCATGAGAAAAACGCTTATACAGTGAAGTTCCCAACAGTGGGTTTCTGCCAGTTCCAGAAAAATGTGGGCAACCAAAAATGAAAAGGAGGAAGTGGGAAATCAACCCCAGGAAAGCAGAATCGTTTTCAGAAAAATGCTCATGGGCATTTCGTGGGAAGAAATGGCCTCCATAACCCCAAAAATCGTGGCTCTCTTCTCCCAGCCACTGAGCTAACCAAAAACGAGTTTGCAGGCATGGAATAATGCAGGAAATGGTGAAAACGTGAAGGATAAAACCCCAACAAGCTCAGACTGCGTGAGAGGATGAATGTCATGTGTGAAGAATGGCTTTGGGCCCATTTCGTGGGGGTTTTCTTTCCCAGCCAACCAAAACTCGGTTTCCCAGGTTGCTGTCTTTCCCATACACGAAAATTGACAGCCATACCTCTCCCATCCCAAGGCATTAATTGTCTCAACCAATTATTGGAAGAATTAAATGATTGGGTGCATGAGACCAAATGGGTAGTTGAGAGTTCATGGGTTTCCTCAATGAAATGTCTTAACACCATGGCTCAAGGGTTTGGTTATTTTCCCTCCCTATTGCTTGTAAAGATCATGCCCCCATCTCTTTGTTGCATTGCGTAGCTGATTGTGGGTTTTTCATTAAAAATTGCACATTTACATGATGTCCGATTTTACATTGTGCACAGCTAGCACAAGAACTCTATGCATCTATTCTAATTGCCGATACATAGAACGGTAAATCAATGGCGGGGCCTTGGCCTTGAGCTCCTCACCATGACTAACTAACAATATCTACATCATTTACAATATTAATGCAATAGGGTCAAGATGGGGACGTTACATTCCCCTCCCCTTGGAATAACACTGTCCTCGGTGTTCCAACACTTCGGAAATAAATACCCACTTTACATATGTCCAAAATTCACAAAAATGTGGTAGGTTTGTCCTGCAATTCACCCTTTACTTGGGTCTTTCAGGACTAAGTCCTTTGGTCTTTACAAGCTGCTCTTGCTGGCTAGGACCTTCTAGCTCTGCATGAGCACATCGTTCCAAAACAATTCCTTCTTTTCCTTTTCCTTCCAACTGATCCACGAACCTGGGGAATTTGCGGTTGCTACCCCCTTGATATTCGCTTGTTGGGCAGTCACGGAGGCATTGATTTCCCCCACATCCCCAACATTTCATTGGCAGATTTACCTTTTCCGGGTCCATTTCCTTTGAGTCTTCCCACCTGGAACGTTTCTTACTCGGATAGTTGGATGAATGCTTCTTCATTGATCCACTTTCCTTTCCCTTGCTGATTTCTCCCAAAATACTTTTTACCTCTTTTTGCAAATGAATAGAGTCCCGCAAAGCCTCATGGTTTATCTCATTCTGTTGCCTCTGTAGCTTGAGCATCTCCCCAAGATTTTCTTGGGTCCTGGCAATTGTTTGAAGAAGACTTTCAGCCAACTCTAATAGCCCTCGGTCTGCTTCCATGGTCAATGGGCACAACTAAACACACTTTGCTTACTAGCAACACTTTCCTGTGCCGGCTGCAACCAATTGTTTCACTTTTTTACTTGTGAAATTCATCATGGGAATTCTTTGTTAGGACAAGCATATCATAAACATTAAGATTAGTCAATTATTTTCTCAATTGACATGGAATGTCCATGCTTTATTCATGGGACTTCCATACTTTTCATGCTTTCCCAACATACACATGAACTCATTCATGTTCATCCTTTCACAGGAAATTTACTATTTCAGCATTCACAATTCATCTCAAGCAATTAAACACAATCTATTTTCAGCCATGATATGCACTCAACAATCTTTTGTTTTATAAATGCATCAATCAAAAGGAAAGAGAAGAGTAGGGGTTTCTCCCTCTTAGTCTTGTTCTATTATGGAGCTACACCATCGCTGTGGTTTCATGCTCCTTAGTCTCTTTCACTTCAATGTGAATGCTTTAACTTTCCTTTCTTGGCTATGGCACTTAGTGTCTAAGTTCTATATATGGATTTTCAGCTAGGGCACCCTTCCCATTATTGCCTACAGAGCCTTTGGCTGCTAGGATCCACTCGTATCCACTACCACCATCTTTCATTACTGCTCATACTGAGCTCTTTAGGACGGTCATATGTCCACATGCATCTCTAGGATGCCTTCATAATCCTTGCTTCCAGCAATACCTACACTCAAACATTGAATCAATTCCCATGTTTAGTTCATTCTAAACAAGAGTTTAGGAAATCATAACCAAATCATATACACACGTATATTCATAAGCAAGAAGCTGCAAGGTAACTAAATACTTATCTGTATTGGATGTCTTCACTTTATTCCACGGGATCCTTCTTTGCTTTACGAGCCTTGGATTTCCCGTGAACACAATAACGAATGTTGGGACAACACGTAGGCTACTCCACAATCATTCGAATAGGCAATTCCAGGCCAGTACGCTGACTGGGTTTATCAATCATTTAAGGGGTGTTGGGCCAGTGTACACACTGCTTTACCATATCAAGTAGTTAATGCCCAACTAGTCACTCTCTGGACTTATCAAGAACTTTATAGCGTTCAACCAGCTACTCCTTGGATTTTTTTTTTTTTAATAATTCATATTGCCCACTCATTTACTCTCTGGATTTACCAGCAATTTATAGTCTTTCAAGGTCTTGCCTTCCTGCAATGACCAAGGTTTCCAACAAAGAAACAATAGTGTATCAGCTTAGCTGTTAGAAGACTTATACCTGTAATATTCATTATTCCAAACAAGACATAAATGAAAACGAATACTTATCTGTATTGTACGTTTCCCCTCTGGTCCACAGGATCCTGCTTCTCTTTGCAAGCCTTGGGATCGCCTATGGACTTGGATATAGTTAATGCTTAACCAGTACGCCTCCCCATCAGCTGGATTTACCAAGCATTTGGTGGTGCCCAACCAGTCCCATACCTGGTTGTCCCTCTCCAGTGCCGAGCCAGCACATTCGTCTAGGTCATCGACCAATGGAAGGAAACTGCACCACCAACCATTATAGGTCAAGGCTCTACTATGGAGCCATAGGCATCTCAAGGTTTTTAGTCAGTCCTCGGCGCCCTCCCTCCCACTGCTGCCCCAATAGAGATTTTATGCCTTTACCAATGCCACCACACCTTCTTGCACCGTAACCCTTCACACACATCAGCTCTTCATTTATACAATGACGCCACTCCTTCTTTTGTGCAATTCGGTGGTTCCTTTTAGGAACTTTATAGGTGAATTTCTTGACTGCAGGTTAACATGACCCCTACTCACACAAGGATGATACCTTCTCTTATTACACAGCTCTTCGGGCCTGTCCATCCCTTCTGGTAATATTTCATGTGAGCATAGAAAGGTTTCCAATTCCCATACAGTCCCTTTGCGTACCCTTCTTCACTTTGCCCTTTAATGTGCAGTATCAATCTGCATCTGCGTAGGCTGACAACACAAGAAGGATAAGCAAGCTCATCAGTATTGCTGTTCAATTCTTAACCACATTCCATATCATCCACTACCAAGTATTGAAACACCAGGAATGTGTCCATTCCCTTAGGGTGTAGTCAATATTGAAAACCCTATCATGACCCAGCACCAGAAAAGGTGTGCACCCCCTTTCCGATGTGCGCCATGTAGGCCCTAATCATACTCAAGCAGTCTGCAATGATATAAATAAGATAGAGCACGCTCTGCATATTAACCCTAATAATTTAGACATGAATGTTCTTGTCTAGGGTCACAGAATACTCATTCATTTTGTAGATGTGTCTCACATGCCTTCTAGACATAGCCTTACCCTTTCACTTTCATGGTTTACCGTCATGCAATTTGGCTGAGACATTATCAATGGCGTTTCACCCGAAACCCATTTCCAAAGCATGGGATCCTTCCCATCTAGTTTGGCTTATGCAGGCCATCACACATGGTCTTCTTGCAATGTGTCATCCTGGCACACTTAATCAAATAGCCAAACAGTCAACAACATTTAGCAATAAGCTTCAAATATGATTGTTCCATAACCGATCAATAGTATTAATAATTAAATTCAATATGAATTTACAATTCTGTCTCCCACAGAAATTGATTTGCTTAGCAATGAGCCTATTCTCATATTGTTTGGCTCCTGTAAGTGACACCACTCTGCCCATTATGGTCTTATGCCCGCTGCCATACATGAGCATCCACTTACAGCATGTCCCCCTGACACATTTTCATATAAGCCAAACAGTCATTAGTAATTATTAGCAAAATTTCAAATCTGAAACATTTACAAATTTGATATTTACAACTGTTCTTGCTAACAGAACTTAGAGCTCTCAACCATGAGATTCCTTCTCATAAGATCTAGATCAAATTTCACAGTCATATCATTCATACAATGCATCACAAGATTTATAAACTCTCTCAATGCACATCTACTCAAGGCTACCTTGCATTGTTTCATGAGTACTATGCATTCAAGCATATTATGATCGAAACATGACTATCTCATATAACTTGCATTACCATAATCAGGACCACTAGTCCTCACTTGCTTTGGTTATCAAGCACATAACCAACATACACATGACATGATATAGATTCATATGAATGCATTGAGATTTCTAAACAGTCATAGGGTGTAAGGATCATTTTATTCACTTACCCACACCTCACCAAGCTTGGTAGGTTAACAGTCCCAATCGGTATTCAATATTACATGCAAACTAACTCAACATAGCTCAAACATAGTTGAAGAGATCTTACCAAATCCTCTTTCAACATTCATGCAATTTGGCACCGATAATCATTACCTGCATGGTTACCATTAACATTGCCTGATGTTACCTGATCAGTTGGCCTCTTACCAAGGCTGCTCAGTCCTTTTTCCAACTTTTGATCATAGATTTGTTGCACCATCCTTTCTGCATAAGGTTGTTGGCTTCATGCAACAACATCCTCAGCACATTTAGCCATGCTCTTTGTTATCTTTGGTCCTACAACCAATACCAACATCAATAGTGATTATCAATCACAATATTCTCCATTAGTGGTTCATTGCATATGTAGACTTCATTATTTTACCAATATGCAATATCCCATTTATGCACAAGCATTTCCATATGTACTATGCAATGTTTGTTAAGATGCCATCTAGTGCATATGCATCTATGTATTCCCTTACATTTTTAACATTCTTATGCCATATGACAATTTCATAATTATAAGTATAATAACAAACAGGGGTTTAAGGAACTCTTCCCTTTTCGATCCCTCATCGTAACATGGAATTCCTCTTCCATATCATGCAATTGTAGAAATTGCCCATATTGACAACAAAATTTGTTTGTCAAAACAGCCGCTGGCACTCTTCTGCACTAAATCGCTATGATATATGTAGACCTCATTCAAACTCTGGTCATGCATCATTGTTCCCTGCTGGACAAGCTTTCCAATGCCTGCCTTCATGCTTCATTCCGACACCGGGTTGGGAAACTGCATCTTTTCAAAAATGACAACTTTCACTCCAATTCTGCACATTTTACACAGTTGCATTTTGGTCCAGAATGCCAACTTTAGCCACCTGTGGAAGAAAATCTATGAGGAATCACAAAAACTTTTATATCGGGGGAAGCTAGTCCGTATAACAAGGAACACTCAGCAATTCATGGATCTCAATTCTGATGCACCATTCATCTTCTATGAATTTCTGGGTTTTACTAGTTCTCACTTTTCACATTTTTCCCAAAATTCCAAATTTTGGGCCAAAAATGGCTATCTCCCAAACGGTGCATTTCTGGAAAATCTTCGTCTAACGGGAACTGTCTGTCTTAATGAGAATATGAAATGTCTAGTTCAGTAAAAATTTTGATTCCCACATCTAGGGTCACTTTTACTGTCCACCAGCTTTTCAAAATCCCGAAAAAGTGGCCCGGAACAGTGCTTTTTGGTCTTCTTGCTCACCCCGACTCCACATCCTTTGGAGTTTGGCTCCAAGATTATGAACTTAACATCGTGCCTACTTCATGACTGCCCCATATCAATTTCAGCTTAAACCGACCTTCTGTCAAGCCTTGGGACTCCGTCCTTCAAAAGTTACTATTCCCCATTTTCTGTCAATTCGAAGAGTAATGGGCTTGGGTTCTTCACTGGTTCTTTCATGGCCTTCATCAATGGCCTCCGAGCCCCACAGGAATCATCCCATTCTAATCCCGGATGCTCCCTCTATCCAAAAATTGAGTTTTGGTTACTCTATTTTTTTTTTTCGCTGCGCGCCACCGTTGCGAGCCAGTTCGCTGATCGCTCCCGCAATTGCGGGACGGTTTGTCGATCGCTCTGGCAATTGCGGAGCAATTCGGAAAAGGTTCCAGCAATTGCGGATCCATTCGACGAAGGCTCCCGCAATTGCGGAGCCATTCGGCGAAGGCTTCCGCCGTTGCGCGGAATGCTTCCCCAGTTTCGAGCAGTTTTGCGGAATGCGCCTTTTCGGAACGACTTGCGGAATGCTTCCGCAATTTCAGAACGATCTGATACCAAATGTAATGTCCCCTCCTATCATACCAGCATGATAGAGAGGATCATGATGCTAAAACCGGGCATCTAGCCCATGAACTTACTAAGTAAGCATTCAACTAACATATGGAAATGTATACTACAAGAAAAACACAGCGGAAGTAATATTAATTTCACATTCATCATACATTCCATATTTTCATGTCATTCCTCAATTAAGCAATATCAAATCATCAAATGAGAATACTTATCTTAAACCAAGTAGCCCCTGAGCAACCAGCTACGCTTCTGCAATGTTCCACCCAACCGTAGGCCAGTGTGCTCCTCAATCTCTTAGCACCACTGCCACCCCCGAGCTGGGCATGATCTCCACAAGGAAAAAGGGGAAAGCAGGCTCTCACATAGCCAAAGGTATACCAGAATCAGCCAAGCCAATCAGCAGTTGGGTTTCTCGGGCTGTTGAGAGATGGATGCATATAACATCAAAAGCATAAGTGTTGGGCATGAGAAAAACGCTTATACAGTGAAGTTCCCAACAGTGGGTTTCTTCCAGTTCCAGAAAAACGTGGGCAACCAAAAACGAAAAGGAGGAAGTGGGAAATCAACCCCAGGAAAGCAGAATCGTTTTCAGAAAAATGCTCATGGGCATTTCGTGGGCAGAAACGGCCTCCATAACCCCAAAAATCGTGGCTCTCTTCTCCCAGCCACTGAGCTAACCAAAAACGCGTTTGCAGGCATGGAATAATGTAGAAAATGGTGAAAACGTGAAGGATAAAACCCCAACAAGCTCAGAATGCGTGAGAGGATGAATGTCATGGGTGAAGAATGGCTTTGGGCCCATTTCGTGGGGGTTTTCTTGCCCAGCCAACCAAAACTCGATTTCCCAGGTTGTTGTCTTTCCCATACACAAAAATTGATAGCCATACCTCTCCCATCCCAAGGCATTAATTGTCTCAACCAATTATTGGAAGAATTAAATGATTGGGTGCATGAGACCAAATTGGTAGTTGAGAGTTCATGGGTTTCCTCAATGAAATGGCTTAACACCATGGCTCAAGGGTTTGGTTATTTTCCCTCCCTATTCCTTGTAAAGATCATGCCCCCATCTCTTTGTTGCATTGCGTAGCTGGTTGTGGGTTTTTCATTAAAAATTGCACATTTACATGATGTCCGATTTTACATTGTGCACAACTAGCACAAGAACTCTATGCATCTATTCTAATTGCCGATACATAGAACGGTAAATCAATGGCGGGGCCTTGGCCTTGAGCTCCTCACCATGACTAACTAACAATATCTACATCATTTACAATATTAATGCAATAGGGTCAGGATGGGGACGTTGCAGTACAGTGGCCATAAATGAGGGGTGTTGCCATAAATGAGGGCGCCTTATCTATTGGTTGACCAAAAATTGGCATCAAGGTAGTGGAATTGGTCATAATTAACCTAACAACCTTAGATAATCATCATTAACCTTGCTTGAACCAACAATCATTAATCACATCATTGATATTATGGTCCTAGGTGCAATAATGTTCTAACACCCCCCCCCCCCTTAAGCTAGAATTATGTTTCCAAAACAAAATGAGGCCTTGGAAACTAAGGCTCAAGTCACCTCTTACAAATTTTATTAGTCCATGTAACCAAGGTAAGGAGGAAAACCACATGGGAACAAAACCTCCCCTAAAAAATGGACATGAATAAAATATGAAACATATATCAGTCTTCACCATGTATCACCCACCCCAAGGAGTGATATAAGGTAGATTAAGGTCTTCTCTGCAAAACTCTTGGTGAAGATATCAGCATTGCTCAGAAGATGGGTAATACTACAAGGATGTGATCGGGTCATGCACCAAGCTCCTAATGTAGTGCATGTGTATCTCTATGTGCTTGGTCCTATGTCTCTGTACTAGATCAGTGGAGATCTTGATTGCACTTTTATTATCACACCAAATGACTGTGGGTGAATCAAATGCAAATCCAAACCCCCCAAGAATACTTTGCAACCATACACATTTTGTAGCTGCATTCACTGGTCCTTTGTACTCGCCCTCAACTGATGATAAGAAAATAATGTGCTACTTCTTGCTATACTAGAAAATGGGACCATGTGCAAGCATAAATACATAACCATAAGTGGACTTGCGGTTAGTGCTATCTCCATCCCAATCCAAATCAGTAAACCAACTAGTTCAAGTGGTGAACCAACTGCATAATGAATCCCAAATTGCTTCGTACCTTTCACATAATGCAAGATCCTTTTGGAAAAATTCCAATGGATCTCAAGAGCCTCTTGCATGTATCTAGCAACATCACCTACTATATAATCCAAATCTGGTCGAGATTGTGTGAGATATAATAAGCTCCCAACTAGTTGTCTGTATAATGAGCTATCCACTAATGGTGAGGAACCCCAATCATGAAGTTTTACCCCTGAAAGGAAAAGAAAATTAGTAGCCTAACATTCAACCACTATGAACTTTTCTAGAAGATCTAAAGCATATTTTTATTTTGAAACCTTGAACCTTGCACTAGATTGATCAATCTCCAAACCAAGAAATTGTTTCAACAATCCTAGATCAAACACAGAAAATGCACTATGTAATGCATCTTTAACTGAGCCTATGTATTCAACAAAACTACCAATTATCAAGAGTTCATCAACATACAATACAATGATCAAAATAGAATCACTAAAATGTTTCATACATACATTTGGATCAGACTTGCATCTTTTAAAACCTTAAGATAGAAGAAAGTTGTCCATCTTGGCATACCAAGCTCTAGGAGCCTGCTTGAGACCATAGAGGGACGTCTTCAACCTGCAAACAAGTGAAGGGTCTAGAATGAAACCTTCATACTTCTACATATAGATATCCTCATTAAGGTCACCATGAAGAAAATCACTCTTCACATCCATATGATGAACCTCCCATCGCTTGGATGCAGCAATGGCCAAAACTAGCCTAATTGAGTCCATCTTTTCCATAGAGGAAAATGTCTCTATATAGTCTAATCCATGGAATTGAGAGAAGACCTTAGCTACCAATATGTCCTTATACTTCACTTCAGAACCGTTAGAAGCCATTTTGGTCCTATACAGCCACTTGCATTGAACCTACTTCCTCTTGGGAGGAAGATGAACCAACTCCCAAGTTTCATTGCCATGAAAAGACTTCAAATGTTCTTGCATGGAAATTTTCCATATTGGGTTATGTGATGCTTCTTCATATGACTCTGGATCATATCCAACCATAAGAAAACACCTCCTAGGAATATTCGAATCACAAGAAGAAAATGCATTGTGAAACTATGATCTAGTTTTCCTAGGTTCTTGTGGATCTCCTACAAGTTCACCCATATTTTGTATGGTTTTCTCAGCCCACTTGGGCCTTGTAGGAGGGTCACGATCTGCATGAATTTAGTCATCTTCATCCGAAACATTAGAATCATAAATATCATAAAGTTAAACATCACTTACATCTTCTACAACTGGGGGATTTGAGCATTCCCCTTCTTCTTGGTCAACGTCTTGCATGGGCTCTTCTTCGAACTAAACACTCATCTCAATGAAAGTATTTTGAGATAATGGATCAAAGAGATTGTATCCCTTGGAATATTCTGCATAAAAAACCATAATGGACTCCTTTCTTTTGGGCTTCAAGGACTTTCTTTCTCTGGAGGTATTCTAGCCCATTCTATTGAGCCAAACACATTGAAATGAGACACATCAGGCTTATGTCCCATCCAAGACTCGAATGGAGTCTTTCCTTCCAAGGATTGGTGTGGCACTCTATTCTAAACATATGCATCACAATTAATGGCTTCATCCCATAGTTTAGGAGACAAATACTTAGCCTCCAACACATAGGTATCCATTTCCTTCAATGCCCTATTCTTGCGCTCTGCCACACCATTTTGTTGGGATGTGTAAGGCACATAATGATGCATGTGAATTCCATATTCTTCACATAGCTTATACAGGTAATATTGAAATATTCTCTTCCATTATCATTTCTTAATACTTTTATCTTCATCCCACTGAAGTTCTCAACAAAAGCCTTGAAAACTTTGAAAGAATGAAACACTTCAGGTTTTAACTTGAGAAAGAACACCCAATAGTACCTTGAAAAATCATCAATGTGGAGGTATTCTAGCCCATTCTATTGAGCCAAACACCTTGAAATGAGACACATCAGGCTTATGTCCCATCCAAGACTCGAATGGAGTCTTTCCTTCCAAGGATTGGTGTGGCACTCTATTCTAAACATATGCATCACAATTAATGGCTTCATCCCATAGTTTAGGAGACAAATACTTAGCCTCCAACACATAGGTATCCATTTCCTTCAATGCCCTATTCTTGCGCTCTGCCACACCATTTTGTTGGGGTGTGTAAGGCACATAATGATGCATGTGAATTCCATATTCTTCACATAGCTTATATAGGTAATATTGAAATATTCTCTTCCATTATCATTCCTTAATACTTTTATCTTCATCCCACTGAAGTTCTCAACAAAAGCCTTGAAAACTTTGAAAGAATGAAACACTTCAGGTTTTAACTTGAGAAAGAACACCCAACAGTACCTTGAAAAATCATCAATGAATGTTAGGACATCTTTTGAGTTTCCATAGGAGGGTGTGAGAAGAGGTCCTATCACATCTGAATGGACCGCATGAAGAGGCTGAGCAGCTCTTCCTGCCTTCCCCTTCTCAAACTTGTGCTCTGCATGCTTCCCAACAATGCTTACCTTGCAGGTGCCTTTGGAAAATTTGATGCTTGGAAGTCCTTCAACCATCTTTTCTTTGCTCAAAGCTTGAATATATATGTAGTTGAGGTGTCCAAAAATATCATGCCAAAGTCTACTAACCTCATTATCATGTGATAGAAGAGCATTAGGAGAAGAGTAACACTAGTACAAAATGAGAGAGAAATGACAAAAAAAATGACCAAAATCCACATATATATGACCACTTTTGAGTTGGTGACCACTGGCATCAAATTAGCGGTCATTTATCACATGACAAAAAATGTGGTCATATTTAGCTTGGTCATTTATAGCTTATCTTGTGGTCATTTATTTGGTCGTATATTTGGTAATTAATTTGGTCATATATTTGGTCATTAATTGTCACAATTAATGACCACATTTTTTGTCACGTGATAAATGACCTCTAATTTGCTACTAGTGATAACCAACTCACAAGTGGTCATTTATGCACATATTTTGGTTATTTGTTTGGTCAATTATCTCTCATGTTGTATTGGTGGTCGTTTATATGCAAATTTTGGTCATTCTCTTATTCATTTATCTATTTTTAGTGGTTTTAGAATATATATAGGGCATAGAGGAATCAAACCACCAACCTCCTGCCTATAAGGCAGGTGCTCTACCATTGATCTAGCACCCTTAAATAGAATTCTTTATGGATTGATATGAGAATAAAATTTCCAACAGTTAACACCATCTTGCCAAATTCTGGAAAAGGGTCACATACCGAGGTAAGAAACAAAGATTACCCAATAGTCACCAAAAAGGGTCATGTTAATGATAACCTTATTTTGCCAAAATCTCTCAAAAATGAAGAATGCAGTTGTATTGTCAAATTTTTCTCCGAGTGGTACCAAATCAAGAATCACAATTGTCTTTTCTTGATCTTGGGCATCCACATTTGCTCCCATTATACTTACTTGTATTTGTTTCAAGAAAGTTCCTGCTGCTATCTATGCAGCCAACACTGAAACCAATGAAAAAAAAAAGATAAAGTGCCACCCCAAGCTCAATCTCCACTTGGATTGGATATACACAACCACATGGTGCACCAAGAGAAGTAGAAGTCAATGCTTGAGTGCAAGCTATTGAACTGCAATCTGTACAAAGAATGCATCAAATTAGTCACACATAATGTATCTTGATTCTTTAAAATAATCGACATGAATTAAAAGTGCACGAGGAAATGATTGAGCATCAATAATACAAATAGGTAGTACAAACATGTAATATCACTTGTAAAGAATTATTGTGGTTATAGGAAATAATCAATATTCATAGAAACATTTCTTTTTCCCAAGCACAAAACAAAAGTTCACTCCATCCAAGAGTTACCTTTATTAACCTCCCAAGGCCTCCTTAGCTCAAATTCCATCCAAGAGACTCATCACAACTCAAGTTAGGGAGAGTTTCCCATGAATGCCACTTGTCCAACTTTTCCTAGCTCTCCTCTTCCATCAATTCGAATGTCGGACTCATGGATACCCTAACTCCCCTTATGCACCCTCTTGGAGGCTATTTTTAGCCCTATCATGTCATATATGTCATATGTCAGCAATCAAGTCTGAACTTTGTCATAAGTCTCATAGAATCTTCATCATTGTTGTCATATGAGTTAGGGACTCTAGCTCCAAGTGTCACAATTCTTCTAAGATGCCTCTTCTTCTTCCATGGGAGTTTCTCTTCCACTCCAATTCGACCATACATGATTCATGACATGAATAATACATCTTCGACTCCCCCAAGTATGTTACCCTTCATCTTGAACTCGAATTGGTGAGAGAATAATGCCAAGTGTAGTGGGGAATCTTTCCACATGTGGGTCCCACAACCTCTTATGTGCCCTCATGATCCAATGCCACCTTATTTTCTTTTTATTATTATTTGTTTGACCCATTTAATTTGAATTTGTAATTCTAAGGTCATTTTGGGTCTTCTAGCTCCCTTATTCCAACTTTTAATGCTTCCACCCCCAACCTAGGGAACTAATAATTTTCCTCCATGATAGTTCATTTGGATGGGTATATTACAACTTTGAATTGGGAATTTATCTTAATGTGACCCACCTTATCCATTTGGATCAAATTTTACATTATTACTAACTTGGATATCATTCTTGGCAATTATTTGACCCTTAGCACCAATTTGACAAACTATCATGAGTATGGCCAAGTGGCTTAGGCCATTGTGACCCAATGCAAAATTTGGGGACATGACAAATACTCTCCTCCCAATATTGCTTGTCCTCAAGCAATTTCAAACATGGATGTTGAAGAACCTGCTTTCTTTCCAAAACTTTGCTTCCAAAAATTTCTTTCCAAAACTTTGCTTCCAAAAATTTGTTTCCAAAACTTTGAGTAGTGGCACTCATGTACTGCAATTGTGTGTTTCCAAAAGCAAGGATATGTGTGTTTTTTTTTTCATATTGATATCCCCTGTAACATCACCACTAAACACCAAAATATTAATTAAATGCATCAAAACAAATCTTGCACAATTACTCTTTACCTCTTTCATATTTTGGAAACCCTTTTACGATACCACTGTATGATTCTTTGAAGTTGCCACTGAGTCTCCCAACTTTGAGTCTTCAAGATCCCATGAAAATTTTAGAGAGGAACCACCATGATTCTTGCTACACTACTCTGATTAAAATCACCTTATTAAGTGGGGAATCAATCTCCCATACTACTTGTTTCCCACAAAAAAAAATCGAAACCAATAAGACTAAAAATTATTCCAGGGTCCCATTGCTTGTATTGCACTCCAACAATTAGGAGTGCTCTCCAAACCATACCATCAGGAAAGAGAATTTATGGATCCCATTTCCTCATATGCATTCTTCCAAACATCGTAATTACAAAAGATATATCATCAAAGTACATGACAACATAATAAAAATGTACATTAAGGAGGTGCCTCATCAAAGAATCATGAAAGTGCTTATACCTCCAAGCAAGTAGACCACCCTTTTCCAAGTGCATACAAGCATCAAGTGACCAATCAAATCTGCTCCAATGACATAGGTGAGGATCCCATGTCCTATAATGCTGCTCCAAAAGGATGTAAGATGCATCAAAATAGTCAGCCATGTATTCTTTCATACAAGAAGTGAATGAAGAATCTCGACTAAAATCTTAATCGAGTAGGGAGAAAAGAAAACAATGAGCCCTCAAGGGGCTCACATAAGTACCATTTGTGCATCCATGAATATGTGTATCATAAAGAAATAACAAAGGATGTTGCTGCCAATAAAAATTTTCTCCAATAATATATCTCTTCACCCAAGTATTTGATGAAGTTCCCCCAACATCAATTGAACTAAGCAAGGAGCAAGGAAAATCATGAGTTTTCAAGTGACTCAAGTGAACATCATAGGTGCATCCATGTATATTGTTAACTTTTGAGTATTAATTCACAATACTATAGGATCTTTGTTGAGAGAATAACATCTTCAGTATATCAATGCATGACAATCATAATATGACAAGCATCACAAGAATCAAAAGCATAAAGACAAGAGACATAGAGTTTCCGTGGGGAAAACCCTAAGGTGAAAAACCCCACAACTTCCTCAGAGATAGAGAGAGCAATGGCTCAACTAAAATACAACCAAATAACACTGAGATAGTCTCCTAGCAGATGATCCTCCTCCTCCTCACTAGTGCGCCACTTTTGAGAGTGAGAGTGAGTTACTTTTTCCGAGTTAGTAAAATAGAGATCTCCCATCTCTATTTATACTCACCTTTTTGCCCAGTGACCTTATGGGGCCGACTTGTCTACTTAGATACATCCACATTATATTATATATAATTATGGGCCGACCCCACATGGTGGTCTAATAACCCATCAGCAAGTACACACACTTGCGACACTTGTCAATCCACATGACGACACTTCCTTATAGAGGAATAACACATCTCTTATAAGGGTACAATAAATATATATATAATACACGGATGAAATACATTCCGAAGTTACATATACATCAACACTCCCTCTTAACTAGGAAGGTATTTCTCGACACAGATCTGCTAGACAAGTCTTCTTCTCTGGATCATCGTTATCGATGCATCGTCATCATCATCATCACTGCTGCTGCTATCTCAACCAATCTCTGACTCTACTCGTCATATGAAGTTCTACAGAGCCAGTCCTTTTTCATACTGGATGTAGGCCCGCCACCTGCAGGTCTTCATCATCACTGGCCATACTGTGGAATCCTTGGGACTCATTACGTGCGTCACAAAACCTGGCTGCAGTATCCCAGGCTATTATGAGCACACAGCTCTACCTGTAGGATCTCCCAGGAGCAAATTACATGTGACCCATCACAAAACCTGGCTGAAGCATCCCAGGATGTTACGAGCACGTGGCTCTACCTGTCGGATCTCCCAGGAGCACATTACATGTGGTCATGGCAAAACCTGGCTGAAGCATCCGAGGCCTTTTTCATCCTATCCAGATCTCCCAGGAGCAAATTACATGTGGTCATGGCAAAACCTGGCTGAAGCATCTGAGGCCTTTTTCATCCTGTCCAGATCTCCCAGGAGAAAATTACATGCCATAGGACAAAACCTTGCAAGAGCATCTGCCAGGTATCCCAGGGCACCGAATTACATGCCATAGGCAAAACCTCGAAAGACTATCTGCAGATCTCCCAGGGCACAAATTACATGTCCTTCCAAGCAAAACCTCGAAAGAGCATTTTCCAAATGTCCCAGGGCACTGAATTACATGCCATAGGAAAAACCTCGAAAGACCATCTGCAAATCTCCCAGGGCACAAATTACATGCTTACCTGCACAACCTGATCCACGACCACAAAGTATCATCTGATACTCATCAAACATCATCCTGATGTACACATGATCATCCTGATCATCATCATTGCAACATCCTGCTGCATGTCATCTGGAGAAGCTCGTCATCCACGATCATCCTGATCATACAATGCATCCACCTGATGCACACCAAGTATCCACCTGATACATACATAGATACATGATCCACACAATGTATCCATCAGCATACATACATGATCCACACAATGTATCCGTCAATCATACATGATCTACCTGATCATACAAAGATACATGATCCACATAATGTATCCATCAGCATACATGATCTATCTGATCATACAAAGATACATGATCCACACAATGTATCCATCAGCATCCAACATGATGCGTACATACATAAATGATCCAACTGATCATATCCAGCATCCAACATGATGCATACATACATAAATGATCCAACTGATCATATCCAGCATCCAACATGATGCGTATACAAAATACATACACCTGATCCAATTGATCATATCCAGCATCCAACATGATGCATACACAAAATACATACACATGATCCAACCGATCATATCCAGCATCCAACATGATGCATACATATATACATATAATGATCCAACTGATCATATCCAAGCAGAAACCAGAACATCATCCTGATGCTCATCATCCAGCACTTACATCCACATCCATGTGAAGGATCCCCCTTCCAACATGCTTGGAATGGCTTCAGCAAATGTGTCCATCACTTCTTCCTTGAAGTGTCTTCGATCTGAAAAACGCCAAGCCTCTCTCTGAAGTACTCGAACTTCACCCTGGCTAGTGGCTTCGTCAGCACATCTGCAATTTTCTCGTCCATTGCAACATACAGGAGCTTCACAGCGCCTCTCTGCACCATATCCCTGATATAATGATATTTGATCTCTATGTGTTTCGACCTGTCATGAAACACTGGGTTCTCGGACAGCTTCACACAACTTTGGTTATCACAGAAGATACCAGTAGCATCCAAAGGGAGATCAAATAACTCAGATAGTAGCTTTCGTAGCCATATTTCCTCACAACTAGCTGAACAGGCTGCAACATACTCTGCCTCAGCTGTACTCAGTGCTACACAGGACTGCTTCATGCTAAACCAAGAGATCACACCTGATCCCATACTGAAGCAACACCCAGATGTGCTCTTCCTATTTGCAGCACTGCCAGCCCAATCTGAATCAACATAACCCTGCAGGTTAAACTTTTGATTCGCTTCATACTTGAGCCCATAATCCACTGTACCCTTCAGGTACCTCAGAACATGCTTTACAGCAATCAGGTGAACACTCCTCGGATCCGTCAGGAACTGGCTCAATGTGTTCACAGCAAAGCAAATGCCTGGTCTCGTGTTCGTCAGGTACATCAAGGACCCAATCATCTAACGATACATAGAGACGTCAATCGGCTCAGATGAGGCATCACATAGAAGCTTCAGATTTGATGCCATAGGTGTGGCCATGGCCTTGCAATCCATCATCCCAAATCTCTTCAGGATATCTACTGTGTAATTCCCTTGACCAAGGAAGATCCCACCTGTACTCTGCCACACCTCCATACCTAGGAAATAGTGCATCATTCCCAAATCTTTCATATCGAATTCAGTGGCAAGCTTCCTCTTAGTATCTGCAATCAGTCTATCATCTCCTGTTACAAATAAGTCATCCACATACAGGAGTAGAATCACAGGATTCCCTTCCTCAACCTTGAAATAAAGGTTGGAATCCGCTTTACTCTTGGTAAAGCCCAAACTAGATAGGAAACTGTCCATCCTACCATACCAGGTTCTGGGAGCTTGCTTCAAGCCATACAAGGCTTTCTTCAATCTGCACACATATGACTCCCTGTCATGTATTTCAAAACCTAGTGGCTACTCCACATATACTTCCTCTTCAACTACACCATTCAAGAAAGTAGTCTTGACATCCATCTGGTGTATTTTCCATTTCATTGCTACAGCTAGGGCTAGTACTGTTCTGATGGAAGTATACCTGGCTATAGGTGCAAAAGTTTCTTCATAATCTATTCCCTCTTTCTGAGAGAATCCACAAGCTACGAATCTTGCCTTCTATTTCTCCACACTGCCATCTGCAGCATGCTTGATTTTGAAGATCCATTTAGAAGTCACAACAGACTTCTCTTTAGGTCTTGGGACAACATCCCAAACATCATTCTTCATTATTGATTGATATTCCTCAACCATGGCATCCTTCCATTCTTTCTTTTCAGCTGCCTCTTCATAACTGGAAGGCTCTTTGTTCATAATGTCACAGAGTAAAGCAACATAGCTGATCTGTGATCTGGTCCTCTTCTTTGCTCTATGTTATTCTTCTGGAATACCAAATCTTTTTGCATCTTGAATGAGCTCTCTAGCCCATGCAGGTTTCCTCTTGTGAGAGTTATCCTCATGGAGTGGATCTACAGGTTCTTGTGGATCTTCAAACTCATAAACAACTTCTGAAACTGCTTCAGTCATGGTAGTGTCCTGAAATCTTGTTTCCTTAGGTTCTTCATAAACTTCGGTAGGTGCCTTCCTTGATTTGATGAATGCTGAGTTTTCATCAAATGTTACGTTCTTGCTGACATCAATCTTCTTGAACCCTGGAAAGTATATTCTATAAGCCTTCGAGCTTTCACTGTAACCCACAAAGATACCCTTCTTTCCTGAAGGATTTGGTTTAGTCCTCTTTTCTTTTGGGACATGAGTATATACTGGACAACCAAATATTCTGAGATGACTGACTTCAGGTTTCTTAACAGAAAAGACCTCTTCTGGTGTCTTGTTGTCCAATATCTTGTGGGGTGTTTTGTTCTGCACATATACATCTGTTCTAGCTGCTTCTGCCCATAGATGCATAGGAATATCCTGGTCATGCAACATTTCCCTTGATTCTTCCATGATAGTTCTGTTCTTCCTTTCTGCAACACCATTCTGTTGAGGATTATAAGGAGCAGTCAACTCCCTCTTAATCCCTGAATCACTACAAAGCTTCTTGAAGTCACTTGAGGTGAATTCTCCACCATTGTCGGATCTAAATGTTTTGATCTTCTTGTCAGTTTGATTCTCCATCAAGGTTTTGAATTCCTTGAATTTATCAAGCACCTCATCTTTGCCCTTCAAGAAGTATACCCAAGTCTTCCTGGAGAAGTCATCAATAAATGAGACATAGTAAACATACCCACTCAGGGAACTGGATGACATAGAACCACATACATCTGAGTGGATGATTTCCAGGATGTCTTTTGCCTTGCTTTCACTGCTTGGGAAAGCCTTCTTAATGTTCTTACCTTTTGCACATCCTTTGCAAACACCTTCATGTTTGGTCTTGATTTCAGGAAGACCCTCTACTGCCTTGCTTGCAATTGGAAGTGCTCTATAGTGCATGTGAGCAAGTCTTCTATCCCAAAGTTCACTTGGCTCTATGGATTCATGTACCATGGCATGTTTAGGTTGTCCCTTCAATTTATACAAACCTCCCTCTTGCTCTCCAATTACTACTGCATCATCTATGGTCTTTCCCTTTGGCCACATTAGGACTTGGCCATCCACAAATGCAACCCTCATACCTTTTGCATCCAATGCAGAAATGGAGAGTAAGTTCTTCTTGAGCCGAGGTACATAAAGTACTTCTTTCATCTTCAAGGATTTTCCAGAATCTAGGTTGTAGGAAGCTTCACCACTTCCTTTGATTGGGTATTGATAATCATCCCCAAGTTTCACCTTATGGGGTGATTCATGTTCAGATAGATTCACAAAAGATTCCTTAAACCCAGTCATGTGTTTGGAAGCCCCACTATCAATCAACCAATCATTACAACCATGAGAGATGGTACCTGTGAGAGCAGAGATCAGAACATACTCTTCTTCACTTGATGAGTCATCATTGCTATCACTTTCTGCCCTAGCCTTCTTCTTTGGGGGTTCATCATCTTCAGCAGCATGAGCATGAAACCTTCTTTTGCTACCCTTCTTCTTCTTGTTGGAGATGTTGTTGTCCTTCTTATTCTTGGGACAATTTATGGCAATATGTCCTTTCTCATTACAGGTGAAGCATATTCTTCTTTCTTTAAAGTGATGTGAAGATCTCTTGGAGTGAGATGGCTCTCTCTTGGACTTTCCTTTCTTGGTGTGAGCTGTGAGAGCTTGATCTTCATTCCCCATATTTTCTTCTCGTTCCACAAGCCTTGCTTCTTCTTGTGAGCATTCTTCCCGTAGTCTACTGAAGGAGATCAACTTCTTCCTTGCACAAATTCCTTGGATAAAGGAATCCCATGACCTGGGTAGGCCATTTAGAGTGGTCATCACCACTTCACCATTCTCCACCATTTCATCCACTGCTTCTAGTTGTTCCTTGATATGGGAGACCCTTGAAAAATAGGATTGAATGGTTTCTCCATTCTGAAAATTTACTCCTTTCAATTGGTTCCGCGGGGTCATCTTCCGATTTATGTTCTTCCCTTCAAACAACTTGGTCAAAGAGTCAAACATCTCCTTGGGTGTCTTAAGAGAAGACACATGGGGTATGAGATGGTCTTTGATAGAATCAGCAATGATTCTCTTTGCCTTGACCAAGTTCTTCTTGTGCAATGCCTTGGCCTCTTCATCCTCTGGGATAGGGATGTCTTCTTTCACATATGAGTCCAACTCATTCTCTTCCAGGATTAATCCAATCCTATAATTCCAGGCTCGGAAGTTATCAGCCCCTTCAAGCTTATCCTCAAGCTTGGTGTGGAGAGACATCTTAAAGAGTACTTCAAATGGAAATAGAAAAGATTTAGGACTTACCACTTGAAGTGCTGAAAACTGGATCTAGTCCCAGATTAGGGTTTGTCAGAGAAATCCTAAAAATTCAAAATGTGAATTTCAAATTTCCGAAAGGATAGAAAGATGCACCTTGGTGAGCTGATCAGCTTGGTAGATTCAAAATTTGAGATCAGCAAAGTCTTGCCCTTCAAAATTGCCTTTTTGTCCTCCCGGGTTCACTAGGGAGAGCCCTGAATTAGGGTTTGAGTTTCCCGGAGATCTCCCTAGCCAAAAATCTCGATCCAAAGCTCTAAACTTCGATTTTTGCAAGGAGCTTCCAACTGTGCCTTCAGATTCCAGAAATTCCTAATTTTTAGGGCCAAATCTGAAAATGCTCAGAATTGAGTTCTGATTGGACAGATAGATGCGCCTTGATGAGTAGAGTCAATCTACTATACTGATTTTCAAAATTCTGTGGAGAGAAACCCAATAAACAAGGAACTCAAGTCTTCCGTCACTGCAAAATGTCTTCTTCTCAGGTTAGCTCTGATACCATGTTAAATTTTGAGTATTAATTCACAATACTATAGGATCTTTGTTGAGAGAATAACATCTACAGTATATTAATGCATGACAATCATAATATGACAAGCATCACCAGAATCAAAAGCATAGAGACAAGAGACACAGAGTTTCCGTGGGGAAAACCCTAAGGTGAAAAACCCCACAACTTCCTCAGAGATAGAGAGAGCAATGGCTCAACCAAAATACAACCAAATAACACTGAGATAGTCTCCTAGCAGATGATCCTCCTCCTCCTCACTAGTGCGCCACTTTTGAGAGTGAGAGTGAGTTACTTTTTCCGAGTGAGTAAAATAGAGATCTCCTATCTCTATTTATACTCACCTTTTTGCCCAGTGACCTTATGTGGCCGACTTGTATACTTAGATACATCCACATTATATTATATATAATTCCGGGCTGACCCCACATGGTGCTCTAATAACCCATCAACAAGTACACACACTTGCAACACTTGTCAATCCACATGACGACACTTCCTTATAGAGGAATAACACATCTCTTATAAGGGTACAATAAATATATATATAATACACAGATGAAATACATTCGGAAGTTACATATACATCAACATATATATGTATCATCATAAGGTAGAAAATGATGTTGCTGTAAATGTAAATAATAAGGTGCTCTAGTCATGTCATCATAAATAGGATATATAGGAGTTTCATACTCCTCATGTGGCACCATTAGAAAGAAACCTTTCACCCAATTTTCATCCCCAATTGATGTGGCTGAAAAGGAAGTAGGGGGTGAATAATTATGAACCAACCTCAACTCTTTGCAACTATTACCCATTGAAATATTTAATTCATCTTCTCCATAATTGGTTGGTCCAACTATTGTGAGATCATGTGCCTCCTCCAAGGCTTTGCAACTCTCTCCATGAGGCAACTCATAATCCCTCTAAACAAAGACACATGCTTGTATTCCTTCCTATTTGAGTGTAGCATCTACAAGAACTTGCATATCAACATGTACCTCATGTTCCACCATCACATTAGGTTCCTCCTTTGTAACATAAATTATTTCATCCATTGAATGATTGTCTGATATGTAGGAGGGTGTAAAGGACATTTGCAATTTATCTTGAAGTTGCTCAATATGCACCATAGATTTTTGGAGTGTATTTTGGGTGGACACCAACTCATTTGAGAGATTGTCATTCTCTTATGCATCCTTCAATTTTATTCCATGATACAAACCAACAATCTCAATTAAATAATCTCTATCAAAAAGCAAATTCAAAAAATTACCTTTGGTGTCAAAAATTGCCTTTTGTATTTTCTCCATGTCTTCAAGGGAAGATTTCTCCTCCACACACCAACAAAATTTAGAAACCAATGTATGTGTGTCATGGAGAGTTTTTAAGGCCTCTTGAATATTCTTTTCATCCATCTTCAAGAACCCTTCAAGAAAATGAAGCTCTTGCAAATGAAATTTCTCATCTTCTTCCTTCTTGCTTGGACCAACTTCATGAAGCTCAACTGGTGATGGGGAAGTTGATCTTGGTTCTTCTTCAAATGCTAAGTGGTGTTTGGATTGCAGAAACACTTTCAAAAGTGATCTCTATGTCACCAACATAGAGGTGTGAGCACCCATTAGTAGGTACTCCTTCATAATTCAAACATCAATTGGTAGATGCTCTTTGATTCATGTACAAGGTAGAATGTATCTCGAAATGATCTTCAATATTTTAAATAGAGTCTTCTTCATTCTCATGTGATGCCTCTTCATATTTTTCAAAGTCACTTGGGAGTGAATTTTGATCCTCTTCATGTACTACTTCTTCTACTTCACCTATTTCAGAACTAGGTGGCTCATGGGTCTCCTCCTTTTTACTCAAACATATGTGATTTGCTCTCCAAGGTATTTTGCATGAAGGGCACAAGCCTTTCTTCACTAACTCCACATATCATTTTTGGGCCTATTTTCAAACACCCAATCAGAAAAGTATTCAAAAGGAATGGCCTTTTTTGTATCTCCCTTATACATATCAAGATATGCCTATTGGCAGGCCATTTGGTAAGGAAGAATCGCAGCATCATCAATGCTACAACATGTCAGACGAGGTTGCAGAAGGAAGAAGGCTCTATTATTTTATGTATTTTTTGAGTTGTTTGTATTGCAATAGGCGGGTTTTTGGGTCATTGGACCACATGAGATGTAATTTTGAGTTAAGTATACCACAATAGGAGGGTCTTTTGGGTCATTTGGACCGTGTCAGTAGATTTTGGGTCATTTGTCCAAAAGTCAGTTAGGAAGTTGTTAGTAAGTGGACAAACATTGTAAAGGTGGAAGCCTATATATAGATAGGAAGTTGTAGATCAAAAGATATAGATCAAGAAGAGAGCGAGATCAAGCAAAAAGATTTTGATATGTTTTGGTGTAGAATTGCCGAAGTCTGCGATCTATAGAGGCATTGTATTGGGTTTTTGCAAGTAATAATATGATGTGATGAAATTGTTTCTGTGCAATCCTGATGTATCTTCTGTCTTTTGATGATAATGCAATGTTTCTTTGATGCAATAGTCGCTTTGTTGTTATAATCTGTTGTAACGATGAATGCTTCCATTAAATGATGCTATGAGTACAATAATGTCGAAATGAATATATAGATTTATCGTTGAATGCTGCAATAAGATTAACTAGCTGATGCCGCAACATCCTCCTTCATTCGGCAGAAACATGGTTCTGTCCACTCTCCCTTGATCACCTCAGGTGAGACCTCATCTACTCTGCAGGTGTTGCTGGGCAGGGTAAAACTTGTCTGGGTCGATACTCAGGGAGATCGCGGTGGGCTGGTGTCGACAGTGATGGGAACCCCTGTCGACTGGGCTTGAGTCAACAAATGGTTTTATTGCTAGGACCGTGTGCGAAGTGAAAGGAGGATATGTTGTGGCACCCGACAAAACCGGAAGTCCAAGAATGGTTTGATCAGAAGTTGCAAGAATTCGCTGAAGAAGAAAGCCAGAACACTCGACTGATAGTAGGCTAGTGGGTAGATAGATATATTCACGACGGTCTGCATGAATGGTTCTTCTATGAGTTCGTTGTCCTATTGTTTGAATGGTTGGTGAAGTTGACCTTTTAGAAGAGGAACTTCCAAGGTGGCGAACCAACGACTTGGACCCTCGAGTTGATTCAGGAGCAGCAGGAAGTTGATAATAAAGCGTCGCGGGTTGTCGAAGTGTGGTTTGATAGCAACCTAGAGGGCTATATCATAGATTTCACGGTTGATACTCAGAAATCCTATAGCGAAGCCGAAAGATATTTTTTTCGCGAACCCCGGGGCAGGTTTCTACTATCGCTTCAGCTGTCGATTAAAATGCTTATTTGTGAAAAGGGTATATTGAAGATGCATCTTGATCAGTAGACAGCGTGGTGGGCGGAGGCCGTGGGTGCCGCTACAGTTGGGGGGCGGTACATGGAATGATAAGGGGTATATGGGTGCAGCTCATGATGAGACTGTGAGTGAAGCTGAGGAAGAAAGTGGTATTACGAGGGGAGGAGCGAGGTTCCGACAGGAAAAGAGGCAGAGGACGAGAGAAGGTCCTGCTGCGGTCGAACCGCAAGGCTGTGAAGGAAGACCACACGGGACAAAGCGACGTCACAGTCCTGACAAGGAAAACCAGGCTATGCCCAGGGTAGATGCAGAACCAAACCCCAACACCAACGTACCCACACCTCCGTTCACTATCTCTCAGATAGCAATAAATACCACTTCGACACTGCCAAGTTCATCAATACCGTAGAAGTTAATCGGTAGTAGTACAGCGAAAGGAGGAAGGAAGCCCATAATGGAGGGCGATGATGCTAAGTTATCATTGTTCCATAGGAGTGGGACGGAAAACCAAGAACAGTATTTGTTTTTGTGTGAAGTAGTCTGGACCGTAAAACATATCACTGATGATGCCGCTAAGAAAGGACAATTAGCAACAACCCTGCGAGGTCATGCATTAGACTGGTTTATGAAGTTTGTTCTAGTTCCTACAGGAGCCCCAGAAAAGTCACTAGATGAGATTCGTGATGGGCTGATTGCAGAATTCAGAAATCCCAAGTCTGAGGCTCAATATATTATGGAATTGAAAGAAATTAAATAGTATCCCAATGAAACGGTGTGGGATTTCGACCAGCGATTCAAGACATTGATGGCAAGGGTTAGTTTCGATATGAGCATCGTCCAACATAAAGAGTGGTTCATCATGGCACTACTACCACATATTTGGCTACCATTGATGCAACAAAACATTTCGATGCCCAGTGAAGCTCTGGAAATTGCAATGCGATTGGAGGTGTCGCCAATTGGAGAAAATGCAGCCAGGATGTCACAGATACAAACATAGCTCACTAACTTGACTATATAGTTGCAATATTTGAAGAAGGGAAAGGAGCAGTGCAAAGAAGTATGGTGTACACGATGTCGAGGAGAAGGGCATACGAAGGACAATTGCTAGGATTTCTGTAATTATTTGGTTTTAGGAGTGCCGAATCCATTGAATGGTGGTAGCATGCCGTGGTGTCGCGTCTGCCATGTATATGGGCACAGCCATGACAATTTCCCATATATGCAGAAAATGGTCACAACCCCGAGGAATATTTATTGTACATTTTACAAATTGGTGGGTCACGATGACAAGGATTATCGTGCATATAATGGGTTGCTACAAGAGAGAATGTGTGATGCATTCTATGTAGAGGACGACCATCGTACCTTACAATAGTCGCAACCGCAGCCGCAGGTAGCCCAGCCGCTACCTCAACCAGAGATGCAGTTTATACCACAACAACAGCAACCGCCGCAGTTCATGCCACAATATGCTCCAATGTAGATGGCTCCACAGCAACCACAGTACGTACAACAACCGTAGTATGCATAGCAAGGGCAAGGAATCCAACCGACACCAATGCAGCAATAGTTCAACCAACCACAGTACCAATAGAAGGGAGGATTTTGGGGAGGATACCAGGGAGGACGTGGCAGAGGATTTGGTCATGGAGGAGGACATGGTGGTCACGGACCTGTTCAATGATATCACTATGCAGTATGGGGACACTACCAGCGAGACTGTCCATTGCTGCAGAACTAGTGTACGTTCTGTTTTGTCAATGATCACACGGTTGAGAATTGTCCCCGATTGATTGTGCGATGGCAAGCAGGAAATAATCCCCAGTTGCATAACCAGCCCTAGACACAGTAGCCTGTCCAGAACTAAGTGTAGCAACCAGTGCAGAACCAGAAAATGCGGCCTAATCAGAATCAGAATGTGAACCCACCCGGGAATCCATCACTGAACCAGACCCAGGGTGCGAATATCGCAATAATCTCTGCAGATCCAAGACCGCAAGATGCTTCCATTGCTGTGGTCACTCGCGGAGGAAAGACAACTAGGGAAGACAACCCACTAATCCGGTTAGCCAGACAAAAGAAGGTATCATTTGAAATCAATGCAGAGCGGGAAGCATTTCTTCAAGCGCGTCGTGCACTAGAAAATGACCGAGGTAAAGCTATTGTGTATGACATGCCCCCTACTTTTGATACTACTTCAGAGACTGGCCCGTCGTGGCGGTCCAGCACACTTCAAGCATTTTTGGAACATTTTTTATCGCTGGCAAGAGATCCCAACACTCTTGCTGCGATTGAAGCTTTGTTGCAACGACCAGCCCAGGATCGAAAAGAGCTCGCGGTTAATTCCCTACAATGACGGAAGATGGGTAAGGAGATGCAGATGAATATTCAAATTGGTGACTACGATGTTGATTCGGTTATTCTGGACCTTGGTTCAGATGTCAACATATTGACCAAGTAGGCTTAGCAGAAGATGGGGAGTCCCCCATTGAGCTGGTCTCCTGTATAGCTCTGGTTAGCTAGTCACACTAAGGTGACACTAATTGGGAGAATTACACGAATGGTGGTGGACATTGAGTGAATGAAAACATATGCCGACTTTGATGTAATATAAGTAGTCGAGGGAGGAAGCTCTTATCCAGCACTACTAGGGATTGGTTGGGCTAATGATAGTGGAGTTGTAATCAACTTCAAGCGACGGATGATGACTTTTGAAAATCGCGATCTCATATTCATCCCCCCGTTGGATCCGATTGAAGGCCGCTGCTACATAGAGCCAGTGAAGGACAATGATCATAGTGGATGGGACCATGCATTTAATATCTCTGAATATTATATCCATCTGACTGCCAACGATGAGCTGGGATGGTGCAGTGACAGCTCTGCGTCTTCCTACTCTGATGATGCGCTAGAATATTGACAGAATCGCCTGCACGAGGTGTCACTCCGTAAGTGTGGGTTGATCAAACAATCATTGTGCCATGTCGCAACTGAAACGATTGCGTTACCAATATATGAAGGACTGCCTGGCTTATCTGACTTGCTGAAAGAGTTCGAGGAATGAGTTTCTAAACCACAGCGGTTTCTAGCATTAAATGAAGCAGTGAAGGTTGCTCCAGCACGCTGGAGGGCGACACACAAAGCATCAATTGATGGATGGTCGACATGCAGAAGATTGATGATGGTACTCTTTAGTGATACCGAGGTTTACCACACTGGGAAGTATGATGGTCGGAATGATCTTGGTGGTCACTTGATAGAGTGTCAGTGGTTATGGGTATCATGCCCCAAAGACAAATGGATCCATGCTTTTATACATACGTTGGATGAGATGCCACGATCATGGTATACTGCAGTCGAGTTGTGAGGGGAAATTTCTACTTGGCTGGAGCTCACAATGTATTTTACCCATACATTCAGTTTTGTGGATGTCGATCCAAAGGTCAATAATGCATTACAACTCATCTGTGATGTAATTCTATAGGTTCTCCCGGTGGCGTATCCTACGGATCCGCATACGCACTGCCAGATAGAGTCTCTCATGGAATGATTCAATATCAGTGGTGGTCTAGACGATGGTGATGATCCATGGAATGTGAATATCCCGAAATCAGAAGGAAGTCGTGCTGTGGTACCACCTACTGCGCCAAGCGATCCGATCAGTCAACCGCTGAAGATACGCAAGATTAGCATTGGGGCAGAGGAAAATCCGAAGTTCGCAAATGTCATGGATTACTGGGATGATGAGCTGATCAACAAGGTCACTTATTTGCTCCATGAGTTTTAGGATGTATTTCCCAACAAGTTTTATTACATGAAGGGGATTCTGGGCGAATTAGGGGAGATGAAGATTCCATTAAAACCAGAAGCTAAGCCGATCCGGCAATGACCCTATCGATTGAATCCGCTACATAAGGAGAGGGTCAAGATAGAATTGGATCGCATGTTGGACGCCGGTATCATTGAACCAATCGAGGAGTCGGAATGGATTAATCCTATGATGGTACAAGATAAGAAGACTGGCGAGGTGCGCATTTGCGTCGACCTCAGGAAGCTAAATGATGCATGTTTGCACGATTCATTCCCAACCCCGTTTATTGACGAAGTGCCCGAAGGTGTGGGTGGCCAGGAGATGTACTCTTTCACAGATGGGTTCTCTGGCTACCATCAGATCTGCATTGCAAAAGAAGACTGCCATAAGACAACTTTTGTTACCGAATGGAGCTGCTTTCAGTACACCGTGATGTCATTCGGCTTGAAGAATGCACTTGTGATATTTTTCATGGGTTTTCATTGCTGCATTCAAAGATTTCATTCAGAATTTTTTACAGGTATACATGGATGATTCGACGGTCTATGGCTTGGTCCGTGATCATCTGGCGAATCTACAGTTGATGTTGGAGCGATGTCGGCAGCACCAGATCTTGTTGAACCTAAAGAAGTGTATCTTCTGTGCACTGTTTGGCATATTGTTGGGTCATATTGTGTGTAAGCAAGGATTGTTGGTTGACCCAGCAAAGATTGCGCTTATTCTGAGTTTGACACCGCTGACTACTGTCAATCAGTTACGGGCGACGCTGGGACACATGGGGTATTATCGCAAGTTCATCGGGGGTTATGCTACGATTACTGCCCCTATGGAGAAGTTGTTGAAAATGGATGTGGTACTCCAATGGAGCCCTGAATGTCAAGATAGCTTTGAGAAACTAAAGACAAAGATGGCTTCGGCGCCAATATTAGTATTTCCTTACTGGAGTAAGGAGTTCCATGTTCATGTTGATGCCTCATCAGTCGCGCTGGGAGTAGTATTGGCCTAGCCCAGAGAGGGGGATCTTGATCACCCCATTGCTTTTTCCAGTCGAAATTTTTCATCTGCAGAAAGAAACTACACTACTACGGAGAGGGAAGGTTTGGAAATGGTTTATGCATTGTAGAATTTTCGCCATTACTTCCTGGGAGGCCATTTCAAAATGTTCATAGATCATTCTGCATTAAAATACCTGGTCAATAAGCCTGTGTTGGGGGGGAAGATCTGTCGATGGCTACTTCTGTTTTAGGAGTTCAATTTTGAAGTAATTGTGAAGCCAGGGTAGTTAAATGCTGGCTCGGATCATCTCTCCCGGATGGAAACGGGGGAGGAGCCAACTAACATTGAAGATGGGTTGCCTGATGTGCAATTATTTAAAGTTGGAATTGCTCATGGCTATTTTGACGAAATCATTCAGTTTCTGGCGACAGGTACCGCACCAGAAGAATTCATCACTAGTCAGAAGAAGCAGTTGGTATTCAAGGCTATGGACTTCCAACTAATCGCAAGAGCACTATACAAAATGGGTGCCGATGAGATATTGCAACGGTGTTTTTTGCCACATGAGCAAGAGTAGATCCTTTCCGAAGCACATGCAGGAGTGGCTGGAGGGAACTATGGTGGCCGTGCGATGGCAAGGAAGGTGCTTCGAGTGGGGCTCTAGTGGCCTACGCTGCATAGTGATGCGACAGATTATGAAATGTCCTACGACGTTTGTCAGAAAATCGGGAATCCATCGAGACGGGATGAGATGTCATTGATTCCTCAGTTGACGTTGCGGCCATTCAAAAAATGGGCAGTAGACTTTGTGGTACCTATCCATCCCCCAGGTAAGCGCACTGGTGCTAGGTATATCATCACGGTGACAGATTACTTGACACGATGGGCAGAAGCTCCACCAGTCATCGATTGTTCCGTGGCCACAGCAGCACGGTTTTTCTTTGACCACATCATCACTCGCTTTGGCTGCCCCAAGATATTGTTGAGCGATCAAGGCAGCCACTTTCTCAAACACACCATCAGTGCACTGACGGAGGAGTTGCAGATACAACACAAGAAGAGTACACCCTATCATCCGCAGGCGAATGGCACGATGGAAGCTTTTAATAAGATATTGGAGCATTCACTGACAAAGGTGTGTAATGTGAACTGCGATTACTGGGATCTCAAAATCCCAATAGTATTGTGGACCTATCGCACCACATGTAAATGGCTGACCATGCAAACACCATTCAATCTAGTATATGGGAAAGAGGTGGTTATGCCTATAAACTATATCATTCTGAGTCTGCGCATAGCGCTAGCAACTGGCATGGATGATATAGCAGCATTAGATGAATGTCTTACGCAGTTAGTATAGCTGGAGGAAGATCGCTTCATCACTGGTTTCCATTAGGGTGTGGAGAAGGATCGCCAGAAAGCTTGGCATGATCGCCATATCAAGAACAAACAGTTTCAACAGGGCAATTTAGTGTTGTTATATGACAGCAAGTTTATGAAACATCCAGGAAAATTGCAGATGCATTGGCTTGGTTCGTATCGCATTAGCAACATTACTTCAGGAGGAGCAGTCCAGTTGCAGCAGTTGGATGGGGCAATGGTCCCCATGTTGATTAATGGTAGCAGGTTGAAGCCCTATTGGTCGGGTTTGGAACATCGTGATGCCTGAGTCGCATCGAGAAAAAAAGAAAAAGTGTAGATTGATTGGTGGAAGGATGGTGCACCAACAGGGATGGAATGCGGAAGCAGGGAGGCTTCTGCTGTAAGTTCGGAGTGGTCTGCGACAAGTGGCAGTGTTGCGAGCAGGTTAAATCAACAATAAATGCCAAAAGTTAAAATAGTTAATTAATAATGCTTGTTCGAATGATGGGAAATAATGGCGGATCCAACCAATCGACTGACAGGATCAACGGTGGATTTGAGTCATTAATACAAGATTTTGGTTGAATTAATACTAGATTCAGTGAATGTGAATGAGCTGAATATGGTGACCATTAATGTGAATGCCTTGCCCGTAGAAGGGTTGACCACTATGCAGACAACCACTAGCCGGGAAACAACAGACCGACTACGACAGATCAGCGGTATGTGTGTATGACAACAGACGAGTGAGGCCAATGTAAAGCGCACTATTGAAGAGTTGACCGGCAGGGCTACTTCAGCACGGTAGGCTATGGATGAACTTGAAGAACACATTAAGGGAGAACGGGCCATGAAGGCACGCGAAATAGAAGGCCTAAAAAGGGAACATGATTTCCTTATTGCAGAGAAGGCCCATATGTGGGATGACAGTGTACGGGTCGATTGGGCCATCATGGAAGCTTATCAGCATGTGCCGGAGCCCACTGAAGAGGTGGATGTGTTTCAACGGGTGCAGCGACTGGGGGCTTCCATTACTCAGTTGCGGCAGGAGAATCAAGAGTTGAAGGCTCAGGTGAATACTGGTACGCCTCAAATCAAAGTTGATGACAGAAAACGGGTGATTGAGGAGGTCGTAACTCAGATGGAACAGCTGGAAAAGGCTGCGACGAAGCTCACAGCTGATACCATACAATTTTGGAGCCACATTGTCTAGGACAAGCAGGTTGACCAGTTGATCAAAGATCGACAGGATGCAGAGGGACACTTGGCGACACTCAAGGTAGCCATGCGCACAATGCCACCAATGGAACAGGTTTCCAAGTCTTAGGACTTAAAATAATTGCAGCAACGGGTTACCAAGGCTGACGAGCGCCAGAAGAAGCATGCTGCGTAGTTGGAGTAGTGGCAGGATGTCGGGGACCATTTCATGACCAAGGCAAGAGAAGCACTTCAGGCAATACAGAAGGGTCGTCAATAGGTGACGGCAAATCTCATTGCGCATCCATCTACAGAAGATGTGGTCGATAGTCAGGTGGTGGCTACAGAAGTCAAAGAAATGGTGCTGACAGTCGTGTAGCAGTATGAAGATTTCAAAGTAAAGACCACAGAGTTCACCATGTCCAGTTGACATGGCTAGACGGTGAGCCATAAGATTGTGTTGGGGGCTTGTTGGCAGGCGGTTTGGTAAGGAAGAATCACAGCATCGCCAATGCTGCGACACGTCAGACGAGGTCACAGAAGGAAGAAGGCTCTATTATTTTATGTATTTTTTGAGTCATTTGTACCACAATAGGCGTGTTTTTGGGTCATTGGACCACATGAGATGTAATTTCGAGTTAAGTATACTACAATAGGTGGGTCTTTTGGGTCATTTGGACCATGTCAATAGATTTTGGGTCATTTGTCCAAAAGTCAGTTAGGAAGTTGTTAGTAAGTGGACAAACATTGTAAAGGTGGAAACCTATATATAGACAGGAAGTTGTAGATCAAAATATATAGATCAAGGAGAGAGCGAGATCAAGCAGAAAGATTTCAATATGTTTTGGTGCAGAATTGCCGAAGTCTGCGATCTGTAGAGGCATTGTATTGGGTTTTTGCAAGTAATAATATGATGTGATGAAACTGTTTCTATGCAATCTTGATGTATCTTCTCTCTTTTGATGATAATGCAATGTTTCTTTGATGCAATAGTCGCTTTGTTGTTATAATCTGTCGTAACGATGAATGATTCCATTAAATGATGCTACGAGTACAATAATGTCAAAATGAATATATATATTTATCGTTGAATGCTGCAATAAGATTAACTAGTTGATGTCGCAACATCCTCCTTCATTCGGCGGAAACATGGTTCCATCCACTCTCCCTTGATCGCCTTGGGTGAGACCTCATCTGCTCTGCAAGTGTTGCTGGGCAGGGTAAACCCTGTCTGGGCCGGTGCTCAGGGAGATCATGGTGGGTTGGTGTCGACAGTGATGGGAACCCCTGTCGACTGGGCTTTAGTCAATAATGCCTGATATTGTTGGGGTAAGGTTTTACATATTTCTCTCAATCTTTGTAATTCATTCATGGAATTATCCTTTGGTAGTGTGACACACTCATCTTCATAAGATTCAAGTTCATAATAATAACCCTCATTCCTTATGAAATTGTAAGAAGTGTTTCATGATGGCACCTCTTACTCAAACCATTCACATTCTGCTTGATATTGCTCACAATCATATTCATATTGCTCATAAGAATTGTACTCATAGGAGTCATCATAATAGTAATACATGGAGGAAATTTTTTCTTCAATGGATGATCCTAATGCACAAGTGCAAGGACCATGATCTGATACCACTATAATGTCCCCAATTTGCATTTTTTCCCAATTTGGCCAATTTTCGAACCTTGGACTAGTGAAGCTCCAAACTGTTCCAAATGATCCCAAATGGTTTCGAATTATTTCCAGAGTGGATTGAGGTGTATTAGGACACCCTAATACAATTTTTATATGTTGGGACAGCTTCTAATTACTTCAATAACTTGTATTTACAATTAGAGGATGAAAGGAAAATTACTAGGAAAATTGATGTTGAAACCCCCAAGGGTAGATTGCTCCAAAAGACTCCTAAGGATTTTGAATTGGGACTGAGAGTGTTTTAAGGTTATTAGGAAATAAAAATTAGGGTTATAGGTTCTTGTACACTCTCAAATAATTCTGTAACATGCATTTGTAAACAGGAGAAAATAGAGAATTTACTAGTAATTTTGAGGTTCAAACCCCTAAGGGTAGAGGTCACTAATGGTTTCCCAATTGCAGTACGAACCTCCCAAATTTAAGAAAAGAGACATGTAATAGTTATAGTACTTAAATGGGTATCCAAATTCATTATTAATCAGATCCTAAAGGCTTATGCAACTCCCATAAATAAGATATTGGTAAACATGTCTTAACATAGGGGGAAATGAGAGAAAAACTCTATAACTTGCTATGAAATTTGTGAGAAATGTTAAGGAATTTCATAAGGTGCATGAAACTTCTTCGGTATATTAATGTATCTCCAAAAATCAATAAAACTACAGATATTTACTGATACAAGTCGATACCAAACAACTTCAAGCTCTCTCAACAAGATATATGGGAAAATGGATCGAATCTCTTCCTTGAATGTAAATATCACTTGAAATACATAATGTTTCAAGCCGTGGCTCTCATGATATGATTATTACAGAGACATATAGCAGCTAACATGTCCATGAAGTTGAAATAGTATTCATTCACTAACTATGTGCAACAACAAGTGCGTTATGCAAAAGCTATTGGGGGAAATGGAACCATTCTGTAATGTCCCTTGTTAGGAATTTTATTAAAATTGCAATTTTCCACTTTTTTCCTTGGTTCGACCTTTGACTAGTTTCGATCTCTAGGTCCCAAATTTGCCCCAAATGATCCCAAATCTTCTAAGAAGGTATATGAATGATATTAGAACATAAATATGTGTTTCAGGGATGCCTTTGTACCTTTAAAACACTTCTGCAAATACTCTTTCAATTCTGGTCAATGTAGGTAACTTTACTAGTGATTTCCCTTTGACTAGTATTGGTCTCTAGGTCTCAAATTGACTCCAAATGCCTTCAAATCTTCAAGGAAGGTGTATGAATGATATTAGGGATTGAATATGATGTTCAGGGATAAAATATGGCCACCAAAATACCTCTTCAAACTCTCTTAATATTCTGTACCAAGTATGCAATTTTACTAGTAATTTGGGGTTCAAATCCCCCTAAGGTAAGTACTGAAAATGGCTTCCCAAATGCCTCCAAACCCACTCAAATTTATGAACAGAGGTATGTAATGTGTTAATTATTTTATTAAGGTCTCATATGCACCATTAATGGTTTATTAAAACTGTTCTCACCCTCTCCCATTCAACTGCAAAAATCACCAATTCGACCCTTGGGGAAATGACACTATTTCTTCTCCCAATGCAATTAAACCGAGTAAAAATACTTCAAATGCTCAAGTACAGTACATGAAACTTGTAAAATACATCCATGGCAGTCCATTAATCACAAATGCATCATAGAATCATCCATTCATTCGAAATCATCATCAATACATTGGTTCACAACAAGGTAGTGGGGAAATGGCATTGTTCTTCCATTAAAAATGAGATTTATACATTTCTACTTGGAATTTCGACCTGAAACTTTCTGGAGATGAAGAACAGAGTATTTACTTCATATTACAAAAGAAATGGGGCATTAGAAGCTCCCCCAAAGAGTACAATAGCTCACCAAAAACGCCCTCCCTCAAGGATCAAGAATATGCCATCAAAACTGGAAATGGTTGAAGGAGCGAGCTGCAATAGAAGAAACCATGAGCTGCCCTGTAGCTTACACCTGCAAATAAAGACTCCATTAAAGCTCCAAATGAAAGGTCTGAATGGCCTTTCCAATTGCCAACTTGGATGGGAATCTTTCACCCTCGAAATTGGCTAAGGCAAGAAACTAGTCATCCACTAGCTCTCCCTCTTCACAAATGCAATTGCAAATTCTACAAATGATCAAAAGCTGGTTTCATTCTTTGTTATTGACATTTATAAAGTTATAATGTCCTCCATGGGTCGAATTCCTTCCAAGAGACTCATGCCAACTCAAGTTGGGAAGAGATTCCAAAGAACGCCACTTGTACAACAATTCCTAGTCTCCCACTTCCACCAAATCACATGTGGAAGCATTTTAGCTGCCCTAACACCCTTGAGCGCCCTCTTAGAGTCTATTTTTAGCCCTGACATGTCATATATGTCATATGTCAGCCTTCAGGTCTGATTTGTGTCATAGGTGTCATAGCATCTTCATCATTGTTGTCATAGAGCTAGGGAATCTAGCCCAAGTGTCTCACTAGCTCCAAATTGCCTCTTCCTCTTCCATGGGAGTTACTCTTCCTCTATATTTCGACCTTGGATGATTCATGCCATTAATAATACCTTTTGGACTCCCCCAAGTATGTTACCATTCACCTTGAATTCGAATTGGTGAGAGAATGATGCCAAATGTAGTGGGGAAATCTAGCCATATGTGGGTCCCACTTCCTCCATGTGTCTTCATGATCAAATGCCACTTTGATTTTCACTTGTATATATTTATTTAGATCCTTTATTAAATATTTATGCCACTCTAATGTTCAAACATCATTTATTATCCCAATTATTCCAAATCCCAAAGCTTCCACCCCAAACCTAGGAAACTAGTAATTTTCCTCCTTGGCAATTATTTGACCTTTAACATCAATTTTACAAACTCTAATGAATATGGCCAATGTGATTAGGCCATTGTGACCCAATTCCAAATTTGGGACATGACAAATCCTCCCTTCCCAATATTGCTTGTCCTCAAGCAATTTCAAACATGGGTGTTGAAGAACCTGCTTCCTGTATAATTCTTTGAAGTTGCCATTGAATTGCCCAACCTTGAGTCTTTGAGTTTCCTTGAAGATTTTAGAGAGGAACCACCATGCTTGCTGCTGCGCTACTCTTATTAAAATCACTTTATTAAGTGGGGAATCCATCTCCCATGCTGCTTGCTTCCCCCAAAAAAATGAAACCAATGAGACAAAAATTATTCCAGGGTCCCATTGCTTGTATTGCACCCCAACAATTAAGAGTGCTCTCCAACCTACACCATTAGATAAGAGGATTCCGGGATCCCATTTTCTTGTATGCATTCTTACAAACATCATGAGTACCAAATATATATCATCAAAGTACATAACAACATAATGAAAATGTACATCAAGGATATGCTTCATCAAAGACTCATGAAAGTGCTTATACCTCCAAGCAAGTAGACCACCATTTTCCAAGTGCATACAAGCTTCAAGTGACCAATCAAATCTGCTCCAATGACATAGGTGAGGATCCCATGCCCTATAATGCTGCTCCAAAAGGATGTGATATGCATCAAAATATTCAGCCATGTATTCTTTCATCCAAGAAGTGAATGAAGAATCTCCACTAGAATCTGAACCAAATAATGAGCAGAAAAAACAAGGAGACTTCAAATGACTCAAAGAAGTCTCACCCATACATCCCTGAATGTGATCATCATAAAGATATAACAAAGTATGTGGCTTCCAACAAAAATGTTCTCCAATCATAAATCTATTCACCCAAGTGTTGGATGAAGTTCCTCCAACATCAAATGAATCAAGTGTTGAGCAAGAAAAACCATGAGTCTTCAAGTGACTCAAATGCATATCATAGGTGCATCCATGTAGATGTGCATCATCATAAAGTAATAAAGTATGCTGCTGCAAATGTGAATAAGAATGTGCTCCAACCATGTCATCATAAAAGTTAAATCTAGGAGTTCCATACTCCTCATGTGGCACCATAAAAAAAAACCCTTTCACCCATACTTCATTGAGACTAATGCTGCAAAACATGGAATTGTAGGATGTAGGAGAATGTACTAACTCACCCAAATGATCAAAAAGTTCAGGAGTTTCATCATGGGAAGGATCCATGTGGGTAGTATTATGCAGCTCCTTCAAAAGTGTGAAATCTTTGTCATAGTTTGGTTCCAATGTATAGGAATCATGCTCTTCTTTAAAAATTGCATAACCTTCATCAAGAGGCAATTCAAATTCCTCTTCCACCACATCAAGTGTTTGGATCTCTTCAAGTTCATCTTCAAACACATCAAGAACATTCAAGTTTTCACATTTCTCATGATCCACCATGTCATGAGAATCCTCCAAACAATCTACCATTTGACAATCTGAAACATAGGAGGAAAAACAAGTATCTTGCAACTTTTCAAGAAGTTGCTCATTTTGAATTGTGAGCTTATGAATATCCTCATTATTCTTCAAGTATGCATCATGTAACAATTCATTAAGCTCAAACAAATGGTTTCTATCAAAAAGCAAAGACATGAAATTACCTTTGATGTGGCACATTGCTCTTTGAATCTTCTCCATGTCTTCAAGGAAAGATGTTTCCTCCAATGATGTAGCTCTCCAACAAGAATTTGACACCAATGCTTGAGTGTCATGGAGAATTATGAGGGACTCTTGGATCTTATTTTCATTCATCTTTAAGGACCCTTCAAGAAAATGAGGCTCTTGCAAATGAACCTTCTCATCTTCTTCAATTTTGCTTGGACCAACTTCATGAAGCTCAAGTGGTGATGGGGAAGTTGATCTTGGTTCTTCTTCAACTGCTACAAGGTATTCATTATCATGCTTAATGGAACTTGGGCTTGCAGCAACACTTTCAAAAGTGATCTCTATGTCACCAACATAGAGGTGTGAGCACCCATCAGTAGGTACTCCTTCATAGTTTAAGCATCCATCAGTAGATGCTCTTTGGTTCATGTCTAAGCTAGAAGGTGTCTCAAAATGATCTTCCATATTTTCAATAGAATCTTCTTCATGATCTTGTGATGTCTCTTCCTTTTGCTCCTTCAAGCAAGCTGATGCATTTTTCCCCTTGGTTTCCTTAAAATCAATAATTTTTTCCACAAGTTCGATAGAAAACAATTCGAATCCTTCCTTAAGTTGCTTGGTCATATCTTCAAATATTGTTTTCATAATTTTTATATGCTCCTCACCATCATATGAGGCTCCCTTTTCATCCCTAGTCATAGTTTCCTCAAAAAATTTGCTCTTCTTCTCCTACCTTTTTTTTTTTTCTTCAACAAAAGCACTTTTGGTTTCAATATCTAATGGTGGTACCTGAATTATTGTCCTCATGAATATTATACCACATCAGGTGCCAAGATCATGCTCTGATACCACTGTAATGTCCCTTGTTAGGAATTTTATTAAAATTGCAATTTTCCACTTTTTTCCTTGGTTCGACCTTTGACTAGTTTCGATCTCTAGGTCCCAAATTTGCCCCAAATGATCCCAAATCTTCTAAGAAGGTATATGAATGATATTAGAACATAAATATGTGTTTCAGGGATGCCTTTGTACCTTTAAAACACTTCTGCAAATACTCTTTCAATTCTGGTCAATGTAGGTAACTTTACTAGTGATTTCCCTTTGACTAGTATTGGTCTCTAGGTCTCAAATTGACTCCAAATGCCTTCAAATCTTCAAGGAAGGTGTATGAATGATATTAGGGATTGAATATGATGTTCAGGGATAAAATATGGCCACCAAAATACCTCTTCAAACTCTCTTAATATTCTGTACCAAGTATGCAATTTTACTAGTAATTTGGGGTTCAAATCCCCCTAAGGTAAGTACTGAAAATGGCTTCCCAAATGCCTCCAAACCCACTCAAATTTATGAACAGAGGTATGTAATGTGTTAATTATTTTATTAAGGTCTCATATGCACCATTAATGGTTTATTAAAACTGTTCTCACCCTCTCCCATTCAACTGCAAAAATCACCAATTCGACCCTTGGGGAAATGACACTATTTCTTCTCCCAATGCAATTAAACCGAGTAAAAATACTTCAAATGCTCAAGTACAGTACATGAAACTTGTAAAATACATCCATGGCAGTCCATTAATCACAAATGCATCATAGAATCATCCATTCATTCGAAATCATCATCAATACATTGGTTCACAACAAGGTAGTGGGGAAATGGCATTGTTCTTCCATTAAAAATGAGATTTATACATTTCTACTTGGAATTTCGACCTGAAACTTTCTGGAGATGAAGAACAGAGTATTTACTTCATATTACAAAAGAAATGGGGCATTAGAAGCTCCCCCAAAGAGTACAATAGCTCACCAAAAACGCCCTCCCTCAAGGATCAAGAATATGCCATCAAAACTGGAAATGGTTGAAGGAGCGAGCTGCAATAGAAGAAACCATGAGCTGCCCTGTAGCTTACACCTGCAAATAAAGACTCCATTAAAGCTCCAAATGAAAGGTCTGAATGGCCTTTCCAATTGCCAACTTGGATGGGAATCTTTCACCCTCGAAATTGGCTAAGGCAAGAAACTAGTCATCCACTAGCTCTCCCTCTTCACAAATGCAATTGCAAATTCTACAAATGATCAAAAGCTGGTTTCATTCTTTGTTATTGACATTTATAAAGTTATAATGTCCTCCATGGGTCGAATTCCTTCCAAGAGACTCATGCCAACTCAAGTTGGGAAGAGATTCCAAAGAACGCCACTTGTACAACAATTCCTAGTCTCCCACTTCCACCAAATCACATGTGGAAGCATTTTAGCTGCCCTAACACCCTTGAGCGCCCTCTTAGAGTCTATTTTTAGCCCTGACATGTCATATATGTCATATGTCAGCCTTCAGGTCTGATTTGTGTCATAGGTGTCATAGCATCTTCATCATTGTTGTCATAGAGCTAGGGAATCTAGCCCAAGTGTCTCACTAGCTCCAAATTGCCTCTTCCTCTTCCATGGGAGTTACTCTTCCTCTATATTTCGACCTTGGATGATTCATGCCATTAATAATACCTTTTGGAATCCCCCAAGTATGTTACCATTCACCTTGAATTCGAATTGGTGAGAGAATGATGCCAAATGTAGTGGGGAAATCTAGCCATATGTGGGTCCCACTTCCTCCATGTGTCTTCATGATCAAATGCCACTTTGATTTTCACTTGTATATATTTATTTAGATCCTTTATTAAATATTTATGCCACTCTAATGTTCAAACATCATTTATTATCCCAATTATTCCAAATCCCAAAGCTTCCACCCCAAACCTAGGAAACTAGTAATTTTCCTCCTTGGCAATTATTTGACCTTTAACATCAATTTTACAAACTCTAATGAATATGGCCAATGTGATTAGGCCATTGTGACCCAATTCCAAATTTGGGACATGACACATTCATATATAGTTTGGCAATTTTACATGGTTTTAATTGGATATTCGACCTAAGGTTCATATGATAATCAAATATAGAGTTCAGACATCATATTAAAAATAAATGAGGCCCCTTGTACTTCCACAAAGGGATCAGAATCTCACCATGTGCACCCTTCCTCCAAGAGAAAGAATATAGAGAGAAAAGTGAGAGAGATGTGAGAACAAGTTGAAGGAGAAATGGTCACGAGCAGCCCTGTAGCTTCAACCTGCAACAAATGAATCCATTGTAGCTCCAAATTAAAGGTCTAAATGGCCTCTCCAATTTCCAATTAGGATGGGAATCTATCACCCTCGAAATTGGTACTAAGGCAAGTAGAGTAAACACTCCACTAGCATGGACAAGCTATGCTCTCCAATTTGCAAAATGAGAAATGATCAAAAGATGCTCTCTTTCTTTCCTCTTGTTTTTTATTAACCTTCCAAGGCCTCCTTATCTTGAATTCCATCCAAGAGACTCATCCAACTCAAGTTAGGGAGATTATCCAAAGAATGCCACTTGTCCAACATTTCCTAGCTCTCCTCTTCCATCAATTCGAATTGGGGGACTCTTGGCTACCCTAACTACCCTTGTGCACCCTATTGGAGGTTATTTTTAGCCCTAACATGTCATATAATCAGATGTCAACAGTCAAGTATGAAAATTGTCATAAGTGTCATAGAATCTTCATCATTGTTTCCATATGAGTTAGGGAATCTACCTCCAAGTGTCACAATTCTTCTAAGATGACTCTTCCTCTTCCATGGGAGTTTATCTTCCACTCCAATTTGACCTTTCATGATTCATACCATGAATATAACCTCTTCAACTCCCCCAAGTATGTTACCCTTCATCTTGAACTCGAATTGGTGAGAGAATAATGCCAAGTGTGTTTGGGTACACAGGGTACTCCCAAAAGACCGAACACCTAGAGAAACCACTTCACACAAATAGATCACAAATCGATACACCGATGTTTTGACATGGTTTAAACCCTTGAGAGGGAAACACTCCACGGCCCCGGCCAAATAGCTTCTACGGAGCAATTTATTATGCAAAGAAAGAAAGTTACAAATGAGCTTATCATAATCGATCAACTTTCCAATGACCTTCCATGCTCTTTAAATAGAGATCATGGACCAATCGGTTGCTAAACCACGGATCAATGATAGGTATGATCTAAGAGAAGTTGAGCCATCGGATCACTCTATGTCTAAAACATATCGTGACCATCAGATTTAGGTATTTACAAATGCATAGTAATGCATACTAAAGAAACACACTTTACCTAACGGATCTATTACACAAGTTGATCTTAACTAACTCCTAAGTGTCTAAATATCCTAACATCCCCCCTTAAGAACAACTTGGGATAGGATTGAAGGATTTACAAAAGTGACACTATTAGGAGAAGAAAGGAGGCATTAGAGCCTATCCCCCTTAATGAAAAGTTCCTGAACTTCTAACATAGATCGAAGTTTAGAAAACTTCACTTCTGTAAGAGACTTGGTGAAGATGTCTGTAACTTGATCATCTGTAGGACAAAAGAGCACTTCAAGAACACGATCATGAACAAGATTTATGATGAAGTGCATATGTAGCTCAATGTGTTTGCTGCGTTGATGTAGGACTGGATCTTTGGCAAGCTTGATGGGACTTTGATTGTTGCACCAAAGTGGAGTAGGTTGCTGCTGCTCGAATCCAAACTCTGAAAGGATCTGTCGAAGCCATAAAGATTCTTGACTGGCATTAACTACGGCTCAATATTCTACCTCTGTTGAATAAAGAGTAAGAGCTTGTTGTTTCTTGCAAGCCCAAGTGATAGGTCCAGATCCCAGACTGGAAACATAACCTGCTGTAGACTTTCGATCATCAGGAACGCCAGCCCAATCTGAATTAGTGAAATCAGCCAACAAACGTTTCCCCCCTATACTGTAATGAATCCCAAACTGAATTGTACCTTGAATATATCGAAGTATTCTTTTAGTTGTTTTCCACTGACTTTCATGAGGTGTTTGCATATAATGGGAAACACGACCAACGACAAAGGAAAGGTCAGGACAGGAATGAGTCAAGTATAAGAGACTACCAACAAGCTGACGATACGAGGTGGCATCTACTTCAAGTGAAGTACAAGTGGTAGAAAGTTTGACTCCAGATTGGAAGGGAAAAGGGGCAGGTGTACAATTTTCCATGTGAAAGCAACGAAGAAGGTCACAATCATACTTAGACTGAAAAAGAAAGATTCCTTCTTTGGTTTCCAGGACTTAGAGACAAAGAAAATAATGCAAATGTCCTAAGTCTGACATTTCAAAATTTTGCTTAAGACTGAATTTCACATGGGTTATAAGCTTAGGGTCACTACCAGTAAGAATATGGTCATCAACATATAGAACAAGTATGATGAGATTGTTTCCTACTTTCTTGGTATAGACATTGGGTTCAAAATGGCATCTAGAAAAACCAGTGTCAAGGAGAAAGCTATCCATTTTGGCATACCAAGCTCTAGGAGCTTGCTTAAGGCCATATAAGGATTTCTTAAGGTGGCAGACAAGGCTAGAGTTATTCTGAACATATCCAGGAGGTTGTTCCATGTAAATTTTCTCCTGTAAATCACCATGTAAGAAGGCAGACTTGACATCCATTTGATGGACTTCCGAGTTGCGTAAGGAAAGAATAAGGCGGATGGAGTTCATTTTTGCGACAGGAGCAAAGGTTTCATTGTAGTCAATCCCTTCAACTTGAAAAAAACCTTTGGCAACTAACCTTTCCTTAAGTCTTTCAACACTTCCATCTGATGCATACTTAGTTCTGTAGACCCATTTACATCTGACAAGTTTTCTTCCTTTTGGAAGAGGTACAAGATCCCAAGTATCGTTCACCATTAAGGAACGATATTCTTCATCCATAGCTGCATCCCAATATGGATTTCCTGAAGCTTCTGCAAAGGTTTCTGGATCATGATTCTTGAAAACTTGATCCAAAAGATAAGAGGCTCACTGAAACTGAGAACGTGTTCAACGTTGATCTCTAGGATCACCGGCAAGATCACTAGCTGCTTCACATGTTGAATGGACCCATCGAGGAAGCACTTGTGCTGGTGCAACTGGAGGAACATGAGCAGGTGGAGGTGGATTTTCATACTCACTATCATCATAAAAAACAGGAGTTGGAAACCTGTCAAGGAAGTTGGAAGAAGAAGAAGAAGGCACAATCACCGAATCAGGCTCGCAGGCCAAAGATAGCATAATCGTCGAGTTAGGCTCACAAGCCAAGAGGTTTTCATCAAATTTAACATCTCTTCCAATGATTACATCATGAGAATGTGGTTGAAGAAGTCTATAACCTTTTACATCTTCAGAATATCCAACAAATATGCACTTTTCACTTTTAGGCTGCAATGCTTTTCGTTTTTTCATCCGGAATGTAAGCCCATGGTTCACTACTAAACAAACGGAAGTGGCTTACATCTGGTTTAATTTTACTCCATGCTTCTTCCAGTGTGATATCTTGTAATGCTTTAGTGGGGATGCGATTAACTATGTAATTTGCACAATTAATGGCTTCATCCCAAAATTGAAGACTTAGTCCCTTAGATTGGATCATACAATTAGCCATTTCTTTTAAAGTGTAGTTCTTCCGTTCAGCTACACCATTTTGTTGTGTTGTATATGGAACAGTGTGTTGTTGTTGGATTCCTTGTTTAGTGCAGAAAGTAGTGAACCTTTTGTTAACATATTCTCCTCCATTGTCAGATCTTAACTTAATAATTTGATGACCTGATTGTTTTTCAACAAGGTCCTTGTAGGCCAAGAACATGTTAAATACTTCACTCTTAAGTTTTAGGAAATAAACCCAAGTGCGTCTGATGTAATCATCAATGAAAGTTAAGAAATATTTGAAACCAGAAAAGGAAGCAGATGGAAGAGGACCACACAAGTCACTATGCACAAGCTCTAAGCGAACCGAGGCGTGCCAAGAGGCACGTTTGTCAAAACTGTTGCAATGATGTTTTCTGAGTACACAACCGGAACAAACACCATCCCTGCAAGATACCATCAGAAGACCTGTCACCATATTGTCTTTACATAGTTGTTGCAATGAGTGATAATTTAAGTAACCAAATCGCTCATGCCAAAGTTTGCTCAAGTTATTACTATGAGCAACAAAAACTGAAGGAAAAGGTGATGACTCAAAGTTGTTAAACTTGTACAACCTGGTAATATCATCAATAATTCCAATAGCTAGGACTTGTTGAGGATCTTTAAAATCCTTGATTACAACTTGGTGAGGTGTAAACGTCACAGTTTTACCTTCACCAAAATGAGTGATTTGATAGACTGATAACAAATTGCAGAAAATTCTTGGAACACATAGTACATCACTGAAATGACCATTATGTACTGGAACTATTCCAGCTCCTACAACACTTAGAGATCTATCATCACCAACAAATATTTGTTTGGTGTTACATTTATGCATAGTAGAAAATATGGCTTGATCCTTGGCCATATGATAAGATGCTCCAAAATCAATGAGCCATTCATTTGAAGTAGAAGAAGAAGATGCATTATAAGAATAACCAGAAGCACAAAGTGCGTGTCCATGAGAGGTAGATTCTAAAGGCGAATCTAGGCTGATGTGATGCTTCTTCATTGCTGCTTCCAAGGCTGCCATCTTCTTGAAGCACTTAGATTCATCATGATTATCTTTCTCGCAATAGTTTCAATGATGCTCACTCTTCTTGTCTTTTGGCTTGGATCCTTTGTCATTTTTTAAAGAAGGAGCTGATTAAGAGGGTTTGGGACCCTTGTTTGACTTATTATTGCAATTTTTTTTTTCTTGAGAGGCTTGGACTTTTCTTTCTGTTGGGACAATAAAGCTTTCCCATATGTATCTGCATTGTTAATTATTCCAAGATGGATGAGCTTATCTTTTTCTCTAATCAAGGAATCACAAAAGGATTCAAGACTAGGCTCTTGATAGCTAGCTGCATTCAAGGATTCTTTCATGGAGTAAAATGTAGATACAAAAACAGAATATGTAGGTCCAAGTTTAGAAATAATATGATAAATGCATTGTTTTTCTTCCCTCTTAATCTTGCATTCTTCACATAAGAGTTTAAGAATTTTGTACTTAGGTAAATAATCCTGTATGTATGAGAAATAGTTGGAAATGGTAAGTAGAATATCACAAGGGGCGGCCATACTATAAATTAATGGCTATAAAAATAGAAAAAAATAGTTTGGATGTGAAGAGCTTGAAAAAATAGGCAGTTTAAGAAAAAACGGCATTGAAAACTGACTCCGTATGATGAAGTTATGCTTGAACAAAGAAAAAATTGAAGATGTCCCCAATAGTGACGTGGCAGATAGAGAATGACCAGCTAAAAAAAAAGGACCCCCTCTTCCCAAGATGAACCTTTGACAATCACATTGTAAGAAAGTTGGCTTAAGTGAATCACTATTGTAAAATAAGTGATTTCACTTTTACAATGATGTTACTTTAAATAGTGCAACAATAAAAATAAACTTAAGTGACTCACTTTTTATTTTTATTATTTAAGTGAGATGCACTTTTACAATAAAGTAACTTGAAAATAGAAATTGCATGCACTTTTTTATTTTAAAAGTAACTTTCTAAGACTTGAACTCAAGACCTATTAAGGAATAAAGCAACTTTGAACCAAGTGAGCTAGATTAAAAGGTTTGTAAAATATGGGAAGGAGGAATGATGTTTTTTTTTTTTACTCTTCTTGCTCGGTTTCCGTGCTTGCCTTTTTTTTCCGCAAATCACACCATAAACCAAAAAAAAAAAAAAAAAAATCATGCTTGTGGGGTTAGATCTCATTAGCTTGCTTGGAAAATCTATGTTTTCTCTCTGTTTTTGATTTGCCAAGATCGCACAAGGTGCACGACAAAGAGCATACGTAACCGAGAAAAACCCTTTCCCTTTCTTTTTCTGATTTGCCGAGATCGAACAAGGTGCACGACAAAGAGCATATGTAGACAGGAAAAGCAACAATCCGAAACTAAAAAAAATCTAGTAATAAAAACTGATAAAATATGAGATTTTTTTTTTAAACATAAATAAAAATAAAAAAACGTCACTGTAACATTATACCTTTAGATCTTATGAAATACGCATTTCTCAAGCAATCGGGAACCGTTTTCGATCAAACGAAAACTATTTCCCAATGGAAATGGCACTCCGGACGCAATGGAACACCTCCCACAGCCCATAAATGAACAAAAATACTAGAACTAGAAATCCTTTCAAGTTTTGGCAACAATAGTTCAAGATCTAGATCATAATCGGAAGCGGCTCTTCATAAAAACTCTAATACCATGTTCGGGTACACAAGGTACTCCCAAAATACTGAACACCTAGAGAAACCACTTCACACAAACAGATCACAGATCGATACACCGATGTTTTGACGTGGTTTAAATCCTCGAGAGGGAAACACTCCACAGCCCCAGCCAAATAGCTTCTACGGAGCAATTTATTATGCAAAGAAAGAAAGTTACAAATGAGCTTCTCATAATCTCTCAACTTTTCAATGACCCTCCATGCTCTTTAAATAGAGATCATGGACCAATTGAGTGTTAAGCCATGGATCAAGAGTAGGTATGATCTAAGAGAAGTTGAGTCGTTGGATCACTCTATGTCTAAAACGTATCGTGACCGTCGGATTTAAGTATTTACAAATGCATACTAATGCATACTAAAGAAACACACTTTACCTAACAGATCTATTACACAAGTTGATCTTAACTAACTCTTAAGTGTATAAATATCCTAACAAATTGTAGTGGGGAATCTTGCCACATGTGGGTCCCACAACCTCTTATGTTTCCTCATGACCCAATGCCACCTTATTTTTTATTATTATTATTTATTTGACCCATTTAATGTGAATTTGTAAGTCTAATGTCATTTTGGGTCTTGTAGCTCCCTTATTCCAACTTTTAATACTTCCACCCCCAACCTAGGAAACTAGTAATTTTCCTCTATAATAGTTCATTTGGATGGGTATATTACAACTTTGGATTGGGAATTTCTCTTAATGTGACCCACCTTGTCCATTTGGATATAATATTACATTATTACTAACTTGCACATCATTCTTGGAAATTATTTGACCCTTAGCACCAATTTGACAAACTATCATGAGTATGGCCAAGTGGCTTAGGCCATTGTGACCCAATGCAAAATTTGGGGACATGGCAAGTGCATCAGGAATGATTTAATAAATAATCCCAGACTGGGCATAAATCAGATCTAATTGTCGAGTTGTAAGGATGGATTCCTCCTCTGAGGTAACCTCAGAAGTGAAAACATCCTTAGAAATGTAAGGTAACGGTGATTTAAAAAACCACTCTACTAGGAATTCTGGGGGAATCTCAGCTCTGATGAGTCTCTTCCTTATTATCCACTCTTGAATATGATCAGATATGTGAGTGGCTATGTTCTGTCTAAATGTAGATAGAAGATCCATACCGGAATCATACTGAACGGGAAGTTGGAAGTGATTCAAAGTGTTAAGATCCTAGTGGGAGGCCTTCACTGACACCTCGGGGATTTGGTGTAACAGTTCGTATCATTTGGTATCAGGGCCTCCACCTAGGTTCAAGTCACAGCGTGGGTGGCAACTTCAGCATTGCAGTGTTCATCCGGGCCTCGTACGACTCAAAGGGGACACCACCATATGGGCACACATCCATCCTAGAGTCTGGACTGCAGAGCGTGGTGGGATGTTAAGATCCTAGTGGGCGACCTTCACTAACACCTCGAGGTTTTGGTGTAATGGTTCGTATCATTCTTGTAGATATTTTTAACCCTGAAATTGAATCAAAACAAAGATATAGAACACTTAAACTTCATAAATACCTAAAAGACATTCACCGTAAGAATAACACCAAGATATAGAGAAACCCTTAAAGTAGGGTAACACCATCAAATACTCCTTAAGGAAGGAATCACTCCACAAGCCATGCTTGTACAACAATAATATCCAACGTGACTAATACAATGATACTCATCTCTATTTATGCTTTCTCATGAGTATATTTAGGGTTTATGCCTTATTATTATATTATTTCTTCTAACTAATCCCCAACCACCAAGTGGACCATATTCCATTATTAATGCCCACATTGCATTAATTACCCCCATTAGGTACACATTACATAGTTTATTCTTTTTTGGGTACCCATTACATCATTTATTCCCCTTAGGAACATCCCTAAGTAACCCATATTATTCCCCCCTAGGAGATTATTGTTGTACAAGCATGGCTTGTGGAGTGATTCCTTCCTTAAGGAGTATTTGATGGTGTTACCCTACCTTAAGGGTTTCTTTATAGTATTTGTTGGGGTGCAATCACATGTCTTAAGGAAACACCAAAATATTTAATTATCGACCAAGGTTGGTAATCTTAGAGTTGTGGCACAATATATGTTGAGGTAGAATGGGACCTAAGTTTTGGCTTGTCAGACCTTAGAAATGTTTAATAAATAAAAGATTGAAAGATCTTTCAAAATGAAAAATCGATTCAAACTTCAGAAAAACAACAAAGAACTAATTGAACCAATAGATTAGAATATTATCAAGCTATACTACTCTACTCTATGATTAAATAATGGGAAAAGAAAAAAAAACAAACTACTCCTTATGAAAATGGAAACTACTTGATCAATTCTTTAGATTCTAACCTAGAAATTAGAAACAACTTTAAATGAATTTAAAGACCTATTTATGAAATGACTCAACTGACAACTACTTTTAAAAACAAGAAACTATGCTACACAAAACTACCAATTATAGAGTGAATTCAACAAATATTCATATATTCAATTAAGATTTCAAAACTACACTAAACTACCTAATTCCATTCTCCTTGCGGATTTTGAGGAAGTGTATCGAATGTGATGGGAATATGAGTGAATCTATCAAAGTGACTTTCAAATGTGACAAGGAAACAAAATGGAAGTAAATCTAATTTAACTTCTACAAACAAATGCAAATTAAAGATTATCTAACTACAATTAACTTTAAACATGATGATCTATTTTCTACCCATAAGCAAAAGGAATTGAAATCTAGAAGCAAGTAGAAGAGTTGATAAAGATATTTACTTAAACTGAATTTGATTTGAAAACAAGTAGAAAAAGTGATAAAGATATTTATTTCTGAACCAAATTCTATTTCATGAACATCTTCATCATCTGTGTAAATGGAAAACTGATCCTATGCTTGATGAAGAAACTATCAAAACTAAGGTAACTTGGAGAATGAAATTATTAACTCTAATCTAAAATAAGTCTTAAGAACATGAAATAGGCTAAGAATAAAACTGATAGATTCTAAAACAGTAACATATTGGTAAATCAAATATGAAAGACATAATTAAAAAATAGTTAAAGCAAAGTTAAGGAAGATGGGATGAAAAACTAAGAATGATGACAAAAATTAATTAAAACTATATGCAATGTAAAACAAGAGCTTAATGACACCTAAGAATGCTAATTAAAGACAAGAAATATTACAGTTTGAAAACCTGAGGAACTAGGTTTTAATTAAGCATAAAAACAATGCAAAAGGTATTGAGGTCCGAATGACGATCCGGATGACTATCTGAATGACAGTCCGAATGGAAGAAAACGACTCAAACTAAGGGAGGAAGCAGTTTGGATGATCTTAACTATCAGCTGGCCGATGCATATGGTCCTACAATGCAAGGGAAGCAATGAACAGAGTGTTCAGAGAGGAAATCCACCAAAAGGAAACTACACTATTCTATGTCTAGAGCAGGAAAACTAGTTCGAGGTACATAACAGAGCGATATTTGAGAAGAAACAAACTAAACTACAGCTACAAGGAATCTATCAGAACTAATTCTAATTATAGATGAACTTGGAGTATAGGCTAACTAAACTCTAAGTATTTGTAAAAAGCAAACTAAACAAACTAAATAAATTAATCAAACTAATGTACTAAGCGTGACCGGCCACCAATTACATTATGGAGATATCATTCATATGAACAGTAAGTAAGATACACAAATCATAAAACAAAGGTATCATTTACATGAGCAACAGAACAACATATATATTACAAAACATAGATATCATATACAAAACAAATACATAAATTAAACAAATAACACAACTTATCTGCAGAAGACAAAGAAAAATTATATATACAGACGGAATACCATTGGTTGTTGAGGGGCCCTTCTCAGCAATCAAGGGTTGCGCCTTAATCAATCAATCACCACACACACTACTGAGCTTTCATAAACATGAGAATGGAAGTATATTAAATTAAAATATAGTTTCAACATTTCTCTGTCTACTTGTAGCTAAGAAACTAACAGACTATAAAAACCAGAAGACTAACTCGTCCCAATCACAAAGACGTCTATATATACAGAGTTACAATTGGGAGAGCCAGTCGACCCTTCAATGGTCGACTGCTCTAATAATAGGCAGTCTTAATGCAAGAAAACGGATATGCTTAACAATTCACGACAGCTCATGGCCAGGGAACAACCTCATAACAGTTTACAGTAGCGCACTGAGCATCTACCAGGTTCCACGGCGTCAGTTTCCTTCATGTGTTCGTTGAGACGTTAATCCTCTTTGATGTGGGAAAAGAGAGATGTGCTATCGAGCTGAGCGTACAGGAGAGGGAATCTTCCAGAACACCAGCTCCAGCACCATAAGGGCCACATTCTAAATAGAACCCATGTGATGGTTCGCTTTCTAACGGCTCGAGAATATCTCAACTGACGATCTCACAGGTTGAATGAATGTCTGAATGGTGAGATGGATATGGCTGATCATGTGCAACGTGAATATGCATCTAAATGGAGATTCGTTTGAGAGCCATAACCTGTAGAATGAAATATATTTTCCAAGCAAGCCAAGAAATATCAAATAAACATCAATAAATCATAATATGATGATTTTTACCCAAAATTCATGTGATGTGTGAATATATGCATACATGATCTGTTTGACGGTTTGAATGGAAAACAGAATGACTTATGACATCAAAAATGGTGAAAATAATGCCAATTGGAGTGTGTTTTATGATCAAAAGTGGTGACAAAATGGACACCAACAGTATCTTCTTCTGATTCCACCATAGACTCTTCATCTGATGTGTCAATCACTACTGCAACGAGTTCCCCTATAGAGACTTCATCATGTGCCTTCTGGGTCTCTTTGTGTTTTGTAAGAGGCATATCCTGCAATGTAATTTTCTTTTTCTTGAACTAAAGCTTTAAGAACTTCATTTCTGCATTAATATTAATTGTACCCACTGATTGCATCTAAGGATATCCCAAAATAACATCCACATCATCCATATCTGAAGCATAAAAATCTGAATATAGCACATATTTATCCATAGTAATCTATGAATCTTTAAAAATGTGAATAATTTCACCATCAACTTGTGTGCTTTGAATATGTTGGGGAGGGACTTGCAATTTTTTGGCCAAATTAACATGGATGAATTATGCTTGCAACAAGGGCTAATAGAAACAATAATATTCTCCTTTTGAATACATCCATGAACTTTCAATATAGAAAATATACCCTTATGTTCCACTTGATCTTTGTGCTTAGTGTGAGATCACTTGTCTAAAAGGACTTGTTCAAGGTCTTCATCAGAAAGTTCTTTCCTATTAGCATAGTTTAGTGAAAACCACCATACCCTAGCATCAGCTTTGAAATAATCGTCTATAGAAACACTCCACAAGTTTCTCCTCTTTTCTTGCAGTCTTTTAAGCATTCTTCAATACTAAATCCATCATATTTTCCTGTGAAATACCTCATGTTTTCCATATCCTCAAATGTAAAACTAGGGTTTGAAAAAATTCACTTACTTCTTGTTGCAATCCTAGCTTTGAACCGAAAAATTTAAAATGGCCATAAATCGATCACTCTTGCTAAAAATTGTTATTATAACTTGTTTATGGAACTGGAACAACCACTTTGCATCTACTGGTGCAGGCGTAATAGAAATCTAGGCACCCTGTCGAAAGATATTGGCTCTGCAATCTTCGCGCCCCTCATCGAAATTCTGAAAAATAACTGATTTTAAATCAGCGATATCGCCACTTTCCGGACTCCAAATGAGATGATTTTTTTTTTTTAAATTGGGTATTTTTTCAAGAGGAATTTAGATATGCAATTTTTTGCTTCTGAATCTGCACAAAAAGTTTTAGAAATTGATCTAAAATTCGCCGCCAAATTTTACCCTAAAAAAATTTCCAGAAGAAGAAAGAAAGAAAAGATTCTCCACTTGATGGCAAGGAATGAGCTCTGATACAAAATGATACGAACCGTTACACTAGAACCCCGAGGTGTTAGTGAAGGCCTCCCACTATGATCTTAACACAAAAATACCATCACCAAATCGTAGAAGTTATGATAAGCAACAGATGGTAATTCAATGTACCATTTAGCTGCGACACTGGTTAGGGTTCTTTGGAAAAGTCTCAACCATATTGAATCATCATTTAGTGAAATAGAAGAACACCATAAGTGAAATGTTGTAACGTGGTCCCCTGGATCTTCTTCAGTGTTTCCTTCAAACATGACGATGTCCGAAAGAAGCTTGGTTGGAAGAGGAGGCTAGGTAGGGTCATGACCCACGGGGTTATTCATAACCTTTGAAAGATCTGACAAGATTAACTTTTCCAGAAAGGATAAGAGAGGCCTTGTCGATGGCATATGAGTTTATGGAGTTGAGTAAGGAATACTACTTGAACAGTAATTCCCATAAGGTTGGTTAGGGTTTCCCCCAGCCATCGGTTGTGATGTGAAAGGATTCTGAAAAGTGCTCCATCTGTAAGCCAGTGGATTACTCCCTTGAGGTCCACTCCATTGAGGTTGAGTATAAGTACCTCCAACTAAAAAAGGAGTTGAAGTGTATGCTATACTACCTCCTCCACCAAAGAGTGAAAAATGAGTGTTCCATATAGGTAGATTAGATGTTTGAACATTCAATGATTGCAAACTGTAACCTGTGAAGGGGTTCGAACTCACAAATTGTGCAATGGAAGGAACAGGCATCAAGCCTACAAATGGTGTTAAAGGAGCAATATGTCCTCCATGTCAAGGGAATCCATGAGTAAAAGGAGAAGAACTAGTAGGACTAGTCTGTGAATTGTGAATAAAAGGGGATGATGTGAACAATACCCTAGGTATCCCAGTGAAGTGAACATTGGAAGAACTGATGGTTGATCCGAAGGGTATAGAAGTCAAAGCAATATGAGTGCTCGATGACTCTAAGGATCATGTATTAAAGTTTAGTGAAGTGATCAAATCATAATACATCTGCAATGAGTTAGGTACCAGAATCTTCGCATGAGGAGGATAAAATCCTCCCGGCGGAATGGAAAATGTGGGAATGTGTGGACCTCGCGATCTGTCTCCTATGCTGTCCATGGTAAAACCAGATGTAAACCTATACACACTTAACTCAAGTAAACCTAAAGAGATGACTCACGTTAACACCGGATCGTCAGGTCAAATTAATGGTGGGTTAAAATTGTTGAATGTGGTTTTCATTGATGTCAAAGGAGTTCAATAATGTCAAAGGAATAACCAAGGACAGGATGGTAGGGCAAACTCAGTAGAAGACAAAGGAATAACAAAGGAAGTAATGACATCACATGTATGATGATGTGGCATGGTTTATGAAGATGAAAATACACCTAATGGTGCTCTATTACATTCATGATGTCATTATTACACTTTGATGTAGTTGTATAGAGATTTTTCAGTTTGGAGAAATTCAAGAAATTGACTAAGTGTTGGAAAATTGGTCCAAGTGGCCTCAGGAAAATGCCCGTAGTACCTCATAGGAGAATGATAAAAAGTATCTGAAAGCACCATGATGTATCTTGTTGATCTGTCTACCTGACCAGTGTCTCAGTTTGTCTTGAGAGTGTATGAGGAGGAAGTTATAGGTTTGCCAAAACAGGGTTTTAGGCAGGTTTGCACCAGTTTAGTAAAATGCCTACCTAGGTCAGAGGAAGATGAGTTTGAAGGTGAAATCACTTTGGTTGTTCTCAATGAGAGGTACTACATAATCTAGTACCATTGGTTTAGGATTTTGGTGAAATAAAAGATAACCCTTGGAGATTTCACAAATTGTGTAAGTATAAAAATGTTGGTAAAAATGCGTGAGTGAACTTAGTAAAATGCTCGTCATTTCCCGTGGTTGATTTCTTAAAATATTTTGAGGGTATGGGTCTCTAGACTGTTGATTGGTGCATCCAACCATATCATTGGTTTGTCCAAAAATTCTCTGTAGGTGCAGGCGTAATAGAAATCTAGGCACCCTGTCGGAAGATATTGGCTCTGCAATCTTCGCGCCCCTCACCAAAATTCTGAAAAATAACTGATTTTAAATCAGCGATATCGCCACTTTCCGGACTCCAAATGAGATGATTGTTTTTTGAAATTGGGTATTTTTTCAAGAGGAATTTAGATTTCCAATTTTTTTCTTCTGAATCTGCACAAAAAGTTTCAGAAATTGATCTAAAATTTGCTGCCAAATTTTACCCTAAAACATTTTCCAGAAGAAGAAAGAAAAAAAAAATTCTCCACTTGATGGCAAGGAAAGAGCTCTGATACAAAATGATACGAACCGTTACACCAAAACCCCGATGTGTTAGTGAAGGCCTCCCACTATTATCTTAACAAAAAAATACCATCACCAAATCGTAGAAGTTAAGATAAGCAGCAGATGGTAATTCAATGAACCATTTAGCCACGACACTAGTTAAGGTTCTTTGGAAAAGTCTCAACCATATCGAATCATCATTTAGTGAATCAGAAGAACACCATAAGTGAAATGTTGTAACGTGGTCCCTTGGATCTTCTCCAGTATTTCCTTCAAACATGGGGATGTCCGAAAGAAGCTTGGTTGGAACAGGAGGCTAGGTAGGGTCATGACGCACGGCGTTATTCATAACCTTTGAAAGATCTGGCAAGCTTAAATTTTCCAGAAAGGGTAAGCGAGGCCTTGCCGATGGTATATGAGTTCAAGGAGTCAGGTAAGGAATACTACTTGAACCGTAACTCACATAAGGTTGGTTAGTGTTTCCCTGAGCCATTGGTTGTGATGTGAAAGGATTCTGAAAAGTGCCCCATCTGTAAGCCAGTGGATTACTCCCTTGAGGTCCACTCCATTGAGGCTGAGTATACATACCTCCAACTAAAAAAGGAGTTGAAGTACATGTTATACTACCTCCTCCCCTAAAGAGTGAAAAAGGATTGTTCCTTATAGGTAGATTAGATGTTTGAACATTCAATGATTGCAAACTGAAACCTGTGAAGGGATTCGAACTCACAAACTGTGCAATGGAAGGAACATGCATCAAGCCTACAAACGGTGTTGAAGGAGCAATATGTCCTCCATGCCAAGGGAATCCATGATTAAAAGGAGAAGAAATACTAGGATTAGTCTGTGAATTTTGAATAAAAGGGGATGATGTGAACGATACCCTAGGTATCCCAGTGAAGTGAACATTGGAAGAACTGATGGTTGATCCGAAGCGTATAGAAGTCAAAGCAATATGAGTGCCTAATGACCCTAAGGATCATGTATTAAAGTTTAGTGAAGTGATCAGATCAAAAGACATCTGCAACAAGTTAGGTACCAGAATGGTCGCATGAGGAGGATAAAATCCTCCCAGCGGAATGGCACATGTGGGAGTGTGTTGACCTCCCGATCTATCTCCTATGTTGTCCATGGTAAAACCAGATGTAAACCTATACACACTTAACTCGGGTAAACCTAAAGAGATGACTCGCGCTAACACCGGATCGTTAGGTTAAATTAATGGTGGGTTAAAATTGTTGAATGTGGTTTTCATTGATGTCAAAGGAGTTCAGTAATGTCAAAGGAATAACCAAGGATAGGATGGTAGGGCAAACTCGGTAGAAGACAAAGGAATAACAAAGGAAGTGATGACATCGCATGTATGATGATGTGGCATGGTTTATGAAGATGAAAATACACCTAATGGTGCTCTTGTACATTCATGATGTCATTATTACAATTTGATGTAGTTATATAGAGATTTTTCAGTTTGGAGAAATTCAAGAAATTGACTAAGTGTTGGAAAATTGGTCCAAGTGGCCTCAGGAAAATTCCCGTAGTACCTCATAGGAGAATGATAAAAAGTATCTAAAAGCACCATGGTGTATCTTGTTGATCTGTCTGCCCGACCAGGGTCTCAGTTTGTCTTGAGAGTGTCTGAGGAGGAAGTTATAGGTTTGCCAAAACAGGGTTTTAGGCAGGTTTGCACCAGTCTAGTAAAATGCCCACCTAGGTCAGAGGAAGATTAGTTTGAAGGTGAAATCACTTTGTTTGTTCTTAGTGAGAGGTACTACATCATCTAGTACCATAATTTTAGGATTTTGGTGAAATAAAAGATCCACCTTGGAGATTTACAAATTGTGTAAGTATAAAAATGTTGTTAAAAATGCGTGAGTGAAGTTAGTAAAATGCTCGTCATTTCCTGTGGTTGATTTCTTAAAATATTTTGAGGGTATGGGTCTCTAGACTGTTGATTGGTGCATCCAACCATATCATTGGTTTGTCCAAAAATTCTCTGTAGGTGAAGATATTGATCTGCCAAAACTACCTCCTAGCTTGATTTGCACTACTCCATAAAAATGCCCATCAAGGAGAGAGAAAGAGGTTTCAAAGGATGAAATTGGTCTGGATGGAATCACCTTGTTGGCCTTTATCCATTGGATGTCTCATACTTCTGATTTGATGAAAATAAAAATCTCCTCATGTTAACATAGGGTTTGATAATTTTTCCTAAGTGTTAAATCAATAGTTTAAAGGGCTATTTTCAAATGCCCACCAAATGATGCATGTGTATCAACAAATTCAAAAGGTGACATGGATCTGTTCCTTGTTCAAGTAGTTATCTAGTCATATTTACATTTTTTCTTATGATGGTCACATGTGCAAGAAATCAACCTGCCAAAGTGAGAAAAATCTTGTTTTGCATATTAAGAACAAATGAAATTTGTCCAAGTGTTGAAAATGAAGGTTAAGGGGCCATTGGAAATGCCCACTAGAAATTGTCCATGTACTGATAAATTCATCAGTTGGAATAGGTTTGTTCCTTGATAATCTAGCCAACTAGTCATGGTCTTAGATTTCACTCTGGGGTTACACGTGCGAAACACGAGCCTGCCAAAATGAGAGAAACTTTATCTTTTTGTCTAAATGAAGTTTGAGAGGTCATTGGAAATGCCCGCCAGAGATGGTCCTTGTGTTGATAATTTCTCCAGATAGCATGGGTATGTTCCATTATGAACTGACCATCTAGCCATGATGTCATTCTCTTCTTTGGTATTCACACATGTGAACAATTGATTTGCCAAGTTGAGGAAAAACTATTTTTACACAGTATGTGAATATGCCAGCAATAAGCCTGATAATATATGTTAGCAAGTTTTTGTTTAAATTTCCCAGCTAAGTCAATTTAATAAGTAATAATTAAGATGTTATGAAATAGAGGAAATTAACTACCAACTATTTATCAAAGCAAATTAATTAAACCAAGAAGTATTTTTTTGAAGTGGTGCGCTTGATAAAAAGGCAATTTCTAGATTGAAGGACGTGATTATGGAAAGGGTGTGATGTTGAAAAGGCATGATGACAAGATACATGAATAAACTAATGAAATATAATAAGTCAGAGTTTATTAAAAAACTAGAGCTGATATTTAATTAAAAACCAGGGTTTGTTATTTAATTAATAAAAATAGAGTTAATCTTTTTGAAGATGCATGAGTATGAAAAGGCACGAGCCAAGTTTGAATAGATGAAATGGTTAAAATATGAGATAGATAATATATAAAGAAGCATTTGAGATGGAAGGAAGATGTCTCAACAACCTAGATCAAAGGAGAAGAAAGATCAGATAGAGACCAATGAAAATGAAGAAACATAATTGAAGAAAAGAAGTTATGAAAATCTGAAAAAGATAGATAAGGGTTGAAGGGTGGTGCTAGGGAAGGTTGTAGCCTGCTAAGGGTGTTGTAGCATCCTGTCAGTTGTAGCTGAAAAAACAGGGTGTTGGTGCATCCTTCAGTTGTAGCTAAAAAATTGGGTGTTGGTGCATCCAGGAAGTTGAAGCTTGCAAATTATTTGTAAATATAACTTTGCAGTAATAGAAAGTTTTGGTGGTTTTCCCACTTGGGATTCCACGATAGAATTGTGTGTTCCATATTCTTGTTGATTCAGTTTTTAATTGTGATAAAAAATTTAAAATAAGTGTAATACTAATTCAGCCCCCCTCTCAGTATTGATTGATATTCCAACAAAAATATCTCACAAAACCTTCAGTTTGCAAGTCTTCAACCTCGATTGTATGTGGAATTAGTGAAGTTTGAGTAATAAGGTGAGGTTCTCTAGGTGGTTCAGTCATTCCTACTGGCTCAAAAGAGCCACTTGATTTTATCATGCACCACTAAGGTCGTGGTGGAGGCTCTAGAATAAGTGGAGGAAGGTTTTTCAATCTTCTTGACCTATGGAGAGGTGGTTCGTCCACAGCTAAAAATAATCTAAACAAATAAAACCTAGGGCCAACTAGAACAAGAGTAAACAATCAACACACTACTAAAAATTTCCTATAGTGATCCAAACCAAGAAGCCAGCTAACCTTCCAAAGGAGAGTCTGGGATGATGAGGGCCCAAAACAGACCAGTGAAGGGACAGATAAAATTTATTTGGGGTCCACAATACAAACACGATGGGGCCAAACGCTGGAATCACCCAACCGCCTTCCCAAAGAGTTGCAAGGGATTTCCTCTTAAATATGTCCTAGGTGTAATGGAAATATCCTTCCATTACCACCCGTGTAGAGCCCTAAGAGTCTGGATACTAAGGCTACCAACACTATAGAGAGGGTCCGGAGGGGATATTCTCAGGTCAAATCCATACGCATGGGCAGGGTAACTGAGCCTGAAATCCAAAAGCACCAAAAGGTACTAGTGAATCCCAGTATGCGCACTGACTATGGTAGTTTGACTGCTTTGGATAGTTAATGACATTATTACAATTTGATGTAGTTATATAGAGATTTGTCAGTTTGGAGAAATTCAAGAAATTGACTAAGTGTTAGAAAATTGGTCCAAGTGGCCTCAAGAAAATGCCCGTCGTACCTCATAGGAGAATGATAAAAAGTATTTGAAATCACCATGATGTAGCTTGTTGATGTTTCTACCTGACCATGGTCTCAGTTTGTCTTGAGAGTGTCTGAGGAGGAAGTTATAGGTCTACCAAAACAAGGTTTTAGGCAGGTTTGCACCAGTCCAGTAAAATGCCCACCTAGGTCAAAGGAAGATGAGTTTGAAGGTGAAATCACTTTGTTTGCTCTTAGTGAGATGTACTACATCATCTAGTACCATTAGTTTAGGATTTTGGTGAAATAAAAAGTCCACCTTGGAGATTGCACAAATTGTCCAAGTATAAAAATGCTGGTAAAAATGCCTGAGTGACCTTAGTAAAATGCTCGTCATTTCCTATGGTTGATGTCTTAAAATATTTTGCGGGTATGGGTCTCTAGACCGTTTATTGGTGCATCCAACCATATCATTGGTTTGTCCAAAAAATATTTGTAGGTGAAGATATTGATCTTCCAAAAGTGCCTCCTCGCTTGATTTGCACTGCTTTGGAAAAATGCTCATCGAGGAGAGAGAAAGAGGTTTCAAAGGATGAAATTGGTCTAGATGGAATCACCTTGTTGGCCTCTATCCATTGGATGTCTCATACTTCCAATTTGATGAAAATAAAAATATCCTCATGTTAACCTAGGGTTTGATAATTTTGCCTAAGTATTAAATCAATAGTTTAAAGGGTTATTTTCAAATGCCCACCAAATGATTTGTGTGTATCAACAAATTCAAAAGGTGACGTGGATCTGTTACTTGTTGAAGTGGTTATCCAATAATATTTCCAATTTTCCTTATGATGATCGCATGTTCAAGAAATCAACCTGCCAAAGTGAGAAACAAATTGTTTTGCATATTAAGAACAAATGAAATTTATCCAAGTGTTGAAAACTGAAGGTTAAGGGGCCATTTGGAAATGCCCGCCAAAAATTGTCCATGTAATGATAAATTCATCAGTTGGAATAGGTTTGTTCCTTGATAATCTGGCCATCTATTCATGATCTTAGACTTCACTCTGGAGGTTACATGTGCGAAATACGAGCCTGCCAAAATGAGAGAAAGTTCATCTTTATGTCTAAATGAAGTTTGAGAGGTCATTGGAAATGCCCGCCAGAGATGATCCTTGTGCTGATAATTTCTCCAGATGGCATGGGTATGTTCCATGATGAAATGAGCATCTAGCCATGATTTCAGTCTCTTATTTGGTAGTCACACGTGTGAAAAATTGATTTGCCAAGTTGAGGAAAAACTATTTTTACATAGTATGTGAATATGCCAGCAATAAGCCTGATAATATATGTTAACAAGTTTTTGTTTAAATTGCCCAACTAAGTCAATTTAATAAGGAATAATTAAGATGTTATGAAATAGAGGAAATTAACTACCAGCTATTTATCAAAGCAAATTAATTAAACCAAGAAGTATTTTTTTGAAGTGGTGCGCTTGATAAAAAGGCAATTTCTAGATTGAAGGATGCGATTATGGAAAGGGTGTGATGTTTAAAAGGCATGATGATAAGCTACACGAATAAACTAATAAAAGATAATAAGGAAGATTTTATTAAAAAACTAGAGTTGATATTTAATTAAAAACCAGGGTTTTTTATTTAATTAAAAAAATAGAGTTAATCTTTTTGAAGAGGCGTGAGTATGAAAAGGCACGAGCCAAGTTTGAATAGATGCAATGGTTAAAATATGAGATAGATAATATATAAAGAAGCATTTGAGATGGAAGGAAGATGTCTCAACAACCTAGATCAAAGAAGAAGAAAGATTAGATAGAGACCAATGAAAATGAAGAAACAAAATTGAAGAAAAGAAGTTATGGAAATCTGAAAAAGATAGATAAGGGTTGCTGCTAAGGGTGTTGTAGCATTTTGTCAGTTGTAGCTGACAAAACAGGGTGTTGGTGCATCCTTCAATTGTAGATGAAAAATTGGGTGTTGGTGCATCCAGTAAGTTGAAGCTTGCAAATTATTTGTAAATATAATTTTGCAGTAATAGAAAGTTTTGGTGGTTTTCCCAATTGGAATTGTGTGTTCTATCTTCTTGTTGATTCAGTTTTTAATTGTGATAAAAAAATTAAAATAAGTGTAATATTGATTCACCCCCCCCCTCTAAGTATTGCTTGATATTCCAACAAAAAGATCTCACAAAACCTTCAATTTTCAAGTCTTCAACCTCAGTTGTATGTGGAACCAATGAAGTTTGAGTAATAAGTTGAGGTTCTCTAGGTGGTTTAGTCATTCCTACTGGCTCAAAAGAGCCACTTGATTTTATCATGCGCCACTGAGGTCGCTGTGAAGGGTCCACAATGAGTGGAGGAAGGTTTTGAAACCTTCTTGACCTACAGAGAGGTGGATCCTCCACAGCTAAAAATATTCTAAACAAATAAAACCTAGGGACAACTAGAACAGGAGTAAACAATCAACACACTTCTAAAAATGTCCTACAATGATCCAAACTAGGAAGTCAGATAACCTTCCAAAGGAGATTCTGGGATGATGAGGGCCCAAAACAGATCAGTGAAGGGACAGATGAAATTTATTCGGGGTCCAAAATATAGACACAATGGGGCCAAACGTTGGAATCACCGAACCGCCTTCCCAAAGAGTTGCAAGAGATTTCCTCTTGAATATGTCCTAGGTGTAATAGAAATATCCTTCCACTACCACCCGTGTAGAGCCCTAAGAGTCTGGATAATAAGGCTACCAACACTATAGAGAGGGTCAGGGGGACAGTCGTAGGTCAAATAAATACGCACGGGCAGGGTAACTAAGCCTAAAATCCAAAAGCACCAGAAGGTACTAGTGAATCCCCATATGCGCAGTGACTATGGTAGATGCTCAATCAAATAGCAGAGGGGTATCTCCAACTACTCAATCTCACAGGACCTTGTGCTTAACTTTGGTGTAAGTGGAGCTTCCCAGTTCACCTTCGACAGAGGTGGATTTACCTAACGAATAGCCACTATGGTATGAGTTTGACTTCCTTGGATAGTTAATGACAACCTTATCCAAACCACTAACCTAAGTTAGTTGGTGTCAGAACCTAAAAAGAAAAAAATACTACTTCATTTTATATTTAATATTCTTTTTAAGGTTGTTTTTACTCAAAGGGTAGTGTATGTGTGCATGGTGCTATTACAACTAAAATGGAAAAGCATGGTAAATGTGTAATAAAATGTAAAAATGCTTCCACTATTTTTATTTTTTCGCTTTTATCTTTCCAAAGAAAAGTACTAATAAAGTAAACCTAAATGAAATGAAAATTTTCTTTTTTTTAAAGATAAAGGCATGTAACTACTACTATTTATGAAAATAAAACTAATGCATTTGTTAAACAAAAATACTTGCTCTTTTTTTGAATTTTTCTTTTAAACAATAAAAGAAAAACTAACTACGAACAAGTAAAACACACTTCAAATACTCAAGTGTATATAAATCTATACCTAAGATTAAAATAACATAAAACTAGCCCTCATAGAATTCTCAAGACAATAAGTTCAACTAGTTAACTCAAATAAGAAAAGGAATTAACTAACTTGGTAAAAAACACTTTGAAACTGAAAGATAAGAAAAAGATACCAAGTAAACTCCTTCAAGATACCAAACCACTCTCAATTAGACCAGCAATCAAGAAAAATTGGTCAAAGTGTCCACAAACCAATTACTCAAACTTGAAAGACCCGGGTACAACCCCAACAAGTCTTAAAGATTAAAAAAAATCCAAAGGAAGAGCAAAGACCTAACTACAGACTGCAAACAGGATGAAATGGTCCCTTAAAGAGAAATAGAGTTCAAAAATAATCAAAGTAGAAGCCAATAAATTCAACCCTTACCTACAGGGGCACCTGCGACGGTAAATACAACAACTAGCATGTAAATCGCAGGTGTAACATGGACAACCCACAGGTAACAGGGTAAAATCACAACTGTATGTATCAGCAAGCCACGGGTCTGCTTCAAAAGAAAAGAAGAAAAGAAGAAAAAATCAAAAAATACCAAATCCAAGTCTAAAGCAAGGGTATGTACCCTCTTCAAACCCTTATAGAAACTCTAAAACTGACTCAGACTGAAGAAAACCTACACAAAGGACCCCCGGAGCAATAAAGGACTCCCAAGTGGAGTCTCCAATTCTATTGTTGGGAAATTAATCCTATGACCGAGAAGTTACTGAGGTCACCAATGTACTATATAAGACTTATAAAATTTAAAACAATTGACAAGTGTACAACAATATCTTTCTTAATGAAAAAGAACTCGGGTTTATAAGTTAAGCAAAGAGTACCTTGAATACTAGATGGTTTAATATCCAAGCTTTAAACCCTAAGTCCTTGATCTGCAATCTTGAGTAAAGAAATTGCACAACAGAGATACCCTCCTCAAAACATTTGGCTAAATAAACTTGAATAATCAAACATGAAACTCATACATAAGCAAAGCATGAAAGATTCACTAGATCCAATTCACATATTAGACACAATTGTTTATGGGAAAGAAAAGTCTCTTTTATTGATCATATGAATGCCAACAAATACCTATACCTAATTATATAGCAGCACCAAGTTATGGACTCTTAATCCTCTCCTTAAGTATAAATTCCTCCAACATTTCAATATATTAAGAGTTATCTTCCTCTCCTATGGCCTTCCCCTTGTATTTATAGCAAGTTTAGGAAGATATCTTTGAGAAGAAAGTATTTGGGGAAGGTATGGAAGTTAAATAAACTCCTCTAACTACCCCAAATTCGATTTTGGTTTTTACTTTTCATAATTTTAAGAGGAACCTTGATGCAGGAGCATCAATGTTGAGTTGACAATGTGATTACATGTTCACATGTTGTGGCTATCATGAGGACAAGCTGTCCTGATGTGGACAGTGTAATTTGTTTTTTATGTTTGACATTTTAATCTGCAGAATATGTAACCACCTTGTGCGTTGTCGATTTTGAGAGGATAGAACATAGTGGCAATTTGATACTCCTTGCGTGGAGGTCAAGCCAGTTAGCTAATCTGTTGTAAGATGATAATGACTCCTCTAGTGATGGGGAGAGTGAGATTGTTAGTTTGTTTTGTTGATTCAGCCATTCTGTTTTTGGGAGCCGAATGGATAAAAAGGGTAGAGCTGAATGAAAAGGGGGGGGTCGTTTTGGTTGGAAAGTAAATTTTCTAGCTATCTGTTAGTGTAATTGGAAGATATGTGTGTCCGATTGGGTTAATGTGCATCTTGAATGAATAATGATCTAATATTCGGTTAGGCAGTTATAGGCCTGATTTCTGTGTGAATGAGTCTCTGTTTCACATCTGTGTGATTTGCATGTGCAGTTGAGAAAACCCAAATCATTTGCAGACCGACCACCATTAAGTAGTTTGAGTAAATTTCTTATTTATCTTTAGTTCCTAGCAAGATCCGAACGAAGACTAGGTTGGATTGATCAATTCTCTAATCAATCCACGAGAAAATCGCAGAGTCATGGTCGATTCACACAACAGAGGCTGGATGGCTCAGATCCAAGTCGAAAGGAAGATCGGCGGTGGGGAAGCATCGATCAAGTGAATGTGCACTGGATTTAGCATCTCCGCAAGCAAAAGAGTAGTGTTTCGTACTGATCAAAGATCAACGAACGCAATTCCATCTAGAAAATATCGACGGTCAAGATCGCATTCCGTGAAAGGAAAGAGCCTGGGAGGTAACGGCTCGAGTTTTGAAAACCGCATTGCGAAAGAGTCTTGCTGAAAGCTCTTTCAAGAAAACACGAAAGACGCTCCCACAATCCGCAAGTTGCAGAAAGGAGTGTAGCGGAAGGGGAGTTGCGGAAAGGTGGCTGCAGAAGGACCATTGAGGGAAGGCGATTGCAGAAGGATTATTGCAGAAGACTGCCCAAGTCACGAAAAGAAGGTGGTTCTGCAAGATTGTTGTGGAAGGTCAGTTATGACTGCCAGAAGCCTGCAGAAAGACTTGTTTTGGAGAGAAGGGCCACCATTGAGAAGGATCTAGCTGGTTTTCAGCTAAGTCTGGGGGTTTGATTTCAAAGAATCACCCTATTTCCTAGGAAGGTGTAGGTTGGACGGGCTGTGGTCATTCCCCCTGCACCAATTTTGGTATAAGAGCGGGCTTTGCTCATCACAACAGAAGAGAGGCATGGCTATATGTTTGGGAAGAGAAAGAGCTCGTGGCAGAGAGAGACCAGCAACGAATGCAAAAGTCATGGAGGAAATGAGAGAAATGCAAGCACATATGGAAGTTGTAGAGATGGGTAGACGAAGAGACCAAGAAGTAGGAGACGTGAGTGACCCTAAAGAAGAGGAAAAAGGAGAATAAGCAGCACCCATGCAAGAGACACCAGAGCTAAGATACTTTCGATCAATTCTTGGAGCAACTTCAAGGCTGAAACTTGAGTTGCCTACCTATGAGGGAGTTCTCACTGCGGAACACCTCATTGATTGGATCAGTGATTTAGACAAGTACTTTGAGTATGATGAAGTTGAGGGGAATGAGAAGTTCAAGTTTGCAGTGACCAGGTTGAAAGGATATGCGCCCCTATGGTGGGATAGCGTGCAAGATGAAAGGAGACGAAAGAAAAATCCATTGATAAAGAGTTGGGATAGGATGGTAGCTAAGATGAGAGCCAAATTATTACCCAAGGATTACCAGCTAACGTTGTACTGACAAATGCAGAACCTTAGGAAAATATTATTGACTGTAAGCAAGTACACTAAAGAATTCTATAAAGTGAACCTAAAGACAGGTTATGTGGAAGAATCAGAAGAGAAGGATGCTAGTTATGTCAATGGTCTTAGAATGGAGATTCAAGATGAGATCATAATGATATCACCAATAACCATGGAAGAGGCATACCAATCTGCCTTGAGAGCAGAAGAGAATTTATTGAGAAAACAGAGTTTCAATAGGGGCATGGGTTCAGCCCAAGGAAGGGGGAAAACAGCTGGAAGAGGAAGGTTTGCATCCCAAAGAGGAAGACCCAGTAACTTAAACCAGCAAGGGCACCAAGGTAGAGGAGGTGACCAAAGAGGGAGAAGACATTACCAAGGAGGTAGGGGTAGAGGAAGAGGCAGATAAACTGTCTACAGTTGTTACAAGTGTAACAAATTGGGACACGGATCCTTTGAGTGTCTAGAGAAGGAAGACATAGGACAAATGTTAGTTTTTCATAATTTAATTCAATAGATCTAGGATCTTAACTGAAAGAACAACATGTACAGCATATCAAGCATAAGAGACAAGAGACAAGAGACATAAAACATTTCACCGGGGAAAACCAATAAGGTGAAAAACATCGCAACTTCCTCAGAGATAGAATAAGCATCAATACAAGGATCACCATGATCAAACCCAAGATATAGATATATTTAGTAGCATGCTTATCCTCCACTTGTGTGCACCCTCCTCTTCTCTCACTAATGCAAAGTGAGTGATAAATAGAATGTGTAAAATGAGAGAGACACACTCTCTATTTATACACTAACTTGACTTGCCTTTTAACTTTAACTAGGTCGGCCCCAATTTAACCACTTAACATAATACTAACTGGGCCGACCCAACTAGGGTGGCTAATAACCCTTTAACCCACAAGACTCATATAGGGATGACCCCTTCAAGGTGGTCTAATAACCCATCAAGTATAAGTTACAACACTTACAATATAACTTGCGACACTTGCAAGTACAACTAACGACACTTCCAATCGTAGGAATAATACATCTACTTTGGGGATACAAGAAAGTACAAATACAATATACAAGTGAATATCTTTCGAAGTTACAAATACATCAACACTCCCTCTTAACTAGGAAGGTATTCTCTTGACACAAGTCATCAACACATATAGGCACAAGTCTTCAATTCTGGAGCTGGATCATCATCACTGGATCACGAAGCATCAAATCATCGTCATCATCACTGCTATTTCTATCTCAATCAATCTCCAATCTACTCATCATAGGAATTTCTACAGACCCAGCCCTTTTTCATGCTGGATGTAGGCCTAGCCTCCATGTAGGTCTTCATCATCTCTGCGAGCAAGCCATCAAGTAGGTACACCTCAGGACTGATTATACTGCCTCTGCAAAACTTGCAAGATCTCCCAGGACTGATTACACTGCCTCTGTAAAACTTGCAAGAGCATCTCAGGACTGATTATATTCTTGTGCAAAACCTATGTACCCTACTGTCACATCATCATATTTAGATCACCTCATAGTCCACGAAGCACAACCCAGATGCACACACATCACAACACTTACACTCACCGGCATGGAAGGACTTTCCTCTGACCATCTGAGAAAGGTTCAGCACTTACATCAACGACCATGGAAGGAATTTCCTCTGACCATGTTAGAAAGGCTACAGAAATTACATCAATGACCATGGAAGGACTTTCCTCTGACCATGTCGAAAAAGCTCAGCAATTACATCAACGACCATGGAAGGACTTTCCTATGACCATGTCGGAAAATCCATGACAATTACATCAATGAACATGGAAGGACTTTCCTCTAACCATGTCGGAAAAGCCATGCCCAGCCCTTACATCTCACCATGGGAGGACTTTCCTACCACCATGTGAGAATGGCCCAACCCTTACATCTGTACCATGGGAGGACTTTCCTACCACCATGTGAGAATGGCCCCACCCCTTACATCTACACCATAGGAGGACTTTCCTACCAATGTGTGAGAATGGATCGTGTGCATCTTTGTCTCCGGACTCATCACTTCCCCTTGGAAGGAATCTCGATATGAGGTACACCAAGTCTCTCTTTGAAGTACTCAAACTTCACTCTGGCCAGCGGCTTGGTAAACCAATCGGCTATCTTCTCGTCCGTTGCAAAATACAGGAGCTTCACTGCTCCTCTCTGCACCATATCCCTAATATAGTGATATTTGATCTCAATGTGCTTTGACCTGTCATGGAACACTGGGTTCTCTGACAACTTCACACAACTCTAGTTGTCGCAATATATACAAGTAGCATCCAACTTGAGATCAAAAAACTCAGACATAGCATCCTAAGCCATACTGCCTCACAACTAGCCGAACAAGTTGCAACATACTCTGCTTTGGCTGTACTCAGTGCCACACAGGACTGCTTCCTGCTAAACCAAGAGATCATACCAGATCCCATACTGAAGCAGTATCCCGAAGTGCTCTTCCGATCAATGGCACTTCCTGCCCAATCTGAATCAACATAACCCTCCAGGTTAAAATTTTGATTCACATCATACTTGAGCCCATAGTCAACTGTACCCTTCAGGTACCTCAGAATATTCTTTGCAGCAATCAGGTGAATGTGTCTCGGATCCGTCAGGAACTGGCTCAAGGTGTTAACAGCAAAGCAAATATTTGGTCTTGTATTCGTCAGGTACATTAAGGACCCAATCATCTAACGATACATCGTGGCATCAACCGACATAGATGAACCATCACACAGAAGCTTTAGGTTCGATGCCATAGGTGTGGCCATGGCCTTGCTTTCCATCATCCCGAACCACTTCAGGATCTCTACTGCATACTTCCCTTGTCCAAGGAAGATTCCATCTCCACTCTGCCACACCTCCATACCTAGAAAGTAATGCATCATACCAAAGTCCTTCATCTCGAACTCGACAACAAGCTTCCTCTTCGTGTCGGAATCAATCTATCCTCACTTGTCACAAACAGGTCATCCACATATAGTAGGAGTGTCATAGGATTTCCTTCCCCAACCTTCTAGTAAACATTGGAATCTGCTTTACTCTTGGTAAATCCCAAGCTAGATAGAAAGCTTTCTATCCTACCATACCAAGTCCGAGGAGCTTGCTTCAAGTCATACAAGGATTTCTTCAACCTGCACACATATGACTCCCTGTCATGTGTCTCAAAACCGAGTGGTTGCTCCACATACACTTCCTCTTCGACTACACCATATCCATTTGGTGTATCTTCCACTTCATCACTATAGCCAGAGAAAGTACTGTTATGATGGAAGTGTATCTGGCTACAGGAGCAAAAGTCTCTTCATAGTCTATTCCCTCTTTCTGGGAGAATCCATGAGCTAGAAAACTCGCCTTGTATTTATCTATGCTACCATCTGCAACATGCTTGATCTTATAGATCCACTTGGAAGTCACAACAGACTTCCCTTACATCCCAAACATCATTCTTCATGATCGACTGGTATTCCTCGACCATGGAATTCTTTTGTTACTGCATCCCGGATCCTGGGAACTTCAGATTCTTCAATATCTTCAATAGATAATTTTCTTGAACTTCATTGCTAGAACAAATGTTGTTTGTCCTTCTTTTGTAGGTGATTGTACACGATCTTTCCTACAAGTCAAATTCAATTGCATGATTAGAAACTTCTCATATTTTCTCATAAAACACATTCTTATGCATAAAGATATATGTCATACAGTCATGCAATTATCTTAGCCAATGCTTCAATACAACATTTATCCATATCCTGTATTCACAGGGTAACTTTCTAGATGCCTTCCATCTCTACCAGAACATGTGTTAAGAGTTTACACTACTCCCAACATGTTAGCAAAGAGGTTTCATTCTAGATAAATAGCAATGGAATTTTGTACAGTACCATAGGCCACTTACCCATTACTTGCATATTAGTAGTATCTTGTTCATTAATGCAACTTTTATAAAATGCAAAATGTGCATCCTAAATCTAGGAACATAAGTATGTACATGACTGGACAACATCATTTAAGTAATCATATAATAAATGATAATTCAAATACTTATCTTTGTTTAGTTGTAGGGTGGACTCCCTCTCAATCTTTACTTCCTTGCAGGAACTACTGGAGTGTGCTCCCTCTTGATCTTTGCTTCCTGGATTACCTGTCTTTGAACTTATATTCATCCTGGACCACTATGCATGCTTAAGTGTGCACTAGTGTCATCCTCAAGATCTCATACATGATCATACATCCATTAGTTTAATCTCACTACTATCAAAACATTATGATCCTAAATAAACTTAACATGTATGGTCATGATTATTTCACACACAGGTAATTTATCACAAGCATTAGTATTCAAGGTTTCAGGGAGGAATTCTATTACTTATGCATATTCTTATTGACCATAGGACTCTTCTGGTTAGTCATATCATCAATCAAAGTAAGAAACATAATATGCATAAACTGTTGATTACTTAAATTTATAACTTCAAGAATAATCATTCATACAAAAGTATAAGATCCTAACACAAGGTAGGATTCTAACTTGATATAGGAGAAACATACCTGGTTATCATGTTTGCTAGTTATGTCTAACATACCCAAACAATGTCTTCTTGTTCTCTTCAATGACTTGTGCTTAGTAACCTGCATAACTCATAAGTTAACCATTGTAGAACCAAAATATAAATACCTCGTAAGTAGAGCTTCTATAATGGCTATGGATGAGTCTTTGTCTTCATGTCATAATGGTCATATGTTCTTGATCTAGAACTTGATTTGTATTTCTTGATGTACCTTTCATGTTAGCGAACAACATCAACCTCATACAACACCACAGTGCATTAGTACAATCATAAGTGTCATAACCCTAATTAATGAATATCTTCTATCATTCACATGCATTCATACTTTTACTAGGGTGATGAGACAAGTCTAAGATTAATCAAGATTGTACTAACCTCAATAATATGAAGACAAACATATCATAAACTTAATCATGAATAGATTTCAAAACATACCTGTATCTCTTCATGTCATACCTATCGGGATTGCTTGTAGCCTTCTCATGTAAAGCCTCAACCTCATCTCCCTTGCGAACTGGAACTTCTTCACTTATGCAGGTGTCCAATTCATTCTCTTCTAGGATTAACCCAATCCACTTTGATTTGCTGAAATTGGATTTGGAGCTGGATTAGGGTTTGTCAAAGAAACCCTAAAACTTCAAACTTTGAATTTCAAACTTCTGATTGGATGGAAAGATGTGACTTGCTGAGTTGATTAATCTGGCATACTTCAATTTTGAAAACTCCAAAATTTGACCCCTCAAAATTGCCTTTGAAACTTCCGGATCTTCTTGACAAGATCCCGAACTAGGTTTTGATGAAGCCTAGTCTTCTTCCCATCCAAAAGGTTCAATCTTGTGTTCTAAACTTTGATTTCCTGAGGAGCTTCCATCCATGGTCATAGATTTCAAAAATTCCAACTTTTGCAGAAGCCCTAATTTTCCACCTTTCCGATCAAACTCCCGAACTAGGGTTTTATCAAGCCCGACCTTCTTCCCAACCAAACAATTCGATCTTGGTCTCTAAATTTTGATTTTGATGAGGAGCATTCATTTGTGGTCTCTGATTCCAAAAATTCCAACTTTCTCCGAAGCCCTAAATTCCCGCAACAATAACAAGCCAAGAATGAAGGTGCTTAGAATCCAATTCTGTTTTGACAGACATATGCACCTTATTGTTTCTGGTGCATCTCTGAAATTACGAATCCACAGGATCTGAAACTTCGTCCTATGGTAGCCTAACCTGTATTCTTTCCAAACCCATAGTTCTGACCTCAATTGGATTCTCTGAGAGAGAGTTATGCCAAGTGTCACAATGTGACCTGTTTATGAGATAAAACAGGAGAGCGAAATTGTACGGAGTGCCATGTGTCACTGTTTCAACTTTGGCCTCTGAAAAGTGGACCTGTGAAAGTAAATCCCATGCCCTACCTGTGACATTATATGAAATTTCATTTGGAGCTTCCTAGCCCAAGTTGTGACCTTTTTTCCTAGGTCACCTGTTTATGACTGAGATCTAGAAGAGGCAGAAACCCTAACTTGTACGGATCATAAATCACAAATTCCCATGAATCAGATGATATGCTTTAGAAAAAAGGTACATGGGGATGTTATCTACGACCTGTATAATTTTCAAAACCTGAACCTTCGCCAAAATGGATTTATAGCGAAAGTGCCACGATGACTAGTTTTTGCTATATCGAGCCCTAGCTTCCAATTTGTCGCAAGTACAACAAGTCTCATAAATGCCATATCATGCCTTCCTTCAGTCTAGCTCTTATACCATGTTAGTTTTTCATCATTTAATTCAATAGATCTAGGATCTTAACTGAAAGAATAACATGTACATCATATCAAGCATAAGAGACAAGAGATAAGAGACACAAAACATTTCACCGAGGAAAACCAAGAAGGTGAAAAACCCCACAACTTCCTCAAAGATAGAATAAGCATCAATATAAGGATCACCATGATCAAACCCAAGAGATAGATATCTTCATCAGCATGCTCCTCCTCCACTTGTGCGCACCCTCCTCTTCTCTCACTAATGCGAAGTGAGTGAATAGTAGAATGTGTAAAATGAGAGAGACACTCTCTATTTATACACTAACTTGACTTGCCTTTTAACTTTAACTAGGTCGGCCCCAACTTAACCACTTAACATAATACTAATTGGGCTGACCCCACTAGGGTGGTCTAATAACCCTTTAACCCACAAGACTCATACAGGGCCGAACCCATCAAGGTGGTCTAATAACCCATCAAGTATAAGTTACGACACTTATAATATAACTTGCGACACTTGCAAGTACAACTAACGACACTTCCAATTGGAGGAATAATACATCTCCATTGGGGATACAATAAAGTACAAATACAATATACAAGTGAATATCTTCCGAAGTTACAAATACATCAACAAAAAAGAGGAACCTATGTAGCTCAGAATGAGCAGCAGCAAGAGTAGATGACAGTGGCCGAGAATATGCCAGAGAAGTGAGAGTCTTTGATGATGAACAAAGTCTTATTGAAACCTGAAAAGGAGGAAGTGGAACCGGATCAAAGGAAGGCTTTATTCAAGACCATGTGTAAAGTTAGAGGGAAGTGTTGCAAGATGGTGATTGACAATGGGAGCACTGACAATCTTTTTTCCACAGAGATGGTGGAGAAACTGATTCTGAAGAGGACCAAACACCTTGTTCCATACAAAGTATCATGGTTGCATAAAGGACATCAAATCCTGGTAAGTGAAGAAAGTGAAGTTGAGTTTCAAGTAGGTACATATAAGGACAAGATTGTATGTGATGTTATGCCCATCGATGTTTTCCATATTCTTCTAGGGAGACCATGGAAATTTGACAAAAGGGTAGTGCATGATGTAGGAGAAATTGTCATAGTTTCGTGCAAGATGGGATAAAACATATTCTTCATCCTTTGCAAGGAAAGAGTTCGACAAAGAAGCAAGCATCTAAAGTCCTGATGTTGACAGGGAAAGAATATTTGAAGAAAATTGATGAAAAGGAACTGAACTATGCTATGTTATGTAATCCTAGAGTGGTAGTGATGAGGACTAATACTATAGATCTTCCTGGGGAGATTCAGGAGATGCTAGGAGAGTTTAGTGACATTGTGGTAGATGATTTTCTTAATGAGTTACCACCAAAGAGGGATATAAGTTACCATGTTGATTTTATTCCTGGATCAAGCTTACCAAACAAGGCAACATACAGATTGACACCTGAAGAGAATGAAGAAGTTAGAAGGAAAGTACAAGGATTATTAGACAAGGGGTTGGTTTAGAAAATTCTTAGTCCATGTGCAGTACCAATAGTACTTACCCCAAAGAAGGATTGTGAATGGAGGATGTGCACTGACTCTAGAGCAATTAACAAGATTACCATAAGATATAGATTTCCATTACCCAGGATGGATGACATGATGGATTTCTTGAGTGGAGCAACATGTTTTTCAAAATTAGATCTGAAGAGTGGATACCATCAAATCAGAATTCGAGAAGGAGATGAGTGGAAGATAACCTTTAAGACAAATTATGGGTTGTATGAGTGGCTGGTTATTCCATTCGGACTGCCCAATGCACCAAGCACTTTCATGAGATTGATGAATGAAGTCTTGAGATATTTCATAGGTAAGTTTGTGATAGTTTACCAAATGATATTTTGATTTTCAGTAAAACAGAAAAATAACACTTGAAGCATCTAAGATGTGTCTTAGAGAAATTGCAAAAGGAAAATTTGTTTGTGAATGTGAAGAAGTGTACATTTATGAAATTAGAACTAGTGTATTTGGGTTTTGTTATCTCAAAAGATGGATTGAAGATGGATCCAGAAAATGTGCAAGCAATCATTGATTGGCCTTCACCTCGAAGTATTTTTGAGGTAAGGAGTTTCCATGGATTGGAAATTTTTTATAAAAAGTTTATAAATAATTTTAGTGGTATTTGTTCATCTATCATTGAAACAATTTGGAAGGATAAGCAATGATTTAAATGGACAACAGAGGTTGAAAGTAACTTTCAGTTCTTGAAGAAGAGGATTACAGAGCAACCAGTATTGAAATTACCAGATTTCAAACATCCTTTCCAAGTGAAATGTGATGCCAGGGGAGTAGCAATTGGAGTTGTACTCAGTCAGGAAAACAGACCTATAGCTTATTTCAGCGAGAAGTTGAATGATTTAAAACAGAAGGATTCATCTTATGACAAGGAATTCTATGCTATTGTCCAATCACTAAAGCATTGGAGACATTATTTGATGACTAGAGAGTTTGTTTTGTTTTATGATAACCATGCATTGTAGTACATCATGCAACAACCTAAGTTGAATTAGAAGCATGTCAAGTGGGTTGAGTTCATACAAAACTTTACCTTCGTGATAAAGCACATAAGTGGGCAATCAAATCGAGTAGTTGATGCCTTAAGCAAGAGGCAATTGATGGTGCAAGAAAATCTGATCCAAGTCTCTGGATTTGAGCACTTAAGAGGTTTGTATGAGACTGACATTGACTTTCAGAATGCATATAGATTTTGTAAGAATCCTGTGGAGGTGGACAAAGAGCCATGGATGGAGTATATGTTGCAGGATAGTTTACTCTTTAAAAACAATAAACTTTGTATTCCCAAATGTTCCATGAGGGAGAACCTGATATAGGAGAAACATAGTGGAGGAATGGCAAGTCACTTTGGAAGTGATAAAACCTTTGGACAATTAAGCCAGTTTTATTTTTATCCAAAGATGAGGTCTGAAGTTGAAACGTTTGTGAGCAGATGTAGGGTATGCCAGCATGCTAAGGGAAGGATCCAAAACACAGGCTTATACACACCATTGCCTATTCCAACTAGGCCTTGGTATTCTGTGAGTATGGATTTCATTTTGGGTATGCCAAAAACTCAGAAGGGAAATGATTCTATTTTTTTAGTTGTGGATAGATTTACTAAGATTGCACATTTCATTCCATGTTATAAGACTAGTGATGCCACACACATTGCTAACTTGTTTTTTAATGAAGTTGTGAGGCTACATGGTTTACGTAAGAGCATTGTATCTGACAGAGGACCTTGTGAAGTTCATAGGTCCTTTTTGGAGGACCTTGTGGAAGAAGTTGGGTACCAAGTTGAACTTCAGCTCAGCATATCATCCACAGTCTGATGGTCAAACTGAGGTAGTAAATAGGAGTCTAGGTAACATGTTGAGAAGTCTAATTGGAGGGAATCCAAAGCAATGGGATAAAGTGTTAGCTCAAGCAAAGTTTGCATATAATGATTCACCAAACCAAAATATAGGAATGAGTCCATTCCAAATTCTATATGGAATGCGCCTAAGAGGAGTGTGTGAACTTCATGATTTGGGTCAAATGGAGAAGAGAAGCGCAGATGGAGAAGAGTTTGCAACAAGGATTAGTGAACTAGAACATCAAGTTAAAGCAAGGTTGCAGCAGAGTAACAATAGTTACAAAACCAAAGCAGATTCCAGGAGAAGAGAGAAAAACTATGAGGTAGGATATTTGGTTCTAGCACATCTGAGGAAGGAGAGATTTCCAAAAGAGAGTATAAAAAGTTGAAAATGAAAAAGATTGGACCCTGCAGAATACTCAGAAAATTTTCAGCAAATTCCTATGAATTGGAAATTCCAATAGGGATTGGTATATCACCCATTTTTAATGTTGCAGACCTGTATACTTATGTGACAGATGATACAGGACGAGTGCCAGAAGTCGAAGATCTTCAGTGGCGAAAGCAGATGCCTATGGCCCAACAATTAGAAACTGAGTCAATCTTGGATACCAGAGTGACAAAGAGTACCAGAAAGAGATACTACTTGGAATACTTGATCAAATGGAAGGGACATCATGTAGAGGATTCTACATGGATGGATGCTAAAGAATTGGAGGAAAAGGGTTTCTCAGTAGCTGACTTACTGAACAGGGATTCATAATTTTTAACCTTGGGAGTCTGATGCAAGAGCATCAATGCTGATTCAGCAATGTGATTACATGTTCACATGTTGTGGCTAGAATGAGGATGAGCTTTCCTGATGTGGACAGTATAATTTGGTTTTTTGTTTGACATTTTAATCTGCAAAATATGTAACTGTTAAATTTTCAGAATTTACTTCAATCTGATCTAGGATCTTAACTGAGAGAACAACATGTACAGCAAATCTACAGCATATCAATCATGGACACAATAATGCAAGCACACAAGAGACACAGAGTTTACTTGGGGAAAACCATAAAGGTGAAAAACCCCAATAACTTCCTCATAGATAGATAGAGCAATGATACAACCAGAATACAAGAGATAGTCTTCTCCTAGAAGCAGAGCCTCCTCCTCCACAAGTGCGCCACTCTCCAAAGTGTGAGTGAGAGAATAGAATGTGAAAAATGAGAGAGACACACTCTCTATTTATACACTAACTTGACTTGACCTTTACTCAACTAGGTCGGCCTCAACTTAACCACTCAACATAATGCTGACTTGGTCAACCCCCACTAGGGTGGTCTAATAACCCTTTGACCCACATGGTTGACCCCCAATAGAGTGGTCTAATAACCCTTTGACCCACATGACTTATACAGGGCCGACCCCAACAAGGTGGTCTACTAACCCATCAAGTATAAGTTACGACACTTACAATATGAATGACGACACTTCCCTATAGAGGAATAATAACATCTCTATAGGAATACAATATACATATATGTGAAATACATTCTGAAGTTACATATACATCAACAGTAACCTCCTTGTGCGTTGTCAATTTTGAGAAGATAGAACATAGTGGCAATGTGATACTGAGGTCGAGCTAGTTAGCTAATCTGTTGTAGGATGACAGTGACTCCTCTAGTGATGGGGAGAGTGAGGCTGTTAGTTTGTTTTACTGATTTGTCCATTCTATTTTTGGGAGCTGAATGGATAAAAAGGGTAGAGCTAAATGAGAAGGGGGGGGTCGTTTTGGTTGGAATGTAAATTTTCTAGCTATTTGTTAATGTAATTGGAAGTTTTGTGTGTTCAATTGGGTTACTGTGCATCTTGAATGAAGAATGATCTAAGATTCTATTAGGTAGAGCTGTGTGCAATTCTTGGCCTGGTTTCTCTATGAATGAGTCTATGTTTTGCATCTGTGTGATTTCCATGTGCAGTTAAGAAAACCCAAATCATTTGCAGACCAACCGCCATTAAGTAGTTTGAGTAAATTTCTTGTTTATCTTTAGTTTCCATCAAGATCCGAATGAAGAATGGGTTGGATTGATTGATTCTCTAATCAATCCATGAGAAAATTGCAGAGTCGCATTCGATTCACACAACACAAGTTGGATGGATTAGATCCAAGCCGAAAGGAATATCGACGACGGGGAAGCATCGATCAAGTGAATGTGCACTGAAGTTAGCAGCTCCACAAGAAAAAGCGCAGTGTTCCACATTGATCAAATATCAACGGACGTGATTCCATCTGCAAAAGATAGATGGTCGAGATCGTGTTCCGAGAAAGGAAAGAGCCTGGGAGTTAACGGATCAAGTTGCGGAAACCGCATTGCGGAAGAGTCTTGCGGAAATATCTTTCAAGAAAACACGAAAGACGGACCTGCAATCTGCAATCCGCAAGTTGTGGAAAGGTGGCTACGGAAGGACGCATTGCGGAAACACTATTACGGGAAGGCGATTGCAGAAGGATCATTGCGGAAGACAGCCCAAGTTGCGGAAAGAAGGTGATTCCGCAAGATTTTTGTGGAAGGTCAGTTCTGACTGCCATAAGCTTGCGGAAAGCCCAGTTTGGAGAGAAGGGCCACCATTGAGAAGGATCTAGTTGGTTTTTAGCTAAGTCTGGGGGTTCAATTTCAGAGAATCACCCTATTTCTTGGGAAGGTGTTGGTTTACAGGCTATGGTCATTCCCCCTGCACCAAACCCACAAGTATAAACCTAACAACAAGAGGGTAAATCGTGATTAAGATATAGGAAAGTAGTGGGCACAACATTTTTAGGGAAAACCACAAGTGGTCAATGGAGCACCAGTGGGTGACCCACGAGATGTCAGTTAGGGAGTCGCGGTTAGGTCATAAATATGTATCACAATAATGGAATGAACTGGAGAAACAATGAATGATCAAGGTCATATGCATCTACATAAAATTATGGCTCTTCAATCCATAATTTCCTTTTGTGTGAGTGACATTTCAGTGTAGTCACGGACGGAGAAGTCCCAGTTTGATTGATAACAATAATTGTCGGTTTTGTGTGGTTTCCCCATAACCGTGGATTTTTTGTGGTGGATCCATAACCATGGTTTTTGTGTGGTTAAACCATAACCATGATTACAATAGGATTTAATAAAATTCCAAAAATTGAAAAATTCATGATCTTTGGTGTAGTTGATGTTTTGCTGCAAATCCATTCATAGATTCTAATACAGTTGATGAAATTGAATTCCGTTGAAGACCCATTTGAGATATCAAAGAGAGATATCCATCCATATAACATACTTTCTTTGTGGTTTCCTAAGGAGTGAGAAAATGTTTGGTGAATATTTGGTGATGCACATGCACTATTTTGTTGACATATGTTGCTTCAGTCGATGATATCTCTCAAACCAGGAATCCAAATGAAAAACCACGAAATACCCATTTTAGCTGATCGAAATACCTTTCCAATGAGCTATGTTAGATCCTTTGAAATGTTATGTGGATTCTGTATCACTTTTTTAAATTGGTTGTACATGCAGCCACATTGTGTACAAACATGTGCTACTTCAAACAAGCATATCTTACAAACCAGGAAACGAAATAAAATTCCATGAAATTCCATTTGAGATGACGGAAAAAAATTTGAAAAGCGGTATGGTAAACCCTATAAAACATATTTTTGATTTCGCGAAATCCCTCTAAATTTTGTTGAATGTGAGAGTGCCAAAAGTAGAGGGCCAAGGGTTTGTAGAGTAGCATGGGTTGTTGTTGAGGTTGTGGAACCTCCATGGCCAACATGGACACCCTGTAAAATTATTGAAAATGTTGCATACCAATGGATGTATTAGATACATGTATGGTTCTCTTTGTAATGGTGAATAAATATCTGAGGATAGAAAAATATGTGAACTCGTAGTAAGCTTCAAACCCTTGTTCTGATGGAGAGCGTACCTGCTATGATACCACTGATCCAGATCTTGGGGGATGAGATCTGGAAGAGTTGAATGCCGAGAGAGGAGGAGAAGAGATAGCCTCAAAGCTGAAGTGGAATATGGATTAGTTGTTAGAAAGAAACATTAGCGAGATTTGGGATGTTAAAAGCCTAGATAGATAAATATAGAGTAAATATGCCACGTGGAGGGGTGAGGCTCAAAGAGGGTTCTTTGAGCCTCACCTCTCAAGCTATACTAAGAAAGGCCCAGAACTAATAACCCAATAATAACGCAAAAAAAAAGAGAAATGTAGGATGCCAAAAATAATAGCTTGCTTTATTGAGAAGGCATAAATACCTTTATATAATATTATTGAAATGTGCCTTGAAGCCATACCATGGAACAAAACCATGGGCTACCAAATACCATGGATGGGTGTGTATTCTAAATTGTGGGTTGTATGGAATATTCCAAAACCATGGATGGAAGAGGATGGCCTCTCCATTTAATGTTTTTATGATCAATGGGAGAGGGTGGCATCCCCGTTTAATGCTTTTATGACTTATACATCCGAATTTAGACCATATGCCCCCTAAAATTTGGATCAACGAGTGCCAAATTTGTTTGGGTTGTTTTCGGCTATTTTTCGGAATTGTCTAAAAATATGTAATTTAATCCCGGTTAAGGTATTTGGTTCCATTTTCTAATATGGGTTAACAGATCATGGTATTGGATGCTACATAATACCTATATTGTATTGTGAGTGATTCATAATGAGTATGAGAAAATAAGAGGTGCGGCTCTAAGTTTTGTTGGTTTTCCCAGTTAAGGGTTTAAAACGTACATATTGGTGAAATTGATGTTCTACCAAATTTAGACATGAGGCCAATTTAGATAATGAAGTTATTAAGAAAACAAAAGGCTTTAAGAGACTTGTTAAATTTGCAAAATCTTCTAGTTTGCAAGATACCCCTAGTAGTAGGAGTTACCTAAGAGAAGAAAATCATAAGAATATGACAAAATTGTCTGATGAAATAGAGGCAACCGAGAAAATGTGTAAGGTTAATGAGATGGCGAAAAGTGTTGTTGAAGAACCTAAGCATGCAAGAACAGGTACAGCTGTGGTCAATTATGATTCTCATAATCATAGAAGGGTTGCATTGACAGAAGATAATAAAGGATGTCCCCCCATGTTGTTTGATCAATCTAAAGGTGATGAGTTCCTATGTAGAGAAGTGCATTCTAAAAATTTTGGATCTCTTCTTTGACCACTTTTAAATGATTTTCTATCCCTTTCATTGGATCCTTTTTATGGGATTGAAAGGGAATTTCCTTTAAAGGTATATCATTTATTCCTAAAGTTCAGATCTCTGGTTTATTAGAAAAGGTTGACTTCATTGTCATCTTTGGAGGCATAAAAAAATGTTCAATAATTACACAAGGTTAGTGACGATCAAGATACTAAAAACAGAAATGCTAGAAGGGAGTCTAAGCTCTTGTTATCATTGTCAGAATAAAAAGATACTAATGTCAAGGATTCCTTGGCTGATGAAAATGGAAATTCAAAACTAAATGAAGTTTATCCCCTAACAAATTCCAAGGTGTAAAATTATATGCCTCATGCCTACAAAAGTGGCAGAAGTCAAGGTCTCGAGGAAAAGGAAAATAGGAAACAAAAGTTGGATGTGCATTTTGATGGTTCTAGTTCTTTGAAAAGGTTAAGAGAGATGAAAGATTTGGATTACATACTATCAAAGAAGTCTCGTTTAAAACCTAGTGTCCACAAATTATCAATCCTTTCGAGAGAGGATTCAAAAGAATCAATGTAGGAGCAGATAAAGCCTAGGAAATCCTCCTTTGAGAGGTCATCCGATTCATCCAAAGCAATTGAAGGACCAATGGAACTTTGCATGAAATTTCCTCAGGGATTTGCATTCCCTCTTGTAGTTCAACTGAAAGTAAAGTTTGCACGCTTTGGGCCTTTTGATGTTTTAGGAGCAATAATTTATTTTAATTCAGGGTCTGCTCCGGTTGTGTTTAAACACAACTCCGATGTAGAAACAACCTATGATTATGATACAAAAAATAGCCTGTTTGGTCAAGCAGATTATGATTGTGAGTACAGAGAGTACGAATTCTTAATCACAAATAGAAAGACTCGTGATACTTTTGAAAGATGGGGAATATATACATAGAGCCTTATCTCATAATCATGTGCAAAATGCTCTACTTAGAGCCTTATCTCATACGTTACATTTATGAAAATGTACTTAAACTAACTTAACCTAAGATAAACCCCTGCAACCATGTACTTTGTTCCTTGCACTTACATTTTTTATACCCAAATAAGAATTCCTATTGAACTTATTTTAAGCATTTTCTATCTTCTCTATCTTTCCAAAGTATCATGACTCCTTTTATTCCTATGAAATTGATATCTTCCCTCTCTTTCCAGGATATCATGAATCCTTCTAGTCCTCATATTATTGCATATTATATAATAAGCACAGTAGTTAACAAATCCCAAACATAAATTCTAGACAGCTACAACTATGCTCCATGACAATGCTCACTTATTATGACCACATAGTAAGATCAAAATTATTTTAAAATATAGTGCAAGTTCACTTCATATATAGAAATACATCAAGCATAATGTCACTAACCAACATAATTTTGAATCGATGAGTCCATTAAATATAAAAAAGTGTTTTGATTGATTGGTTGAGCACTTCATCACTACAATTTTAATTCTTAGTATAACTTTAGAGTTCATGAAATCCCTCTAAAGTTTGTTGAATGTGAGAGTGCCAAAAGTAGAGGGCCAAGGGTTTGTAGAGCAGCATGGGTTGTGGCTGAGGTTGTGGAACCTCCATGGGAAGCATGGACACCCTGTAAAATTATTGAAAATGTTGCATACCAATGGATGTATTAGATCCATGTATGGTTCTCTTTGTAATGGTGAATGAAGATCCGAGGGTAGAAAAAAATGTGAACCCGCGGTAAGCTTCAAACCCTTGTTCTGATGGAGAGTGTTGGAGGGGCCTAGGTTGGCCTATTGACTAGGCACTCTGCCTGACCACTCTGAAGCATATGTCGACAGGTCGCATCGACTAGTATAGGTCGGGTCAGTTGGATAAACCGATAGACTATTATGTAATTGTATTTGCATATATATATATATATATATATATATATAGGCTGTTGAGAAGATGTACTAGTTAAGATTGGTCCTATGATTGTATTCTGCTCTTGCTGGTTAATATAAAGGCTTGTGTTCTCTCTATATGTCTCGTCTCGTGTATCTATATCATTGTGTATGCTTTTCTTATATCATGTAATCTATCTATGGTAACCACATGAACCTTGGGACTACAAAATCTGGTTTTGTTGCCGGTTGATGCACGAAAAATAAATAGCAGCATGACCTATGATTTTAGAACAAGAAATTAGAGATTTGTGGGAGAAGAAAATCGTGAATTATCTGAAGAATTATGCACGACGTAACAAGTTGACGATTAGCCAAGCAAGAGATCGATTCTTCTCCGAGACCCATGAGAAATTTGTAGAGTTCGTGCCGACTGCCTTGAAGAAGCTTTTGGATGAAAAGACCAGTTGATGAAGCAGAGCGGAAGCTATTGTCGAAGCTGATCAATGGAGGATGCACAAATTTGTCAGAGTTGTGTGAAAAGATTGCAAACGATTTTTGTGAAGAGCAGGCAATTGAAGATCGAGTCTCGGTCGACGAAATAAGAAGAAATTTCTTCATCGAATTAGCTGATCAATTTTTGTGTTCTCTTTCGATCCTATTGTTCAAATTTCTGATCAACAAAGGTGTTGCACATATAGTCGAAACAAGACCGTTGCATCTCCCACCCCTTCCAAACTCTAATTGGAAGGAGAAAGAACGTAAGTGTGAAAAATTTGTAAAGGAATGTGAATGGGAATTTTTCTTGAACAAATGATGGTCTGCACTTCCCCAGTGATCTAGAAATCTTCAGGCCAGCATTTGGGGGGTGATGAAGCATGCTCTGATGTACCTAGTTTGATGAAATTCGACATATGACAAGATGACATGGCCAGCAATGGAAGAAAATATGACAAAGAAAGACTTTTGAGTCATAAAATCACCCCAGATATTCAGAAAATTGAAAGAGAAAAGAGGAGGCAATGGCATGAAGAGCTGCAGGAGCAGGCAATTGTGCTTCGGAGGATGCAAGGATCAAATGTCATGACAAACACAGAAGGAAATATTCCAGAGCCAAGCCGAGCCTGTGATGATCGGGGTGTCGAAGAAGACCTGTCGCCGATGGATGAAGACTTATTGATAGAGCGTGGTAGAGCTCTATAAGTTCAAATACCTGAAACAGTAACACCTCCTTCTCCATTTCGTTTAATACAAAGCGTTCGATTGCAAGAAATTATCGGGGAAAATCTCGGTCTCCATGCTGGTCAATCAGGAATTTGGAGTCATCGAAGTATAGAAGGTGATGATATTAATAGACTATTGATTCATGGTCAGAGGAAGGAAATTGGGTGTCTTTTCAACTCGAATTTTTGAATAGAAGCTTTCATCTTGTGTACTCAGAACATGAGGAAGCGCCCCCCTTGCCAATACCAAATTTGAGCGACTCGATAAGCATGTCGGAAAGCCCGAGATTTAGTGAAATCCCGTTCAAGTAGAACTTTAACTCGATTTCGACAGAAGTGGTAGAAGAAGGCATATCTAACGGTACAAAAGAAGTTATAGTCACTGATTTTGAAGACAGAGAACCAAATCCAGAGAGACAGCTAATTCAAATTGACTAAGAACTTAGTTCTGATTGTGGAAATAACCCACCCACACCACCATCACATTCTCAAAATAATACACCAGCAGACATGGCACACACAACAGCACACCTTCCGTTCTATGAAGGTGACGAAGACCCAATACGACACTGGTTTGTGTGTGAAGCAATATGGACAGCCAATCAAATCACCAACGAAGAAATACAGGTTGCTCCTTTTGTTGGTTCGTTAAGGAAAAGAGTACTAACATAGTACATGGGATACATAGCAAAGTCACCAAATGCAACCAAGGCACAAATCAAACAAATCTTTTTGGCCTTTTTCATGATCGAAGATGCGACATACCTAGTGGCAGAACGACTGAAGACGACAGTCCAAAAGCCGACAGAAACTGTCAAGGAGTATGACAAGAGGTTCAAAGACCTCCTAAGCAAATTAGACTACGAGATTGAAGAAAAAATATTAATCAAATGGTTTATTGCTAGTCTAATAAATAAAATCAGAATGCATGTTCATCGACAAAGTGTTAATACGTATGCAAATGCACTAAAAGTAGCACTAGAAATTGAAATGGATGATGAATACCCTCTAGTACCCATGGATAGACACGTCAACGAACGCCTTGAAAGTATGGAGCAGGCTATCCGAAATATGACACTAAAAGGGCCAGAATTATGGTGTACAACTTGTCAAACTTCAGGACATACCAAAGATTCTTGTCAAATTGAGGATCGGCGACAAGAAGTGAAACTCATCCAATCCAGATGTTTCTGCGATCTGTGCAAAGAGTATGATTCACATACCACAAAGGATTCTCCATACAATATGAAAAACAAGAAGGCAAGATGGTGTCAAACTTGTGAAGTGAATACACATGCAATTGAAGATTGTCATCTGAACCTGAAAAATCGACAAAATTATCATGCAGTGTACCAGAAAAACTATGTCGAGCAGCATCACGACAAAAATATAGCAAACAATTGATTTGAGAGAAATGATGGAAGAAATAACCGGTACAATCAAAACATGAACGACAAATATCCAAGGTATAATGATTGTCGGTATGATCGGTGATATGATGGCTACAATAGACACGGAGAATACCAGAGTCATGGTCGTGGCGGTGTAGGTCACGGTATTCGATCTAATTGACCTGGTGCATGTTTCACATGTCTCAGTGAGGATCATCGGCATGTAAAATGCCCTTATAAGGAAAGAACTAATCTTAAATTATGTACAAAGTGTGGGGTAGGCAATCACTATTTAGATGATTTCCCTACCATGATTGAGAAAATAAATAATAAAAGAATGTTCATGTTTTATCTTGTATTTCAAAAAATGATGTGCTTCGTACAAAAAACTTGCAAATTGTAACTAGGAAAGGCACTCACATTGGTCAATATAAACCACAGATAAGTAGAATTGTCGATAAAGAGGATTACCCAAATCCTATAAAACAAAAATCTGTGTACAAAGATGCATCCGACATATTTCATGACTTAGCAGCACACGAAGATGTCGAAGAAAACCGACAGGAAGTTCTCAATGAATTGCTCAAATTAATTTCAAATGAGGAATCTATAGGAAAAATGATTGACCTGTTGCATAAATTAAAATATAAACATGTCGAGCAAAGACAAACTAAAAACATTTGCCGACTAAAACAAAAAGAGAAAAATGATGCTGACCCATTAGTTGACCTCGACACAAATGGATATCATGTATGAGAAGTCGTACTGTATTTTGGATCCCAAGTGAATATCATGACTCATGATATCCGGGACCAACTCGGTCGACCAAAACTACAGGAATCAAGCATCTATTTAAAGCTCACAGATCAAGGATTAATTCAGCCGATTGGAGTATGGAAAGGAGTCGAAACTTCCATTAAAGGCATCATGACAAAAGTAGATTTTGAAATCATCACTCCCAAGGACGATGCGATTTCTTTCCCCACCTTGGTCAGTCGACCCTGGGGATGAAAGATGAAGGCCTCAATTTCCTTAGACAAAATTCGTATCAAGTTGAAAGGCAATGGGAAGAAGGTTATCATACCAATCTTCCCATCTCAGGGAGAACCTTGGTCAGAACCTACAGAAATCGACAACGATGTTCGACAACTTTACCACATAGACAATAATGAAGATCGCATTGAGCCAAATACCCAAGGAGAACTTCACCTCGGAGATCCTATCTCGTTCGGATACAATTCCGATGTAGAACTTTATGACCGGAAAATAGAGAACTATGATTTACATGCAAAAGAATGTTGGACTGTGGAAGCCATCTCAAAGAAGCAAATAAGGAAGTGTCTCTTAGTATCATACACACCGAAGATATTCGAACAAAAAATGTGAGCATATCCAACACTTGTTCCAGAAAAAAATGCACAGTTAGGTAATTCGACATTAAGGTATAAAGAACGTGATTCACCTGTTGTACATGTCGAATAGGTATCAAAACATGTCAAAGAGCAAGGCCGACTACAAAGTTTGGTAGAGACATTTACTCGTCAAGCTACGAGATGGTGGGACACCCATCAGTCAAAACTCCAAATCTGGAATACTGCATCAACATTTTTCATAGAAAGGTTTGGAGGAAGAAAATTGACAACTCAGGCCGACATCCCTCTGTTTACGCAAGGACAAAATCCTAAAGTTCACATCGACTATTGCGAAAGAGAATGGAGAAAATTGGGCTATAAAGATGAAATAACATGGCCTCACCTCTTCCCGAGAACACTTGATGATCTACCTAACAAATGGTACAAGATGGAAGAAGCGAGGGGAGAAACCTTCTTTTGGAAAGACTTAAAAGAAAATTTTATCAAGGATTTCCAGTTTTCTCCGCAGGATGAGAGGATGGTCGAAGCAAGTAAAAGCATCAAAGAATTTTTGCAGCCAACAGAAACTTTAACACTTGTAGACAAACAAAAAATTATGCAACCACCTACTACCTGATATAACATAAATTCAACAGAAAGCTAGCATTCGACAAGACTGGGCCTAGAAACGAAGATATCATTCAGAAAAATCTTTCAATGGAGAAAGGATCACCCCAACGTGTCGAAGCCCATACGAACAATATTTAGAACAGAGATGATCGAAAAAGACAAACCCGAAAGATTGTCCGAAAAATACTTTCCACCAACTTTCACACAAATCAAAGAAGGTGAAATACAGATAAGTAACAGTCATGCACCAGAATGGATGGACGTGAAGATTAAAACAAAGGAAGTAGATATTTCAAATGACGACCGACCGAAAATGGCAAAGATTGGCGATTAGTGGAGTGAGGAGAAAAGAACAGAAATTTCTAGTATCCTCAAAGAATTTCAAGACGTATTTGCTCAATATTATAGAGACTTGAAAGGACTTGTACAAGAAATGGGAAAGATGAAAATTGATATTAAGCTTGATGCCAGACCTGTAAAGAAAAGACCCTACAAGCTTTCTCACAAATACAAGGATATTGTTAAAATGGAGATAGATAGCATGCTTGCAGTAGGAATCATCTATCCTATCAACCAGTCGGAGTGGGAAAGCCCGATGGTCGTTCAGCCAAAGAAACAAGATCCGACACAACTGAGAATCTGTGTCGACTTTCGCAAGCTGAACAAGGTAACACTCATAGATCCCTTTCCAACTCCTTTCGTAGATGAAATTATTAATGAAGTTGCAGGGCATAAGTGTTACTCTTTCACGGATGGATTCTCAGGGTACAACCAAGTACCTATTGCAAAGGAAGATCAGAAAAAGACAACATTCATGTGCGAATTCGGGTCATTCGCGTACAAAGTTATGCCCTTTAGTTTGAAGAACACACCTGCAGTGTTCTCAAGAATTGTTGTCAAAGCATTTCAAGAATATATCTGCAAAACCATGGCTGTATACTTCGATGATTGGACAATCTATACAATGCTAAAGGATCATTGCAAATGGCTTCGACTGATGTTGGAACGATGTCGACAGATACAATTGTCGCTAAATATTAAAAAGTGCATTTTCACAACACCCATCGGCATATTACTAGGCCATGTAGTTTTCAAAGAAGGAATCAAGGTCGATTACGTGAAGATCAAAATTATCCTCGACCTGAAGCCTCCAGTTAATCCGAAACAAGTACAGATCCTGTTGGGTCATACCGGATATTACAAGAAGTTTATTAGACATTATTCCGATATGACTTATCCTCTCGAAGAATTTCTAAAATATTATCGAGATTATAGGTGGACGTGGGAATGTGACATCTCATTTAACACATTGAAAAGAAAAATGGTCGAAGCACCCATCCTCCGATTTCCGGATTGGTTGAATAAATTTCATGTACATATTGACGCATCTAGAATAGCAGTTGGTGCCATTCTAACACAACCCAGAGAAGATGGTATGGATTACCCTAATGCATTCAGCAGTCGGAAATTGAATAAAGCTAAAAGAAATTATTCCACGACCGAAAGGGAAGCATTAGGTATGGTATTTGCACTTCAGAAATACCGTCATTATTTATTGGCTAACCCTTTTGTATTTTACACAGATCACCAAGCTTTAAAATACTTGATCAATAAACCATTGCATCATGAGAGGTTATGTCATTGGCTATTACTGTTTCAAGATTTTGAATTTGAAGTAATCATTCGACCTGGAAAAGCTAATGTTGGACCAGACCACCTGTCGAGAGTTGACACAGGAGAAGACCCGACAGGATTTGAAGATGACTTACCAGACGCACACTTGTTTCATATTGAAGTAGTCCCTTCAAAACTTGTGGAAATTGCACAATTTCTCGAGGATGGGCAAGCTCCTGAAGGAATGACTAAGAAAAAGAGGAATATCTTAGCAATCAAAGAAACCCCCTACAGTTTGATCAATGGATTCCTCTATAAACTTGGCATGGATGATATATTACGCCGATGTGCACTTGACCATGAACGACAGGATATACTTGCAGAAGCTCATGCTGGACTGGCGGGTGGACACTATCATGTAGACATAACAGCAAGAAAAATCTTGCAAGCCAGACTTTGGTGGTCGACAGTTCATAAAGACTGCCGAGAATTTGTATCTAAGTGTGATAGATGTCAGCGCATGGGCCGACCACTACCAAAAATAGAAATGCCATTGTTTCCAATTAACCCTAGCCTAACATTCAAAATTTGGGCTATCGATTTTATTGGACCATTTCCAGTAGTGGGGAGAAGGAGAGGTGTTCGATATATTATCACGGCTATCAAATATGTTACCAAGTGGGTAGAAGCAGAACCGGTCGAAACATGTTCAAGCGAAGTTGCCGCTAAGTTTATTTATGAAAACATCATAACACGTTTTGGATGTCCCATAACATTGATAAGTGACCAAGGTACGCATTTTGTATGTAAAACCATTGAAGCATTGACTAAAGAATTTGCAGTTGATCATAGAATAAGCACAGCGTACCATCCTCAGTTGAATGGTGTCATAGAATCGTTCAACAAAACACTTACAAAAGAACTGACGAAAATATGCAACATAGAAAAAGATGACTGGGATGACAAAGTACCTGCTGTTCTCTGGGCATACAGAACAACATACAAAAGAATGACAGGTCAGACACCATTCTCACTTGTCTATGGACAAGACGCTATCATCCCATTACATTTTCGATGACATGCACTGACCATTGCAGCAGCTTTACATATTGACGTCGACGATACTCGACAAGAATGGCTACTACAACTGTCGAAGTTGGATGAAAGTTGACAGTTGGCGATAGAACATTAGCGAGTCCAAAAACAACAACAGAAAGTGTGGCATGATATAAATATCAAACAGAAGAATCTGTCAGTAGGAGATTTGGCACTCCTCTATAATAGCCGAGTAAAAGGGAAGCCAAAGAAGCTGCATACAGAATGGATGGGATCCTATGTTGTCGAAACCTTAAATCCTAGTGGATCAGTCCGACTAAGAATGATACAAGGAAGTGTTTTCAAGAAAGCGGTAAATGGCGCCCGACTTAAGCGGTACAAGTCGTGAATATTAAAAAAAAAAACGGTTAAGAAGTAACCGAATCAGAGTACTATAAGCAATTAAGAAAAATAGAAGAGCATGACAAAAGAAGAATTGATGAGAGAGTGGCAGAAGAAGGAGGGAAAAAGCAGAGAAAGAATTTCGACACGTAACCGTCGATATTATAAACATTGACAAGAACGTCGACGATTTGCAGAGGAAAATCAGGCATGACAAAACCATTGGAGCCCGGACCGACGAAACTCAAATAGAGAAGTTCGTCGCCATAACACATCAAACGAGGTCTCTAGGCATCATGATGACAAAGAAATAAAGGTTAAATATACTCACGACGCCAGAAGTAATGCACCTGACGAAGCATCAATATCCTATCAGTCCAATTTAATAACCCCGTCAAATCAACCATCAATACAGGCCTCTATGTCCCGTTCACCCGTGTCGAGTAACTCCACCATAAATCCAGAGCTCGAGGATTCTTGGGCACTCTTTTGCCGAGAACTTGAACTCCAAGATACAGAGCTCCATGACCCCGCCGAAGCTAATTTCGCATTCTTGAACCCTGAATCCGCCATGGCTCCTAGAGAAACTTTAACACCTACCAGAGCCACTACGACAACAGTTAGAGAATTGGAGAAAGAACAAACACCATTGGAAACAAGACTCTAGATGATTCGGAATGCAAAGGAGACATAACCCACTTGGAAGAAAGCATGGAGGAGCATTGAAGATTGGGGGAAGGATTCAGATGGTTGTTGGAGGGATGAAGCACAGCGATTACAGATAGCCACAATTCTTCATTATATGAAGGCACCCTTGTTGGATACCTTCGAAGGACTGAAAGAAGTCATTGCACAATTTATTGTTAGCAGGTATCACAATGGAAAACTTTATTTTGATGTCTCGGTCGACATCAATGGTGAAATAATCCACAAGATAACTGGCCTATCAGATAAGGGAGATGTTGTACCAATAAGTTCAGGAGCGGACTTGGTCGATGAGTTTATTGATACTCCTGCTGGAAAGAATTCTCGAGGCATAGTCATGAGCCAAATTGTCTTTGGAAACTACAAAATTGCTGCCAATATTGTGTCACATGCACTTTCATGGACGGGGAGGGGATCAGATTTGAAACCCAACATGTTGGAAGCTGTCAAGAATATGGCTATGAATGGCAAGGTATACAAATGGGAAGACTTCCTAGCCGAAATTCTCAAATACACATGCCATAAGTGCCAGGAGGAGGGACCTAGCATCTACTACCCATCTGTACTCATATGGATTGCTAGGACCCATCTTCGACCAAAAGGAAACAAGGACTTTTTGGAAGAGCGACTTGTCCTTATGGAAAATTTCCATTGTTTTGCACCTGGAGCAAGTTGACATGGGACTACAACAGTTAAGATTTGGCTAAAAGCATGGTTTATAGACCTTAAAACAATGGTGACAAGATGGAGAGTACCGCAGAATGTTCGTTGAAGTCTACCCCCGATAGCTCACATCCAACTATCTTTGGATGATACAGCAGTATGGTACATGGAAGGAGTAGCAGGTCCAGCAAGGCGACTCGACTATTACCCCTCGGTAAGTGAAAGTTTCACAGATTTAAGTTAACATTCTAACAAAGTATTAGCTATTCTACCCCAAGAAAGAAAAATCAATTTCAATCATGTCGATCCTGTCAGTGATATGGAGCAGGAAGAAGCACACAAAATTCGGTTGTATATGAACACCTTCACTTATCAACCTGAGCCGACACCTAACCCCAAGGTGTTATCACTTACCTAGAATCTCCACATAGAATCAACAGAGACCGAAGAACAATCGGACAGCAGCACAGAGTCCGACAACCCAGAACATCTTTTAACAGATGATAACATGCATAAGGTAGCAGTTGAAATCATTACGGCCCGACAGAACAGAGTAATACCGACCAAGGGGAAAGGGAAAAGACAAGTAACATTTCAAGAACCTACAGAAGAAGACGAGATCGAGCTATATGACACTGCTGCTCAAATTCTTGAACATGCAACCAAGAACAAGTTACCTGTCGAAGATCAGTTCAGAAAATTTCTAGAAACAGATAAGTATCCATCCTCTAGAATTCTTGTTAAAAAACCCAAAATTTTGGTCGAACCCGATGTTGACCTAATGATTCAGACCCCCCCTTCTTCCCCAACTACAATAGAAGAAGAAAGCAACCTCCTAGCATTACCTGCTCCAGTTAACCCATCAAACACCGCTTTGAGTACGTTTATTGCAAACCTTCCGACACTTTGTCCCAACTGGCGCGAGATGGTCATTCAACAACCAGTTTTTGCATCTTTGTCCACTATCCCGGTTAACTTAGCTCCCCCCGACACCATTCAAACTGCAAGCTTACCTTTACCATCGACAACCCCATAAATTGTTGGGCACAAAAAGATCCATCATATCAGAAATCCCGGCCCTTTAGGTCTAGTTTATTCACAACAGACAACTGTCTATACCCCTCTCCCATTCAATACATTACCAAAAGTTGTTCAAAGTGAAAAATCACCCCAAGTCGTCAGTCCCCATGTCGTTTCTACAATTGAGTCTAGTTTAGTTAGTTTGGGTCTATTCGACAATACCATTTCATTAAGTGCATTTACGACATCAGTCGACCTGCCTTCACTCTCGATAAGTCAGTCAAGTTTCCCTGTCGATGGATCGAAGTCTAGTCCGGTTACACAATAGCACAACAAAGAAGCAACCATGATAGAAGCAGTCAAATCTACTTCTACTCAAGCCAAGGAATCAACCACAACTCAAGAAATTGCAGCCGACACAACATAACCATCAGAGCACACAAATATTCTAGATATCAGTACAAGCAATCATGGAAACATCCAGCATAACAACAGATATTCCACCAAGTGCCGAAGTTGTTGAACATGAAACTCCAGTCACCACAGCAGTAGTAACAAGTACACAAACCCAGGCAGAACAAGCTGTTTCCAGCACACAAGCAGTCAGCGATAGTCATCCAGCAACAGCCGAAAAAGACAAGGGGCCAGAACAGCAAATCTTAAGCAAAGAAAAAGAAAAAGAAAATAGTAGCCACAAGAAACACAAAGAGAAGAAACACAAAGAAAGAGAATTGCAGCAGCAACTGCAAATGCAACAAACACAGCCAGACCAATCAAAAAATACTCTTTCTATATACTTAGATCGATTTGGAGTTGCTACAAGTTATCCGCCACAGTTGGCCTCCCAAGAAGAGCTTGATTTACTTGAAGACGCAATTTTCAGAGTGCAAAGATGCCGCCGACATGAATCAAAAGAACATATACTGCAGCTACAGGAAGAAAGGACTACATTCCTAGCTAAATGTGAAAACTTAGCTCAGCAAGTTATCTCACTTCTAGCCAGTTCCAACACGACATCACCTCTTGATAGAGCATATCAGTTATTTGAGTTTGTTGTGTCAATGCTACAATCCGAGCTTCTCAAGAAACAACGGGATCAAGCTGTCGAGGTAGCTTCCCTCATGACAAATTAGTTTACATCCTTTTCAGAAGCTCTCAAAGTACTCAAGCAGTACGATAGTAAAGCAGAAAAACTTACAGAAGTTCTGAACAATTGGTATGTATATTATGGTGACGTTTACAAAGATCTTCAGAAAACTAGAACACTACTAAGCAAACTTCAGCACCAATGCTTGACTGCAAAGGAAGCCCTTATTGAAAAAATTGATAGTCAGATTATCATGGAAAATAAGAAATTGGATAAATTAGAAAAACAAGAAGTTCGGTGGATGTCTCAAGCCCGACGCGGCCTCAACAAACTTGGAGAAATTCAGCCCCGATTCCATCAGTTACTTGCTGCTGCTGAAAGAACAATTACCATATTCGGTCCCGACATGATCCATTTACAGGCTACATCCACTCATGACAAGATGGAAAACTTGTTGAAACTCACAACTCTGACTGTCGACTTCAAAAATATGCTGCACACCTGGGAAGAGTTCTAACACCATCTCTCTGTTTCTGCCAAACTTATTCTTGAAGCCTGTCTCCAGATACCTGATGCTATTGGTTCCAGCTTACCTTCATCATAACCGTCTTAATAACTCTTTTTGCAATTTTGATCTCTCCATTTCTTTAGGACGAAGAAAGATTTTGAGGTGGGGGAGATGTTGGAGGGGCCTAGGTCGACCTATCGACTAGGCCCTCTGCCCGATCACTCTGAAGCACATATCGACAGGTCGCGTCGACTAGTATAGGTCGGGTCGGTTGGATAAACCAACAGACAGTTATGTAACTATATTTGCATAGATATATTTATATAGGATGTTGAGTCGATGTACTAGTTAAGATTGGTTCTATGATTTTATTCTGCTCTTGCTGGTTAATATAAAGGCTTGTGTTCTCTCTATCTGTCTCGTCTCATGTATCTGTATCATTGTGTATGCTTGGCTTATATCATATAATGTATCTATGGTAACCACATGAACCTTGGGACTACAACAGAGAGCATACCTAATGTGATACCACTGATCTAGATCTTGGGGGATGATATCTGAAAGAATTGAATGCTGAGAGAGGAGGGGAAGAGATAGCCTCAAATATGAAGTGGAATAAGAATTAGTTGTGAGAAAGAAACAGTAACGAGATCTGGGCTGTGAAAATCCTAGATAGAGAGATATAGAGTAAATATGCCACATGGAGGGGTGAGGCTCAAAGAGGGTTCTTTGAGCCTCACCTCTCAAACTATACTACGAAAGGCACTCAAAACTCATAACCCAATAATAACGCAATAAAATAAGAGAAATGTAGGATGCCAAAAATAATATCTTGCTTTATTGAGAAGGCATAAATCCCTTTATATAATATTATTAAAATGTGCCTTGAAGCCTACCATGGACCAAAACCATGGGCTACCAAATACCATGGATGGGTGTATTCTAAATTGTGTGTTGCATGGAAGATTCCAAAACTATGGATGGGAGAGGATGGCCTCTTTATTTAATGTTGTTATGATGAATGGGAGAGGATGGCGTCTCCGTTTAATGCTTTTATGACTTATACATCCGAATTTAGACCATATGCCCCCTAAAATTTGGATCAGCGAGTGCCAAATGTTTTTGGGTTGTTTTTGGGTATTTTGGGGAATTGTCTAAAGATATGTAATTTAATCCCACTTAAGGTATTGGGTTCTATTTTCTAATCTGGTTTAACGGATCAGGGTATTAGATGCTACATAATACCTATATTGTATTGTGAGTGTTTCATAATGAGTATGAGAAAATAAGAGGTGTGGCTCTAAGTTTTGTTGGTTTTCCCGATTAAGGGTTTCCAAGGTAAATCGATGTGTATTATGTGTGAATGATGTGGTGTAGTCTATGTTTTTCTTAAAAGAATCTGTATGATTTTCTTCTCTGCACAAGTTTAAAACTTATATATTGGTGAAATTGATGTTCTACCAAATTCAGAGATGAGGCCAATTTAGATCATGAAGTTATTAAGAAAACAAAAGACTTTAAGAGACTTGTGATATTTGCAAAATCTTCAGGTTTTCACGATACCCCTATTAGTAGGAGTTACCTAAGAGAATAAATCATAAGAATATGGTCTGATGAAATAGAGGCAACTAAGAAAATGCGTAAGGTTGATGAGATTGCAAAAAGTGTTGTTGAAGAATCTAAGCATGCAAGAACAGGTACAGTTGTGGTAAATTATGCTTCTCATAATCATAGGACGGCTGCATTGACAAAAGATAATAAAGGATATCCCCCCATGTTTTCTCATCAATCTAAAGGTGATGAGTTCCTATGTAGAGAAGTGCATTCTAAAAATTTGGGATCTCTTCTTTGACCACTTTTAAATGATTTTCTATCCCTCACATTGGATCCTTTTTATGGGATTGAAAGGGACTGTCCCTTAAATGTATATATTTTCTTCCTAAAGTTCAGATCTATGGTTTATCAGAAAAGGTTGACTTCATTGTCATCTTTGGAGGCATAAAAATTGTTCAATAATTACACAAGGTTAGTGATGATCAGGATACTAAAAACAAAAATACTAGAAGGGAGTCTGAGCTCTTGTTATCATTGTCAGAATAAAAGGATCCTAATGTCAAGGATGCCTTGGCTGATGAAAGTGGAAATTCAAAACTAAATGAAGTTGATCCCCTAACAAATTCCAAGGTGCAAAATTCTATGCCTCGAGCCTATAAAAGTGGTTGAAGTCAAGGCCTCGAGGGAAAGGAAAATAGGAAACGGAAGTTGGATGTGCAGTCTGATGGTTCTAGTTCTTTGAAAAGGTTAAGGGAGCTGAATGATTTGGATTACATACTATCAAATAAGTCTCGTTTAAAACCTAGTGTCCACAAATTATCAATCCTTTCGAGAGAGCATTCAAAAGAATCAGTGCAGGAGCAAATAAAGCCTAGGAAATCCTCCTTTGAGAGTTCATCTGATTCATCCAAAGAAATTGAAGGACCAATGGCACATTGCACGAAAATTCCTCAAGGATTTGCATTACCTTCTGTAGTTCAGTTGAATGTAAAGTTTGCACACTTTGGGCCTTTTGATGTTTTAGAAATAAGAATTTATTTTAATTTTGGGTCTACTCAGGTTTTTTTAAAACATAGCTCCGATGTAGAAACAACCTATGATTATACTACAAAGAATAACTTGTTTGGTCAATAATATTATGATTGTGAGTACAGAGAGTACAACTCCTTAATCATGAATAAAAGGAGTCATGATACTTTTGAAAGATAGGGAATATATACATAGAGCCTTATCTCATAATCATGTGCAAAATTTTCTACTTAGAGCCTTATCTCATACGTTACATTTATGAAAATGTACTTACTCAAACTAACTTAACATAAGATAAACCCCTGCAACCATGTAGATTGTTCCTTGCACTTACATTTTGTATACCCAAATAAGAATTCCTATTGAACTTATTTTAAGCATTTTCTATCTTCTTTATCTTAGCAAAGTATCATGACTCCTTTTATTCCTACGAAATTGCTATCTTCCTTATCTTTCCAAGATATCATGACTCCTTCCAGTCCTTATATTATTGCATATTATATAATAAGCACAGTAGTTAACAAATCCCAAACATAAATTGTAGACAGCTACAACTATGCTCCATGACAATGCTCACTTCTTATAAGAACATAGTAAGATCAATTTTATTTTAAAATATAGTGCAAGTTCGCTTCATATAAAGAAATACATCAAGCATAATGCCACTAACCAACATAATTTTGAATCGATGAGTCCATTATATAAAAAAGGGTTTTGATTGATTGGTTGAGTACTTCATCACTACAATTTTAATTCTTAGTATAACCTGGGCACACAAAGGGGCAGCAGTGTTAAAATTTTGCACTAAAACATATAGAGTCATATGTAAATGCATTGAAAAAATAACATGACAATATAGGTACCTCAATATAGAACACTCCCTTTCAAACACTCCGGTCTTCTCTAATTAATTGATGTCATTCAAGTAGAATATTTGGATCATCTATGTTACTAATGGTCTCCATCAATATTTGTGCTCTAATTGAGGGAGAAAGTATCATACCTTCAATGAGTTCTTTCTAACCATTGTTTGTAGTTGGATGTTTGTACCAATGACTATGTTTGTAAAGTGGCATACCAATTTACCTAGTTTGTAATCCATGAATATGTAACCATTGGTATTAATTGATTTTTGGTCCAATGTCAAGTATTCACCCTTAACAACCATCAAGCCAATCAAAAAATCATTGCATTCATCATCAATCACCAATATATTGAGGGTTTGATTCCCCTCAATACATCGTTCCAACTAACAATCAACACCCCATTCATTGCCTTTGGAGGCAAACATTGGATCTATGTATCCAAAAAATATGAAATGCATGGTCAAATACATGTGTGTAGAGGTTTGACAAGATAGTTATATCACAAACTCTAATGGATTCTTACCATTATAGTTTGAAGTGTTTGAACTATAACGTACCTATTTGTACAAGATTGAAGATATGATCATATTCTGGTGAAATAGAAGACTCGCCAACTAGGTTGTTTCAACAATTACCCATGGGTCTATTGCAAGTGATACTCCATCCCATCCGTCAACCCAGTCTTTGAATTCACAATCATCCCATTCACCGCTACTACATGGTCCACAAAAGAATGCAAGTTTTCTCATCCATATTTCAAATGCAAGGTTGTCTAAGGTTCAAACTGAATGAAATCCATGAGTTCCACACACTATGTTGCAATGATATGCATGTGATCTACAACAACATGAGTTATGATCTGTGTATATGCTAACATACCAAGTTTTTCATTTCTCAAGGTATCACTGGCCTAGGTTCAAGTCCTTGTGCTCGTTCTTGAATTTATCATAGATTTTTTTCTATGATGTGTTAAGAAAGTGTTTAATGTGGGGTTCATGGTCATTAGAACCTCTTCTAAACTTTGGAACATCCTTTTTATTGGATGAAGGATTGGTATGTTCTTGCCAAAAAAATTGGAGTAATCCCTTTACAAATTCAATTTGCTTCATATTGGAATGAGGAAGCATACCAATAAAGGTCCAATAATATGTTCAATTAGGGTTGTTGAAGATTTATATTCTAATAGAATTCTTTTGAAGGTTTCTAACAGTTGCTTGAAAAACTTTAGATATGTGTGTAAGAAAACGATGTTTCCTTATGGTATTACTTACAATCAATTCTGGCAATACATAACAAGCTTCATTAAGATCCTCTGAATGAACATTCTTTCCAATCGCACTAAAAGTAGCATGAAGATTTCTATCAACATAATTAGTGTATTTGAACTTTTAATTGCCCTTATGCAAAGAGTTTTCCTAACAACAACTAAAATGTGTGATTTTAACAAGGCCATACATAACTAACATTTAGATGCATTTCTTTTAGACTCAAAAGAGTCTTGAATAATTGTGTTTCACTTCCAATCAATAGTTCATTTAGGTAACATAGCTTCAAGGGTCATTAGAACAATTTCATCCACATGAACACATATAGGAGTTATTCATCGTGCACTAGATATATGAGGTAAGGAAGGAAAATCATGTGTTTGGGATCCAAGACCATGACATTATGGAAACTCACCAGGAGATTGTAGCACTTCATTCACTTCATGGTCAATATTGGAAGTTTAAAGGACATGCTCATGGTTGGTATTATGAACATGGAGCCTCATCTCCCCAATATTGAAAAAAAATGATCTATTTCATATCACCATCTTATATGTAGCATCTTGCAAAATTTCAATGTCTTCTTCATTTAAAACATCATTTGTTGATGTCCAAAATTAGTTGGAGATTGACTTGATAATTTTTACATCATTTGAAATTTGGTATAATGTATTTTACTATGAAACTTAAATCAACCTGTTTCATATTAAAAATATATTGAAATTAAATGAATCTAATTTTTTTATAATATAAAAAACATCAAAGTTACTTCGTAAGTGGAAAAATATTATTTTACAATTATGAATATTGTATTTATTTTAATTTTGATTAGGTAATAAAGTTTGATTATACTATTTTTAACTCTTATACATTTTAAAATGAAAAATAAAATAAAAGAGTTTTGTGCTTCATGAATAGGCTATAAAGTCTTGATTGGTTATGTGGTTCAACACTTAGATTAGCACAGTTTCCATAAACAAAATACCCATAATGGATTTCATATGATGTACTATTTGGTTGAACCATTTACATTCAAAATATCCATTATCGGTATTGCTTTTGTATAATGAAGTGGCTAAATGCAAGCCTAGTTCATGTATGTAGGATGGCTAAAAGCAGTGTTAGTTGAGGAACGTAGGCTTGATTCAAACTATTTTTTAGCTTACTGCTAGAATGGGTGGGTTATTATTGAGTGATAATAAAGGCTTCTAGGAATCTAGTTCTTGTTCTTCATGTATTTCTATACATTGATCGATAAGGTATTTTTGAAGTGGTGCATGACTTGATAAGACATTTTTGGAGTGATGATTAAACCTTCATGATTTTCAAATTCTACTTTACTTATTAAGAATGAGTTTGGGTTCTTCATGTATCTCCTACTTATTAAGAATTAGTTTTGGTTGTTCATATATCTCTAAGACATTTTTTAAGGGATAATTAAACTTTAAGAATTAGTTTTGGTTGTTCATATATCTCTATAATTAAACTTTAGATATGTGTAAAAGAAAACGACCTGCGGAGTTTGACAAGAATTAGTTTTGGTTGTTCATATATCTCTAAGACATTTTTTAAGGGATAATTAAACTTTAGATTTTTTAAGGGATTAGTTTGACCAGAATTAGTTTTGGTTGTTCATATATCTCTAAGACATTTTTTAAGGGATAATTAAACTTTAGATTTTTGAAGGGATTAGTTTGACAAGAATTAGTTTTGGTTGTTCATATATCTCTAAGACATTGGTTGTTGTGTAAAAGAAAACGACCTGCGGAGTTTGACAATGTATGTACGCCATTATAATTTTTTACATTTTTCATATTTAGGTCGTCAAACCTAACTCATAAATTCGACTCAGATGATTCTATGAAATTCAATTACTATTTCCATTACTACTATTGGTCACCCTATCTCAATCACTGGTCCACCCCGTTTGTCCTATTGCCTTTCTCATTGCGGTTTGTCCTATTGCGTTTGGATGAAAACGACTTTTATTAATTTTTTATGCCAAAAATTAAGAATGCCGGGCATTCTTATGGGCATAAGAATGCCGGGCCTCGTTTGTTGAGAAGGAAGGCCTTATTTCTGTATTGGGCTTGTTTCTGGAATTTAAAACAGAGGTGGGTAGCGTTGCGTTTGCTGTATTGGGCTCGGAGGCTTTTGCTGTGTATGATCAGATTGTATAACCAGTGGGATTATAAGAGCGAAGGACAACTTGGACAACTTCGTTGTATTTGCAAATCTATTGCAATGGCCTCACCTCTGGAAAAAACGACGGTATGCCGCCGATCAGATTCCGCGTCGGTGGATTTGCCTAAGGCCTCCTCCTCGCTCTCTTTGCCGTTCAAGGCGGCCACTGCCGACGTTTCCGTCAGTGTAGAGCCTGGTAAAGGAAAGCTGAAGAGCACTGAACGGAGAACTCCTGCGTTTGCCGAACATTCCATAGGTGCAGCTAGAGGTAAGGACGTATACCCGCTAATTTCATCGTTAAAGTTTGGTTGCCGCGTTTACTGGTTATTTGTGGCAGGCATCCGTTATTTAATTTACCTTTATGGCCACTTCAATTGTTGAAAGATCTCTATGGAAATATCATGTGATCACAGTATTTTTATTTTTCCAAGATATCATGACTCCTTATCTTCCTTATCTTTCCAAGATATCATGACTCCTTATCTTCCTTATCTTTCCAAGATATCATGACTCCTTCCAGTCCTTATATTATTGCATATTATATAATAAGCACAGTAGTTAACAAATCCCAAACATAAATTGTAGACAGCTACAACTATGCTCCATGACAATGCTCACTTCTTATAACCACATAGTAAGATCAATTTTATTTTAAAATATAGTGCAAGTTCGCTTCATATAGAGAAATACATCAAGCATAATGTCACTAACCAACATAATTTTGAATCGATGAGTCCATTATATAAAAAAAGGTTTTGATTGATTGGTTGAGTACTTCATCACTACAATTTTAATTCTTAGTATAACCTGGGCACACAAAGGGGTAGCAGTGTTAAAATTTTGCACTAAAACATATAGAGTCATATGTAAATGCATTGAAAAAATAACATGACAATATAGGTACCTCAATATAGAACACTCCCTTTCAAACACTCCGGTCTTCTCTAATTAATTGATGTCATTCAAGTAGAATATTTGGATCATCTATGTTACTAATGGTCTCCATCAATATTTGTGCTCTAATTGAGGGAGAAAGTATCATACCTTCAATGAGTTCTTTCTAACCATTGTTTGTAGTTGGATGTTTGTACCAATGACTATGTTTGTAAAGTGGCATACCAATTTACCTGGTTTGTAATCCATGAATATGTAACCATTGGTATTAATTGATTTTTGTTCCAATGTCAAGTATTCACCCTTAACAACCATCAAGCCAATCAAAAAATCATTGCATTCATCATCAATCACCAATATATTGAGGGTTTGATTCCCCTCAATACATCGTTCCAACTAACAATCAACACCCCATTCATTGCCTTTGGAGGCAAACATTGGATCTATGTATCCAAAAAATATGAAATGCATGGTAAAATACATGTGTGTAGAGGTTTGACAAGATAGTTATATCACAAACTCTAATGGATTCTTACCATTATAGTTTGAAGTGTTTTGAACTATAATGTACCTATTTGTACAAGATTGAAGATATGATCATATTCTGGTAAAATAGAAGACTCGCCAATTAGGTTGTTTCAACAACTACCCATGGGTCTATTGCAAGTGATACTCCATCCCATCTGTCAACTCAGTCTGTGAATTCACAATCATCCCATTCACCTCTACTACATGGTCCACAAAAGAATGCAAGTTTTCTCATCCATATTTCAAACACAAGGTTGTCCAAGGTTCAAACTGAGTGAAATCCATGAGTTCCAAACACTATGTTGCAATGATATGCATGTGATCTACAACAACATGAGTTATGATCTGTGTATATGCTAACATACCAAGATTTTCATTTCTCAAGGTATCACTGGCCTAGGTTCAACTCCTTGTGCTCGTTCTTGAATTTATCATAGATTTTTTCTATGATGTGTTAAGAAAGTGTTTAATGTGGGGTTCATGGTCATTAGAACCTCTTCTAAACTTTGGAACATCCTTTTTATTGGATGAAGGATTGGTATGTTCTTGCCAAAAAAATTGGAGTAATCCCTTTACAAATTCAATTAGCTTCATATTGGAATGAGGAAGCATACCAACAAAGATCCAATAATATGTTCAATCAAGGTTGTTGAAGATTTATATTCTAATAGAATTCTTTTGAAGGTTTCTAACAGTTGCTTGAAAAACTTTAGATATGTGTGTAAGAAAACGATGTCTCCTTATGGTATTACTTACAATCAATTCTGGCAATACATAACAAGCTTCATTAAGATCTTCTGAATGAACATTCTTTCCAATCGCACTAAAAGTAGCATGAATATTTCTATCAACATAATTAGTGTATCTGAACTTTTAATTGCCCTTATGCAAAGAGTTTTCCTAACAACAACTAAAATGTGTGATTTTAACAAGGCCATACATAACTAACATTTAGATGCATTTCTTTTAGACTCAAAAGAGTCTTGAATAATTGTGTTTCACTTCCAATCAATAGTTCATTTAGGTAACATAGCTTCAAGGGTCATTAGAACAATTTCATCCACATGAACACATATAGGAGTTCTTCATCGTGCACTAGATATATGAGGTAAGGAAGGAAAATCATGTGTTTGGGATCCAAGACCATGACATTATGGAAACTCACGAGGAGATTGTAGCACTTCATTCACTTCATGGTCAATATTGGAAGTTTAAAGGACATGCTCATGGTTGGTATGATGAACATGGGATCCTCATCACCCCAATATTGAAAAAAAATGATCTATTTCATATCACCATCTTATATGTAGCATCTTGCAAAATTTCAATGTCTTCTTCATTTAAAACATCATTTGTTGATGTCCAAAATTAATTGGAGATTGACTTGATAATTTTTACATCATTTGAAATTTGGTATAATGTATTTTACTATGAAACTTAAATCAACCTGTTTCATATTAAAAATATATTGAAATTAAATGAATCTAATTTTTTTATAATATAAAAAACATCAAAGTTACTTCGTAAGTGGAAAAATATTAATTTACAATTATGAATATTGTATTTATTTTAATTTTGATTAGGTAATAAAATTTGATTATACTATTTTTAACTCTTATACATTTTAAAATGAAAAATAAAATAAAAATGAAAAATAAAATAAAAATGAAAAATAAAATAGAATAGTTTTGTGCTTCATGAATAGGCTATAAAGTCTTGATTGGTTATGTGGTTCAACACTTAGATTAGCACAGTTTCCATAAACAAAATACCCATAATGGATTTCATATGATGTACTATTTGGTTGAACCATTTACATTTAAAATATCCATTATCGGTATTGCTTTTGTATAATGAAGTGGCTAAATGCAAGCCTAGTTCATGTATGTAGGATGGCTAAAAGCAGTCTTAGTTGAGGAATGTAGGCTTGATTCAAACTATTTTTTAGCTTACTGCTAGAATGGGCGGGTTATTATTGAGTGTGATAATGAAGGCTTCTAGGAATCTACTTCTTATTCTTCATGTATCTCTATACATTGATCGATAAGTATTTTTGAAGTGGTGCATGACTTGATAAGACATTTTTGGAGTGATGATTAAACCTTCATGATTTTCAAATTCTACTTTACTTATTAAGAATCAGTTTTGGTTCTTCATGTATCTCCTACTTATTAAGAATTAGTTTTGGTTGTTCATATATCTCTAAGACATTTTTGAAGGGATAATTAAACTTTAATAAATTTTTTAATTTTAGTTTAATTATCACTTATGTATGTTATCGGTTCATGTGTGTTCATGTTTGTACACCACTATAATTTTATACATTTTTCATATTTACATAGTCAAACCTAACTCATGATGATTCTATGAAATTCAATTACTATTTCGATTACTACTATTGGTCACCCTATCTCAACTACTTTTGTTCTCAACTACTTTGTCCTCTTAGTGGGGACACGGTTTGTCCCATTTCGTTTGGATGAAAACGACTTAATAAAGTTTTGGATGAAAACGACTTAATAAAGTTTTTAAGATTTCTCTCCTGGTTTGTCCCATTTCGTTTGGATGAAAACGACTTAATAAAGTTTTTATGCAACTGCGCATAAGATTTCTCTCCTGGTTTGTGTCCTATTGCGTTGGATGAAAACGACTTTTATTAAGTCTTTATGCAACTGCGCATAAGATTTCTCTCCTTATTGTGGACACGGTTTGTGTCGCATAAGAATGATGCTCGTTTGCTTCGAAGGAATGAGGCTCGTTTGTTTAGAAGGAAGGCCTTATTTCTGTCTTGCGCTTGTTTCTGGAATTTGAAACAGAGGTGGGTAGCGTTGCGTTTGCAAGAGGTGGGTATTAAGAATGAGTTTTGGTTCTTCATGTATCTCCTACTTATTAAGAATTAGTTTTGGTTGTTCATATATCTCTAAGACATTTTTGAAGGGATAATTAAACTTTAATAATTTTTTTAATTTTAGTTTAATTATCACTTATGTATGTTATTTGTTCATGTATGTACACCACTATAATTTTATACATTTTTCATATTTATGAAGTAGTCAAACCTAACTCATATATTCGGCTAAGATGATTCTATGAAATTCAATTACTATTTCCATTACTACTTTTGAGATACCCTATCTCAATCACTCGTTCCTCGTCTGTTCCTATTGCGGTTTCTCCCGCTTAGTGTGGATACGGTTTGTGTCGCGTAAGAATGATGCTCGTTTGCTTCGAAGGAATGATGCTCGTTTGGTTCGAAGGAAGGCCTTATTTCTGTCTTGCGCTTGTTTCTGGAATTTGAAACAGAGGTGGGTAGCGTTGCGTTTGCAAGAGGTGGGTATTGCGCTTGTGTATCGAATTGTTTCAAGGAAGAGGTGGGTAGCGCGGAAGCCTTGCTTGTGTCTGGAAGAGGTGGGAAGCTCGGAGGTTTGCTGTGTATGATCAGATTGTATAACCAGTGGGATTAGAAGAGAGAAGGACAACTTCCTTGTATTTGCAAATCTATTGCAATGGCCTCACCTCTGGAAAAAACGACGGTATGCCAATCAGGTTCATCCTCCCTTGATTTGTCTGCTAAGGCCTCCACCGCCGAGGTTGCCCTCGCTGTAGAGTGGGACGTTAATGAAGACCTCGGTGAAGAAAAGCGGAAGAGCAGTGAAGCAAGAATTCGTGCTGACGTTTTAAATCCCATGGATGCAATTGCCGAATCTTGCATAGCTGCAGCTAAAGGTAAGGATATAGAGCCTCTTTCGTCGTTAAAGTTAGTTGTTTGTAGCAGGCATCCGTTAGCTAATTTTCCTTTCAAGCCACTTTAAGTGACAAAATGGTTTGTTGAAAGATCTTTATGGGTAACACAGTATTTTTTTTATTTATAAAATAGTTATAAATTTTTTAGTTCCTTTTATATATAGAATAATTCGATGTTTTACATACCAGTATAACGTAGCTGCTTTTATAGATTTTTCAAAGAAAAATTGTGTTTTTATTGGTGAAAACCAAAAATATATTTTTTAGATACACTGAACACAGTCTAAATACAGTTTTTCTTTCAAGGAAAAAATTGTAATTTTTAATTAAAAAAACTAAAAATACAATTTTTAGGTACACTGAACACAGTCAAAATGTTATTATAAATTGTTCCAAAGAAAAAAATGTATTAAAGAAAAAAAAAATTCAGGTGCTTTTAGCACAGTCAAAAGAAATATCAAACTCAAAGCTTAGATCTTTCATAGGCTAACATTGCTTCTGTTTTCCGCCACCATATCATGGGCTGTGTTTTGCAATGGGCTTTTTTCATGATGGTATGCTCTGAGCACAGTCAGAATAGATATCAAACTGAAAGCTTAGATCTGCCATAGGCTAACGTTGCTGCTGTTTTTAATCCAGCTCTTATAATCCCGCTGGTTATACAATCTGATACACAGCAAGCCTCCGAGCTTCCCCGAGCTTCCCCAGCTACAGTACTAATTAATGGTTACCGACCTGCCCCAGCTACAGTAATGCACTCTTCCGTCCCCGTCTCCAAATAAGCTTCCCAGCTTCCCAGCTCTTATAATCCCGCTGGTTATACAATCTGATATACACAGCTTCCCAGCTCTTATAATCCCGCCGGTTATACAATCTGATATACACAGCTTCCCAGCTCTTATAATCCCGCTGGTTATACAATCTGATATACACAGCTTCCCAGCTCTTATAATCCCGCTGGTTATACAATCTGATATACACAGCTTCCCAGCTTCCCAGCTCTTATAATCCCGCTGGTTATACAATCTGATATACACAGCTTCCCAGCTTCCCAGCTCTTATAATCCCGCTGGTTATTCTATGCTCTTCACAATTGTATTTGGAGGGATTCATTTGAATAGATTTGAATAGTGAATGCAATGTCAATTTTCACATCAAGAAGGATAGAAAATATGCAATATAACACATGGATTCAAGTGGGACTTACTAAATACAAGGTCTTAAAGTTTAGAATTGATATGATTGTATCTGCATCCTTTTTTATGCAGGTGTCTAGAAAAATGTTCAATTCTTACATTGTTGATAAAGGTTTATATTGTCATTTTTAACATTTTAAAATTTCTATGAAGAAAATAATAGTGATTTAATCTTTATGAAATATATTTATTTTAAATGTATATTTTATTTTTCAAAATGTTTATTTAAAATTAAAATATATATTTATTATTAAAAAATTTTAAATTATAATCTATTATTTAATTTTTCTTTACAATAATTTTTTTTATAAAGTGTATATTATCAATTAATATATCATTATTTTTATAGTTTCTCATCATGAAAAGGTGAATGGCAGATGATAAGCTCGCCCACTCCCCCTCCAACCTTCAATCAAAAATTGTGGAGAAAGTCGAGGTTGCAGAGACAGAGATAATGCGGGACAAAACGACTTATGCGAGGAATGATGTTCTCATATACATCTTATTACAGTTTTACGCATTCAGTGTGCCAGTTATCGTCGCTGGCATCTTGTCTTTACAACATTTAGAGAGGTCCAAGGGGCGTGCGAGTGGGTGTAGTACGTTCATTCTGTCCGGGCTGGTCTCGGGATCAATCGTTGTTGCTCTCATTCTCAGTGTGTTTGACCAATTCCGCGCTCTGAAACATGGACGACAACTCCAACAGCACCGCGACTCTGACATTGACGGGCTTTTTCCAAAAGAAGAAACATCGGCCACGAAACGCCGTTGCTTCCCCAACTATGGAAAGGATATATTTGACGAGACATCTGCATATTACTGGGGGGGCACCAAAAGCCAAAGATACATTTACATACTACTGGTACTGGTGGGGCTCTAGAGCTGCCTTTCTTGTCATCTTAATTTCTATTTCAGCTTGTGTTATGGTCATCAGCTATTTTCATGCATACATTTAGATATTTTGATTAATTATTGATGATGTATAGATATGATTATGTCTATGTAATGTGCGCTTAGAATTTTTCTCCACGTTCAAAGGTAATTGTGATTGTATTTTCAAAGACGTAATTAGTTATTATTTATGTGATATTAATAGTTTCACATTGGTTGCCCAAATGTGAAACATCTATACTTTCATTTTGATGGTGTTTTAAAACATCTATACTATTATTATTTATTTGGTTTACTAAGAAACTTATTCTCCGTACTAAATTGGGTGCTTTGTCTTATTAGTTCATGATAAATATTTTCAATTTCTTATTTGAAAAGTGAGCATAGTCTTCTTCCTTGTTTTATATCTTTTTCATCTCATAGGTGATATTATATGTTTTTATGTATTGACAAATATTTTTGTATGTGTTGAGGATGTTTGTTTTTTGCTATAGTCCAAATCTGTTTTGAGGATGTTTGTTTTTTTGCTATAATCAGTTATTGGACTGAATGTATTTTTTTATTATGATGAATAATAAAAGTACAGTTTTTTTTTCCTTGAAAAAAATAATAATGGGTTGATTTCATGTTGATAGAATATTTTTTCTTTACTATCTTATTTTGTCCCCGATTTTTAATAACTAATAGTTAATGCATTAATCTTCATCTTCATTTTCTCATTATTTTATTCCATTTCATCATATCAACATTGACCTTAGTTACTTACTTACGTGCATAGATCCATAACTCTAGTCCTCAATTTGAGGAAAGGTTTGCCTCCATTATAATTGTCCAAACACCGACTATTCCAATTGAGAATCGTGTTGTAAATGCTAACACATAAATCCTACAAATATGAAATTAATTATAAAGTAGAATGGTTATTTACTCAAATATAATTGTCTAAGTGCCAAGTATTTCATGTTGTAAAGTATAACACATAAATCCTACAAATATGCAAAAGTTGCATTCATTAACTAATTCCAAAATACTTGCAATTTACCCAATTTTATTAATTTGCAATTATCATAAAACTAATATCTAACTTATTATTCTATTATTAACTTAATAATACATAATCAATATATTCTCCATCACCATCATCCAACTATAAATCCTACAAATAGGCAAAAATTGCATTCATTCATTCATTATGAAGTAAAATAGTTATTACTAATGCATAAGCAATGATTTATGAAAATATTTATTTAAAATGTGAGGATGCTTGAATGAAACCATTTATTTGTAATCTGATATATTTAATCTGTATTTGATGCTCATAAGATCCTCAGGTCGAAATAGGCAAGTGAAACTATGTAAAAATACCAAACAATTTATAAATGGTGCCATTTTCCCTATATCTTGTTGTAAGAGCTTGAAGTTGCTTTATTTCTATTTGTATAAGTCAATATTTGTGATTTTGTTGACGTATGGATAGCCATTAATGTCCTGGAAGAATTTTCATACACATTGGATAAGTCTTTGGAACATAAATCTTGAAATCCATAACAAGTGGTGGAGTTTCCTAGCTTTTCCCTTTATGTGAAGACATGTCTACAAACCTTTGATTTATGGGAGTCGCAGCAGCCTTTAGGAACTAGTTAATGATGCATTTGGGTTCCCATTGAAACCATTTAACTAATCCATGCCTCTGTTCTGAAAATTGGGAGGGTCATACTGCATTTGGGAAGCCATTAGTGACCTCTGCCCTTGGGGGTTTGAACCTCGATTTTGCTAGTAAAATTCCCCAATTTCTCCTGAAGTTAAATGAATGTTGAAAAAGTATTTTGAGGGTTTCCAAGCATCCATCAACTTAAATTTTATGTCTCAAAGCCTTTCAAACACTCTCAGTCCCCTTTCGAAATCCTTAGGAGTCTTTTGGAGCCATCTACCCTTGGGGGTTTCAACATCCATTTTCCAAGTAGTTATGTCTTTCATTCTCTAATTGTCAATACAAGTTGTTGAAGTATTTAGAAAGTTTCCAAGAATATAATATATTCTTTAGTGTGTCCAAATACACCTCAATCCACTCCATACATCATTCGAAAATATTTGGGATCATTTGGGACAGTTTAGGGCTTCACTAGTCCAAGTTTCGAAAATTGACTAAATTGGGAAAAATTTCAAATTGGGGACATTACAGTGGTATCAGAGCATGTTCCTCACACCTGTGCATTAGGGTCATCGATTGAATAATAATTTGCAACCATGTCTTACTATTATGATGACTCTTTGAGGAAGAGGTTCCATCATGCAACACTTCTTACAATTTCATAAGGAATGAGGGTTATTATTATGACCTTGAATCTAATGAAGATGAGTGTTTCACACTACCAAAGGATAATTCCATGAATGAATTACAAATGTTGAGAGCAACGTGTAGAACCTTTCCCCAACAATATCAGGCATATCTTGATCTAATTGGGTGTTTGAAAATAGGCCCAAAAATGAAGATGTGGAGTTAGTGAAGAAAGTTCTATTCCCTTCTTTCAAAATACCTCATAGAGAAAATCACATATGTTTGAGTAAAAAGGAGGAGACCCATGCACCACCTAGTTCTTAAACAGGTGAAGTAGAAGAAGTAGTACAAGAAGAGGTGTTTATGGACAATCTACTCAAGGGGAATCAAGCCAGATCTCCCTAGTCCAAGTGGATCTAGAACAAATAGATACAGAATAAAACCTACTTTCCAAGGTCAATAAAGATGCAGGTTAACAAATGGTTCACTTACCTGAAGTCTGCAAATTCTCTTCCTCTTCGTTGATCCAATGCTCCAGAGCCTTTAGATCTCGAGCTGCAAAACCCTGATGAACAAATGGAAACAAACAAACAGTAAAAGCATGTATAGAATATGAACTGATCTAAGCTAACAGTTAAGAAAGAAAGCTCTAAATACTATCGAGACAACAATATTTATGGAAATATTTTGTATTATTGTAAATGAATGGGAAATACATAGAAGAAAAATAGTCACAACCTAAGCCTTAACGATGTAACCTCCATCCATCAATCCACTCCAAGCCTCCAAAGGATGATGTATGCCTTCCAAAGGATGAGTAGGGATCACCTAGGATAATTCCACCGGCATGAGAGTACTATAGTCCTTCCCCCCTTCTCAATGGAGAGAGAGGCCTTATTTATAAGGCTAGATGGATATATTAAGTTGAGGATTAGGGGGAGAGGTCTAAGGGATATTTCCATTCGGTTAGGGACTGAATACTAGCCTTCCTACCAATTAGGGATAGACCTCCATGTCACCTAGCTTTGAGAATTTGCTCGAAGCTCCTTGGTATCCACATTAACCAACCATAGCGTACCTTGCATGAAGACAACTGGAACCAGGAAGGGGCAGTGCAACTTGCATGAACACAACTGGTGCCAGGAAGGGGTGGAGCAACTTGCATGAGGGCAGCAAGAGCCACTGGCGCACATTGGCAGTGTGCATCATGTGCTAGCCTTAGTGTGGCACCTCTTGCTGGGAAGCAGGTTGCGCCAATGCAACTACAAATGGTGGAAGATAAGGGAACAAACTTGCTCATGATGTTTCCTCCAGGGAAACTTCAGGGATTAAGGGACTGAGTTGGCACATGACTCATGATGACAATATTTTGGTGTAACAAACGGATCGAAAGTCACTCCCAAGTGACTCCGAAAAATATGAAGAGACATCACATGAACATGAAGAATACTCTATTGAAAATATTGAAGATCATTTTGAGACACATAATACCATGGACATTAATCAAAGAGCATCTACTGATGGATGCCTGAACTATGAAGGAGTAACTACTGATGGGTGCTCACACCTCTATGTTGGTGACATAGAGATCACTTTTGAAAGTGTTGCTGCAAGCCAAAATTCCATTAAGAATGAAAATGAAGACCTTGTAGCAGTTGAAGAAGAACCAAGATCAACTTCCCCATCACCACTTGAGCTTAATGAAGTTGGTCCAAGCGAGAAGGAAGAAGACGAGGAACTTCATGTGCAATAGCCTCATTTTCTTGAAGGGTCCTTGAATATGGATGAAAAGAAGATTCAAGAGGCCTTGAAAACTCTCCATGACACACATAAATTGGTTTATATATTTTGTTGGTGTGTGGAGGAGAAATATTCCCTTGAAGACATGGAGAAAATCCATAAGGAAATGTTTGACACCAAAGGTAATTTTTTAAATTTGCTTTCTGCTAGAGATTATTTAATTGAGATTGTTGGTTTGTATCATGGAATAAAATTGAAGGATGCAGAAGAGAATGACAAGTTCTCAAATGATTTGGATTCCACCCAAAATACACTCCAAAAATCTATGGTGCATATTGAGCAACTTCAAGAGAAGTTGAAAATGTCCTTTACACCGTCCTACATATCAGATAATCATTCAATGGATGAAAGAATTTATGTTACAAAGGAGGAACCTCGTGTAATGATGGAACATGAGGTACATGTTGATATGCAGGTGCTTGAAGATTCTACACTCAAACACGAAGGAAGACAAGCACTTGTCTTTGCTCAGAGTGATTATGAGTTTCCTCATGGAGAGAGTTGCAAAGCCTTGGAGGAGGCATATGATCTCACAATAGTTGGACCATCCAATTATGGAGAAGATGAATTAAATATTTTGATGGGTAAGAGTTTCAAAGAGTTAAGGTTGGTTAATAATTCTTCACCCCCTACTTCTTTTTCAGCCACATCAATTGGGGATGAAAATTAGGTGAAAGGTTTTTTTCTAATGGTGCCACATGAGGAGTATGAAACTCATATCTCTCCTTTTGATGATGACATGACTAGAGGACATTAATATTTACATTTGCAACAATATCCTTTTTACCTTATGATGATACATATCTTCATGGATGCACTTATGATGTTCACTTGAGTCACTTGAGGAATCATGATTTTCCTTGCTCCTTGCTTAGTTCAAATGATGTTGGAGGAGCTTTATAACCTACTTGGGTGAAGAGATATATGATTGGAGAAATTTTTTATTGGACGCAACATCCTTTTTTATTTCTTGATGATACACATATCCATGGATGCATAAATGGTACTTATGTTAGCCCTTTGAAGGCTCATTGTTTTTTTTGCTCTCAAATTGGTTCAGATTTTAGTGGAGGGTCTGCATTCACTTCTTGTATGAAAGAAAACATGGCTGATTATTTTGTTGCATCTTACATTATTTTGGAGCATCATGGACATATTTTCTTGTGGGATGATTCCTACTCTTTTGGTGATGAGACATGGGACTTTCACCTTTTTCCTTTGAGCTTCAATGGTCTCACTCCCGATTCGTGTGTGCATTTGGCACATGAGGACTATTTGGTTGATTGGGGTAGACTTGTTTGCATTCAGACCCACTTTGAGGATATGCATTTCATGATGGAGTGTCTCTCTTGGTCTCGGCCCAACCTTGAAGAAGTTCATATTTTGATGCAGGGGCCCTCAAGGTTTCAATTGTGCATTGGAAATGTTGAACTTCCAGCGTGGTGGTATGATCGTTACATCCTTCCTTGCATTTTTCATAGTGATGAATTTTTATTGTTGTTATTGATGTTTGGAAAGATGTAGATGAGACAATGGGATCCTGGCATTCTTTGGAATGTTATTTTTCCACATGTGACACTGCCACTCAAAGATTTGAAACTAAGGCAATGGGATTTGGGTAGAATTTTTCCTGCAAGTTTTTGTGGTAGAGCATGCCTATCTTTTGGAATGCAATACAAGCAATGGGATCCTGGTGTTGCTTGGTTTTAGCTCATTTGGACCAGCAGTTCGATTGTTGGTTTGAGAGAGCAATCCAACCTTCAGTTGGTTTGAGTTCATCTTTACATAACAGTGTTCCAGTTTCCTATGTGGGAGACCTTTTGAGAGATGGATTCAATCTTCACATGCTTTGTGTTCATGGAATTTCATACTAGACATTTCGCACCATACTTGTATCAGGATCATTTGGGACCCTGGGATCATTTTTGGGTTGAAAATTTCAGAAAGGGTTTCCAAAATATGAAAGAGTACATGAGTGTAACTACTCAGAGTTTTGGAAGCAAATTTTTGGAAAGAAAGTAGGTTCTTCAACATCCATGTTTGAAATCGCTTGAGGACAACCAATATTGGGAAGGGAGGATTTTTCATGTCCCCAAATTTTGCATTGGGTCACAATGGACTAAGCCCCTTGGACATATTCATGATAGTTGTCAAATTGATGCTAAGGGTCAAATAATTGCCAAGAATGATCTCCAAGTTAGTAACAATGTAAAATTAGATTCAAAGGGACAAGGTGGTTCAAATTAAGAGAAACACTCTCAATTCCAAGTTGTAATATTCCCATCCAAATGAGCTATCATGGAGGAAAGTGACTAGTTCCCTAGGTTGGGGGTGGAAGCATTAAAAGTTGGAGTAAAGGAGCTACAAGACCCAAAATGAACTTGGAATTACAAATTCACATTAAATGAGTCAATTAAATAATAATACAAAGAAAATAAGGTGGCATTGGATCATGAGGGCACATAAGAGGTTGTGGGACCCACATGTGGCAAGATTCCCCACTACACTTGGCATGATTTTCTCACCAATTCGAGTTCAAGATGTAGGGTAACATACTTGGGGGATTTTAAGAGGTATTATTCATGGCATGAGTCATGTAAGGTCGAATTGGAGTGGAATAATAACTCTCATGGAAGAGGAAGAGGCATCTTAGAAGAATTGTTACACTTGGAGCTAGATTCCCTAACTCCTATGACAGCAATGATGAAGATTCTATGAAACCTATGACAAAGTTTAGACCTGATTGATGAGATATGACATATATGACATGTTAGGGATAAAAATATCCTCCAACAGGGTGCACATGGGAGTTATGGAAGCCAAGAAGCTTCCCCATTCGAACTAAGGGAAGATGGAGACTAGGAATTGTTGGACAAGTGGCACACATTGGAATCTCTTCCCAACTTGAGTTGGCATAAGGCTTTTGGAAGGAATTCGAACCATGAAGGACTTGAGAAGTTTATAAAATACAAGAACAAATAAGGAAATGAGATTTTGATCATTTCTCATTTTGAAAATTGGAGAGCATATCTTGTCCATGCTAGTGAAGTGTTTACTCTACTTGCCTTAGTACCAATTTTGAGGGTGAAAGATTCCCATCCTAATTGGAAATTAGAGAGGCCATTCAGACCTTTCATTTGGAGCTACAATGGAGTCCTTTTTTGTATGTTGAAGCTACAGGGAAGCTCATGTGATTCTTTCTTATTCAACTTGTTCCCATCTCTATCTCACATTTCTCTGCATATTTTGTCTCTTGGAGGAAGGGCGCACATGGTGAGATGTTGATCTCTTTGGGAGAGTCCAATGTACTCAATTTATTTTTAATATGATATATTTATGCTGTGTTTAATTCTCAGACTATCCTCAGGTCAAAATACCAAGTGAAACTATGTAAAAAACCAAATAATTTATAAATGGTGCCATTTTCCCTATATCTTGTTGTGAGATCTTGTAGTTGCTTTACTTCTATTTGTATCAGTCAATATCTGTGATTTTGTTGATGTGTGTATAGAAATTAATTTACTGAATAAGTTTCATACACCTTGCATAAGTCTTTGGAACATAAATCTCGAAATATATAACATGTGGTGGAATTTCCTAGCTTTTCCCCCTATGTGAAGACATGTCTAGAAACCTATGATTTATGGGAGGTGCATCAGCCTTTAGGAACTGATTAATGATGCATATGGGTGCCCATTAAATCCCTTTAACTAATCCATTCCTCTATTCTGAAAATTTGGACGGTCGTACTACATTTGGGAAGCCATTAGTGACCTCTACCCTTGGGGGTTTGAACCTCAAATTTGCTCTAGTAAAATTCCTCAATTTCTCCTAAAGTTAAATGAATGTTGCAGAATTCTTTTGAGGGTGTCCAAGAATCCATCAGCTTCAATTTTATGTCTCAACACCTTTCAAACACTCTCAGTCCCAATTCGAAATCCTTAGGAGTCTTTTGGAACCATCTACCCTTGGGGGTTTCAAAATCAGTTTTCCTAGTAATTATGCCTTTCATTCTCTAATTGTCAATGCAAGTTGATGAAGTATTTAGAAAGTGTACAATAATATAATAGTTGCTTTAGTGTGTCCAAATACACCTTAATCCACTCCATACACTAATTGAAAAGATTTGGGATCATTTTGGACAGTTTGGGGCTTCACTAGTCCAAGTTTCGAAAATTGATTAAATTGGGGACATTACAGTGGTATCATAGCATGGTCCTTGCACCTATGCATTAGGGTCATCCATTGAAGAATAATTTGCAGCCATGTCTTACTATTATGATGACTCCTATGAGTACAATTCTTATGAGCAATATGAATATGATTGTGAGCAGTATGAAGCAGAATGTGAATGGTTTGAGGAAGAGGTGCCATCATGCAACACGTCTTACAATTTCATAAGGAATGATGGTTATTCTTATGACCTTGAATCTGATGAAGATGAGTGTTTCATACTACCAAAGGATAATTCCATGAATGAATTACAAAGATTGAGAGCAACATGTAAAACCTTTCCCCAACAATATTAGGCATATCTTGATCTGTATAAGGGAGATACACAAAAGGCCATTCCTTTTGAAGACTTTACTGATTGGGTGTTTAAAAATAGGACCAAAAATGAATATGTGGAGTTAGTGAAGAAATTTCTATGCCCTTCTTTCAAAATACCTTGGAGAGAAAATCACATATGTTTGAGTAAAAAGGAGGAGACCCATGAGCCACCTAGTTCTGAAATAGGTGAAGTAGAAGAAGCAGTACATGAGGAGGATCGAAAGTCACTCCCAAGTGACTCTGAAAAGTATGAAGAGACATCACATGAGCATGAATAAGAATCTATTGGAAATATTGAAGATCATTTCGAGACACATTTTACCTTGGATATGAATCAAAGAGTATCTACCGATGGATGCTTGAACTATGAAGGAGTACCTACCGATGGGTGCTCACACCTCTATGTTGGTGACATAGAGATCACTTTTGAAAGTGTTGCTGCAAACAAAAATTCCATTAAGCATGAAAATTAAGACATTGTATCAATTGAAGAAGAACCAAGATCAACTTCCCCATCACCACTTGAGCTTCATGAAGTTGGTCCAAGAAAGAAGGAAGAAGATGAGGAATTTCATGTGCAAGAGCCTCATTTTATTGAAGGGTCCTTGAATATGGATGAAAAGAAGATTCACGAGGACTTGAAAACTCTCCATGACACACATACATTGGTTTCTAAATTTTTTTGGTGCGTGGAGAAGAAATATTCCCTTGAAGATATGGAGAAAATCGAGAAGGCAATGTTGGACACCAAAGGTAATGTTTTAAATTTGCTTTATGATAGGGATTATTTAATTGAGCTTGTTGGTTTGTATCATGCAATAACCTTGAAGGATGCATAAGAGAATGAAAAGTTCTCAAATGAGTTGGATTCCACCCAAAATACACTCCAAAAATCTATGGTGCATATTGAGCAACTTCAAGAGAAGTTGCAAATGTCCTTTACACCCTCCTACATATCAGACAATCATTCAATGGAGGAAATAATTTATGTTACAAAGGAGGAACCTCATGTAATGATGGAAGACGAGGTACATGTTGATATGCAGGTGCTTGAAGATGCTACACTGAAACAAGAAGGAAGACAAGTAGTTGTCTTTGTTCAGAAGGATTATAAGTTGCCTCATGGAGAGAGTTGCAAATCCTTGGAGGAGGCACATGATCTCATAATAGTTGGACCATCCAATTATAGAGAAGATGAATTAAAGATTTAGATGGGTAAGAGTTGCAAAGAGTTAAGTTTGGTTCATAATTCTTCACCCCATACTTCTTTTTCATCCACATCAATTGGGGATGAAAATTGTGTGAAAGGTGTTTTTCTAATGGTGCCACATGAGGAGTATCAAACTCCTATCTCTCCTTTTGATGATGACATGACTAGAGCACATTATTATTTACATTTGCAGTACCATCCTTTTTACCTTATGATGATACATATCTTCATGGATGCACTTATGATGTTCACTTGAGTCACTTGAAGACTCATGATTTTCCTTGCTCCTTGCTTAGTTCAAATGATGTTGGAGGAACTTCATCAACTACTTGGGTGAAGAGATATATGATTGGAAATTTTTTTTATTGGAAGAAACATCCTTTTTTATTTCTTGATGATACACATATCCATGGATTCATAAATGGTACTTATGTGAACCCCTTGAAGGCTCATTGTTTTTTTTGCTCCCAAATTGGTTCAAATTTTAGTGGAGGGTCTTCATTCACTTCTTAGATGAAAGAACACATGGTTGATTATTTTGTTGCATCTTACATTATTTTGGAGCATCATGGACATATTTTCTTGTGGGATGTTTCCTACTCTTTTGGTGATGAGACATGGGACTTTCACCCTTGTCCTTTGAGCTTCAATGGTCTTAGTCTCGATTCTTATGTGCATTTGGCACATGAGGACTATTTGGTTGATTGGGGAATACTTGTTTGCATTCAGACCCACTTTGAGGATATGCATTTCATGATATTGAAGTGTTTCTCTTGGTCTTGGCCCAACCTTGAAGAAGTTCATATTTTGATGCAGGGGCCCTCAAGGTTTCAATTGTGCATTGGAAATGTTGAATTTCCAGTGTGGTGGTATGGTATTTACATCCTTCCTTGCATTTTTCACAGAGATGAATTTTTATTGTTGTTGCTAATGTTTGGAAAGATGCAGATGAGACAATGGGATCCTGACATTATTTGGAATGTTAGTTTTCCACATGTGACACTTCCACTCGAAGATTTGAAACTAAGGCAGTGGGATTTGGGCAATATTTTTCCTGCAAGATTTTGTGGTAGAGAATGCTTATATTTTCGAATGCAATACAAGCAATGGGATCCTGGTTTTTCTTGGTTTCATCTCACTTGGAGCAGCAGTTCGATTGTTGGTTTGAGAGAGAAAGCTAACCTTCAGCTATTTGAGTTCATCTTTACATAACAATGTTCTAGTTTCCTATGTGGGAGACGTTTGAGAGATGGATTCAATATTCACATGCTTGGTGTTCATGGAATTTCATACTAGACATTTCACACCATAATTTTATCATGATCATTTGGGACCCTGGGATCATTTTTTGGTTGAAACATTCAGAAAGTGTTTCCAAAAATGAAAGAGTACATGAGTGCCACTACTCAGAGTTTTGGAAGCAAAGTTTTGGAAAGAAAGCAGGTTCTTCAACATCCATGTTTGAACTTGCTTGAGGACGGGAAATATTGGGAAGGGAGGATTTTTCATGTCCCCAAATTTTGCATTGGGTCATAATGGCCTAAGCCCCTTGGCCATATTCATGATAGTTGTCAAATTGATGCTAAGGGTCAAATAATTGCCAAGAATGATGTCCAAGTTAGTAATAATGTAAAGTTAGATTCAAAGGGGCAAGGTGGTTCACATTAAGAGAAAAAATCCCAATTAAAAGTTGTAATATTCCCATCCAAGTGAACTATCATGGAGGAAAATTACTAGTGCCCTAGGTTGGGGGTGGAAGCATTAAAAGTTGGAGTAAAGGAGATACAAGACCCAAAATGACCTTAGAATTACAAAATCACATTAAATGGGTCAATTAAATAATAATACAAAGAAAATAAGGTGGAATTGGATCATGAGGGCACATAAGAGGTTGTGGGACCCGCATGTGGCAAGATTCCCCACTACACTTGGCATGATTCTCTCACCAATTCGAGTTCAAGATGAAGGGTAAAATACTTGGGGGATTTTAAGAGGTATTATTCATGGCATGATTCTCTCACCAATTCGAGTTCAAGATGAAGGGTAAAATACTTGGGGGATTTTAAGAGGTATTATTCATGGCATGAGTCATGTAAGGTTTTATTTGATGCAGGAGCATCTACTCTCAACAATAAATTGAAATGTTGATTAGACCTTAGGGTCTTGACATTTGCCAAGAAGTGGGATCTCATTGTAAAATATTGTAAATCTTCATAGTTTACAAGTATACGTTATAGGAGAGTCTTGATAACAATGAGTTTCCATTTAGTGATAAGTTATTTAGTCATGTAACTGAATCTACCTTTGTTGGCAGAATTCGAAGAGTCTTAAAAAGATCCAAGCAGTTGCAGAATTATAGGAGTCAGTTATGAGAATGTAGGAGGTAGTTGAACAGTCTAGAGTTTTTTTGTGTTTTCTTTATGTTATAAGCCAAAAGGCATTAAAAGGGAGTTGGCCTCGTGAAGAAGATATGGCCATAGGGAAGCAGATTAGGATTTTGTTATTGTATGTACATTTCTTATTATGAATGAAAAGGGGGATAAAATTGTAAAGGGCTTATTTTGGGAAAATCAAGGGTTCCTACAGGACATTCAAGTAGTGAACAAATAGTGCTTTCTGGTATTCCATCTGGGTGTTTTCTGTAGGTAAATGGGACTGTATAAATGATGACATGTTTCTTATACTGAAATGAAGGGTGAAGAACTTGATGGCAGTCACAGGTTTTCCTATAGAGCTGAACACTATTGAATAGTTTGTGATTTTGTGAAATTACCTTTTGAATTTTGTGAATGACTGGAAACGCATATATTGTATGTATTTTTCTACAGCTGTGCGCATGCATTCTATTTATAAGTATATTGATATTGGTTGACAGAGGAATCAATGTTTGTGTGTAGATGAATACACTTCTGCGCAGAGAGAAATTGAAGGAGCCTTGTGTATTTACTGTGCAAGGGACAGGGTAATGACGAGTAGTTTTTGCCAAGGAGAAATCAGAATAGCTTGTCATTAATAAAATGTATGAACTCAAAATTCGGGAGAGAGACATCTTGAATCTTCTATTGTCTGAATAACTGGTGAATGCCATGGCATTCTCTTCCAGACTTGAATTTATTGTAGGTTTCATGATATAGAAATGATAGTGGTGGATTTTTTCTTGTTTTCTGTCATTCATCTTCTAGTTACAGTCAGCTGGGGTTTCATGTATAGGCTTGAAGTTTAAACCATCACCAGTGTGCATCCAAGCATTATTAGAAGCAAACCGAAACAATAGCAGCAGAGCAAAGGATCCTTCGTTGGTGAAGGAATGACAACCTATCGTTTTGGAAGATTGAAGAACACGGTTTTGATTACAACTGCAACTTCTTGAGAACGCTCTAGTGTGCAGGGAAGAGCCCGAAATACCCCATTACAATACTTTGTGGTCGAGCTAGAAGGAACCGGGCCTATCCTCCATTATTGTAGGTGTAGGGTAGAAGAACCCATCGGCAAATGGACGCAGTCTCAGCATTTTAGCCAGGCGTTGAGAGCATGGTGCTCGCAGGTGGAGTCCATGGTGTTTCTTTCCCAGTACATGTAGGCATACCCACGAGTTAGGTGAGCCAATAACAACCCCATATGACTAGGCACCTTTCTGTGCATCAGGTTTTAACCTCGTGGTAGTGTTTGAAATCTCGTTACATTAATATTTGGTTTTGTGATGACATTAACCCGTAGTTGAAAAAAAATCATTTGATAAGTGCCTCTTCAATGTTCCAACATTTTCCTGGTCACCAATTTTGGTATCAGAGCGGGAATGCTCCTTGGAAGGAAAGAAGACAAACAGGAGGTCCGTAGAGGAGGATTTGTGAGTTAAGAAGACTTGCATGCAAAATAGAAGAAGCTTAGAGCTTGGGAAGGACAAGGAAGTCCTTGATAAGAGAGAAAACTACTTTGGGAGAAGTAGTTGCAGGCAAAGAAAAAGGGGTAAGTTCAACCAGAGATAGAAGCTGAGCATAAGTGTTTAAGGTGGCCGTGGAAGTTGGAAACATCAGGCTTTTGGAAGTTTGATAGTAGAGAACTCAAGGTTTTTGAATAAGTAGGTCATTGAGATCTGGAAGGTATTGGTCTTTGTTTTAACATTGTTAAAGTGCAGGTAGCAGAAATTGCTGAAGTATCTCAGCAAGAAAGTCATAGTCATTGAGGACAGTGATAAAGGAAGCCAATGAGGGTTCTTGAGAGAAGGAGAAGAAGTGTGGCCATAACCTAGTACTTCAACTGAGGTTGAAATACAAGAGGACAATCGCGTTCTCAAGAGTAGATGAGTTGTGAGTGAAGCTCATAGAGAGTGAAGAACTCAAGAAGATGACTATCAAGAGTCATAGCAGAGGTTCAGGAAGCAGCCACAAGGAGAAGGAAGCAGATGCTATAGTCAATGGGATATGGAGGCAGATGAGTGATGAAGAATATGAGAGGGAGAAGGCTAATATAGAAGTCTGTATAGGAGTATTGCTGGAGTTGTTACAGAAGGACGAGGAAGACCAAAGATATGGTTTCCTTATGAGGAAGAAATTGAAGTGGCATAAGCTACAAAAGAAGAAAGAGCAACTGATGAATGCTCAGTGGGAGGATGAGGTACTCAAGGCAAGGGAGTATCTGGGAGAATAACTGAAGACTGAATTTTTAAGTGAGACCAAGAGGTCTCAATATTTTAAAACTAATATCTTGTGTATGGTTGCAGGTGAAACATGCAAAGAAAGACAATTGGCTAACATTGTCACAAAGAATGAAGGAGAGGGACAGAATCTGAATTATGTTCAGGAAGATGGAACAGTGGGGTCTCACTCAAATGTTCATACACAATTGAGTGAATGTGATGCTTTTCAGCATATTGTGGAAGCTAAAAGCAAGGAGGACTTGGCTTATGATGATAGCCAAGAACAGAAAGAGGCAAAGGAGGACATCAAGCAAACAAAATTTAAGCTTGAGGAAGCCGAACATAAGACTATTGAGGACTTTCTGAGTCTCGTAGTAGACTTGGAAAAACAAGAGGAAGGTTGTGCAGAAGCCAATCCATCATTTGGTGTTGTCTTAAGTGAAGAAAGTTGCTAGGTAAGGCATGAGAAGAAATGTCATTCGGATAAAGATAAAGATGAATTATTGCAGCAGAAGGAGTTTGTAAATTCCTTGGTTAATGATGAAAGTAACCCTACTGGAGGTGAAGCAGTTATGCTTCTTGTGATGGAATCTAATACTGATGAAGACCAGGAAGAACTGGCTCACTTGAGTGGCCAAAGGAAGACTGTTGGACAGACATCTAGTGCTGTTACAGTGGTGGAGGATCATAATTCTATTTTGATCAAGGATGCTGAAGTATTGTCACAAGAGAATTGGCTTGGTGACAAGGAAGGAGATAGGGAAGATTGTACAGAGTTTCCAGAAGAAATTCCATGTGAAATGGAAGATTTGTGGCATGAGCTTAGTCTTTTGGAGAATAGACTAGCAAGCCAGAGAATGAATATTATAAGTGTACAATTGAAATTGGAGGAAATTGAGGTAGATGTGTTTCAAGCTAAAGGAGAATCAGTCTTAGAATTGAAGGAGGCTTAAAACTATCTGACAAAGTATGAAGATGCACTGGTTGAAGATGTTGAATTGACTGTCAGAATCAGTCAAGGAGTGGAAGGAAAATTACTAAGGATTGTCAAGGAAAGAGAAGAGAGTTATGCTAAAGTTAATGATCAGTATCCCTATGATGTGTTTACTAGTATACAAAGAGGACTGATTGATTATGTTGCTGTAATCAGAAAATGGGAAGACAAATTACTTTTTGAAGGTGAATTTGCAGGCAGAAGGCATGAGGAGGATATTGAAAAGGGAGATGCTTACAATAGAATCAAGGAAGTAAGGATGGCAGCAATATATACAGAAGTATCTAGAGTAATCTCAAGAGCAAAAGTGGAAGAAAAGGTAAGGAAGGCTGAAGAAGATAATCAGCAGTGTGAACATGAATGTGCAAAGTGCAGCAAAGTACAATGGCTAAGAGATGAGAACAAAATTAGTTTGCAGCAGTAGACCAAATTGGAAGGTGCCCTAGGTGAACTATGGGAGTTAATGCAAATGCCCAAGAAGAGCTATAGCAGAATGATAAAGGCAGTCCACTGTGAAATTAATTGGAAAATGAAGAATAGTGAAGGAAAGTTCAGTGGCGCATTACAACATAAGTTATGGAAGCCTGGAAGATTGCAGCTAGAGGAAGGATGAAGATTGAAGATTCATGATCAGGAGATCATGTTCTTCTTTTACATTGGGAGTTTGATGCAGGAGCATCTACTCTCAACAATAAATTGAAATGTTGATTAGACCTTAGGGTCTTGACATTTGCCAAGAAGTGGGATCTCATTGTAAAATATTGTAAATCTTCATAGTTTACAAGTATACTATATAGGAGAGTCTTGATAACAATGAGTATCCATTTAGTGATGAGTTATTCAGTCATGTAACTGAATCTACCTTTGTTGGAAGAATTCGAAGAGTCTTAAAAAGATCCAAGCAGTTGCAGAATTATAGGAGTCAGTTATGAGAATGTAGGAGGTAGTTGAACAGTCTAGAGTTTTTTTGTGTTTTCTTTATGTTCTAAGCCAAAAGGCATTAAAAGGGAGTTGGCCTCGTGAAGAAGATATGGCCATAGGGAAGCAGATTAGTATTTTGTTATTGTATGTACAGTTCTTATTATGAATGAAAAGGGGGATAAAATTGTAAAGGGCTTATTTTGGGAAACTCGAGGGTTCCTACAGGACATTCAAGCAGTGAACAAATAGTGCTTTCTGGTATTCCATGTGGGTGTTTTCTGTAGGTAAATGGGACTGTATAAATGATGATAGGTTTCTTATACTGAAATGAAGGGTGAAGAAATTGATGGCAGTCACAGGTTTTCCTGTAGAGTTGAACACTATTGAATAGTTTGTGATTTTGTGAAATTACCCTTTGAATTTTGTGAATAACTGGAAATGCATATATTGTATGTATTTTTCTACAGCTGTGCACATGCATTATAGTTATAAGTAGATTGATATTGGTTGACAGAGGAATACGGGTTTTTGTGTAGATGAATACACTTCTGTGCAGAGAGAAATTGAAGGAGCCTTGTGTATTTACTGTGCAAGGGATACGGTAATGATGAGTAGTTTTTGCCAAGGAGAAATCGGAATAGCCTGTCATTAATAAAATGTATGAACTCAAAATTCGGGAGAGAGACATACTGAATCTTCTATTGTGTGAATAACTGATGAATGGCATGGAATTCTCTTCCAGACTTGAATTTATTGTAGGTTTCATGATATAGAAACGATAGTGGTGGATTTTTTCTTGCTTTCTGTCATTCCTCTTCTAGTTACAGTCAGCTGGGGTTTTATGTATATGCTTGAAGTTTAAAGCATCACCAGCGTGCATCCAAGCATTATTAGAAGCAAACCGAATCAATAGAAGCAGATTAAAGGAGCCTTCGCTGGTGAAGGAATGAGAGCCCATCGTTTTGGGAGATTGAAGAACACAGTTTTCATTACATCTGCAACTTCCTAAGAACGCTCTATTGTGTAGGGCAAAGCCCGAAATACCCCATTACAATACTCTGTGGTCGAGCTAGAAGGAACCGGGCCTATCCTCCATTATTGCAGGTGCAGGGTAGAAGAACCCATTGGCAAATGGACGTAGTCTCAGCGTTTTAGCAAGGCGCTGAGAGCATGGTGCTCGTAGGTGGAGTCCATAGTGTTTCTTGCCCAGTACATGCAGGCATACCCACGAGTTAGGTGAGCCAATAACAAGACCATATGACCAGGACCAAACACCTTTGTGTGCATCAAGTTTTAACCTCGTGGTAGTGTTTGAAATCTCGTTACATTAATATTTGGTTTTGTGATGACATTAACCTGTAGTTGAAAAAAAATCGTTTGATAAGTGCCTCTTCAACGTTCCAACATTTTCCCAGTCACCATAATTGGAGTGGAATAATAACTCCAATGGAAGAGGAAGAGGCATCTTAGAATAATTGTGACACTTGGAGCTAGATTCCCTGACTCTTATGAGAATAATGATGAAGATTCCATGACACCTATGACAAAGTTTAAACCTAATTGCTTACATATGACATATATGACATGTCAGGGCTAAAACTATCCTCCAAGAGGGCGCACAAGGGACTTATGGAAGCCAAGAATCTTTCCCATTTGAATTGAGGGAAGATGGAGACTAGGAATTGTTAGACAAATGGCACACATTGGAATCTCTTCCCAACTTGAGTTGACATGAGGGTTTTGGAAGGAATTTGAACCATGGAGGACTTGATAATTTTATAAAATACAAGAACAAAGAATGAAAGGATCTTTTGATCATTTCTCATTTTGGAAATTGGAGAGCATACCTTGTCCATGCTAGTGGAGTGTTTACTCTACTTGCCTTAGTACCAATTTTGAGGGTGAAAGATTCCAATCCTAATTGGAAATTCGAGAGGCCATTTAGACCTTTAATTTGGAGCTAAAATGAATTCCTTTGTTGCAGGTTGAAGCTACAGGGTAGCTCGTGATTCTTTCTTCTTCAACTTGTTCCCATCTCTATCTCACATTTCTCTGCATATTTTGGCTCTTGGAGGAAGGGCACACATGGTAAGATGATGATATATTTGGGAGAGTCCAAGATAATCCATTTATTTGTAATCTGATATATTTAATCTGTATTTGATGCTCATAAGATCCTCATGTCGAAATACCAAGTGAAACTATGTAAAAATACCAAATAATGTATAAACGGTGTCATTTTCCCTATATCTTGTTGTGAGAGCTTGAAGTTGCTTTATTTCGATTTGTATCAGTCAATATCTGTGATTATTTTGATGTATGGATAGCCATTAATTTACTGAATAAGTTTCATACACATTGCATGAATCTTTGGAACATATCTCGAAATTCATAACAAGTGGTGCAGTTTCCTAGCTTTTCCCCCTATGTGAAGACATGTCTACAAACCTATGATTTATGGGAGTTGCAGCAGCCTTTAGGAACTTATTAATGATTCATTTTGGTTCCCATTGAATACCTTTAACTAATCCATGCCTCTGTTCTAAAAATTGGGAGGTTCTTACTGCATTTGGGAAGCCATTAGTGACCTCTACCCTTGGGAGTTTGAACCTCGAATTTGCTAGTAAAATTCCCCAATTTCTCCTGAAGTTAAATGAATGTTGAAGAAGTATTTTGAGGTTTTCCAAGCATCTATCAGCTTCAATTTTATGTATCAACACATTTCAAACACTCTCAATCCCAATTCGAAATCCTTAGGAGTATTTTGGAGCCATCTACCTTTGCGGGTTTCAAAATCGATTTTCCTAGTAATTATGCCTTTCATTCTCTAATTGTCAATGCAAGTTGCTTAAGTATTTATAAAGTGTCCAAGCATATAATAGCTGATTTAGTGTGTCCAAATACACCTCAATCCACTCCATACATCATTCAAAAAGATTTCGGATCATTTGGGACAGTTTGGGGCTTCACTAGTCAAAGTTTCAAAAATTGACTAAATTGAGAAAAAATTCAAATTGGGGACATTACATAGGACTTCTCCTCCTAAACATAAAATCCCTATTTTTCTAACATTATAAAAAAATATTATTTTGTACTCGAATATTTTAATGGGTTTTCTCAATATAAAATACAATATCAATGCCCAAGTATTTGTTAAAAACAACTACCCACAATTACTCATAATTGAGTGTGATATTTATGTTTCACATTACAATTATTTTTATTTCATTAACATTAATTTTAATTCTAAAAAAAATGTATTTAAAGATTATCTTTGTGCTTTGCCAATACCATATTTGAAAAAAATCAATATCCCGTATTTGTTGCAACTCAAAACTAATGCTAGACTGAAAGATAAATCAATGCATTTTTTGCACACAAAATAATAATGCACAACCAAAAAAACACCTAAAAATCAACTTACAACGTTCTGCATACATATTCAACTACAAAGAAAACCAAAGTGAAATTGAAATCATTTGGGCATGCTTAAATTAAGCATTAGCTTTCTCAAAATTCTTTGAAAATTAGGATTATTTGTTATCTTAATAGTATTATTATAACGATGCATGATAGTTAGTATTTTCATCTCATAGGTTATACATATATATATGTTTTCTCTTATGTTCTTCTAAATAATAATGGGTTGATTTCATATTTATATATATATATATATTTTTTCTATTACTTTATAAGTTTGGAATGGCTAATGGTTTATGGAGTAAATCTTCATCTTCAATTTCTAATTATTTTATATCATTTCATCATACCAACATTGATATTGAATTACTTTAATATGATAATATATGACATCAATTAACCTAAAGTTTCTCCTCCTAATCACAGCATCTCTATTTTTATTAACATTATAAAAAATATTATTTTGTACTCAAATATTTTAAAGAGTATTCTCAATTTTTCTATAAGTTTATTTTGGATATAATATAATGTCAATGCCCAAGTATTTATAAGAAATAACTACTCACAATCCCTCATAGTTGAGTGTGATGTTTATGTTCCACTCCAAAGTACTTATTACTATTACAATTAGTTTTATTTCATTTACATTAATTTTAATTCTAAAGAGAAGATGTCGTTGAAGATTATATTTGTACTTTACCAATATCGTATTTACATTAATTTTAATTCTAAGGAAAAGATGGCTTTGAAGATTATCTATGTACTTTACCAATATTATATTTGGAAAAAAATAATGTCACATATTTGTTGCAACTCAAAACTGATACAATATATGAAGGATAAATCAAGGCATTTTGTATAAAAATTAATAATGCACAACAAAAAGAAATCAGAGACTTCAAAGATAAATTTATAACCCATTTCAAAATATTAATTTCATTCAACATTTTGTTTGTTTGTTTGTTTGATTTTCTGTCACTCGGGGCCACTAGCAATGAACCATTGGTTAAGAACCACAACCCAGCGACATCTAAGACGTCAAAGTCACTCAGGGATCACACCCAGCCTGGGCCACACCAACACTTATGCTGGCTGGATTTTTGGGTGTCTCCTCCCAACTAGCTCACCCCTCAGAGGAATTGAACTCGGGTCGCCCTACTGACGAGACCAACACCTTAACCGAATGAGCTAGCAAGAATTGTCTAATTTCATTCAACAATTATATAAATGTTTATGATTAGTTTTTTTTTTAATATTGAACTTCAATCGACGAAATCATAATTAACTCAAAATAATGCATACTCTCCATACTTATTCAAATACTATTTGTCTTACCAAACACACAAATTAATGAATTAAAGAAAACCAAAGTGAAATCGAAATCATTTGGGCATGCTTAAATTAAGCATTAGCTTTCTCAAAATTTTATCTTTTAATGCTTAATTGTTCAAATACTAATTTCTTGCATAAAGAAACAAATCAATATTTTGAACTTTCTTTTCCAACTCATTCTTTGTCCTACAATATTGTGGATACACACTACTTCTTATTATATTAGATCTCTAATGAAGTGGTGATGAATTTCTATGTGCATCGTTTTTGCCTCAAAATTAGGATTCTTTCTTATCTTAATGTTACTATTATTATAACAATGCATAATAGTGGGGGTGTGGATATACTGTTGTGTTGATGAGTTTAAATTACCCAAGCCAACAATAGAGGTTCTCCCTTGTAAAAGGTACCAATTAGACCTCAAACCGTTTAAAATAGGGAACTCATCCATATTCTAGCTCGACAACCATTAATTATTTGGGTTTCACCAATTGCGACCCGATCCACCATTTATGGTTTCCTAATAAAATGTAGCTGATCTAAAATGCAGAATGCAAATTTCTAGCCATAATAAAAGTTGCAAGAATGAAGGACAGAATGATACACGCACCTGCCAATTCCCATGAAATAGTTCATCAAGGGATATGTTAACACCCAAAAAGTGCTCACTAGCTCATTCCCTTATTCACATGACCCATTTGTCCACTTTTTGCACCATTTGAGCCTCTAAAACCATTAGAAGGTCACCAAAAAGACCATAATACACCTTTTTCCCCTCAAAATATGTATTTTTCCTCAAAAAACACAAAAAACCATCAAAAAGGGTCCAAAATTCCCCAAAAATATTAAAAGGGAATAAAAATATTCAAAATATTCAAAAAAGGAAAAAGAGGGAAAAAGAGACCTAAACCATGTTGGTTAACACCATTGGTTTCCTCAAAACCATAATGGTATTCCCCATCACCAAAAACTATAAAAAGGTGATAGGGGCTCCTCACTTTTCATCCACATTTCATCCTATCCTTATGCTGCCAAATTCCCTTTGAGAGCCATTGCCTCCCATTTCGAGTTTGAAGATCCCCATTGAAGCTTTGGAGAAGAAGAGACCATTGGATATTTGAGCTTCTCAACCTTGGAGTTGCTCAACACCCATCATCCTCACCATTTGAGGCAATACAAAACCAAATATTTTTCAAGTTATTGTTCTTCCATAGATCTTATTGCTTATGTTTTGAAATCTAGTTTTTTATTTATTTACACATGCTTATGTTAGATCAGATTATCTTAGTTTATTCATAGTTGTTTTTGTTTTATATTGAAACTGCTATTACAAGTTAATAGGTGCATCCTCGCACATGCTTGGTTGAAAAACCAAGCAACAATTTTTGGCGACTCCGTTGGGTTTCGAACTTAAAATTTTTGCTTTAGATCTTCATTTTAGTCGTTTTTCCCTTTTAAAACTGTACATCTGCCATACTAGTCATATTCTTGATAGTTTCCCTAGCCATTGGCCCTTTTTGCAGCCCGAAACAACCCAAAATTTCCATTTTCGGGTTCGTTTTTCGACGACCATTTTTCCATCCGTACATCGCGACTTTTGGCCCCATAGTCATGCGGTCCATCGCGACTGTGAGCCTTTTTTCCGTGTGGTCCATCACAACTTTTCAAATTTTTCCCGTGTGGCGCATCGCGGCTGCGCAAATTTTTCCCGTGCTGCACATCGCGGCTAGGTGAGCTTTTCCCGCGTGGTCCATCGCGACTGTTTCGCACTTTCCCACGCAGTCCATCGCGACTTCGCCCATATCGCCATGCGGCTCATCGCGGGTTTTGACCCGACAGCCGCGATATTTCCTGTTTCATTTTAGCCAATTTTTTCAAAAAAAAATCACCCAAAGTAGCTTATTTTTCTAGCATTAATTTCTGCAGTTTTTACAGCCCACTGTGTTATTATTGCAGCATTATTAAAGTGATATTTGTTAAATACTTCATTTATCTTTTTAAAAATTTTCAGATAATTGAAAGAAAGATTTTTTAAGTATTTTTGAGATTCTTAATCTATACATTGCAAAGTTAGAACCATATTTCTAAAGTTGCTTAATTTTTTGCCCAAGAAAGACTCTAAAAAACCATTTATTTTTACATATTTTATGTGCTTTACTTTTTAAAGGATCCATATTTTTTGAAAAGGTTATTAAAGCATTTACACTTGAAATGTCTTTCATTTTTTCGCAAATTGAATCCATTATTTTGGTTTGTGATTAAATCGCGCATGCGAGGCACATTGTTTTGGTATACAACTACACCAGCACACAATCTGTCACAATAATTTCAAGTGAGCCTTAAAAGTTACCTTAACTCAACCAATATTCTAACCCCACTTGGGGAACACAAAAAGAATTTTGTAGCTAGGTAGGACTGAGGGGATAAGTATCCAAATAACACCCCTCACTCATTTTTCATGTTGAGACATAGTGATTTGACATTTAGGGTACCAAAATCCCTTATTATTTGTTGACACGGTTTAACACCAATTTATTGGGAAGGCCTCTCCCTTAGGAGGGTTGAAGTAGCCAGACTGGTTCAACAAGCCTGAGTGGAATACCGCTATCCATTCAGTAACCGAAGGATACCTTTTGCAGTTCTCGTTGTACCACCCTTATTAGAGTACATCGACTTAGAATCAAACTGCAGATTCACCCAACCGAACGTGTCATGAACGGGGTATCTTAGTGGCCAAAATTTTAGGATTGTCTACCCAGTGTCCCTCTCGGTAGGGGGATATCTAGCCTTTGATTCCACTAATCATATTTTCTGACTTGAATTTCATCACCTTGCAGAGGATATGTTTCGTAGAGTCATAGTACCACTTCTAGTTAGGTGTTTGCATGATCCATTACCCACCATTGGTTAGTCAGTATACCTTTTTCTATTTTTAGGAGCCATTTCCATGTTGGTTTTTTGACCACATTTTTTTATTACTCCACTTACTATAGCACAGCTGTTATAGTAAGTGTTTTGAGATTTTTTTTGGCTTGAATGCCATTTATTTTTCACGCTCCCCTCTTGAACGCACGGTTGCATTATGGCTTTAGAGATTTCCACTCACCACCACCTGGTAATCTTTTGATAAAACTATCACCATTGATTCCCCGAGACGTTCTCGGCGCTTCCGGGGAGATCCCCTGTAGTACAGTTCCTTTGACTCCACATGTCATCGGAATAGAGCCCCGTCATCCGATTCTAACGCGCCTCATTTCACATTAGATTCTAAGGCAGAATCCAAAAATCCTACATACACCTCACCCACTAGCCCTATAGCTGATTTTTCTTCCAACCGTTTCAACACAGGGACTGTTGGTGGAACATCTTCCACCATCCCAGCTACCACATTGGCCACCACTCCCACAACCAATGTTGTTATGCTTAACCTGGGAACTGCTTCCACTCTAGGCATGCCTAATATGGGAACTACATCTACTCTAGGGATGCCCAACACAGGACCTACACCTGCTATAGGTATACCTTTGACTGGAACCACTTCCAGCATACCAAATCCTGGGTCTACTATACCAAATCCAAACCCATCTATAACTTAAGCTACACTTGGGAACACATCTCCCACCCATACCCCTTTGATTGGAGGACATATCCCTTTCACACACATTCCCCTAGGGGGCAGTGGCATAATACATAACGCCACCACCAGCACTTATGCCCCCATGACAACATCACATCGCTCCGCCAGTTTGTCATTTATGGCTAGCCTTAACCTACCAGACTTGTCTAGGTTAACAAATGATCCCATCCGACATGACCCTACTTGGCCTCCTATGCCCACAAAGCTCCCTTCAGACATCCCAAAATTTGAAGGGAAAGCTGGAGAATATCCTTAGAACCATATCATGTCGTTTCACCTATGGTGTTCCTCAAAATCCATAGTAGATGATTCCATTTGGCTCAGACTTTTATAAAGAACTTTCACTGGCTCCACATCCAAATGGTACATTGAGTATCCACATGGGACACACCCCACTTTTACATCCCTCACCTCAACGTTCCTTCAGTTCTTTCAACTACCTGTACGCTATGATGCAGGAGTGGAAATACTTTTATCTTGTAGACAAAACACCGCTACACATATTACTGATCATATCCATGAGTGGAGTAAGCGTCGTAGCCTCTGCAAGATAAAGCTTGACGACCGTATCTTTTTGGATTGGTTCCTCAAATCACTCCTCCCCCTCATAACCAAAGATGTAGCTTCTGAACGACCCTAGTTGGAAGAAGAAGCCATCTTAAAAGCCCAGCAGTTCGACCTCATATATGCCCAGTCCGGATATCTATACACCATTTTACCTGATGCCCCGCGCAACGATCCATCCCGCCATGACGTGCTGGAGGCATTCCATGCCGCTGACGGTATTATCGGCCAGGTTATGGTGCAAAACAAACCTTTTACCATGATGAGTACAAACAATGCCCCATACACTTCTAGGGCTACATCTCATTCTAGAACTACAACTTCATATGCTCCAGTAATACAAACCCACCATAGTCATGGACCCTCATGTCCACCATAGTGCTATGGGAAAGCACCATTAGCTTATGCACCATCTCCATATTATAACCAGCAGGCCCACCAAACTCCGGTCCTACCAAAATCCCAAGTGGCTTATTATCCTCAATAGGCAACACCTCTTGCTCCAACACTTCCAGTAGCTCAAGGTTACCCACAACTGCAACAAGCAACAGGTCCACCTCATAACCCTCCTGCTTACTACCCACCGCAACCTGCTCCAAAGCCTCCACGACCTCAAAACCCATCTACTGCCTAAGGGCATGTCTACACACAACAAAACCAACCTCAAAACCAGAACAACTAGCTTAACCAAGGAGGTCAACAAAGTCACGGAAGAGGACTTAACCGCGGAAATAACTAGCAACAAAACCAAGGTGGACCAGCACATAATCCCCCAAATAATAATAATGCTGCCCCCCCCAACCAAAACCCTGATCGTCCAGCAAAACAAGCCAAAAATAATAATTTGAGAACAAACCACCCGTGTTCCATATGTGGAGTCTACGGCCATTACACACATAATTGTCCTCATTTAGATCGAGCGCATCAACTCTAGACCCAACAACACCCAACGACAGGGACATGCTACACAACCAACACCTCCTCCTCAGCCACAACCCATGATATTGCAAAATCCCCTACCAAACCAAGGCATGGTAAACACTCGTCCAAATGATCCCCCTCAAGGATCTGCTGTAACACAACAGCAAATCACCTATGCAGCAGCCGATTACCAGCATACAGAGTCCAATACTCACCATTTTCTCATGATGTCAATCTTCAAACCCGTCGAAATCAATACAGCTCCGCCCCTGAGGCCACACCTACCGACCGATCTTTGAGTACTTTTCCAACCGATCAACCACTTCGCATACCTAATATTCCCATGGATGGGGGTCCAAAAGCACCTCGTTTCCCTTTGAGACGAATTAACAATAACCATAATGCTCATGCAGCTTCCAACTATAACATTGTAGAGGATTTAGCCCAGTCCCCTGCCGCTATGTCCGCTCTAGAAATCCTAAAAAATTGTCTGGCACAGAGAAAATTGTTGTTATCTTCCATTGGTGCCATAGACCCTAACGACTCCAACATGATGGCATTCGACTTAGACCAAGCTGAACCTCGTCTACCTTTATCTCTAGCTTTTCAAGTTTCTGTGTCCATTCGCAACCTCGTCGTTCATCGATGCATAATCGATGAAGGTGCCTCCACCTACGTTATATCGACTTTTGTATGGCAGAAACTTGGATCGCCAATGCTACAATTGTCAACTACCGCATTGCGAGCTTACGATGGCCGTGCAGCTCAACCTCAAGGTTTGCTAGTGAACGTACCTATACAACTTGGGGGCAAATTGGTTCTCATAGATATAGAGGTCAGTAACGCCCAAATTGATTATAATCTCCTTCTGGGACGAAGCTACATGTATAAAATGAAAGCTGTCGCTTCTTCAGTTTTTTGCCTCATGTTGTTCCCCCATGAAGGATGCGTAGTCAAAATCAACCAGATTACATACTATGATCCAAATGGCCCCGCAACGCCTGAAAATGTTCTTCCCATGATCAAACAACCCGTTTAGAATGCACCCACAATGTTCGTCTCCTTAGTCGGACCCAGGATATATTTGGATAATCCCATGACCACCACTTTCCCTTCTATCCCACCCCCTCTCCAGGCAACTGATGTATCCAATTTGTGCACCCTATCACACAACGAACAACAACATCGTCAACAACCTCAACCACTGCCACAAGCACCTATCATGCCTAGTCATATCAGAACAACACCGATTCACACTATCCCATTCTTGTTTCCATTTTCAGGAGTGTCAGCACACCAGTAATGGCTACACTCAACCTTCCAAGTTTAACGTTAGGATTACCTTCCCCAACTCCCCCACCAACTCCAACCATTGTTTTACAACTGGTGCAACCCATGATCATTTCAAACCATCCACCACCTGGCATACCCAACCCCCAAAATCACCCACCACCTGGTGGTTCGAACCCCCAAAATCGATCAACTCCAACAGGGGGCACTACATCAAAATCTAGTTATGTCTCCCCTCAATCCCGCCACACTGGGGGCAGAGGTCCACCAACCTACAACACTGCACCCACAACTCACACCCCCCTAACGACTCCCAAATTAGCTAAGAATCCCCCAACCCGCGTGCTCCCTAAGTGCTCCTTGTGCGATGATATTGGCCACGCTACCCATCTATGTCCACAACTACCGGGACTTCAAGAACACATGAATATGTTGGATGACGACACCAATGTTCCAGTCATCAAACTAGAACTCCCCCCTCATCCTCGCGATAAATCATTGCGCACAAACCACCCTTGTGCAATATGCGGCATCTACGACCATTATTCACATCACTGCCCTGATCTCCTAGATTACAGAGAAGCACTATACGAGTTGAATAATGCCGACCTAGAGATATCCCCACCACTTATTGAGTAAATATTCCCCCTAGAATCTTCCCATTCAGAAGAAATCAATACCATCTATATGATTTCAACTACCTATAAACCTGAACCAATTAATTTAATGACACACTACTTCCGCACTGATGAGGAAATTCTAGAAACACTCACTGCACCGGACTACCCTTCGGATGATATGCACCGGATCGTACTTCATCCCCGAGGCATCTATGTCCACCATGGCAAACCAACTATCCGTTGAAACCAAGGACTTCTTACCAACCAAGGTCGATTGGTTCAAAGATCCAGTCCCAGCTCCAGAAGCCTTTGAAGAAGGTAACATGGCTAACATTTCTCCCATTATAAAAATTGACATCTCCACCACCCTCGAAAAACCCGAGCTTATATCTTTATAGTCGCATCTTGCATTGAAAAAGAAACCCAAGCTTATAAGAAACTCTTCCAAGAATTTCGAGATGTCTTCGCCTGGTCTTATACTGAGATGCCTGGTATTGATCCTACCATAGTAGAATATCACATAGACACTTGGCCCAACATATCACCGGTTCGCCAGAAACAACGTACCATTCACCCATCCAAGCTTCTAGCCGTCAAAGCAGAAATTGAGAAGCTTCGAGCAACAGGTTTCATATACCCTATTTCATACACCACCTGGGTTTCAAAACCAGTACCAGTCAATAAGAAAGTTGGCACCATCCGCGTATGTACTGACTTCCGTGACCTCAACCTAGCTTGTCCCAAAGACAACTTCCCCACACCATTTATTGACCAACTAATCGATGAGTGTGCGGGGCATGAGGTACTTTCTTTTATGGATGGTTTCTCTAGATACAACCAAATCAAAATCCGTAAAGAAGATCAATACAAGACCGCTTTTATTACCCCATGGGGCACCTTCGCCTATCATGTCATGCCTTTTGGTCTCAAGAATGCTGGAGCCACTTTCCAATGAGCCATGACTTATTTTTCCCATGATCTGAATAAAATCATATTAGTTTATCTAGACAACCTCACGGCTCGATCTAAGAAACGATCCGACCACTTAGATGATCTTCGACAAGTCTTCTTGCGTTGTCGAAAATACAACATCTTCCTGAACCCACTCAAGTGTGTCTTTTGCGTTCTAGCAGGTCGCCTGCTGGGATTTGTCATTTCAGAAAAAGGGATCACCATTGACCCCCAAAATGTCCAAGCCATAGTAGACCTACCGTCACCTCGTACATTAAGACAACTACAAAGCCTCAAAGGGAAGTCCAACTTCCTTCGTCGCTTTGTCCCAAATTACGCCACCACAGTACATGGTTTCCTCCGTTTACTTCACCTTCATACCCATTTTTATTGGGGCGACCAAGCAGAAGGGGCTTTCACAGACCTAAAAAAAGCGCTTACGAGTGCCCCCTTGATTTCTCCTCCAGATTTCACGAAAGACTTTACCCTGTACATTTCGGCATCAGATTACGCCGTTTTCGGAGTACTCGTCCAAGAAGACTCCGCTCATCAAGAACATGTCATTTACTATGTGAGCCAGACCTTGTTAGGCCCACTACTGCGCTACCCACATGAAGAGAGAATGGTACTCACCGTCATATTTTCAGTTCAAAAGCTGCGACATTACATTCTCCTCAGCCACACCACGGTTGTGGCCAATTCCAACCCAATGGTCTATCTCTTGAATCGCCGCCTTCTACAAGGCCATGTTGCCAAATGGGTGATTATATTACAAGAATACGACCTAACTTTTAAAACCCTAAAGAGCACAAAAGCATTAGCACTCGCTCAACTCATTACGGACTTACCATCCTCGTCATCATCACCAGCTATCCACACTGAAATAATCGACGAACATTTGTTCATCATCTCGTCTGATGACCCTTGGTACGGCGACATTTTGGTATACCTCCGCACCAGAAGTTTCGACCCCACATCGACCGTGACGGACGCCGTCGCATCTGTCACCATGCCCCCCGTTATCTCCTCTTGGGTGATGTCCTCTATCGACGTGGTGTCGACACAATCCTATGACGATGCCTTTCCCGAGACGAAGCAGAACAAGTCCTTAACGACTGTCATAGCGGTGCCTGCGGTGGCCATTTCTCTGGAATGGCCACCGCCCAAAAGGTAATTCGCACAGGTTATTTTTGGCCATCATTATTCACTGATTGTATCACAGCAGTCAAACATTGCCAAAATTGCCATCTTTTTTCCCCGAAGGCAAGAACCACCCCTGCCCCCCTTCATCCAGTCGTCACCGTTGGGCCATTTTGCAAATGGGGCCATTGACTTCATGGATTGCAATCCCCCATCCACAGGCGGCCATAAACACATTATACTAGCTGTCGATTACTTTACTAAATGGGAAGAATCCATGCCTACTTACAATTGCAAAGCCGACACTGCAACCCATTTTTTCCTCAACCATGTTATTGCTCGTTTCGGAGTACCAAAGCAACTCGTCTCAGACCACGACTCTCACTTCAAGGACTCTGTTTGGAGAGAATTGTCAATACTCTTTAAGTTTGAACATCATTTATCCTCCACCTACTACCCCCAAGGGAATGGCCAAGTCGAAGCTGTTAACAAAATTTTGAATACTATCCTCCAACGCACTATCGACAAACATAAATCAAATTGGCATCATATGCTTTTTCCTGCATTATGGGCTTATCGCACATCGACCAAAACTGCCACCAGATTTACCCCATTCCATTTAGTTCATGGCGTAGAATCTGTTCTCCCCATTGAATGCCAAATACCAACATTACAAATTTCCGTAGAGCTTCTCCCCGATACTTCACTAATTGAAGAACGGTTACTTCTTTTAGAACAGGCCGACGAAGATCGCCGTGCAGCTCTCCAAACAATTGAAGCTGCAAAGAACAGATCTAAACTCCATTACGATAAACATGTTCACCCACGAGCATTTAGTGAAGGAGACCTGGTCCTTGTTTACGATCAAGCCCATGACAAAAAAGGCAAAGGAAAGTTCCAATCTATGTGGCAAGGCCCATATATCATACACACTTGCCTTGAACATGGAGCATACATTTTGACCGATTCAGAAGGCAATCCCATGCGCAACCCCTGTAACGGGTTGTACCTCAAAATATTCTACCCATAAAAAACTCCTAGACACCATAGTCCATATTGTACAGTTTTTCAATTGATTTTTTCACTTTAAGTTTTCAAAACCTTACATTTCCATTCTTTCCTGCATGAACACAGATGGATCCTGTTCCACTCTACCACATCGGCTTTGTCGATGGCGCAAGTCGTTGGTCTCCAAATCTCGCGTCAGCAACTTGGTTAATTTATTCCCCTTCACATGAGTTGATCCACCTCGACGGAGTGTGCATAGGTGCTGCCACAAACAAATAAGCTGAGTACGATGCCGTGACTGGTCTCCTCGCTGCTGCTCTCCAATTGGGCATAATTCACCTTCGTGTTTTCCTGGACTCTCAGCTCCTTGTTTCCCAGCTCAACAACTATTACCAGGTACGCGATCCCTGTCTATATAGAAAATTCCTGTGTGCACAAAACAAATGATTCGACATTTTGAATCCATCTTTTTCACTCATGTCCCAAGAAATCATAACACTGTAGTAGACCAAATGGCTAACAACATTCTAGATTGGCATGTCAACCAAAACATGTAGGACATCATGACATACATCACATAGGCATTATAAAATCATCAAAACATTGCATCCACGTGCATAAGATATGTCTCCACGGGCATACAAAAAATCAAAACATTGCATCCACGTGCATAACATATGCCTCCACGGGCGTACAAAATCATAACTTTGCATCCACGAGCATCAAACATGCCTCCATGGGAAAACAAACAGATTACAATTGCATCCACATGCAACAAAACGTAAACGAAAAGACAAGATGTGCATCCATGTGCATACACGACTATATACCAAAACATATATATATATATATATATATACATATCTATATATATATATCATCATAAGAGTCATAATGTCAGCGGTGCTCTCAGCACCCAAATATACAAAAAATACACTAGCCGTACAAAAATGTGTATCAACAAAATACATCCCCATATGCTCATCAGCATTTGGGGGTAGGTATAAGATCACCTAATCATCATGATCACCAGGATCCTCTAGCTCCTCCTCCTCTGGCTCCTCTGGATCATACTGATCCCGAGCCCTCCTCTCGGCCATCACCACAGCTACTCTCAAAAGGATCGACTGCCACTCACGGGGAGCATCGAAACAACGCTCGATAGTAGGCCGGTCTAGATCCCTCCAACCCTCCTCTGGTGCACCCACTAGAATCCCCTCTAAGGTATCGCGTATGTCCTCTAGGGCGTCATCTCGCGGGCACACAACTCCTCGGACACGAGGTGGCAGTGCTGCTACTGGCGAAGGTGCCACCAGCATCATCCGTCCCCGACGTCCTATATGATCCACTGGTGGCCTCGGACCAACATCTGCAAAAAACCCACAGTGAATCAAGTCAGTATCATACATAACATCTCTAACTATACTCATAACAAAAACATCTAAACATGATATAATAGAGAGAAAAAAAAGAAAGACGTACTGTCTAACCCCCAAGCCTGTCCCTAAGCTTGAGGCATCTTAGGGTCCCCCCAGAAGTCCATACCAACATACGGATAATCATCAATACCAACAGGTCCTACTCCCACTGGTCATACATCTCCGACGAGAAGAATCGTCGGATACCACCACCACCCCAGGGCATCATCTCCCCCCACCACACCATCCGCGGCTCACTCCTCAACCCATCCCAAATCGGCACACGCGGCCACAAAGTAGGTACCTGCTCAGAAAAGAAACAACAGAGGAAAGAAGCATAGCTGAACTCTCCTCCCTCACGACTAACCTTGTTCATCTCTCGCCGAACACAGGCCAAAAACATCTCCCCCAAGCAAAATATGTTCCCCTCAGGACACTGTCTACCATCATCGTTTTCCCCCCAGACAAACGATGGGGCTCCTGTGCACCAAGAACCCGCAAAACACAAGCCGCCACCGCCTGCATCTCTGGCTCCCGCAGATCAGATACACTCAATGCGTTGTTCTGTATATGGGCCCCCGGAATGCAGAATCTCTCCAGTAGATCCTCAATATCCATGCCAGCTGGAATCCTCGGCTATAGCTCCCCTATCTCCCCCAAACGGGGCAAGCCAGTAAGAAAGTACACATCGATCAAGGTGATCTCCAGTCGCTCACCTTGCACCATGAAAGCCACCTCCTCCGGGACCCAGAAGTCAACCAACTTGTTCAGCAGATCTCTGAATGAACGCATAATAGGAATCGGAGCAAACTTTAGTAGTTCGCCCAAAGCCAAGGACGCTTGCACATTCGGGTCATCCCGAATCTTTCCCATCAGCTCCACATCAATCTCCCTCTCCCTCAACGACACCAGCGGCCTCCTCAACATCCTGCCAAAAAACAAAGGAAATTTTTTTAGAAAAGAAATTTTTTTCCCCAAAATCCCCATCGCGACTTCCGGGCTCTTAGTCGCGATGAACATCGCGACTTTCAACCTCACAGTCACGATGAACATTGCGGGTATTAGCCCCACAGTCGTGATGTGCATCGCGGCTGTAACACCCACAGCCGCGATGAACATCGCGAATGCCAACCCCCACAGCCACGATGAAAATCGCGACTGTCGAACCCACAGTCGTGATGCACATCGCGGCTATCAAGCCCATACCCGCGATGTGCATCGCGGAAAATGAGCCAAAACCCACTATATTCCATGTTGGAAAGCCAACGTGGAATTACGCAGCCTCCAGGGCCCCGACGCTAACCAGAAAGGAAATAATTTAAAAGGTTAAGGCACACAGGCTTACCTGAAACTCGTAGAATGAAAAACCAACGGTCGAATCTCCCACAAATTGAGAAAATTATCTGACCACCTCAATTACTCTGTGAAACTCAACGGTGAAAATGACACTTGTCACATTGGGCCCACTTGCTATTTATAGAAATTTGACAATTTTCAATCAACCATTTCGGCATCATACGATGTCCATTTTTCAAACCGTTGGAATCAACACAACGAGAACTTCATGATAGTCCACTCCTTTTCCTGATTCCACCAGGTCTCTTTTTTGGGCATTTTTCCCATGCCCCTTGTCGCCTTGATTTGTGTGCCACATCGACCGTGATCCGTTTTTGACGAGTTTTATATCACCAGATTCAGTTTTCCGTGCTCGTGACAATGCTTGAGATCATTTCTCGCTCTCACCAACAAATTTTTCAGGCATTTTTCCCATGCCCCTCGTCGCCTCGATTTACGTGCCACATCGGCTGTGATCCATTTTTGACGCGTTTTATATCGTTGGATTCAGTTTTCTGCGATCGTGACGATGCTTGAGATCATTTCTTGCTCTCACCACCATATTTTTCGAGCATTTTTCCAATGCCACTCGTTGCCTTGATTTACGTGCCACATCGACCGTGGTCCATTTTTGACGAGTTTTATATCAACGAATTTAGTTTTCCACGATTGTGACGATGCTTGAGATCATTTATCTCTCTTACCACCATATTTTTCAGGCATTTTTCCCTTGCCCCCTGTCGCCTCGATTTGCGTGCCACATCGGCCGTGGTCCATTTTTGGTGAGTCTTATATCGCCGGATTCAGTTTTCCACGCTCATGATGATGCTTAAGATCATTTCTCACTCTCGCCCCAATAGGTTTTGGGAATTTCTCCAAAATGCCCCTCATCGCCTCGGTCTATGTGCCACATCGACCGTTGCCTGTTTTTTTTTACGATCTTTATGTCGCCGGATTTAGTTTTCCATGCTCATGACGATGCTTGAGACCATTTCTCGCTCTCTCCAATACCTTCTTGTTCGGTATAATTTTATACATTTTTTGGGTCGAGCAATTCTTTTACGAAAAAGGCAGTTAGGGAGTTTCTGTTAAGCTCTTTTCTGACTCCTAAAACAATAAAAAGATCGTCAAGCAATCTTGATTCCTTTCATGCTCACTAAAAGTATTTGAAAGGGTGTCTACCTGGTATAAGTTTACCCCTTTTTCGGACCCTGTAGACTAATTACGAAAAAGGAATACTCTAGTCACATTGCCTAGAAGAGTTCTCCATCTGCATCATTTTATCCTTTTTCGGGCCTTGGAGACTAACATACGAAAAAGAACACCAATGGAGTCTACTTATCACTTTCAAACTCTCAAAAAATGAAAGCAACCACGAGCAATCACCGTCTTGGGCTCATACAAATCCACAGGACGGTACTCCTCCACCAATTCAGAGTCTTCTTATCATTTTCAGACTCCTTAAAAATGAAAACACTCACGAGCATGAACAGTCCTGGGCTCACATAAATCCACAGGATAGTACCATTTCAGAGCACACTTTTATCCCTTCTTAGAGCTCATTAAAACTACAAAGAAGGACCCAACAGTGCTTTTCGGTGCCACAACAGATCATGTCTTCTCATAAGGCAGCTTCCACAGTATGGTCTCCTTTGTTCAGAGCATTCTGCAGTATGTCACCCTGAGAGTCTCCCAAAAGCATCCATCAGCGTGTTCCCCCAGAGTCACTCCAGTATACAATACATAGCCCTAAGCTATGATCCCCACACCTAAAAGTCAGTTTCCTATGCTGCAAGGTCAACCATGTCATCATGCTCTGAACAAAGGAAGTTTGAGTCCACCCACTATATGACCCCAGCTATTCCCCATCTCCACAGTATGTCAGTCCTACCATCAGTACTACCACACTTCAGTTGTACACCTCGCTCTCCTATCAAGGAAACATCATTGCCTTGATAGTTGCTGGTCTCCCTCTGTCGACACCAACCAAACTTATTCCAGAGGATAGACCCAGAGGTCCCTGTACCTTGGACTCATCACCATTAATGATGAGTGCCTACGAATCATTTGGAAAGGAGTCCTCAGCGCCTCTCCAAATGATTGTTTCTCACATGCTCGACTTCAACAACTTGATCGCATCATTGAGACTCGTATAGGGTTCAGTCCTTTCAGTTATTTGTTGAAGACCCCAGATATCACCTGACTCTACCACATTTGAGAGTCTAATTGAGGAAACAACCAGTTACATTTTCCTATGGATATCTGGGTTGCACTTGGCGACAGTATTCAGATGTACCCCAGTTTTATACTCCCTTGAGTATACAGTTACAAATACTCCTCAGAAGTTGACTCACAGTCATTGAGTCCCTATAGACATTGGACACCTTCAGATTCAGTAGTTCATCAACCCTTCTGATACCTTATTTAGAACGATTGTTACTTTCTCCAGTGTATCAGTTATTGAGATCAGCCATGGCATGATCATGAGTACATCCCAGCATGGTGTCCCCTCTGGACCATTACGATGTACCAACATTTTTTATGTATTATTCAGGTCCCCCTTCTTGGGCCTAATTGTTATGTATATGTCTTGATACGAGCATGGGTATGCCCGCCTCGTTCATAATCAGAGATTATTCCTCATTCATTTTGAGGCCATGTATTTTTTTAGTTTTTGCAGCTTCCAAGGGGCCGTTGTTCCAGTCTCCAATCAGTCTCTTCTCTTCTCCAAACCCAGGAAAAAGACAAAAGAACTATGATGTCTATCGGCCATACGCTGAGCTCATGCCCTCACACATCAGGGGGCAATCTGTTAACACCCAAAAAGTGCTCACTAGCTCATTCCCTTATTCACATGACCCATTTGTCCACTTTTTCCACCATTTGAGCCTCTAAAACCATTAAAAGGTCACCAAAAAGACAATAATACACCTTTTTCCCCTCAAAATATGTATTTTTCCTCAAAAAAGACAAAAAACCCTCAAAAAGGGTCCAAAATTCCCCCAAAATATTAAAAGGGAATAAAAATATTCAAAATATTCAAAAAAGGAAAAAGAGGGAAAAAGAGACCTAAACCATGTTGGTTAATACCATTGGTTTCCTCAAAACCATAATGGTATTCCCCATTACAAAAAACTATAAAAAGGTGATAGGGGCTCCTCATTTTTCATCCACATTTCATCCTATCCTTATGCTGCCAAATTCCCTTTGACAGCCATTACCTCCCATTTCGAGTTTGAAGATCCCCATTGAAGCTTTGGAGAAGAAGAGACCATTGGATATTGGAGCTTCTCAACCTTGGAGTTGATCAACACCCATCATCCTCACCATTTGAGGTAATACAAAATCAAATATTTTTCAAGTTATTGTTCTTCCATAGATCTTATTGCTTATGTTTTGAAATCTAGTTTTTTATTTATTTACACATGCTTATGTTAGATCAGATTATATTAGTTTATTCATAGTTGTTTTTGTTTTATATTGAAATTACTATTACAAGTTAATAGGTGCATCCTTGCACATGCTTGGTTGAAAAACCAAGCAACAGGATACAGACAGAAATATCAGGGAAATGACTGTAGAGTCATTAATTATTCTTCACCCATGGATTTAGATAGACACTTCTAGAAAACATAAATACAAATGACTCAACTACACACAGAACATTCCATAGTGCAAGATACATTCATACACAATTCCAATGTATAACAAATGTAGTAAAATTGTCCACAATAGAGAACACTAGAATCAAATATTCCCAGAAAGTAACTTGTCCAAAAGCGGCTTCTCCTCATTAATAATTTAGCTATAACACAAAGAGTTAGAGAGTCAAAATCCATGATCCATTTGTTTCCCTCCTATTTAACTTTTATCCATTGGGATTCGAATGGTCTTCTTGAGTAAATACCCAATTGTTTCATCTTCCTGACCCTTGAGTTTCCCTTTTGTCTTTTCCATTTGTTCAAACTACCTTTTTGAACTTTTCATGATACATATTAAATGTAAATTTCACATTTTATAAGAAAATGGGAAGTGGGACCTTAATTAATATGTGCATGTAAACCGTTCCCCCACATGACCATATAAGTTTGAACCATGCTTCTTTCATAACAATTTGCACCATATAATCTATTCGGTTAGATCAATCCTTCTAGCCATCAGTTGTGTGGTTTCTCTTATGTCTTGAAAATTTCTATACTATCTAATAGTCAACCTAAAAAAATCATGACCATGGGGGCATAGAAATCGTCGATAGCTTTCCAATAGTATAAATAATGCTTGAAATAGAGGCTCAAATCAAGCATTATGGCTAAATTACAAAAGTGACGCTTCATTATGTTGTCTTTGTCGCACATTGGGGCACTAAGCATTATCGCATATCAGTGACTCAAGCGTTATCAAAATTCGCCGACTTAAGAGTTATCACCCATCATCGAGGACAAACTAGTTTCTTGGGAGCGATCTCTAGCATTTGCACAAGATTCTCTATGTTCCATGACCAGGACCAATCCTTTTTAATGAGTTTGTCTCGACACATCTTCAAATTTTTCATAGACCTATGCTTCCCAGCAAATAAAGCATGTAGTCTAAAAGTTCTACGATTTCAAACGGAAAATTTTGATTTTTCCGGCACAATTTTGAAAAAATATGACAGAAATTTTTAAAAGTCTTGGTTACAACTCTCAAACTTTGAAATTTTGGGTGCCCCAGGGGTTTTCGATGTTGTTGAATCCATTTCTACCATCAAAATCGCTATTAAAACATAGTTAAATTTAGATTTTGCAAAATAAAAATGTCGAATTCCAGTGAAAAGCCCATGTCCAGGCCAAATCGTCGAATTTTTAGACAACTCCCAAATAAAGAAAATCCCTTTTTAACCTTATTTATGTTATTTTAAAATTTTATTAAAAAATAAATTAGTAATAAAAAACAAAATTAAATAAAAACAATAATATTAAAATAAGCATAAATAAATAAATAATAATAATAATAACAATGATAATAATAATAATAATAATAATAATAATAATAATAATAATAATAAAACATTAACATCCTACCTATCCCCCTATTATAATCCATGTCCCTCTTTAAAATTCATTACAATGTTTTCCTATCCCCTATTATAATCCATGTCCCTCTTTAAAATTCATTACAATGTTTTCCTTAACATATTCACTTGATTCAAAAGGTTTGGATCTTCATGGCATAAAAGGTGCTTTGTCTTCCACTAACACATATACTAGCAATTGCCCCTGAAGGTGCAAAGCAAGAGGAAAAGAAGAAAAAGAAGAGAAAGGAAATGCGAATTAGCGGAAGGAACAGTTGTCTAAAAAATAGTCATGGAAGGATCGAGATGAGCATTAATTCTTTAATATAGTGCTTTGCAACATTAAGATGCGATATGTCTATCCTTGATTCATGTAGAATTGTTGAGAACTGAAGCCCTTAAAATCCATTTTACAATAGCTAGACATTAGTGTGTAGACATAGGTAAACGTGAAAATACATTGCACTAGAGCAACAAAATTATGTTCTCAAAGGAAATGAAGGGAAAGTGCATTGTAGAATATTTTGAGCATAGAGATTTCCCTCTTGGTGTACATATAATTTCCATCCATGCATAAGCATTCAATATGATGTTTTATATTTCTTTGTTAGCCTTTCTTGGTGTTCTTGGCAATGAAATGTTTCACACTTTAAAGACATGAAAAATTCCAAATTCCAATTTTTATTTCTTGTGAAGAGATATCTTATTGGCATTTTATTTCTTATGAAGAGGTTTTGAGAGAACAAGAGTGGCTTGGGAAAGCTACAAGAAAAAGTCAAAAAGCCATGCTAGACTATGCTTGAAAGTAATATTTGAGGAAAGGATTAATATAGGAGACATATTTATTCCCAATAATATTTATGGACTCTAATATCCTTAAGCATGAAATTTGAATTATAATTGAAAGATTAATGGTTTTATATTAATAGTTGCAACGGTTTATCAATTCCAAATATATTCGCTAGAATGTTGATGTTTTTGTACCTTGATATAAACATATAGATGTATTTTCCAAAAACCATTAGTTATGCTTTTGTTATAGTTTTGTGCTTTTGGTGTCTGTAGATACTTCAAGGACTATTTTTTTAATGTAAGTTTAATAATAAGATGTTTTATGTTTAAGTCACTGTATTGGAGAAAACTCACTATGGCTTGGGAATACCACAACAGACAGATGACTACGAGAAATCCACTCAATTCTCAAAACAATGCTATTATAAATGACAATGTTAAAACAATGAAGAAATGTAACTAACCTCGATCCAACGTTTGATGTAGATCCCCATTGGAGCTTTCAATCCGCGCACATCCAAGCACTTGTAATCTAAAAATTATTCTCGACAACCAATATCTAACAAGTACATGTGATATATAAATAACATTAACATTATCAATAACAATGGTCCATAATATCGTAAGCAAATGCAACCCAATGTATAATAAATGACATTCACACCATGAATGGACGAGAATATGAGTATTTCTATTAATGAATAAGAAGAAGTACAAAGTGATACGACCTCTTGCCGGCAACCAATATGAACCAAGATCTAGATCAATCCACTTGTGCCTCCACCACTTCAATCCTCCATGAATGGAAAACTCAAACTAGAAAGGAGTTTGGAAGGTGAACATAACTGGTTCACAACTACAAGGATCAATGAGTGCAGATTCAAGATAGGGAAAAATTCCACTAGAGTGCCTTTACTATTCTCCTCTTCCTCCCGTCCATAAGCCATATGTGCTCAATATATAGTCCTCTCAAAGGTAGGTGAAAGGACTCATTGAGACGTTACTTGGGAAGATGGAGAGCCAAAGGTCACCCAATGACCGCTTTTTGGGAGTAAAAAGTAATAAAATAGTGTTTTTTACCCTTTTACTTGATACCTGTGGACTATAGGGATGCAACTCGCGGGTACACATGCTATAGTGATGCAGCGTGCGGGTAGGAACAAAAATAGGATAGACTGGTATCATTGAAGGATGAAAATGGATCTGAGTCTCTGAAATGGATCCTACAGGACAAAGAATGCTGATGCTCACAGGGTGGAAGATTTCTGTGTAACAGATGCCCCCTAATGTGTGAGGTTAGAGATTGAAATGTGCTACGATGGCCGAAATACATTATAAAACTCAGGAGTGGAGTGATGGATACACAAGTGGAAAGAACAGATCACTCGTCATAATACAATAGTATCTCTGAATACATGTCGGTATAGTACAACAATATGATACAATGGCCATGAATAGGAAGTACATAAGTAGATACATGTCATAAGTGATCATAGCCATGATCCCTCTATAGTAAGATATGGTATTCTGCTGAAAAGAAGACAACTGGTGCAAATTGGAGGTACAAACTGCTGAAATCTGAGAGGTGATATCTCAGATGTAAATTCAAAGTCATATGTAGCATACTGAATGCCACAATCGCCTGGGTTCTTTTACACAAGTCTTCGACGGTGCAAGTCCCATCAAGTGAATAAAGGAGTTGGGGTCGAACCTGATGAGACATCATCTGATTACCGCTCATTGATGTATATCGTTAACAGACGCGAGATGACCCACCGATAATGAAAATGGGCATCAAGGCACAGAGCACAATCATCAGAGTGTGAATAAATGGGTTGAAGTCAAACACTAGGATGAATCCATCGATCAGGGGACATTGATGTATTCCCAAAATTGTCGATGGCGAGAGAACCTACCACTAATGAATGCAAGCCTCAAGGTACTCAACCGAACTCTAAGCCTCAAGTCCTGGAATAAATGAGTTGAAGTCGACGGAACGAGACTCGCTGGAAGGAGGGCATTAAGGCATCCCCCATCAACCAGCCCAAGGTACCAGCAATGCTGAAAGATTTGGAAGATATCAGGTGAAACGGACTGACTCAATAAGGATGGCCGACATGAAATAGTCGAGATATATGAGGAGTGGCCGACATTGGTTTCAGGACTTCCTTTGAACAAGAGCATGAGCAAATGGATAGACTTAGGCAGCGTAGACTTGACATAAACTGTGCAATGCAGGAGGCATTACAGAGGGCTCCATAATGACTGGAAGCTTAACCAATCGGTGGAGAAAACTGAGAAACAAGTACAACTCCTAAGGCCCAACTATATTCCCGACTCATAATGTACGGAGTGGAATGAATGCTCTTTTCAAAGGCAACACAACAGCTGCCAACAAGAAATAGTGATCATAATCCCGTCCATCTTTTTGGAATATTTGATTTTTTTTGTCTTTTTCATATTTGGGAAAAGCTTGAAAAAGAATAAAATTTCTTATAGTACAACAAGTGAGGGAACAAGTGTCAAATAGCTAGCAGACTAGTCCCAAGCAGTGGAACATACCTATGCTCAATGCAAGGAAGTGCATGTAGGATGTGGACACTTGGGGGTGCGTTCTCTCAGGGTCAAAACGTCATCAAATTGTGAAGGGAAAATATATAAGCTTTGCAGGGCTCGACAGGGAAAGTGCTTAGGCACTAGGCTAACAATTGAGTAAGCGGGAGCCAGCACAAGGCTCAAGCGGCAAGCAGGATGATGCAATGCAATCACAACATGATATAAGTGAGGGGAGTCCTTAAGGGAGATGACTAGCATAAGACAAAGTAGAGTATGAGTCTTTATCGCAACGTCATGGCGTGACTACAAAGGACTCCCAATCCTGAGGTCAAACAAGGGCATGGGCACCAAAATGCATAACGGGGTTCTAACTCAGGTACCCATGTTCGGGAAAGCCCTACCGCCACATGACGACACTTCTATAACAGTGTGAAGGTTCCGTGTCTGTCACGAAGCGGGGTCGCACCTAGGGTTTATGAAAAATGGTCAATAGGTCAAATGCATAATGCATGTGGAAAGGGCATCTAACCTATATGCCAGGTGTGAAACATACCTGCCATAGATGTGTAATGGATCAGAACAACTCTCACCGAGGGAATCTGTAGAAAAACACTACTCCAGGACACGATATTAGTTCATAACGGCTCAAAATGGAAAAAACTATAGAAAAGTGGGTCCAGAAAATTATAAATAGTAATAAAATTTAATAATTTTCAATTCATTTGTACTATTCACCATTTTGGAGTTGAGTGGTAAGTTTGCACCTGAAATTTCAAGCGTCGATCATGGGAGCTACGAGCAACCATTCAGCGAACCGTCTGGAATAGGTTAGTGGTCACTACCATACCTTTCATTTAAGTGCTTTTATTTCAATTTTGGTTGGTGGAATATTTTGTTTGGCCAAGCCCTAAATGGTCTCGGCACTACCCGCGGGCTGTAAGTATGCGGGTCGCGAGTAGGGCATCAAACGCGCAGTCAAAAAAGTGACTGCCCGCGTCTACTCGCACCTGTCTACAATATAGCTTGTGGGTACGGCTGTGAAGAATTTTTTAAGCATAAAACTGACTAAAAATCTCTTGCTTTGCACTCCAGGATGGTTCTAGAGTGGAGAGAACGAGAGCATGATGAGGTATATGAGGCCATGCACAATGATTTGCAAGCACAACAAGCATTGCAAGCATGTGGCTTATATAAATACTGGAGTCTCAGGGGCTTAAGGGCCCAAAACCTACTACTCCATCATTTTATCAACTACTGGGATGTGGATGCTCAACACTTCATCCTCAATGGGAAAACACTGACACTGGAAGTACAGGATATCTATTTCATTACCGGTTTGTCCCATAGAGGGGAAGTGGCCAGTCTTCGGTCACGGACCGTGGGTGGTGGGATCACTGTGCAAGACTACATAGTACGGTACTGTCCTGCCAACACACGACCAGTGGGAAGTCAAGTGTCGGTCAATCTCATAGTGGACTTGAGCACAAAGATCATAGTGGCAAATCTGGTGTGGATCAAAGGATCCAAAGCACTACATCATGCATCTAGACCGGTGATGTTCTATGCATCACAATGCTTGCAGCCTACTGTATTCGACTGGTGTACTACTCTCCTAGTGTCTATGAAGACACAACTGACAGAATGAAAAGGGGGGAAGGCTAAAAACTTTGGGTATGGTAGCATCCTCTGTAGTTTCTTCTTTGAGAGGGTTTCGGGACTTAGCCTGAGGGTGGATGTATCTCCTCACAGTCTCCGAGATCCATCCCTGACCCGGTGGGCTGAGATACTGACATGACAGGGTGGTAGCTGTCTGGCGTCACCATATACTGAGGAGTTCTTCCGCTAGTGGAACCAGCAGGTGATTTCTATCGAGGACTACCCCTATGCGGGGATAGAATTCAGATAGGATCATGACATGCTGCTCCCACCAGGTGCAACTTTCGGAGACATCGGTGAGTACTCTTTTGGTTTTGTGTTTTTAAATTTTTATGGATTTTTTTATTATAGTTAAAATGAAAAAAATCTTTTTGGTGGTAATGTCATGTGTTAATGGGTGACTATTTGCTCGCAGACAAAGGCCCAGTGAGACTCGAGGGCTTCCTGAGACATGGTCGTCGGGGTAGAGATGAGGTGGCAGCAGATGCTGCAGCAGGGCGCACACTACAGACGTTGCGGCGCAACATATCATGGATGGTTTCCTGAGTACCACTGATAGAGGTAGCCTAACTACCTGAGGCTATGCAGCGCCAGGTAGTGGGTGTTCCTAGTGAGTGGGTGCGGCTACTGCAGCGGATGGCCAATGCAGTACAGTACTACTATGAGACACATCCCGTCGAGTTGGAAGCTAGACCTCCTAGGAGGGAGTAGATATCCCAGGGTCTCATCATTTTTTGTATCGATATGTATATTTTTGAGGGCTACGGGCTCCAGTCTTGTATGACACTACCATTTTTGGACATATTTATATATATATACAACTTTGGTTCTCGGTTCTACTATATGTGTGTATGGTACAAATGTATGAATGTCTTTGTATTTATGTGCTGCATGATGAATGCGACAAATGCCAATTTAATACATAGTTAGCGTATGCATCAGATATATAATTATGACTTCTCGGAATGTGAATATATGTAATGGAAATAAAATGTCTCTCCAAGAGTTGTACCTTAATGAATATCCATAGTAATGTAGGGTCTCGTACATGGTACTTCCCATTCAGCTGAGACACAACTAGTTGTGAATCCAGGCGGACTTCTAAATATTGGATACCATATGAAATGGCATCCCGAAGTAGCTCAACAACAACACTATACTCAGCCACATTGTTAGATGTAGGACCGAGACAAGCACCTCCTGAGGACACAACTAGATGGTCAGGTGAAAAGATAACCCAGGCAGTAGAAGCAAGCTGCTGCGTATGTTGGCTAGCACCATCCGCGAAACCTAATAACGTGAGACATCCCACTGACATATGTCAATCAAACAGAGGCTAATCAACAGACCCGACAACCAAAAAGGAAACCTAGACTATGTACAAAAAAACTATACAATAGTGTACAAAAGTATCAACCCGAACCAAAGGTTCAAGCGTAATACTGCTTGAGGTCGAGCCCATTTCTAGGATCCTTCAAGACAACTCCCTCGTAATCTTCTAACTCATAAGCTCTTTTTTCAAGGACACGCCTCACAATGTAAGGATCGTGCCACATGGGATTGCACTTGCCTGCCCCCAGGGGTTCTTTAGCTTGGTCATACAAGAGTACCAAGTCACCTTCAGCATATTATCGGGGACAGACAGACCTATCATATTGAACCTTGACACGACGCTTGTTAACATCAATGGCCACAGCGGCATCTCGATGGTGCTCATCAAGTTGCTCAAGGTGTACTAAACGTTGCTCAATCTCCGTCGTATCAGGGAGGAGCTCTATGGCTAGCTTGAGCAAAGGGGTCTCGCATTCAATCGGTAAAAGTGACTCCACACCATGAACTAACTGGAACGGTGAGAACCGGGTGGCAGTTTTAACTGCGGTTCGATATGCCCACAAAGCAGGATATAACATGATATGCCAATTGGTTTTGCTTTGTTGGATGGTACGTTGGAGAATGGTCTTCAGAGACTTATTGACTACTTCAACCTGACCATTCGATTAACGATAGTAGGAATACGAGTGTTCCTGATGAAACCCAAGCTTGAGAGACAAATCCTCCATCATCTTATTTTGAAAGTGACTGCCATGGTCAGTGACAATCTCTTTCGGGATACCGAATCGAGTGATAATCTGGTTGAACACGAAATGGGCTGCAGTAGCACCATCGGCTTTAACGGTAGGCATGGCCTCAGCCCACTTGGAAAAATAATCCACGGACACAATAATATGATGATGCCCCCCAGTCGAAGCTGGTTTGCAATATATGAAATCTACCCCCCACTTAGTGAAGGGACCGACAGTGACAACTAGATGGAGGGGCGCTATATGCGAGTGTATGTTTCGAGAAAACACCTGGCAAGGGTGACATCTCTTCACAGCGTTAATACAATCTTTAAATATAGTAGGCCAAAAATAACCCGCTCGCATAATACGCTGGGCTGTAGCAAGCCTGGATAAGTGACCACCAAACGCCCCCGCATGGCAATCATTAAGTACTCGTTCTGCTTCTTCGTGAGTCAAGCAACGATGGAGAATGGAATCCTTTCCTCAGTGATGCAAAGTGTCACCGACGATAGTATAATCTTTGGCGTGATGTCTCACACACCATCGCTCGTCTCGTGAATAATGCGGAGGAAAATTGAAAGTTTGGAGATATCTAATGATATCCCCATACCAAAGGTCCTCGATCGAGATAAGGAATAGGTGTTCATCCACAAAGGAATCTTCATGAATGACATCCTCATCAAGCCGTGGAAGGTCCGACATAAGCTCAGCGAACACCAATGATTTCACCGATTTTGCAGAAGCAAACTTGAGATCAAATTCCTGAAGGATCACAATCCATTTATTATACTTACCCCCGATAAGGCACCGTGATAGCACGAACTGAAATGGATTGATATGAGCTACAACAGTGGTTGTTCGAAGAAAAATGTAATGTTGTAACCGCTGGACTGCGTGAACAGTCGCAAGTGCCAACTTTTCTATAGTTCAGCATCTACTAAATTTTGACTAAGATAATAGATAACATGCTCGATGAGCGCATCATCTACCTGAACCAAGACCATGCCAATAGTCTCTTGAGACGCGGCCACATAAAGAATTAAATCTCATGTAAAGTCCAGTGGACTAAGCACGGGGGCCGATACCAAAGCTTTCTTAAGGGTGTCGAAAGACTGCTGGGATCGCTCATCCCAGATAAAAGGTGTGTCTGTCTTCAATAGGCGTGCGAAACCTTTAGTAATACAGGAATAGTTAACTATAAACCGACGCAGAAAAGTAGCTCTCCCTTGGAGGCTCTGAAGTTGAAATAGATTATGCGGAGGAGGCAACTAAAGTATTGCCTCAACTTTGAGAGGATCGACTCTAATACCCTCCTTCAAAACTATGAATCCTAGAAGGCGACCAGTCCTAACAGCAAATATGCATTTGTTCGGATTCAATCAAATTTTGTAGTGGATACATCGTTCGAGAATCATACGGAGGTGCTTGGGTTGGTCCACTCTCTTGCGAGAATGGCCAGCAAGATCATCCAAGAAAACTTCCATAATCTTCTTAAGATCGTGAAAGGCATAGGTCATGGTTCACTGAAAAGTAGCTCTGGCATTCTTGAGGCCAAAGGGCATTTTTCGGTATGCAAAAGTTCCCCATGGACAAATAAATGCCATTTTATGTTGGTCCGCGGGTTTGATTTGAATCTGATTATAACCCGAGAATCCGTCCATGAATGAAAAAATCTCACTCCCTACACAAGCATCCAATATTTGATCAATGAATGGCATGGGGAAGTTGTCTTTCGGACATGCACGGTTCAAATATCTGAACTTAGTGCATACACGGATCGTTCCCTGCTTCTTATCCACAGGAACAGTGTTTGACACCCATTCGGTAAGAGGAATGGGGTAGATGAAACCAGCTTTGAGCAGTTTCTCCACCTCTGCCTTAATAGCAGCTTCCTTCCTAGGGTTCACAACATGTAAGCGTTGTCGAACCGGTTTAGCATCAGGATACGTTTTAATCTCGTGTTCAACAATGCGGGGGTCTATTCCTGGCATCTCCTCATATGACCAGGCGAAAGCTTCCCGGAGTTCATTGAACAAATCAGTGTAAATAGCAATCTCCCCAGGAGTGCAAACGTCACCGACGTAAACATTCTCAATCTTTCCGGGAGTGTGGGAGATGTTGATCGAAGTGGTTGGGAAAATACTGGCCATATTCCCCTCCAAGAAAACATCATGCGACTACAAAAGAGCCACAGGGTGACCAACCATCTTAGCTAGAGTCATCCTAAACTCCTCCTGCTCAATGAGCTCAAGGTTGGGAAGGAAATAAGATCGATGGTGCATATCTTCCCAAGGCCTCTCACTACCACACATGGCTTTGAGGATAGCTTCATCCGATGGCAAAGTATCATCGAGGCAATAGTGAGAGCAAGATGAGTTGGCTGCCCAAACTGGCAGTGTAACAGGATCTTCTTCAACTGTTTGGGGAGAAGAGAGATCTGGATCTGCAGTGGTTTGTTGGATGTGATCGTAAGTGAGCTCCGCTATAGATAAAGGCATAGACATCCCAATGTGTGCAACGTCTCTAGACATAGAATCCACGAATGGAAAAATCCATGGATCACCACAATAGGAAGTCCGGAATGGCATACTATTTGAAGGAGGAGGCGCACTATCGGAAATGGTTCCAATAAAATTCACAGGTGTAGAATGGTTAAAAGTTCCCATCAACAAGGGGTACATTCCAACACCTATGTTCCCAGTTGCCGACTGAGAATCTGAAACTTGTGGGACTACTGATCCCGTGGATGCTGTGGAAGGAGTGCCGACATAATCCAGCTGATCGATCGTCACAATCTTGCCTTCATGGGGAAAGCAGATAAATCGAAATACAGTAGACATGACAACCTTCATAGCGTACATCCAGTTTCAACCCAGTAAAAGGTTGTAGTTGATGGGTGCATCAACCACTTTGACTTAAATAGGCACAGACTTACCTCCCAAGGAGACAACAAGGGAAGGGATAATTCCATGCGGCGTAAAAGATCTACCATCGAATGCAGTGAGTGTAGTTCTAGACACGAGTAGAGGAGGAGAGCCAAGATCTTTCCAACAAGTTAACGACATTACCGACGCGGAAGCACCTTCATCAACCATAGTACATTTGACGAAGCTCTTAAGGTAGACCACGTGGATTTGAAAAGCCATGTGGTAAGGCAAGCGAGGTTGGAAATCAATAGTATCGAACTTGATAACACTAGGACTTCCCCTATCCTGAACTCCTAAGGCACTCAAAAGGGCATGCTTCTGAGAAGGACAAGCTTGAAAAAATTCAAGAGCCAACATGGCACATGGAGTTTGGCCCAAATATTCTACGATGGAGTAGTTCTGGGCTGCTTGGGAATTAGGATTATGCATGGAGTGCTTGAGAACACCTTTCGGTCTCCGCGGCATAATAGAAGGCTTCTCGATATGCAAGAAATTATCAGGAGGAGAAGGAGGCTCATTGCCCAAATTCGGTTGTGGTGCACCATAATCACGTTGACGAGTAGCAACACAAACCTTTGACTAAACCATATTCACGCATCCATAACCACTAGTATTGGAACAAGACGTTGTTGTTTTATTAGTACCATAACCAGTGGTGGGAGCATGCGAAGCCATGTTTTGGTGATGAGGTAGGGGTTCCTTCAACACAGCTGGGCTTTGTGCCAAATGCTTCGATGCTTCCTCTATATGAGGACATAAGTGAGTAAGATGATCCTCCCCACAAAGATTGCAAGGGAATTTCACCTTACGCCTAGGTTTATGATCCTCGCCAGCATTACCGCCTTCCCGAGGAGGGTTGGCATTCTCTTTACGAGGAGTATTATGATTGCTATTGTTGTTACTTCCATTGTTTCCACCCCTACGATTATTTATACCCTTTTTCTTACCACCAGGTTGCTGCTTACCCAATGGTTTCGTTGATTGCACATTGTGTACATCAGACGATGGAGTGGAAGTGGACAAGGTGTGAACCTGTTTGGGAGCAGACTGGTTTAGCGACAAATTTTGCATTTGATTAGCTACCAAGTCTACAGGGCGAGTGCATGCGGACCCCACGATGCATTCAGCATGTGGTCCAGGAACTAACGTGGGCTCATGTCTTGTTCTTGGTGCATTAGGAATAATGTCATAAAAAAAATGTCAGACTGAGAATAAAGTAAATCTAACTGCTGGACTTTCAAGATAGCTTGTTCCTCAGTCATAATGCCAGACATCGAAACATCCTTAGAAATATATGGAAGTAAATACTTGAGGAACCATTCCAATAGGAACTCTGGAGGAATGTTGGCTTTCACTAATCTCTTCCGCCGATGCCACTCTTGAACGTGGTCAGAAATATGTGTGGCCTTATTCTGATGGAAAGTGGACAACAAATCAGTACCAGTAACTGGAAATGGTCTAAGAAAACCAAAGCAATCTCGTTGAAAGCCCTATAGGTGTTTCCAGGCAACTCCACATACCATTTCGTGGCTACCCCTGTGAGGGTACGTTGAAATAGTCGTAATCGAATGGAACCATGATTCAAAGAGTTGGAGGAGCACCAAAGGTGAAACATCGTGACATGATCTCCCGGGTCCTCACCACCTTTCCCCTCAAACTTTGGAATGTCCGAAGGGAGCTTGGTAGGGACTGGGGGCCAAGTAGGGTCGTGACACACCAGATCATTCTTGAGCTTCGAAAGATCCGGGAGATTCAAGAGTGCAAGGAATGGGAGTTGTGGCTGGAAAGCTTGATTATAAGCTCCCATAAAAGGTTGGTTGAATGGAACTGTGTTATACGATGGACCAAAAGCTTGACCATTAGGGTTAAATTGTTGATACTGAGGACCTGACGGCCCCTAAGCTTTCCCATGGCCATAAGATGGATAACCTCCCCCTGCCTGACCCATTTGAGAGTAAGCAGGTACATGTGCGTTTTGAGCACCATATTAGGGTGGTGGGTGATACTGGTGACCAGCACCGACTATGTTGTAGTAAGGGTTGCCACCATGGGTATGGGTCATGTATGTACTATTCATAGTGGGAACCGTGTTGTATTGACCGTAATGGTATGGTATGTTCCCACCCCGAATATTCGTATTAGCTTGAGCAGTCATGTGATGACCATAAGTGTGAGAAGTATTCCCAGGTCCAATATGGGCATGACCAGTAGTAGGGTTAGTGGTGTGATGTCCATGTGGATATGAAATATTCCCACCCCCTACATTACTATTACTAGCGGTGGCAGTGGACGCAAAAGTATGCGGTATGTGTCCACCCCCGTGGTTGGGAGGAACGGTATCATGTGCAAAAGTAGTCCTGGGTTGACGAGTAGCGACATGTGTATTAGGTGGTGGATGGCGAGTCCTGTTTCAGACAGCAATCCAACTAGGTTGGGTATTCCTAGGAGGTGGTTGCATTCCAACATTAGCATGGTTAGGAATCTGACCAGTCCCCATACTATGTGAGTGGGTGGACAATGTAGTGCGCCCAGCTAGGGTAGTGCCCCCAGTGGGTATAGTATGGCTAACACTTTGACTAGTGCCAACATGAGTACCAACCATAGTGGAAGGTTCAACAGTATTGTGACTAGGTATACAAAAAGAGACTGCGGTGGGGTTGACCATAGGGCCGGAATCATCATGAGTCTCAGGCCTCCTATATCTAGAATCACGTGGAAACGAAGGAACGAAAGGCTTGCCCTGTTCTTCCTCCTCGTCTAAGTCGGGCATCCCGTAAAGATAATTATCCAGATTCAAAGGATCAAACGGATCCCGGTCAAGTGGATTAGGCCAAATAGAACTAGGTTGAGTCTTAGGTGGATCACCTCCCCAATCCTCACGAGGAGTCTGGGGAGTGGAAGTATGTTCAACTCTACCCGAAGGAGTAGAAAGGTCTTGCCTGATATAGGGATGTGTAGCCATGTAATCCTCAACGTAAGTCGCGTAAGAATCTGAAGACTCATAGGGAGCCCTCCGGCGTCCTTTAGTAACGCATTATGTAACCAAAGTTGGCTTTAAACCAGCCAAACGACGGGACCGGCAGAGAGTAGGGCTCCAGGCCACGTTCTCTCCGAAGAGAGACACAACGTCTCCTAAAGGCCAACTATTGATAAAAAAAATAGTAAATCAAAAGCACACACCTAGAGAATCTACAGCCAAGAGTAGACAAACAGAGTGGCTAAATGACCTCCCGACACTAGAGCTAGTATGTCTTCCCTAGGAGAGGCTTGAGACTCCCAAACTATAGCCGGAGGTAACAGAATCAGTTATAGAGACACCCAGGCTTCATTGTGTCGACAAGGTCAAGTCCACTGCACGAACACAATTGTGCTGTCCAATCCCTATCTGACTCAGGACACAAACAGCATAACCACTGCAAGTACCCTGTGCGGTACCTAGGTAAGGAAACTATGTCTACCGCAATATAACCAATGCTCAGGGGGACAATCGCAGGTGGCACCCGTCGTATGGGCAGGGTATCTAAGCCCGAAGCACAAGAGGATGAACCTATGGTACCCCCAGATACGAACACATCCTGGTTATATCTCCCATGTTCAGTCGGTATCAGAGGGATATCTCCTCAACCAACTTCCCGTGACCTCGTGCTTAGCTCTGGTTTGAGTAGAGCTTTCCTGAGAACACTGATCTATACCATGGATTCCTCCACTCCCTGGTCAGACACCTAATGTTTCGTTCAGTAGTCTTGGATTGTTAACTCACAATGATCTATTCCAAGACTCTAAACCTATGCTCGTTGGTGTACCCTATAAATAAAATAAGTCTAATCAATTTTATGATTAAGCATTAATTTTAGTGGCTGTGATTACTCAAGGGATATGGTCATGAAACTAGTGATCTGTAGACTCAATAGTATGCAACATCATCCAATCCTAAACTCATCTATCCAATAAAACAATGTCACTAATATGCAAAATCAACCAACAATTCCGAAATAAATATGCAAACTTTTATCTTTTCAATGCACAAGAAGAACCTAAAATGAAGGCAACAAGCACTCAATGCAAAATGCAGTACATGGAAATAAAATATTTTTGTATTTTCTCTTATAAACAGAAAGGAAAATGCAAAAAACTAATGAATATTTTTGTATTTTTCAATATATATGGAATGAAAAAATGCAAGCAAAATGCTACTATTCAGTCATTAAAGTGCCGAGAAGATCACTAAGACAACCCAGCAGATCGTAAACAGCAAGACTCAGCCAAGAGAAAGAGCTCAAAAGGAAGAAACCAAGAGGTTAAAACCAAAGATGGTAAAAAACCAAGAAGGCTCCACCAAGAGAAACGAAGGGATTTGGTCACAACCAAGGCATGAAACAATCAAGAAAGAGGCCAACAAAGACTCAGGAATCAACCAAACTCACCCATCAACAACCAATAGCCATAAACCAACAAAAGCTTGAGTTACACGCTACTGTGGAAGGAAATCTTGCGGGTACCCGCGAGCAATAGAGTAAACAGAGGTGGGTAGACGCGGGCAGAGCTAAGCTAGCCCGCGGGTGAGGAACAACAAATGGTCAAACAAAGAGTCCAGAGGCTCAAAAAAACCAAGTTTCCTACAGTGTATCTTAACAGCCAATCAGTGACACAGAGCTTCGATAAACAACAACTCTAATTATGGACTGATGCTCAAACAATTTCCCAAACATGGATGTCTTCCCCAGCGGATTCGCCATTTCTGTATTGGAGAAAACTCACTATGGCTTGGGAATACCACAACAGACAGATGACTACCAGAAATCCACTCAATTCTCAAAATAATGCTATTATAAATGACAATGTTAAAACAATGAAGAAATGTAACCAACCTCGATCCAACATTTGATGTAGATCCCCATTGGAGCTTTCAATCCGCGCACATCCAAGCACTTGTAATCTGCAAATTAGTCTCGAAAACCAACATCTAACAAGTACATGTGATATATAAATAACATTAAAATTATCAATAATAATGGTCCATAATATCATAAGAAAATGCAACCCAATGTATAATAAATGACATTCACACCATGAATGGACGAGAATATGATTATTTCTATTAATGAACAAGAAGAAGTACAAGTGATACGACCTCTTGCTGGCAACCAATCTGAACCAAGATCTAGATCAATCCACTTGTGCGTCCACCACTTCAATCCTCCATGAATGGCAAACTCAAACTAGAAAGGAGTTTGGAAGGTGAACATAACTGGTTCACAACTACAAGGATCAATGAGTGCAAACTCAAGATAGGGCAAAAATCCACTAGAGTGCCTTTACTATTCTCCTCTTCCTCCCATCCATAAGCCATATGTTCTCAATATATAGTCCTCTCAAAGGTAGGTGAAAGGACTCATCGAGATGTTACTTGGGCAGATGGATAGCCAAAGGTCACCCAATGACCGCTTTTTGGGAGTAAAAAGTAATAAAATAGTGGTTTTTACCCTTTTACTTGATACCTGCGGGCTATAGGGATGCAACTCACGGGTACGCATGCTATAGTGATGAAACATGCGGGTAGGAACAAAAATAGGATAGACTAGTATCACTGAAGGATGAAAATGGATCCGAGTCACTGAAATGGATCCTGCAGGCCAAAGAATGCTGATGCTCATAGGGTGGAAGATTTCTGTGTAACAGTCACATTTAATAAGAAGTTGTTTTATAAACTTTTACTGAAAGTTATATTTTTATATTAGTGTTTCCTAGCACAATACAAAATGCAACTTTTTACTTGTATGTATTTCAAAGTTTACATGTCTATAATTTTTCTATTTGCACTCTCTATTTTAATATAAATAACAAAAGTTTGGCTAAGTATATGTCCACGAACAACAAAATTGGTTATTCAATAAAAAACCTCTTGAAATTGTTACTATGACTATAATATCCTTGGTGTATTTGGATACACCATAAATAACATATTGGATAGGGAAATGTATGTATGTCAAGAATAAAACTTAATCCCCTATACCTAATACAAACTAAAAATGTCCATACAAAGAATTGGTTGCATCATGGTTGAGTGGTAAGTCTACATAAATTTACTATATTTTATGTTTTAGTGATAAGTTCTCATGAGTTTACTATATTCTAAGTTGGTAAGAGTTTATTCACTATGATTTAGTGGTAAGTTTACATTACCATATTTTTACCTGGTAAGAGTTTATTGATTAGGTTAATCATTATTAGTTAGGTTGCAACAAACTCTTAGTTTTATTCTTTTTTTATTACTTTTATTAAAAATTCATTTTCACTAAGCTCGTAGGAGTTCATTATAATCAATTTATATCCATTTTAACCTAGAAAATGTGATGTATGGATCTATATTAATCCTCTATTTATAAGCAATGAGAATGATCAAATCCAAAAATGTGTTTTTTTTATGTGCAAAAACCATAAAACAAGTCACAACTATAATCATTTAATCCTTATCGTGAAGAGATTTAGTCATTTTCAACACTTAACAATGTCAAGTTAACACAAATACATGCTATTATTATAATGTGAATGTAAAAATATTAACATTACACATTGATTAGTGACATTTCTTTTCTATATTTAATTGTAAAATGCATCTCTAAAAACAATTAATCCAAATCAAAATTTAAGTTATAGTAACTTTTTTCAATTTTATTTTAGAATTCTCAAAATAATGCAGCTCATAAATTTGACTCTCTTCAAATAAATTTACTTTAGAAAAACAAATAATTTTAATATAAAGTTACATGAAAATATGTCTTTGTTTAAAAAAAAAAGAACATATTCCTAATCTTCATTTATTCTATTTAGAAATAAGGGAAAATGAAAATGCAAAGATCATTAACTCCCCATGTCTTCACTTATAGATTTAAAAATAAGTTGGTGCAATGCTATCTCTTAAGCATTGAGAAAAATTAAATGCTTTTACATCAAACAAAGACCATCTTCTATAATCTTCATTTAGTCAATTTATAAATAAGGGAAAATAGAAATGCAAAGATCATTTATAATATTGATGTGGATGAATATCCATTGCCAAAGATAGGGCTAGCAGTTTAATTTGTATATCAAAGTTTCTATTCAACAAAGTATTCTACAGTAGAGATTGAATATAAAAGTATATTTGATAATGAATGCATGATTAATTGATATTTGTACAATTGGTGGCTTCGTATAAAAATATGATTGAAGAGAGCCTTGATTTCTTTTCATTGAAAATGTATGTCCTTTGAATTTTCATTAACTTTTAACTAATATTATTTTTTATTATTGTTGTTGTTAATAGTATATTTATGTTTATGTTTGTTACGTTGCCACCCTCTCAAGGAATGCTTTGTCCTCAAAGCATAATAAATGAGATTTTATTGGCGAAGCATGTTATCTTAATGGCACCATCTTTGTGTTTGCCTAATGGTAGGGGAAAGACTTGGTTCGTTTGTTAAGCGCTAACAAGGCTCCTTTGTAAGATGTGCATCAGACCTTGAAGTCTTTGGACCTGTTTGGTTAAAGTTAACATTTGTTCTTGGGTTGAAATTTTTAGGTCATGGTTGCAAGTATTTAGCCTTCCTGAGATGAGGTGGAATATACTTTCTAGGTGATTCTTGTATTTGTTCCTTTTTATAAATACTTGCTTTTTTAGATTCATGATTCTCATTTAGAAGTGTACAAGAGATTTTTGGTAGTGATACCTTTGGTAGTGTTCCATCATTGTAGGAGTCTGAGTTATATGCTATAATGGTTTCCTTTTATGGGGTCGAGAAGTTTAGACTTACTGGAAGATCTTTGTAGTTAATTGGTTTGATTGTTGACTCATCAAACCTTTTAATGGGTTGGACAATTCTTTCTCTATACTCATTAATTATCTTTAGTGTTTCATCCCTATCATCATTTCTTAATATTAATAAGGTTTTTTTCTTGTGTTATATTGTTAAGACGTTCCCTGAATGCTTTAGACATCTCTTCTGTTATCTTCTTAAAACTCTTTCATAGTTCATCATAACGAAAAACATGTGTTTCTTCGTAATCACCCATTTTGGTGATAGATTCTTGTGGGGTCCATATTTAATTTTGCTTGTATATTGTATATATATAAAAGCTTTTTTCTTTTTAATTTTATTTTTTTAAAACTAGAACCCAATTTAAATTTGATAGTTTTTAATTTTTATGCAAGGTAATTAAAAATTTTAAAATTAAGTTTTACATTGATTTAACCAAACTTGGAAAAATTCCAAGGTAAGAAAACTCTATGGATGATTAAAGGGCACAACTCTTCAAGAATGGTATGAAAATAACTAGCATACCCCCAAAGCGGGGGAAATGAAACACCGAATAGAGCTTTGATATGTTACAAAATGAGAGAAAGTTGTGTGTATGTAGATAATACAATTTTATGTGTTGAAAAAAAGTCTAATGATTGTATTTGTGGAAGTACGCAAGGGAGCGTTATCTTGTAGGAAAGGGAGTGTTATCCTTTGGTTGTAGGAAATTATTTTTATACATATAGCGAATTGATTACTAAGGCCAATACATTACCTGGCCTTGGAAAAACATGGACCTCCTACATACATATACACTTGAACATACATATCGGTATGTCTCACATATATATACACATGAACATTGGAAAAAATAAAAGGAGAATGAAATCTCACTTCTTCACGACTAGGCCCACTACAACCTTGCTAGCAGTAAATGAATGTTTTATATGAGTAATGTTGTAATGGAAAATTAGGGCATAAACATTAAATTGTCGAGAGTAAGAAAATTAAAAGGCTATCCCTCCACTTAAATGTGGCTAATGCAAGGCTTTTGAAATGGATGGAAGGTCAGTGCCACCGTGAATCAAAGTGAGGCAGTGGTGCTCTTTTGATAGCTGACAACTTGGGGTTTGGACAGGTTGCATGGAAATTCGTCTTCATGAGTTGTCTAGAGAAGACTACGATCCTCTTTCAGATGACCCATGGTGGCATGCATGTAGCACAAACCTGTGCGTGTTGATCACAAGCCTTCTAGTGTTGATCACCCAACAGCTTCACTCTATGAACCCCCTCAAGATGTGTGAGAGTTTTCTTTTCGGTCAAACCATTTCTTTCTAAACCATTGATTCTCGTGGGCTTGGTTAGAGATGTGTATGTCTAGAGAAATCTATGAGTTAGTAATGGTGTCTAGACTACACAGACGTGTTCCATGGAATAGGAATCATATAGCCGTTATAGTGAGGCTATTGATGTTTTCCAGTCAATTATACAGTTGCATGCTTGTTCGCTTTCTACATTTTTATTCCTAACCGGTGAGGATGGAATAAGAAGAAATAGTTGTTGGAAACGCTACAATGGGCTTCATGGTAATATTTGCACTGATAGTTGGAATGGTGGGAGCGGTTTCTTTCCTTATAGGAATTAATTACATCATGTCATGGACAAATCACATTTTAGGCTCCGCTGCCAAGCCTGCCATGACAGCCTGGGTACTACTTCAATTAGCCATGGTGTATATCTCATATATTTTTATTAAATGTTAGGCATTTTTCCTTCCTTCTTTTGGTACACTCCCCCCTCCATCAGTATGAAGAATCAAGTGTTTTTTCAATCACGGGTGTTCACTACAACTTGCACTAACAACCATTGTATATATATATATATATATATATATATATATATATATATATATATATATATATTACAACACTAGTGTGTTAAGTGAATTATAATGTTTCGTGTGTGTGCACAATTTATAACCCAATTTATATAGCAACAACAACAATAAATACTATTAGTTAAATCTTAACGAAAAATCAAAGAACATGCATTTTCAAATGAAAGGCATCACGGCCCCTTTCAATAACATTTATATATGAATAATGAGGCCATCAATTGTAAAAATATCAATTAATCATTCAATGACTACCGCCTGACATTTATGTATTATTTTTCATCATGCGGCTCCATTTATCCATACATTTGCTTATAATTATTCTAACACTATAGGACTCCTTTAATTCTTCTTTAACAAACACAATCTAGGATTGGGAGTTCCAAGAAAGCAAAGCAAAAGTGCTTCTCAAAATGTCTGCGAAGGACAATATTATTCCACATATCAGAGAGTGCAAGACATCCACGAGACATAGGATAGTCTTAAAGGTTTGTAGCAAACAACAAATACAAACCAAGTTTGGCTCTTAAGAAGTAAATTGCTTTGAATTAAGATGGAGGAGAATGAAGATGTTAATAAATTTATTTCTAGAATTAAAGAATTGAAAGACAAGCTTGGTGATATTGGCGAGAAATTTTCTAGTACTGATCTAGTCACCGTCACATTAATGTTGGAAGAATATCAGATGTTTATTACAGGTCTTGTACCTCGGGAAAATGCTCCTACATTTTCAGAATAACTTGCAAGTATTCTTCTACAAGAAGAAGAACATAGAAGAAATCTTAATTGTGCGATTTCAAGTTCAAATTTGGCCTTATTAGCAAAGGGAAGACAACCATACAAGAAGAGTCCATGGGAAATAAATACGGGAGGTAAGCCACCACATGCAAATACACATTAAGGCATGAAACCTCCAAATCCTTATGTAAATGCTAAAAGGAATGATGCATGTTTTCACTTTGGTAAGCTTGGACATATCTCTATAAATTGTTGGAAAAGGAAGTATGATGAGTCCAAACATAAAAATAGAAGGAATACTGGTCATTTTGTTGAAAGAGGAGAAAGAGTGAATGATGAATTCCAAAATCTTAAATTATTTATTTCAGATGATGCCTTGTCATCTGAAACAGATGACTCTAATGCTTGGTTTGTTGATTATGATGCCTCTGTACATATGTCTTGTAATAAGGATTGGTTTGAAAATTATCATGAGACTAATAATGGTGCTAATATATATCTTGGGGATGATCGATCACATCAAATTAAAGGATATGGTGATATATTAGTGACATTTACAAATGGTAGTGTTAAGAAGATACAAAATGTGATGCATGTACTTGGTATAAAGAAGAACTTAATCTCTGTGTCCACCATAACAGATCAAGATATGAAGGTAGACTTTGTTTAGTCAGGTTGTTTTGTGAAGGATATGTAGGATGATTACAAGGTGACTGCTATAGGAGTAAGAGTTGGAGGATTATACAAGCTGGATGTGACAATGAAGGGTCATCAAGCATTGGAGTCTACAACCATGTCAACAAACATGTTGTGGCACCAAAGGTATGATCATTTAAATTATAATTATTTGGTACTGCTTCAAAAACAAGGAATGTTGGAAGGACTTCCATTGTTTAAGAATGAACATGCTTCATGTGAAGGGTGTGCACTTGGTAAGCATCATAAGGAATACTTTCCTCCTCATACAGATAAAAGAAAAAGAGATATTCTTGAACTTGTGCATATATATGTTTTTGGTCCCATGCAAACAAGGTCACTATGGCGGAGCATACTATTTCCCAATTTTTATTGATGACAGTACTACGTATACTTGAGTTTATTTCATAAGAAATAAAAGTGATGTCTTTGAGTATTTTAAGGAGTTTAAAAACTTAGTTGAGAAGCAAACATGAAAGTACATCAAAATCCTCAAATCAGATCAAGGGGGAGAGTATTCATCAAGTGCCTTCTTCAGATACTACAAGTAAAATGGAATTCACCAACAGTACACATTGGCGTATACTCCTCAACAAAATGGAGTAACTGAAAGGAATAATAGAACACTGGTTGAATGTTCATGAAGCATGATCAAATTAAAAATCTTACCAATGGGTTTTGGGATGAAGTAATCAGTATTATTGTTTATTTGAAAAATAGAATTCTAACTAAAATTTTACACCATTAAACTCATTTTGAAGCTCTTTATGGTTACATTCCTGCGGCAAGTCATCTAAGAGTATTTGGCAGTAACGTTTTTTCTCACATTCCTAAAGATGATAGGAGAAAGATTGATGCAAAATCAACCAAATGCATTTTTATTGGTTACTATGATGATCACAAAGCATACAAGATGTTTGATCCAAGCACACATAAAAATTTTCCGAGTAGAGATGTATTATTTCGTGAAGATGTAGATGAAGGTCATAAGGTGGACAGTTATGATGCATGACATATTCCTTGTGAGTATGTTGAAGAAGATGCATATGTGGAACAAGAATAGGAACATGATGAAGACTCAAGCAACATGAACACTTCGAGTAGTGAGGGTTCACCAAGAAGCAATGAATATTATCCAACAAGAAGAAGAATATTTTATGGGATTGCAACAGACATTATAGCGCCAAGGAGGTCAACACAACAAACTCAACCACTTGTAATGTTTAAATATTATTCCTTAATGACTCAAGTAATGAATGTTGTAGAATCTTTGAATTTTGAACAAGCTAAAGATAAAAATGAATGGGTAAATGATCATGACAGAAGAATATAATTCTATAATGAAGAATGAAACATGGGAATTAATAGAGCTGCCTGAGAATAAAGTTCCCATAGGATCCAAATGGTTGTTCAAATCCCAATTTTTTTTTCTTTCTTGGCACTCCCAATCCTAAATTGTGTTTGTTAGAAGAATTAAAGGAGTCTTGCAGTGTTAGAAGGCAAGAGAGACCATTAGAGCTGCATTGATTGATGGATTTGATGTACTTCACAATGATCGAATCTACACGTTGTTGCTAATTTCTTGTGTTGTGCATGGAGGGAAATAAGAGACTTCCTCTTTCTGGTTGAGCAATCTACCAATTTGTAGCTTTCCTTCCTTATGAATACTATCAATGTTAAATGTGATTCAACCATTTTTTGAAATTTTTTGATCATTTTTGTAGGAAAGTATTTCTTTGTGTGTTGAAAGATGGCAAACGCTTTGGATGATTCATACCTGAATGAATCAAATAAGCTTGACAGGTCCAATTATGTAAATTGGAAATTCAAAATTCAAACCTTGTTGGAAGTGGCAATGCTTTGGACCATTGTCTCTGGAAAAGAAGACAAACCTGAAGCCCCCATAAATGAAATCTAGGATTGGGAGTGCCAAGAAAGCAAAGCAAAAGTGCTTCTCAAAATGTCTGTGAAGGACAATATTATTCCACATATCAGAGAGTGCAAGACATGTATGAGACATGGGATAGTCTTAAAGGTTTGTACCAAACAATGAATACAAACCAAGTTTTGTTCTTAAAAAGTAAATTCCTTTCAATTAAGATGGAGGAGAATGAAGATGTTAATAGCTTTATTTATAGAATTAAAGAATTGAAATACAATCTTGGTGATATTGGCGAGAAGTTTTCTAGTACTAATCTAGTCACTATCACATTAATGTTGGAAGAATATCAGATGTTTATTACAGGTCTTGTATCTCGGGAAAATGCTCCTACATTTGAAGAACTGGCAAGTATTCTTCTACAAGAAGAATAACATAGAAGAAATCTTAATTGTGGGATTTCAAGTTCAAATTTGGCGTTATTGGCAAAGGGAAAACAACCATACAAGAAGAGTCCATAGGAAAGGAATACGGGAGGTAAGCCACCACATGAAAACACACATTAAGGTATGAAAGCTACAAATCCTTATGTAAATGCTAAAAGGAATGATGCATGTTTTTACTGTGGTAAGCTTGGACATATGGGAGGGCGCACAAAGTTGCTCCCCAAAAGTGTTGCAACAGGGCCGTGCTAGCGGGGAGAAAATGACCACGCGCACGCACCTAAGGAAATGCACACATGCTACTAGGTTCGATACCGAACTGAGGCACGCTTGTGCTTCTGCACATGCGCATTTTTGGCGCATGCGCGCTCAGATGCGTGCACGGGCTCCTGTTAAAAATTATTAAAAAAAATAGGGCAAAGTGTTTGTCATTCCACCGTTTGTAGCCGATTGCGACTCCCTCTCCGCGTGTGTGTCGTTACAAGCCACCACACTCACCCTTTCCACTCCAAAATGATCCAAATCAATCCACCAACTCGTCAACAAGTCAATTGGATAGGTAAATTCCATTTTTTTGTCATTTTATTCATTGTTTTTTGTTTATTAAATTTGTAATAATTCCCAAATTATTAAAACAATAGAGAAATTTTCAATTGCAGATTGTAAACCCACACAATGAATGAACAAAATGTGAACATGGAGTCCGGTGGTACACAAGAAAACACTAATATTGGAACCAATGAAAACCCTCAACAAAATACAAATGCCCAAGAAAATCAAAACCCCCAACCAAATTTTGACCAAGATGACTTGAACCATTATGTGAGTGAAATGAGAGTGCACACTCAATATCTAAGAAACACAGGGAAACCATCTCGAGTGTACCTTGCCACCTCAATTGATTCCCTCATCCATGCACATCGCCAATTGAATGACATGACTGAATATGGAGCTAGGATGCAGGAGTATTATTCCATGGGCATTTCCAAGGAGGAAATAAAATATTTGAATATTACAAAGGCCCAATTGTATAGTATGTTCACCGATCCAAGAACACAACAACCACTGGAGACTAGAAAGCCACGTGTATGCATGGATTGGTGTCATTTCCAACCATGGAGGGACAATTGGATGCATAGGTGGTTCATTGTTTACGATAAACCTCCCTACAATAATAGGGAGGTTCCACAGTACTTCCTTCGTAAAATGTGGGATGATTTTGCGCTCGGTTTACATGTCAACTATGTTGACATAATTGAGTTCTAGGGTGTTGGGCGTGGCCCTGCCCAAGATCGACCTGCTGCTAGGAGGAACCCACTAAGAGGGCCACCAAATCCTAGGCGCGAGCCCAACCCCTCTCCCCAGTCGCCTTAGTTACCCCTTTGTAACAGCTACTACAGTGGAGAGACAGGATGACCCTGATAGAGACGCAGGTGCAGGGCCTTCAGGATAAATTTAGGATAGACCTGTCACCGGTGGTAGCCATGTTGGGCCTTCTAGTTCGACGGGGACAATGCCACATCTTTGTTCCCATTGCGGGCACACTTGCCTGGCCCGATCGAGGGTTGCTATATGGAGCAGGTTAGCACTTTTTTTAATGTTTTTTCAATCATCACTTGATAATTTGTAAAGTATTTTTAAAGTATTTTTGCTTGAATTAAACTATTATTTCAATGTAAATCTATTAAGAGCTAACACGCGTCATGGGAGAATGCAACATCTCCCAACATGGATGCAGCAATGGAAACTCCAACTGAAATTGCGGCACCTCACACGAAGGTATTTTCAGTACCCCACACAATATTGTTATTACTTATGGAATTTCTATTTTTATGTATTTATATTTATGACATACATGATGATGTTCGTACAATATTTTTTAATATTTTGATAGACTAAATAATTAATTGTTTAATATGTTTATAATTTGCATGCATTTTGGTGTCCAAAAGTATGCACGGATAACAATGATCAGCCATCTCCACTAGGGGTTGGAATATCACCATATACATAGGTACAAGGTGTTGTTAAAAGCACTCTTTTAATTTGAAATGTTACGACATACTATGGTTTAATTTGATTTTTTTTTACTAAATTATGATATTACAAATTTTTATGCAAGGGCCGCCAACAGCTGCAGGCCACTTTAGTCTTATGTTCCACCCTATCCCATGAGTCGCCCCCCTCACTTCCATACAAATCCATCCCTCTGTCCACCTCCTCCCTTCCATACACCGTCCCCTCTCCGTCCATACTCCCCCCTCCGTGTTAATTTTTGAGCATTAATTCACATATACTCTAGGATATTTACTGAGAGAACGACATGTACAGCATATCAAGTATAACAATGCATATCAATCACACCAAGCAATCACATGAGACAATAGACACACAGAGTTTCACTGGGGAAAACCATAAAGGTGAAAAACCCCACAACTTCCTCAGAGATAGAGAGATCAATGATACAACCAAAGTACAAGAGATAGTCTTCTCCTAGTAGATGATCCTCCTCCTCACATGTGCACCACTTTCCGAGTGATGGAAGAGTGAGTAATGAGATGATCAAATAGAGATCTCCCGATCTCTATTTATACAAATCTTGTCCTGCCAAATAAACCAACAGGGCCAACTTGTCTAACTCAGTCTAATAACCCATGGTTAACTTAATCAGGGATGACCCCACACATGGTGGTCTAATAACCCATCGGCAAGTTATGACACTTGTGACACTTGTCAATACAAATGACGACACTTCTGTATAGAGGAATAATAACATCTCTATAAGAGTACAATATGCATAGATGAAATACATAGGTGAAATACATTCTAAAGTTACATATACATCAACACTCCATCCATCCTCCCCCATTCGTCCACGCCCCCCCATCTATGCATCCTCCCCCATTCATCCACGCCCCCCATCCATCCATCCTCCCCCATTCTTCCACGGCCCCCCTTCCATCCAACTTCCCCCCTTCGTCCACAACCTCCCCTCTATCCATCCTCCCTCTATCCAGGACCGCCCTCCCATTCACCATACCTCAACATCCCCCTTATCCCTTTTGGGTCGATACCCCCTATTGTACAGCCAATAGGGGTTCATCGTCCACGATGTCCTCCTCCACACCATACAACCATGTCCTCTTCCTCCATTTCATCTATAGTTCTCGCCACTATTGTGGAAACTACTATTCCATTATCTGCCCTTGTATCTACAGTGGTTGCACCCATAGTTGCTGCATCTACATCTGCACCTCGTCCCTCATGACTGCATCAGATCGAGTTGTACAACCAACTGCTCCACCTGCTAGACCAGAAGCCCAGCCATGTCCATTTCCAAAGGTGTTCACAGTGAGAATCAAGTTAATTTATGAAAATGTTTTGATGCATTAACCAAAATTAATTTAAGCAATTATTATTTTTCAATGAAATGATTGTCGTAAATGTTGTAGGGTGGAATTGCTGAGAGGATCAGTAGATCCAGGACACCTGCCTCTCATATGCCACTCGCATCAGTGGTGATTTATTTAAGATTTGTATTGTACATTCAATTTATAAATGTGGTAAACGTTACAAATGCTTGAAAATGATGGTATCTTATGTCATTTGTTTCAGAGCGTGGAGAGACGGTCTACTCCTAGATGGAAGAAGACCCAAGATTCTAGTAGCTCCAAGAAGAGGAAGATCGATTTTGGAGATGCGCCTGGGAGTGACTGAGGTGGTCACAATGCTTGACACACCATGTTATATACATTAGCCACTATGTGTTAGGAACCCATGTCTTTACTTTGTTTGTATATTGTTGTTGGACGCATATGATTTGTAAGTTGTTCTGTAGTATTTGTTGATCAATAGTTTGTGTTATTGTTGTTGGCGCATATGCTTTGTAACTCACCCGTAGTATTGTTGATCCATAGTTTGTAGTGGCCCATGGTTTTGACCCATAGTATTGGCACATAGACTTGGTATATAAGTGTGTGTTGAGGCCTATGAAGGCACCGTGAAGTTAATTGTATTGAGCTTGCTCAAAGGAGGTTGCCCCCTCGAAGTGGCCTGTGATCAATATAAAAGTGATTCTGAGTTATGTGATTTCTGATATCTCGTGTATTTGCATTAATTAATTATTACAGGTTCTTCACATCTGGTATCAGAGCACTTTCTTAGGCTCCCTGGGTGAAATTTCTACCAATTTTTTTTTTTTGCATCTGTTGCAGGTTCGGATTTGGGAATAATCCCTATCTGCTTAACTGTGGGAAGTACTTGGGTATAAGCCCTAAAACTCATTGTGAGGAGTACCACAGGAACCCCGAAGTAGCTAACCCATTGAGAGGACCTGCCAGCGAAAAGGGCAACGACCCCTACCTGATTGACTAGTTCCCACCCATGAGGTAAACCAAGAGCTGTCGTTTGTGGCAAAGTGGTTATCAGTTTTACCTGAGCCTTGGAGTGAGGGATACTGCCCCAATACGCAAGCCTCCAGACAACATTGGTGGCCGAGTGAAACCCCTGAACTGTTAGGAAGCCGCAAATACCCGGGGTCCATATCTATTTTCAGCTGAACTGTTGTCGATCACTGTTGCACCGTTTCAGATCCAGCCGTTCAGATCCATTCTAAAAGCCGTTCTAGATCCAGCCGTTTTCAATCCAGTCGGCGCCGTTTCAGATCCCTCTGTTTCTGCTCACTTCTGGGCCATTGCAGATCTATCTGTTTCAGATCCCTTCTGAGCCCGAAATCCCACATTTGTCTATTTTTAGGGTTTTCCATAACTTCCTCATATTTCACCCAATCACCCTCAAATTTTACCACAGAGTTCCTTTCCTAATTCTACTTCTTTGTCCCCCTCTACCAAATTTTTCCATTCTTTCACTCCGCTTCTAAAATATTCATTTTTTGCTTCCCTGTCTATTTGACAGTGTCCAAAACCTAGTCAAACCCCCATTACCCTTCAGATTTTTTCCCAAATCTAGATTTTCCTTTACTGAAGCAGTTTCTATTTTTGTTTTTCTAGCGAGTCAACCCCCAAAAAAAAAACTCCTGGTTATGGTTGTCACCCGTGCAGGAGCAAAAAACATGGAAGAAGCACTTGCATCCATTCAAGCCAAACTCTAGGATCTGGATGAAAAATTTCTCGGCCTCCATCTTGAACATTCAGCTATGAACAACAAATGGCAGTCCGAGTCTTCATCAGACAATGGGTTCTCTTCTTCCAGCAATTTCTGTGGTCCAAAGCTTGATTTTCCTCGCTTCAATACTACTGATCCAACTGGATGGATCTATCGTGCATAATAGTATTTCAGTCTGCATAATACTTTTGATGTCAATAAAGTTCCCCTTCCATCCTTTCATTTGGAACAAGAAGCTCTTCAATGGTACCATTGGTACATCAAGTCTCATGAAGATCCAAAATGGCCAGACTTTTGCTAGCTCCTTTTGCAATGATTTGGTCCTAGTGCTTTTGATGACTTCACAGGAGCCCTCACTAAACTTCACCAAATTGGTACTGTGAGAGAGTATCAAACCAAATTTGAGAAACTAGCCAACCACACTAAAGGATTGTCTGATGACTTTTACCGGATTTGTTTTATCAGTGGTCTAAAGGATTCCATCCGCTCTGAGGTCAAAATATTCTATCCCAACACAATGATGGAAGCCCTAGGGTTGGCTAAGTTGGCAGAAGACAAGATTGCATCCCAACAGCTTTCAAAGCCCACTTTTGTTCCCTTCCGAAATATGGGTTCTCAACGACGACCCATACTGCAGGCTCCTTGACCAACTCCTATCAAGCATTTGTCTGAAACAAAGATGCAAGCACGCAGAGAAAAGGGGCTTTGCTATAATTGTGATGAAAAATTCACTCGAGGACATAGATGTGTTCAGCAAAAGCTCTATCTCTTATATGTGGATTCTCCGCCTGCCTTTGAAATTGGTGACGAAGATCCAGATACAATGGATGCTCACGTCGACATTCAGGAACCGCCTATTGACCCTCCATCTCAGGATGACCAGCCAGAGATATCTCTCCATGCTTTAGCTGAAATCACCACCCCCCAAACAATGCGGGTCAGGGGTTACTTCAAGAAGCTTCCTCTTACAATACTCATTGATTCTAGTAGCACTCATAATTTCATTGACCCTCGGATCGCCAAACAAGATGATTGTTTTATCCATCCTTGCTCCAACTTTGAAGTCACGGTTTCCAATGGGGGCACCTTACCTTACAAAGGAAAGTGTCAAAATGTGCGTATCTCTATGGGATATTATACCTTGTGCTCTGACATGTTTTCCTTGACCTTAGGCAGTTGTGATGTGGTTTTGGGCGCTCAATGGCTACGCACACTTGGCCCTATCTTATGGGATTTTGCTGAACTTTGGATGCAGTTTTCCCTCAATGGACAAAAACACACATTGACAGGATTACAACCAGGGTCTCTCAGCATCATCAGTTCACATCGCATGGAAAAAATCCTCAAGAAGAAATCACATGGTGTCATTGCTCAGATCCATTCCATTTAGATGCAACCATCAGCGGTCTCCACTACTCCTTTGGATCTACAACAAATTCTGGATCGATATACAAGTGTCTTTGCTGAACCAGTGGGATTTCCACCTTCAAGGCCAGAAGACCATCATATTCAGATCCTTCCTGGCATCGTTCCTCCCAACATCAGGCCCTATTGCTACCCATTTCACCAAAAAACGGAGATTGAAATGCTCATTCGGGACTTATTGAAGCAAGGTATTATTCGCCCAAGCACTAGTTCCTTTTCTTCTCCAGTTCTTCTTGTTCGCAAAAAAGATGGGTCATGGTGCCTCTGCATTGACTGCTGATCACTTAATCACCTCACCATCAAGGATAAGTTTCCAATTCCTGTTGTTGATGAGCTTCTTGATGAGCTTCATGGGGCTCAATTTCTCTCCAAGTTGGATCTTCGTTCTGGGTATCATCAAATTCGGGTTCATGAGGATGATATCCCTAAAACAACTTTCTGCACACATGATGGCCATTATGAGTTTTTGGTCATGCCCTTTGGCCTCACTAATGCTCCTTCCACATTCCAGGCCTTAATGAATAAAATATTTCGGCCCTACTTGCGGAAATTCATTCTGGTATTCTTTGATGATATCCTCATCTACAGTAAAACATGGGCTGAACATCTTCAGCATCTGGATCTTGTCATGCAACTTTTATCTGACCATCATATTCACGCCAAGCAGTCTAAATGTGTTTTTGGAAAAAAGGAAGTTGAGTATCTCAGGCACATTATCTCAGCACAAGGGGTTCACGTGGATCCTACGAAAATCGATGCCATGAACAATTGGCAGCATCCTCAGACACTCAAGAGCCTTCGTGGTTTTTTGGGGTTGACTAGCTACTACCGCAAGTTTGTCAAGGATTATGGGAAGATTGCAGCTCCATTAACTGCTCTATTGAAAAAGGATGCTTTTACATGGACACATGCTTCTTAGTGTGCATTTGACAAACTGAAACAAGATATGTGTACTACACCTATTCTAGCTACGGCAATGGACTTGGTGTTGTTCTCGTTCAAGATGAACACCCCATTGCGTTCACCAGAAAATCCCTTTTAGGTAAGAATTTAGCTGCCTCTACATATGAGAAGGAAATGATGGCTATTTTTCATGCAGTACAGAAGTGGTGACCATACCTATTAGGGAATCATTTCTGCATCAAGACTGATCACCAGAGTTTGAAATATTTCTTGGAACAGCGTGTCTCCTCCCCAACACAACAAAAATGGCTTAGAAAACTCATGGGTTATGACTATGAGATCACTTACAAGAAGGGTAAAGACAATATTGTGGCAGATGCTCTTTCTCGCACATTTGATGCCCAAGGTTCTCTTTCAGCTATTTCTATGCCTGTTACAAATTGGTTGCAATCTGTTCAACAGGGTTATGTCAATGACTCTTCCTTATCTCAAATCATCCAACGCTTGACCAACAACCCTTCTGTTGTACCACATTACTCTTGGGATGGTGCTTCTATGAGATACAAGGGTCGTCTGGTGCTTCCCCAGAGCACAGATCTTCAACAGGCTATCTTCTATGAACTCCATGCTTCTCCATTGGCAGGGCACTCTGGGTTCCCCAAAACGTATGAACAGGCACGGCGTAACTTCTTTTGGCAGGGAATGAAAAGGAAAATTCAACAGATGGTGGCTGAATGTGATACCTGCCAGCACAATAAGGGTGAAACGACACTCCTTCCAGGATTGCTCGAACCCTTTCCCATACCTACATGGATTTGGACAGTTATTTCTATGGATTTCATTAAAGGGATCCCTAAATTTGGTGGGAAGACAGTGATTCTTGTTATGGTTGATCGCCTCTCCAAATATAGTCATTTTTTGTGCTCTCAGCCATCCCTATACAACCTCCTCAATCGCTCAAATTTTCCTGGACCATATCTTTCGTCTTCATGGCATCCCTTCTTCCATTGTCTCGGATCGTGATGCGACTTTCACTAGTCATTTTTGGACAGAACTATTTCGCCACACTAGCACCAAACTGAAGATGAGTTCAGGGTATCACCCACAAACAGATGGTCAGACTGAAATTATCAATAAATGCTTGGAAAATTATCTTCGTTGCTTCACCTCTGAACAACAACATCAGTGGGAAAAGTGGCTCCCTCTTGCTGAATGGTGGTACAATACCTCTTACCACACTGCCTCTAAAATGACCCCATATGAAGCAGTCTATGGTGAAGCACCTCCAGTTCTTCTTCCATACACCCCCAACAGTTCACCAGTTCAGGTAGTTGACACAGTCCTTTGAAACTGCGATCAGATTCTTCGCATTTTGCGGGACAATCTTCACATGGCAAGAAATCGGATGAAGCAACAAGCTGATCAGCATCGTTCTGAGTGCACTTTTCAAGCAGGCAATATGGTTTTTCTTCGTCTCCAACCATACAAGCAATCCTCCCTGAAACTCAAAGGGCGTCATAAGCTCGCTCCAAAGTTCTATGGGCCATATCGGATTCTTCAGAAGATTGGGTCCGTTGCTTATAAATTGGAACTTCCTCCTTCTTCCCGCATCCATCCAGTATTTCATGTCTCTTGTCTGAAGAAAGTTCTTGGCACCAACATCAGTGGACAAACTATTTTACCCAAACTGCATAATGAAGGATCCATCCTTTTGGAGCCGGAGGCCATCCTCAATCGGTGCACTCGTCAGCTTCACTCTCACTCTATCACAGAGGTCTTAATTCAGTGGCACGACATGCAACCAGAGGATGCTACATGGGAACCACTCCTTCAGATTCAACAACAATTTCCACATCTAAAGGTTTGAGGACAAAGCTTTTTTTAAGGGGCAGGGGATGTTAGGAACCCATGTCTTTACTTTGTTAGTATATTGTTGTTGGACGCATATGCTTTGTAAGTCGTCCCGTAGTATTTGTTGATCAATAGTTTGTGTTATTGTTGTTGGCGCATATGCTTTGTAAGTCGCCCATAGTATTGTTGATCCATAGTTTGTAGTGGCCCATGGTTTTGACCCATAGTATTGGCGCCTAGACTTAGTATATAAGTGTGTGTTGAGGCCTATGAAGGCACCGTGAAGTTAATTGTATTGAGCTTTCTCAAAGGAGGTTGCCCCCTCGAAGTGGCCTGTGATCAATATAAAAGTAATTCTGAGTTCTATTATTACTGATATCTCGTGTATTTGCATTAATTAATTATTGCAGGTTCTTCACACTATGTGGCATCGGTTGCCATGTACTTTGTATCTACGACACGGGTTTCCATGTATTTTAGATCTATGGCACGAGTTGTCGGAATTTGTATAGGGCACGAGTTGCCATGTATTTTGGATCTACGACACGAGTTGTCAGATTTTGTATAGAGCACGAGTTGCCATACTATGTACATTGGGAATCATGTTCCACTATTTTGCTGAAATTTTATATGTTTGTTCGAGTTTTTTTCCATTATGGTTTTATCTCATGGATTTATATATAGTTTTGTTCGAGTTTTGTTCTATGTATGTGTATAATGATTTGGATTCAAATGTCTGCACAATAATATATATGTATAATGAAATGATTTAGTTTTTATATGTATTATGATTTAGGAAAGGGATTAGGCTACATAATAGGGTTACTTTGTGATTAGAATACAAGCTAGGGTTTACTCTACTAACTAGGGTTTTTAGGATAGGCTCTCGTGTTTCTAGGATAGGCTCCAAGCTCTAGGGCTACCAATTTAATGTTGAACTCTACTATCATGACAACATTATCACCAACACCATTCCCACTACCACAATCACCATCAAGCCTCGTCATCCTCTTGCTCATGGTGTCTCCATCCTCGTCCCCATCAATCATCCGTCATCCACCATCAACCTAATGCACTTTGTCTCATTGTCACCATCACCATATCTATCCTCATGCCCATTATCACCACCATCATCATTGTACTCATTGTCACCATTGTTTCCATCATGCTCATTGGAGTCTAGGCCATTTGGCCTCTTTGTTTATGTATTTTGGGTCAGATATGGATTGCACTTGATTTTTTTTTAGTTGTATGCACCCTTGCTATATACATGTCAGAACATGTCCACAACCTATCATTGTTTCTGCCCTAACATTGGTCTGTCCATCATTCAATTTACCAGCATGTCTTCATCAACCAACCAACCCAGAAATAAAGATTAGAGATAGTTACATTGTTGCTCCCATTGCTTCTGCTGCTGCTTCTACTCCGCCGAGACTGTCCTCATCCTGACCCCCAAAAATCAGAGCTACTTGTGCATCTGAAATCTTCCACTTCAAAATCTCAATCAAATAAAACTTGTCTTCTATATTTATACTTTTCCTCACCATCAATTTAGGAGGCCAACTTGTATCCTTTTTTATTTTTATTTTATCATTAATAATTAAGTCAAATGATATTTTTCATTTCCTTAACAAATACACACACACATATATATATATTTAGCCTTTTTCCACATCATCATGGGTTCCTTTTTCATGCCATGTCATGGCCTTCAATAATGCCCTCAAGGGCCATTAAATATGTCTACATGACCCCACAAAAATGCCCGCATGGGGCTCTTTTTCATGCCTACAATTATTCCAGCAGGCTCCACTTAATATGCCATAAAGGGCCTTCAACCATGCCCGCATATGTATCTGTTCTCATTCCCTCATGGCTCTTCAAAATATGCCCGCAAGGTCTATTTTTATATGCCCGCATAGTGTCCACAATTATGCTTGCATGGAGCCTTGATATGCCCGCAATGAGCTCCTTAGGATATGCTCACAAGGGTAATAAAATATGCCCGCATTGCCTTCTCCAAGTTCCCGCATGAGACACCAAAGTGCCTGCAATGTGCTCTCTAGATGTCCGCAGCTCCATTAAGTAATGCCCGCAGGTGTCCAGAATTAAATTCCTACATGATACCTTTAAAATGCCTGCAAGCCACTTCAAATTCCCTCATATATTGTCTTTTTCTATGTCAACAACATCCTGCCATGCCACTGTTCTCTGCCATGTCATTGTTCACGTTAATGTATCTTGACTTCTGGCATGTCATGCTTTGTCCTTTGACCTTGCCATGCCTTGTCCTTGTCCTTATGTTTGTCATGTCCTCCTTGTCTTTTGTTCATTAACATGTCTTCAGCCATGTCAAGTATTATGCTTCCCAAGTCAGCAATGCTTTGCTTGCCACTTGTCATACATCAACCTTGTCATACCTTTTGCCCTTTGTTTTCCTTGTCTTTGTCATGCTTGTCATCAACCTTTGTCTTATTTCCTTTGCCAATTGTCCTTGTCCATTATCCAACTTGTGCTTTCTAAGTCATGTCCTCCTTGTCATCTTGTCTTTGACCTCAACTCATTGTCCTTTGTCATTAATGTATTGTCATCAATGACAATCATATTCATCAAATAGAATTTTGAACTCAACATTAAAAGACTAATTGAAGACATTTATTGCATTGATCAAGTAACATCTCACCATTGTGTTATGAAAACATTATCTTAATGGAAAAAACTAATAATATCTTTCACCAGTTCAATGAACTTATCACATGCATGCTATTTTGATATCTAATTTAAAATTGTATTTTTTGTCAACTCCAAGGGTTCATGCCCATTGATCAGGATTATTAAGCGCAAAGATCTTGTTGGTGGTCATGAGAAATAAGGTGATCACTTTTCACCTTGGAGTCGCGACAACGGAAGTACAATACAGTTAGCAAGAAGATGTAGTGTTTGTAAGACTCACGTTTCATTCGTCGAACAGTTGGTAATGCTTCAAGATTGGATTTTCTCAAACTCTAAAATATCTCATGGAACACTAAGTTGAGATACGGAGGGTGCAATATCGTCTAGGTTGTTATTGTTGGAATATTTTATATTCCTTGGAAGGTAATAATGTCTTTGTATTATGTCGGAAGATATCCACAATCTTATGTAAAAGAGTAAGACATTTATCCAATATTCATTATGGTAATTGAAGTGATATAAACTTTTGAATCCCACAAATAATTCTATAACTCTCATGAATTATTGAAAAGCTACATATTAGATAATTGATGAATAATAGATGATGATTTACATTTACAATGGTCGGACTTATATAAGTCCCTTCGTGACTTTCCAACATAAAGTCATGACTCTTTGATCATTATTAATTATTAATTGTTAATTATCTATTAATATTAATATTAATATTAATGTTAAGATATATTATTAATGTATTTATATATATTTTTTATATAACATTGCCTCTCTCTTAGAAAGGCTTTGTCCTCAAAGCCTTATAATGTTGTCTCACCGTTCCTTGTGACGCCGTAGCTGAAAAAACATGTCGATACGAACTTCTAAGTGTAGAACATAACTTCCGATATGTTGAAGGATCAATCCAACCAAAATTGATTTGTTGCTGACTGTTGGGATTCTCTATTGATCTGTCGTCGAGAGCTTTAAGCACATTAGTACCATTATCTTTCGACAATTCCCACTTTTTAGGATACTGGTTTATATGGTTGGGGTGTCGATAGGGAGTTATTGTTGTTTTTTTTTACCAGATTGTCTTCTTTCTGAACTATGACGGGAACTGAATTTGTATTTGCTTCTTTTTTCTCAATGTATATTTTTGAGTCCAAGGGCTTTGATTTCCTCTTTTGAATTTGCTCCAACTTATTGTCTAATGAGTCTTTTTCTTTTGTTAGATTTCAGGTCATTTCTTCTTGTGCTTTCTTATCATCTTTAAGCTTCTAAATTTTATCGATTAGATCTTGTTTGTGCTTCTTGAGGTGGCCATTTTCGTCAATGTTTTCTAATAGTTTCTTCTGAAGATCTCGATTCTCCTCTTCTAGCTTTTGATTTTGGTGTGCTTTATCCTTTGTCATTTTTATTTGAAGAAGCAATTTCTGATTGTGATCTCTTAAACGAGAGATCTCTTCTTCTTTATCTGTGACAATCTTTTCAACTTCTTCCTGCTTCTTTTGTTCTAACTTATGATTACCCTGTGAAATCATATTTGATATATCCTTGAAGTCTTCAGATGTTGGAGCTTCTAAATCTGACTTTATTGTAATATCTTGAAATGTGATTCTCTTCTGCTTATAGGAAAAAGTAAGAAACTTCTTTTCAGCATTTAAAATGAAGGTCCTCAATGTTTTAATCCAAGGTAACCCCAAAACTATGTCACCATTAGAACTCCATAAGGAACTAACAGTGAATTGAGATATGACCATATAATCTCCAACATTCAATTCTAATCCACTTATTTGAAATTGCTTCCTGTTTCAAAGGTCTAGCATTTCACTTATATTTGATTCAGGAATCACTAAATGGTTAGCAAATTCAGCACTAATATAATTATGTATTTCACTAGGATCAACAGAGATCGTGACATCCTTCCCTGCAAGTGTCCCTTTAACTCTAAATAGTATTGAGACATTCATTAGTGAGGTGCTAGGAAACCTTTCCTTCTTTTCAACATTAAAACCCATCTTCTTGAGTTTTCTTTGAAATTTATTCAATATCTCCTTCTTTTTTATAATAAACAATATTCAATATGATTCTTCTTCTAATATTATTTTCCCCTTAATATATATAAAATGGTGTAGATTGGGTGGTTGGGAGGAATGATTGTTACCTTCCCCACTTATGTTCAAATCCCACGTTTTGTTTGTTGTTGGAGATTAAAACCAAAACCACTTATTAAGAAACCATGTGCGGTTTCACTTTTTTTTTAACTTTTCTTTTTTCTTTTCTTTTTCTTAGGACAAGGTCCTATTTTTTAGCAAAACTTTACTTTTACTTTTTTTTTTCCTTTTTACTTCTTCTCACTTCTTTTATTTTTTTTTCTTTTTTAGAAAAACTTTACTTTTACTTCTTTTTTTCTCACTATCTTTCTTCTCTTTTTATTTTTATTTGTTTTAGGTCAAATACCTAATTTGGAGAAACTCCCGAAATTATTTGGCCAAAAGCCAAATCAATGAAATGCCCAAGAAGGGGCTCTTTCTTTTTAGAAAAAACTTTACTTTTACTTTTTTTTTTTCTCACTATCTTTCTTCTCTTTTTATTTTTATTTGTTTTAGGTCAAAGACCTAATTTGGAGAAACTCCCGAAATTATTTTGCCAAAAGCCAAATCAACGAAATGCCCAAGAAGGGGCTCTGATACCACTGAAGTGATATAAACTTCTGGATCCTACAAATAATTCTATAACTCCCATGAATTCTTGAAAATCTACATATTTGATAATTGATGAATAATAGATGATGATTTACATTTACAATGGTCGGACTTATATAAGTCCCTTCATGACTTTCCAACGTAAAGTCATGACTCTTTGATAATTATTAATTATTAATTGTTAATTATCTATTAATATTAATATTAATATTAATGTTAAGATATATTATTAATGTATTTATATTTTTTTTTATGAATAACATATTAACTAAGAGACATAACTAATAATATGAATAATATATGACATAATGGTATAACTCCCTAAGCCACAATAATATGAATAATATAGATAATAAAATAAAACATAATGTTAATTATATTAACTAAGAGACATAACCCTTGGTGAGTAGTCACCATATAAGCCCTATATATGCGGCTACAACCTCATTGTAAAATCATCATTTTTTATCTTATCAATTATATATTCGATTATTTGACCATTTATGGATCCTTTGTATTATTTGCAATGGTTATTTGTATAAAAAACGATTTTATCGTTTCAGTAAAATATACTCTTGATATTCATTATTATATAAAGAGATGTTATTATGGAGAATTCTATTATCCCACATGTAATATGTGAGAGTAATTCCTCCTCATCTCTTAATATATAATAGAGTCAAGGGATAGTCACATCACTCATCATGATACATACTTTCACAAGTATTGCTATATTGTATTGGGGTTATTGGCATTGCTCTCTGTAAGCTTCAAGAGATATTCTGGAGATAATAGAATACTACCTTCCCATGGACATATCCCAATTGGGTGAACCACGTATATCTGGTGTCATCTTTTCTCTTGTTCTTTTTCTGTTCTTATTTATTGTGATATGTTATTGTTTGCATAGATAGGTAAGCTAGTTTAGTTAGATTCATATCTTTGACATGGTATTAGAGCTTGTTGATATGATCTAACACCTTCTATTGCTTTCAAACAATATTTTATCATTTGGGAATTGATTATTTCTTGTAGATTTGCTTTCTATCTGGTAGCCATTAGGCTTCTCTTCAGATCTGGGCATATTTCTGCAGTTTTTTATTTCTAACCCTAACCTTGTTGTGTAGATTTTTGCAGAAAATTTTCAAGGGTTTCTTGATGTTGTTTTTGTAGATCTATATGATTTTCTGATTCTCCTCAAGGATATCTATCTTCCAGTTGTCAAAACGGAAATTTTTGTCCAAGTTTGGTAGACTTTGTGCGGGTTTTCATCTTCGGCAGATTCGACATTGTTTTTGGCCTCATAACTCAGTCGATATTTATCAGAATTTTTATTATAACCTGTTTTTGGAACTGGAAAAGTTGTTCAGGATCTAATTATGTGGACATAACATAATTTTGGGCAAGAATGACAACTTTCATCCAAGTTTGGTAGACTTTGTGCAGGTTTCCATCTTCGGCAGATTCGCCATTGTTTTCGACCTCATAACTCAGTCATGTTTTATCAGAATTTTTATTATAGCCTATTTTTGGAACTGGAAAAGATGTTTTGGATCCACTAATGTGGAGAGAACAAAATTCTGGGCAAGTTTGGGCACTCAATCAAAAGGGTTGTCCGTAAAAGTTTATCTTTCCTTTACTGTTTTTTTTCTAACTTTTTTTTGCAGATTTAGATCGGTAAGGTAAAGTGTTTTTTTTTTTAGTTTTCTGTTATTCACTATCTTTCTCTTGTCATTTTTAGCTTTTGGGTTTCTAGTCAAAATTTCTATCATTACGACTTCAGAAGTAACTTCTGTTCCTGAACTTGTTGGTCCTAACTATCTTGCATGGAGAAGAAAAATGATTGATGTTCTCTGGAATAAGAATCTATGGAGGATTGTTAATGGTGAACACACAAAACCTGTTGATGCTCAAGCTTTGGCTATATGGGAAGATAATTGTGATCAAACAAGAGGGTTGGTCAAACAATTGCAGATAGTCTTCAGGTAAGTATAGAGGCAGAAGACAACCCCGTTGAGGTATGAAAAAATCTTGCTTCCTTATTTAATAAATCTGATGATGTTTCTGCTTATTACCTTGAAAATAATATTTATGAGCTAGATCCTATTAACTTTGAAAGAGTAGAATTATATCTTGCTGAAGTAAAAAATTTTAATAAAAAATTAAATAATTGTGGTAAAGATTACAAGAAAATAGACACTGCTCTTATAATTCTTGTAGAACAAAAATTTCCATCTTGTTTTGATATGCTCATTCAAACTAGGAATAGAGCTCTTGAATTGTCTTCAAATACCACGAAACCTACTTTTGATGATTTTTGTAAAGGATTGATTAATGAGTAAGAAAGGTTAAATGTTTCAGGACAACTTACACCTAATAAGGCTCTTATGGCACATAATAAGACTCCTAAGAAAAGTGTTAATACTGTTAAAGGTTATAATTCACACACTTCAAATCCTACTAATAACTCTGGTAATGATTCTAATGCACATCATGACAATAGTAAGAAGAAGAAAGTGTATGAACCTTGTACGCATTGTGGTAAAACTAATCATCTTGAAAATAATTGCTTTAAATTGAAACGTTTAAAAGCTAAAGCTAAAAATAATGGTTCTGATGAATCACAAGTAGCTTTGTGTACTTCTATTGTTTCTTCTAGTAATTCTTCTTCTAATGTGGAATGGATAATGGATTCTGGTGCTTCTAAATATATGACTGGTAATGCTTCTTTATTTTCATCTTATGACAATAATAAAAACACATCTAAGAAAGTATCTATAAGTGATGGTAAACAACTTTCTGTAATTGGTTCTGGTGATGTTAAGGTTGCTAATGGTCAATTGGAAGATGTTTTCCACGTTGAAAATATTCCTATCAATTTGCTTTCTATTTATCGTGCATGTTAAAAAGGATTTAAATTTGAAGCTTGGCATGATAAATATGTTCTTAAAGATATTAATCAAAATTTCAAAGTAGTTTTTTCTGGTCATGTTGATCATACTGCTGGTTTATATAAGTTTGCTAGTTTTAATTCAACTAAAAGACAACATTTTTATTCCTATATTGCTCATGCTGATAAAACTAAGTAAATTATGGCATGAAAGATTAAGTCATTTGAATTATGGAAAAATGCAAATGTTAACTAAAATGGTACTTGGCTTGCCTAGTGTTTCATTTCCTAACGGTGTTTGTGAAGGTTGTGTTCTTGGTAAACATCATAGAGAAATGTTTGATAAAGGTAAAACTTGTCGTGTTAAAGAATCTTTGCAATTAATTCATAGTGACATTTGTGGTCCTCTTGAAGTTCCTTCTATCTCCAATGCAGTTTATTTTCTTACTTTTATTGATGAATTTAGTAGAAAATCATGGGTTTATTTTTTGAAACATAAAAGTGAAACTTTTTCTAAATTTCAAGTATTTAAATCCTTGGTTGAAAACGAATCTGGTAAAAAGATTAAGATTTTAAGAATTGATAATGGGGGGGAATTTATTAAGAAATAATTTGAATTTTTTTTTATCTAAGCATGGAATTTAACATCAAGAGACTGTTCCTTACACACCTCAACAAAATGGTGTTGCTGAAAGGAAAAGTGGAACTTTAGTTGAAATGGCTAGATGTATGCCTTATTGTAAAGGATTACATAGGACATTTTGGGCCGAAGCCATAAGTTTTGTTAACTTTATTTTAAATATATTTCCTACAAAAGATGTTAGGCATGTTACCCCTGAGGAAAAATGGAATGGTATAAAACCGTATATTAGTAACTTTAAAGTGTTTGGTTGTGAATGTTGGGCTCATATTTATGATGAAAAATGAAAAAAGTTAGAACCCAAGTCTCACAAGTGTATATTTAATGGTTATTTTGAGGATTCTAAGGCTTATAGGTTCTTTGATCCTTCTAATCAAAGTGTCATCATTAGAAGAGATGCTCAATTTATTGAAGTCTCTCCACCACCTAAGTCTGTTGAACCTCATGTTACTCTAGATATTCCCTTATCACCTGTTACTCCTATCTCGATTACTCCTTCCAGTTCTATGACTGATATTTGTTCACCTTCTTCTTCTTCAAGTATCCCACCTGAATGTCTCAAAGCTCCTGAAGTGACTTCTGTCCCTTTTAACCTTCCTGTTTGGGCCCAAAAAACACTTGAATCTGCAGGAAGTAATATTGGACTCCCTTTTGATACTCATAGAACTAGATCTAACTTTGCTCTTATGACCAAAGTTTTGGCCACAGATGATCCTACCTCTTATGCTCAAGCTAAGGGTAAACCTCATTTGGAACAAGCTATGACTGCTAAGTATGATTCCCTTATGAAGAACAAGACTTGGTCTCTTGTTCCTCTTCCTCCGGGAAAGAATTTAGTTGATTGTAAATGGGTTTATAAAACTAAATTTACTACAAAAGGATAGATTGAAAAGTATAAAGCTATATTAGTTGCAAAAGGTTTTAATCAACTTGAAGGTATAGATTATAATGAAAATTATGCTCATGTTTCTAAAATGAATACAATAAGAACCATTTTATCTATTGCTTCATCTTATAAATGGGAAATACACCAAATGGATGTTAAAAGTGTTTTTTTAAATGGAGATCTTAATGAAGATATTTATATGAAACAGCCTTCTGGTTTTATTAATGTTGAATCATCAAGTTTAGTATGTAAATTACACAAGTCTTTATATGGTCTTAAACAAGCACCTAGGGCTTGGTATGATAAAATTGATGCATATTTCTTTTTTAAGCATTGTATATCTGACCCTAACCTATATGTTAAGCATGTTGATGATAATATCATTGTTATTGTTTTATATGTGGATGATCTTATTATCACTAGAAGCCAACCTGTTCTCATTCAAAGTATGAAACGTGACCTTCACAAGCGGTTTGAAATGACTGATCTCGGTATATTACACTATTTCTCGGGTCTTCAAATTTGGCATCTGGCAGATGGTATTTTTCTCTCTCAACCGAAGTATGCTACAGATTTATTGTCTTGTTTCCACATGAGTGATTGTAAACCTGCTCCTACGCCTTTTCAGTCCAGTGTAAAGTTAACTGTTGAGTGTACTAGTCTTGTTGATGCTACTCTTTATTGTCAGGTTGTTGGCAGTTTGATATATTTAACTCATAGCAGACCAGATCTCTCTTTCACCGTCAGTATGGTTTCACGGTTCATGCAGCAATCTCATGAAAGTAATTAGAAAGCGATAAAGAGGATTCTGAGATATTTATAGGGGACATTGTAATATGGTGTTTTTTATTCGAGCAATACTATAGTTTCGCTTTCTGGTTATATAGATTCTGACTAGGCAAGTGACAGTTTTGATCGACGATCAACTGCTGGTTATATATTTCAACTTAGTTCATGTCCAATTTCTTGGTCCAACAAAAAGGTAAAGACTCTTTCTTTATCTTCGTGTGAATCAGAGTATAGAGCAACCAAAGAAGCAATTTGGTTACGACATGTTCTCACTAATCTTGGTCTAGTTCCGAAATCGTCCACTGTGTTGAAATGTGACAATCAGGGTGCAATTCAACTTGCTTATAATCCGGTATATCACTCCAAGACAAAGCATATCGATCTTGATGCTCATTACATTTGAGGTCTTGTTGCAGATGGTGTTCTTTCTCTTGAGTATTTTCCTAATGAGCAACAAGAAGCCGATATCTTAGCCAAATCCTTAACAACAGCGAAGTCTGTGCATCTTTGTTCCTTACTAGGGATGACGGAAGTTGTCATCAAGGGAGAGCAGTAATGATTCCTTACTTCCTTAGTTAATGTGCTTTTCTCCCAGCCATTATTAAGAGGGAGTGTTGGAATATTTTATATTCCTTGGAAGGTAATAATGTCTTTGTATTATGTCGGAATATATACACAATCTTATGTAAAAGATTAATACATTTATCCCATATTCATTATGGTAAAATATACTCTTGATATTCATTATTATATAAAGAGATGTTATTATGGAGAATTATATTATCCCACATGTAATATGTGAGAGTAATTCCTCCTCATCTCTTAGTATATAATAGAAACAAGGGATAGTCACATCACTCATCATGATACATACTTTCACAAGTATTGCTATATTGTATTGGGGTTATTGGCATTGCTCTCTGTAAGCTTGAGGAGATATTTTGGAGATAATAGAAGACTACCTTCCTATTGACGTAGTCCAATTGGGTGAACCACGTATATATGGTGTACTATTTTCTCTTGTTCTCTTTTTGTTCTTATTTACTATGATATGTTTTTGTTTGCATATATAGGTAAGCTAGTTTAGTTAGATCCATATCTTTGACAGTTATATGGCTCGAATGAAATCACAGAGATGATCCACAATGACCACGTAAAGCCTACGAAAATCATAATGGATTATCTAACCCTGGATTGATGATCCATGTTGAATGGTGATCGGTTTATGATCCACGCTTAATGGTGGTTGGTTGATGATCCAAATTAAATGGCGGGTCGATGATCCACAATGACCCGTTGGGCCTAGAAAAAAATCATATTCATATGTTCCAGATATAAAATGATAGGTTCTTGTATGCCTTTGAAATCGCAGGGATCGGTTGATGATCCACATTAAATGGTGTGTGTGATAATCCACAATAACACATTGAGCCTGCAAATCATAACCATATCGGGTTGGAAAATGATGGTTGGATATGATGGGAAAACCCTCGAATAATTCAACATTTGTAAAAAAAACATGGTTGAATATTGTACCTCAAACTTTTGGATAAGATTGAGTCCAAGTTTGTGTTGATTTTTAAAGTCAAAATTAGAAAATTGGTTGGCTTTATAGAGCCTATAAAAACCAATACGATGGAGGCTATAAGGATCAAGTTTTTTTGGGTGATAAAAACTTGAAGAGCTTTGTGTAAACCTTAATAGATTCTTAAGAGTCGAGATTCTTGAACTTTTACAGACATGATCAAAGTTATGTAGAGAAACTCCAAGTGTAATTTTATTTGTCTCGAGAAACTTCGTAGGCGGATTAATATGCCACGATAAGGGCCCAGCTGTTGTCTGTTTTATGCATGGAGTAGGTTCGTTGACAGTGCTTTGAAGGAGCTGTTGTAAGTCGACGAGAAGTTTATGTCATTTATCGAAGAAGACAATAAAGCGACCCTAGTTCCAGTTGGAATGGATCCGGAGGTGTAGCCAGGATTTGGCGAACTCTGTTATCAAGTGGATTGCATAATTGTTTTGATTTTCATGAGTTATTACTATTTTTCTCATTGAATATTAAGTAACCATGATGACATGAATTAAAGTTAATTAAATTCAGTTACTAATTTTCGGATCATCTTCAAATGGGTATTTTTTGTTTTTCAATTTTGTAGCTAGTAAAAAAAATTTATGTGCACACACATGTGTATAAAATGCGATTAAAAATTTCAATGGTTAGTTTCGAAAATTAATAAAAAAATATAATTTCCAATATCAATTTAAAAAAAAATGTGGGCCCCAATGGATTTTGTATAGATTACGTTCATATACATTTTTTCAAAAATTATACATTTATAAATAAATTGTTTTGTGTGCACACAAACCACTTCTTAACTTTTTCTGAAATTTACAAGAACAAACCTATCATTAAATGCAGTTTTGACATATTAAATAATTTTTTTATTTTTAAAAAATATACATGGAAAGAAAACATAATTCCCTACATTTCTTTTGTTGCAGGTTGGAATTTACAAGGCATATATGAGTTTTGAGGGCTTCGATTTAATAAATGAGTAAAAAAATGGACTTTGACTGTCACTTTTGGCCAAAAGGTGTTACCCAGCTTCATGGATTCACCTAGGAGTCTTTAGGTCCCTAGCTTGTGTTCGAACGTGAGCTAAACTATCTTTGCATAAACCAAAGAAATAAGAAAGAAGCAATGGGATATATAACTAGAGGTAGTCAAATCAGATTGCATAGTCTAACCATTTCAATGAGATGGCAAGCATAATCATTCAGCTACTAGTGAGTACTAATAGGTCTGTTAAAATCTTGAAAGTATTTTAGACTAAATAGTATTGAAGAAGTCACTTCTTTACTTAATATTTTGAGATAAGTGATGTAAATTATTACTAAATAAAATCAAATTGCATGTGAGTTGTTAATTTCCTAGTTCATTAGGCAATCACTGAAACTGCCACTCACTCTAAAAAATGAAGATAAATGGAAAAAAAATGCAATTGTCGCATGGGTATTGGACCCATAGAGGCGCTAATAACACGAGTATAGTGTTACATGGATTATGCTACTTTACCATGCAACTTACAAAGTAGTTAAACGGTGTCACTAGTGCGGTTGTCGAAGATATTTCCATGCTATATTGCGTGATTGGGGCACTGGGAACCACTCTACTGATAAAAAGATCAATCCAGACTTCAGTCTTTTGAATTCTGACTGTTGAGAGGCTAGACAATAAGATCCCACACCTGCACAACATCCAAAATAAGTTATCTAGTAAAAGACAACCAATATATAATGTAATGAACAAAAATGTGAGTGGAGTCACCATAAACATTATTGTGGGAAAAATAGCCACAAGGGTGGACAACCTTCCAAATTTTGGAGAAATCCTTGAAGTTGCAACAAGAACCCAATATTGTGAATTGTGAATTAGTAAAAAAAATCCAAATGGCAAAGCAAAATTTAAAGGAGAGATAAAATAAAACTAACAAAAAATAAAAGGAACAAGTGCTAAAAAAAACAAATAGAACAAGAGTATGTCAAACCAAATGTTTATTGCATAATGGTCTAACTAAATACAATGGTGTCACCTAGGAGGTGAAATCTACAAAGGGAAGCCAACAATATCCCTTAGGGAGCTCCTTTTTGTCAACACAATTGCAAGATAACTAGCATAAAAAAATGGAGAAACACTTGCTTCTTAGAGGAAGAAAGCAAGGGAGCTTTTGCATGCTAACTTTATGAAGGAAGTAGATTCAAAGTTGACCTCTCAATGTAATTCCAACAACATAAATTTGCTTTGACATTATCCTATAAAATGCATGCCCATGGATTCCTTTTATAAGCCAAATGGAGGCCAAGAAAAATATAGATCCAAATATGAACACGCTTGCCTTTAAATGTGTTCCCGTGTTTTTTTTAAGGATTATAAAACTATACTTAAGTTTAGTATTTTAGGCAATAATTTTGGATTGAAAAAAAACATGTATATAGATTGGTAGGAGAATATGAAAAATACAATTTACAACTGAAACTTGTAATTTTTTGGAAAATATTATAATAAAAAAACATATTTTATGTAAATATGGGCAATATTAGACACTAAAGATGACCAAATAGCGAATTTATTTTTTGAAAAAAACTTGAAAATAGCTAATTGGCGAAATTTTGCTCCTAAACATTTCTCTGTTGGCTCCCTAAGTAAATTAGGGTGGCCATTGAATGCTCCCAAGCATGTGGGGAGTCCCATTTGAATTTCGAAGCCAAGAGAGCTATTTTGGGCCTTAAATGCACCACATAAGTAGGTGGTCCCACCTCTCTGATAGTCGCGCGGTTTTCAAAGAAAAATCCATGCAAGTACGATCGGGTAGCTGAACAAGGAGGTCGTGTGAATAGCGTGGGTGTCTAGTGCTTTTAGCTATGTGATTTTCCGTGCTAACTACCTTTGACATTTTAGGGCTCTATTTATTTTTTGGATCTAATCAGGATGTAGTCACTGAGCTGGATGATGTATGTAGATGACGCCATTTTGCAATATTAGCTAAACTGTTGCATGTGTTTGAAATTCACGCATTAACAGAGGTCATTAACCATAATCTTGAAGATTAAAATGATCTCTCTGTTTTAACTAGCATAAAGAAGAAGATCCACATAGCTAAAATAAGAACGAACTCTCATGAGCTGCATAGTGAAACAAGGTGTTAGACCTTTCCTAAAACTTAATGGGATGAAAGGATTTGTCATCTTTGTGAGACTATGAGTATTGATATAAAAAATAGTTTCTCTTAAATTGCCCTAGGTACACCCACATAAGATCTTTATTTCAAGATCTTTGTTATAATATGAACTTTTCTAACCTTCTATCTTATCAAAATTATAGTGATTTAGAAATAGTCATGTTCAAGGTTTTTTTCACAAAAATAAAACTCTAAAGCAAACCAATTAATTCCTTACTTTCTTTGTTAAAATATAATAAACCAAAATTGGTGTAAGTGGACATTAACTATCATCAACATAATCATTATCATTATGAACCAAATTCTCGAAATAACATAAAATTAAAAATAAAAAATAAATTCACATGTTCAAAAAATAAAAAATGAATAAATAAAAAATCACAATGAAAAAAAAGCTCATTTTACAATATATCTCATACACAAAATAAAGATAAGATATAATATTTCAACTTTTAATATTAATGGTTCCATTTTTTATATTATAAATTTTTTAATTATTTAAACAACCACATTAAATTTAATATATATATAGATATAAAATAATGATTTTAGAAATTCATTTATTTAAATTTATTATATTCATAAACTAAAATTTATTTAAATTTATTATATTCATAAACTAAAATTAAATGAAATTCCACAAACATTATTAAAGCGACAAACCATTATTTTTTGTTATTATAGAATTTTTTAATAAGAAGATATATTTTCTACAAAAAATTATTACCATTGTTTAACCATAACCATAAAGATATATTATGTTCATTGGTTGTAACTTGGGTGGTTGGGAGGAAATTGTTGCCCTCCCCACCTAGGTTCAATTCTTGTAAGTGACATGATGCTCTTGTTGAATCCTTTGGGAAAAAAAAATAGCTACCATGCATAATCAAGATTTATGAAATGAAAATATTAAAAAAATGGAAATAAAGTGAAAATTTTAATTTTATCAATTTGATTTGAATAAGTGAGAGACCAGAGAATCGCATCTACATTTGCTCCAAAATCAACTACAAGAATACATATGAATGAATTTATGTGGTTACGAGAGTTATTTTAAGGAAAGGAATGTAAGGAAAGTGGCCGCTTATTTCCACTAAGCGCATACCAGCAGCTGCCAAGAAGCTGCGAACGTTCCCTTCCCTGGCAAGGAATAAGGTAGGAACTGGAAGTATCTCCACACTTTCCTCGGAGTTGTCCCTTTCAAGATCGACACGGTTTCTTCTTAGTGATTATGACGCTATGGTCTAACGTTAAAGTAGGAAGTATCGCCCCCACTTTCCTCACAGTTGTCCCTTTCCATATCTACATGATTTCTTCTTGCTGATGGTCTTTACCGGCATAGACGTCGTGCTCTTCAATTTCAGCATATTGAACTGATTATTGATAAGCCCCAGAATGGCATCTTCATTTGCTAAAAACTAAAGTACATCCACTCAAACATATGAGGGATAAAAGTGACGAGTCCTCGTGTGGGATAAAAGTGTTGGACACAAACTTTGGGAAATACCCATTCCCATGATTGTGTAACTGAGGTGAATAGGATAGATTGTGCATATGAATCTACTAGTACTCATAGTTTCCATATAACTTCAATAAAGTCATAGGTAGGGACACCACTTAACAAGACCTTCAATAGGATGGATGTTAACTTGTCCTTGGGTTTGGTAACGTCTTCTTTGTCTTCCTTAGTTGACTATGGTGAAGCTCGACCTGTAAATGGATTTGGACCAATGGAGAATTTTTTGTTGCTAAAATTAGTTAATCAATTTGTTCGACTAAAACAACGTAAACAAGGTCGAACACCAAGTATGGATTTTTTCATAGTGTTGAAACATAGTGTTAATACGTATGTTCTAAACTTCTACACAATGAAGCTCCTAAAGACTTAACGCTAAGGTCGAACATTTTAAGCAACTTCTCACACAAAGAGATCATAGATGAACATAATGATATTTTACATGGTTAAAACCCTCAAAGAGGGAAACAACCCACATCCCCAACTAAACAACTACACGAGGCAATGTATCAATGCAAAAGTAAAAAGAATTTGCATAAGAGTTTTTCACATTCGATCATCAAGCAAATGACCTTCCATGCCCTTTAAATAGAGATCATGGACCAATTGGGTGCTAAGCCATGGATTAATAGTCATTAATATTAAGGTGACTATAAACCATCGGATCACTCTATGTCTAGAACATATCTCATATTGAAAATGCATACTAATGCATAATAAAAAAACATACATTACCAAAAAATATATTAGACCAAGTTGGTCTTAACTAACTCTTAAGTGTCTAAATATCCTAACATCCATCTTAAGAACAACTTGGGATAGGATTGAAGGATTTACAAAGGTGACATAATAAGAGAAGGAGGCATTAGAGCCTATGCCCAGTAGCACGTTCAAGTAACATGTTTTTTTATGCATTTCTTGTTTTTTGTGTAACACAACTTTTTTTTGTTATGTATTTCTCGTTTTTCTTGGGGTGGGTTCCATCAAAAGTATGTAGTGTGGGTACTCATTGGATGCTAGAATTTATTCCCATTCAAAATTTGAGTAAAACAACATGGATATAAGTTAAATATACCAATTGAAAAGTAGCTTTTTTGTGACAAATATGCCAAGTCAACCATTATGGTTGACTCATTTTCTTGAAATTCTATTGCTTCTCGAATTCCAATTCATCAATGACTCCTTTTCTTTTAAGGCCCATTTTAGACCCCAAATTTTATTTAGTGTGAAGATGTTTGCAACTTGATCATTTGTAGGGAAAAAGATAACTTTGAGAATGCGATCCTAACTAAGGTTTCTGATGAAATGTGTCTGTAGATCAATGTGTTTGTTGTGATGATGTTGAACTTGATATTTGGTGAATGATGTAGGTCACCTCGTCTCTCAAGTGTTGTAGGCCAGAGTGCACAACAGTTTTCCCTATGCACAAGGGAAAATGACTCTCAACTGGTAATGCACAATACAATTTGCACACACACACACAAACACAGATTCATTCATAAAGCAGGGGTTCAATCAACCCTTCTTTTATTATGAAAAATAGCATGTAATTTACAATTATGTCTCAACTTTGCAATTCATTAAACAAGGGTTCTGAGACCCTTCAAATCCTCACACACTAAATTCCCTCCAATGTGTTGGTCTCAGTATCAACTACGTTCTACATACACATCAGAGTCTATGATTTGCTCTCTTAGCTTGCACTTAGATTTCTTGTGTGCCTCTACTCATCCATGCCTCTTCTCCTCTCTACTCAGGAGACTGCATCTTTGTTTCTCACTCTTTGGATAATTTTCTCTGCCTCTGCTCTAGAGAATCCTCTCTTCCCAATTATCCCTTCCGTTGGTGTCTCCCTCTTCTTCTAAAGGTTTAATTCTTCCATCAAGAAGCTTCCTCTACACATCATTCTTACATGATTTATTCTCATCACTTCAAATTACTAAACCATCATGCTGAGATCATTGATCTACACCCAAAACTTCCTCGAATATATGGGTACTATCCTTCCTTGGATCCTCAACATTTCCCCATACTAGCTCTCATAAATCCATCCTCCAAATATGTTCCCTCCGGATCCTTCGACCGTCACATTTTCTCGATCTCTATGTATCCTCAATGCTCTCGAATCCCTTTCTTCCAGCTTGCTTTCTCTTGGGTCTCCATCCATTCCTTCTCTGTGGGTACTCCAATACCCATGATCCGATATACTATCATACATCGCTCCTCGACAGCTCAGATCATCTTCATATGGCACTTTTCAATGCCATCTCCTCAAAGCACTATTGGATTCTCCTTCATCGACATTCCCTTTTGATGCATTTCCTTTGTTAATGCCTTGTCTCTTTGACCAATCTCCACCTTGGCATCCTGATCCAACAACTCTTGATGAGTTTATTTTGGTGTGACAAATCCGATGTCATGCTAATGATAATCCATTCTTGATCTCCCAATTTCTTCCATGACACATCCCAATACATCAAAAATATTCACTCGATCAACCTTCCCAGTTTGCACTTATCGATCATATTCTCTAATGGATGGCCTCCAATGGTGCATCACAAATACACCGACTTCCGATGTTGCTTGATCCAATAGCTGGGGTCACTCTAGATAACCTATCGAATGGTTATGGTCTCTCTTGACATAACAATACAAATACTCCTTCAGGTTCTTTCCTCCACTGATTGGATTGCTACACATGCCTCTGATATCTCAGTGAATGCATGATATTTATCCTCCACATATTCTTCCATTACTGACATGCATATGAACTCCCGCAAAAAACTATAGCTCGTTTCTGTAACTTCTAATCGTCAATTGGAATCATGCTCGCTTCTCTACACCTAGATATTTTGTTGAATTCTCCTACATCAGTGAACTTGATCGCATTATGATTGTCATACTAGAGGGTAGTTGGATGTTGATGCTTGAACCCAAAATTTGAAAAGATATGTCAAATCCATAAGGATTCTTGACTTCCATTAACTACAACTCAATACTCTACTTTTGCTAAAGAAAGAGAAAGAGCTTGTTGTTTCTTACATGCCCAAGTGACATGTCTGGAACCAATACTGAAAAATATAACTTCTAGTAGAATTCCAATCATTAGGGTCACCAACCTAATCAAAATCAATGAAACCAACCAACAAAGGATTCCCCCCTAAATTATAATTGATCCTAAATTGAACTATACACCAAATATACCAAAGTATCCTTTTGTCGATTTCCAAACATTGTCATGGGGCATTTGCATATACTGGGAAACAAGACCAAAGTAAAACAAAATATCAGGATGGGTACAAGTCAAGTACAACAGACTACCAACTAACTGACAATACAAATTGACATATATTTTGGGTGTAGTGCGTGTGGTAGTAAGTTTGACTCCATACTAGAAGGAGGATGGAGCCAGTTTAGAATCATCCATGAGAAAGCAATGAATAATGTCACGAGCATACTTAGATTGAGAAACAAAAATTCCTTCTTTGGTTTGCAAGGCTTAAAGGCCAAGAAAATAATGCAAATGTCCTAAGTTGGTCATTTCATATTTGTTCTTCTGGATGGATTTCACATGGATTAAAATTTTAAAGTCACTACTAGTAGGAATAACACCATCAACATAAAGAGCAAGGATTATGTAATAGTTTCCTACTTTCTTAGTATAGACATTGGGGTCAAAATGGCATTTAGAAAAACAAGTGTCAAGGAGAAAGTTATCCATTTTAGCACACTAAGCCGAAGGAGCTTGCTTAAGGCGATAGAGATATTTCTTCAGGTGACAAACAAGGTTGGAGTCATTCTTAACATAGCTAGGAGGTTGTTCCATGTAAATTTATTCTTGTGAGTCCCCATGCAAGAAGGAAGACTTGGCATCCATTTGATGGACATCTCATTTATGTAAAGTGGAAAGAGCTAGAACAAGGTAGACAATGTTAGTTTTGGTGACATGCAAAAATGTTTTTGTAGTCAATTCCTTCAACTTGGGAAAATCCTTTAGAAACTAACCTTGCTTTAATTCGTTCAACAATTCCATTAGATGCATACTTAGTTATATAGACCCATTTACATATGACATTTTTTCTTCATTTCAAAATAGGTACAAGATCCTAAGTATCATTCACAATTAAGGAATGATATTATTCATTCATATATGTGCCCCAATCTGGATGGCCATAATATTTTGCAAATGTCTCTATATCATTAGTCTTTGAAACTTTTTCTTGAACTGTGAACATGTTCAAGGCTAATATATGGGATCATTGGCAAGATCACTAGCTACTTCACACGTTGAACAGACTCATCTAGGAAGCGGTGGTGTTGGTGCAAATGTTGGAATTCTTAATGATACTGAGAGGGGGGTTGAATCAGTATCATGGATAGATTAAACATTTTTTCACTTTAAAAATCATGCACCAATTCCTATTTAAGAACACATCAATAAAAGACAACTGTGCATAGAATATTTGAAAAATTTATATATATATGTATGAAAATTGGATTACATAGATAGATGGAAGACACCAATATCCAATGATATGTATGAAAATTGGATTACATAGATAGATGGAAGACACCAATATCCAATGATGTGAACACCAAATCACTTAGACACCAATCCCACATGCAAGCACCAATTCGTTGATTATAGGCTCCAACTTGTATGGACATAAATCCTCTATGCAAGCACCAACTTGATCGTACAGGATCCAACCTGTGAGGACACCAATAATCTACAAAAGCACCAAATTGTTATTGTGTTTAGGCACCAACCTAAGTGGATATTTCCATCTCCTTTCTTTTCCCTATCCTACCACCCTGAGATAGATGTTGTTGTAGTTCTGTCACACTGTCTTCAGATTTGCACACAAAATTCACACTATGTCCTACGCTATTCTTTGCTTCCTACTGTGTGCACTTTTGACATGCTCTGCTTCAATTCTTCTCACAACTTCTGCTTCAGTCCTTCTTGTAGTTCTGACTCCATGCACATGCTCATCCACATGATCCTTGGGATTTTCTTACGAATTATCCTTATATCTGCATGACTGCTCCTTATTCTTCTGCATGTCTTGTAACCTCATGCACTTGTTCAATTCATATTGCCTTTGATTCCCATGAGCATTTCATCTGTCCCGAAGCTTGAAAATTCAAAATGCTACTTCATTTGTGCTTACAAGCTTACTTGTTATTCATCAATCTAAATCTTATTTATACTAAACTTGCTCAATTGATATGTCCACATTTTGGAGCTTCTCTAAGTTGGTGACACCCCTTCTTCCTTTATTTTCTCTCAAGATTACTCAAACATTTTCCACTTGTCTTATCTTACGTGGATGGAGTGCCATGACTTTGTGGGTCTTGTGCACACTAGTTCCATAGCTTGGTGGGACTTGCACATTGGAGTTCCATGCATATACAACCTTGTTCTGTAACATGGTTTTAAGACTCCCTTTGACTTGCATATACTTGCACACATATTTTCTATATACTTCTCCAAACTGGATTTAAGACTTCATGCTTCTTGCTTGAAATCATTATGCTTCTTGTTTGACATCAATGAAAACACCAAATTTCAACATCAAATTCATGTTCAATGGACCCAAATGGGGGACAATGAGAAAGTGGAGGTTGATTTTCATCCTCATTGTCATCATTTAAAGAAGAAACCATAGTAGGATAATAGGTAAATAAGTTGAGAAGAGAAGATGGTACAATCTTTGAAGGTGGCACATACACCAATTTAGGTTCACAAGCCAAGATATTTTCATCAAATTTAACATCTATTCTAACCAAGGTAGATCCATCTTAAACTCGGATCTATCAAGCATCGAGAGGGATCCAATTTCTTGAGGTGTGAATTTTTTCTAGAGGTGTACATTTTTTTCTGGATAGATCTTGGTTTAAGATGGATCTATGTTTGTTTTTATTTTTTTATTTTATGAGGCAACAGGGATTTTTTTAATAACATTTTATTTTGATTTAAATTTTTATTTATGAGCCAACATGGATTTTTTTAATTACATTTTATTTGGTTTTCATTTTTTTTATTTTATGGTCCGACATGAATTTTTTTAATTACTTTTTATTTTTTGTACATAATGCTATGTTACGTGACAACATCTCTGCCATAATAGGATGTAGAGCACCCCCCTACTCTCGATGCAATAATAATTCCATTGCATTTTGGTTGAAGAAGTCTATAATGTTTTACATCTTGAGAATATCAAACAAATATGCACTTCTCACTCTTAGGATATTGCCTTTTGTTTTGCATTGGGAATGTGAGCTTGTACTTCACTACTAAAGACATGAAAGAGGCTCACATCAAGTTTAATTTTACTCCATGCTTCCTCTGGTGTTATATATTTCAGAGACTTTTTGGGAGTGTTATTGTCTATGTAATCAACACAATTAATGGCTTCCATCTAGAAAGGAGGACTTAATTCCTTATATTGGATCCTATAATGAGCCATTTCTATTAAATTGTGATTATTTCTATCAATAACACCATTTTTCTATGGTGTATATGGAGAAATATGTTGAATTTGAATTCCATGTACAATGTATTAATTTTTAAATTTATTTTTTACATATTTTCCTCCATTTTTTTATATTAAATTTTGTATTTTATATCCATATTGTTTTTCTCCAAGGGCCTCGTATGCCAAAAACATGTCAAAAACTTCACTCTTAAGTTTAATAAGTAAACCTAAGTGCTCTTGAGAAATCATCAATGAAAGTTAAGAATTAGTTGAAACTATGGAAAGAAACAGAAGGAAGTGGACCACACAAATCACTATGAAAAAGTGACAAGATTGTTGGGGTGTTCCAAGAGGCATATGTTTGTCAAAGTTGTCTCGATGATGTTTGGAAAGTGTTACCTCTCAAACTAGAATCCCTTTGCAAATCAAGGCAATATTGTATACTAAATGCTACTGAACATAAGCTCGGGAGAGAGTTAAACCCAATGTCACCATAGTTTAAGATCTCAACACTTTGGGTAACTCCAAAACCTAGGGAGAGACCCTAATAAGTGAAAGATACATGAAACCACCAACAAGACACAGATACTCCCACGAAACCTTAATAGTTATGATCAATTCCTTATTAGAGTCAAACAATATCAAATCTAGACACAAGAGTAATATATGGAGTTATTCACTTTATCAAATAAAATCATGCCCTATGAGGCAATTTGGCGTTTCCCAAGGCAATGTCCCACTTCCCAAGGAAGGCACTCCAAAAAGTGTGCCCTCAAGGGAAAGAGAACAATTGGACTAAGACAAACATGGAGGATAAAACAAAAATACTAAATACACTCGTATTAACTATTTTCGATGGTTTCATGGGTCCCAATGCAATTCCTCAATTGAGTACACCCTATAGGGTTTGTGGCTAAAACCCTGTGGCGAAATTTTAGGGTGGATCAGAAAAACAAATTCATGACTACCTTTCGTATTTTTTAATTTATTTAGATTTTTAGGTCTTTTCTAGTGTAAAAATATTTTATGCATAAAATAAAATAAAAACATATAAAATTTGATGAAAAAGAAGAGAGTTGAAGGGTAGGGTATTAGATTCTTGTTTCAAACCCTAGGGCTATGAGAAATTGAGGCTAATGTCCCTCCTCTTAATATGGTTTTCCACTACTTGCAACTAGGGAAAATATAGCAACATCTTGGGTAAATAGAAAAACCCTAATTAGGGAAACTAGAGAATTCCAAGGCTCAATAGAACTATGGAGAGCTCCTTGATAGGAAGGTCTCCTCATGCAAGTAGAAAAAATGCTAGCAAACAAACCCAACCTTAGTCCAAAGCAATTCAAGAATTACGTTAAACTAGGGTTAGGAGATAAACTTACAAACATTAATCAAGGAATGAGCAAGGAGATGCACCCTATAAGGCCTCCCTTGAGAACGATTTGTCACAACTATTATTATCATCCACTTAGCATGTGACTGTAAAACCCTAAAAATTCTTCCATTTACCATTCATGTAAGAGAGAAAGACATCCATAGAGAAGTGTGCACTAGCTCAAATGCTCCAATAAACGAAGAGAAAAATAAAAGGATACATAATTTGAACCCTTTTCCATGTTTTACAAATGAGGTGAGGATGTCTTATTTATATGAGACAACCCTCATTCTTTTACAAAATTGAGCCTACAAGTTAATGATGAAATATAAAAGTTTAGTATAGTTACCCACAAACTTGGGGACTAAACCACCCAATGACATAAAATAACAATAAAAATGTGAAATGGGACTCCACTAAGTGCAAGGTGAGATAAAAAAAGGGCCTCATGCCCGAACTAACCCCAACAGATGTGTGTCCCTCAATGCCCTTCTTTTCAACAATGCGAGATTCTTCTTTAAGGGATGACATCATTGGTATGGAGACCAAGAGGAGGGGTTTTCTATAAAAATAAATAGGTCCATGTGGGAAAAACGAGGTGTTCTAAACTCGGTATAGGAACCCTTACATGTGCAATCACCTCTATAAAGAAAAATACGAGTTTGGTCATGTGTCCTAATGGACCCATCCAAGAAAGTACTGGACATCAACACAAGGCCCAAATGCACTACAAGATGGGGGACTTCCACCCATCAAGGGGAATTTAGTAATGCCACTAAGACAACACATCATAGAATGGAAACCAAGGGGACCTTCCATGACCTAATCAGGGGTATTTAGCCCCAAAATCAATGCTCTACATAATATAGCCCCAAAAACTTGGCCTTTATAATAAAAACGAAACCCCTCACTCTGGAATATCTAGAAGGAATGCTTCAGGAAATGTAAGGCATAATGATTGGATCTAATTGCGGGACATGCACTCGTTTTGAGAGTGTATGAGAACCCCCTAGGATATCATAGATACCTGTATACCTACACACACATCTAACAACAAATAAATTAAAAGAATCAGAGGTAGACACTTATGTTATGCCTTGTTGTTGTGCAGAAAAAATACCTTATAGTGAGGAGAAGACACTACCAACTTGGGTGGGGTGACAAGTAAATACATTCATTGTCTTGCATTAGTTCTTACAAATGGAAAGAGATCGAGATATCAAAAGAAGTACCTTTTTATCGACAACTGGTCCTAGCTTTCGCTTGATCTTCCACTATGATGAACCTGCAACACAAAGTAAACCTTCCTCAGCATATCTTGACTATAATAAATATGATGAAATCAAAATAAACTTAACATCAAATACAATAAGACATTAAACCAAATGAACATTCAATCCAATAGACATTCAATTTGGGACGGGAAGGGTATTTCCAACTTTTATTGTCAAAGAAATGTAGAAAAGCACAGATATATCTGATCTGTCCAGACACTTCTGTAGCCGAGTCCTGGGCTCCTTCTCTTCACAATGACTTGGGAATTCCTCTAGCGTAACAGTAGTTAAAGAATTCCTTCTAGCTCCCTTTCCTCATGGCTTCCCCTTGTATTTATGCCACAAGGTTGGCAGTTGAATTCAAGAGGTGGTTGAATTGGGAGGTTGGGGAAGTTCCAGAACCAACTTCAACTAATCCCAATTCGTAATATTAATATATTTTTTCATTTCATCTTAATATGTGTGCGGGTATGACACTAGGGGACTTGTGCATGGTGCGCATCTAGGTCTCTCTGCAACTCGTGCATAAAACTTTTCAGAAATGTGCGTGGCTTGTCTATAGTGAAACCTACATACTTTTAGGAATGTGCACAAGTTGTGTATAGTGAAATATGCATAACTTTAGGAATGTGCACGGGTTTCCAGTTATAAGAGTAGCGCACATGTCATGAAAACTATAGAAAAAATAATATTTTTAGCTGAAGAGTGTAATCTCAGCAGTAACTCATCCAAGGTCAATCCAGCTCTTCCATCCATAGTGTCCTTTTGTGTGATCGACAGAGCAATGTGATCACGGATGGAGAAGTGCAGATTTGACCTATAATAGATGCCCCCTAATGTGTGAGGTCAGAGGGAAACGATGGCCTAAATACATTGTAATTCCAAGTCGGAGGAGGAGCAAGAAATCGCAGAACCAAGTCACAAAAGTACCTGAAAACAACGATCAAGGTCAGCGACCAATTACAATCTTGACATCATATAGATGTGTAACAAGATACAACATGATATACGATACATAACTAGGAGATGTATATATAGCATGGCCACTAGATTACAAGCGTGGATCCATGTCAAAATGAGAGATCATAGCCATAACAACAAACTAGATCTATGTCTCATGAAAAGCCAAAAATGGGTGAGGCTCAGTCTTGCGCAGCAAGGGTGATAACATGAATAGGGTGATGCTATTAGAATCCCAAGGTCTTCATCCAGACAACCCAAGGTACAAACCCTAACCATGTGAATAAATGAGCTGAAGTAGAACATGGGGGGTATCATTTGATTACCGGTCATTGATGTATACCGTTAACAAACGCGAGGACTTCCATCGATAATGATAATGGGGTGCAAGGTACCTAGTATGTTCCAACAAGTGTGAATAAGTGGACTTGAATTTGAACACCCGAGGAACTTGTCGAATAAGATACATTGATGTATTCCCATTATTCAACAGTGAGGGAAACTGCCATTGATGACTGCAATCCCCAAGGCACTAACCGAAACTCTAAGCTTCGTTCCCAGAGCATAATGAGTTGAAGTCGATGGGAAGAAGTCTACTAGAAGGGAGGCCTTAATGCATCCTCCATAATCCAACACAAGGAACACTCAAGAGGTATGAGCTGTTGTGGAGTAGTACAAGTAACACGATGAAACAAACTGACACCAGGATGGATGACACATGAAGTCAAGGTAACTGCAGAATGGCCGACACAGGCTGTATCCTTGAACAGTGAGCATGACACAAAGTGACTTAGGCAGCTTTTAAATTGAAGGGGAAGTGATATAAGCTTGCAATGTAGGAGACATTAGCAAACCCTCCATATGATTGGAAGAACAACCAATCAGGGGAGTGAAAAACTCGGAGCAGGTTCACCCTAAGGCTAAAAACTAAAACCCAACTTAAATTATAGGCTCAAATAGGTGTTGCGTTCAAGGATATGACTGACTTAGCTACCTTTGAAACTGAAAAGATGTGAGGTACCCTTCTCATCCCTTATTCTTTTTGGTAAAAGAATGTCCTTCTTTTTGTTTTAATGAGTCCAGGAAAGAAAACTCAATAAGCCCAACCATGTAAAAGTTTAACGAGATCATAGGAGGAAGACTCAAGACCTTCTTCATTGTTTACAGAGTTCAAAGAAGAGATATAAGAATACTCTATAATATTGATCTTTGGATTTTAATATCGAGCAGAGATTTGTTCTTGCTTGTTGGTGTTTTCAATTTTAAGGAGTCTGAAAAAATTAAACAATAACTCCATACACCTACCCGTGGATTTTAGTATGAATCCCAGGTTGGTATATGCTCGCTGATGTTTTCCTGTTTATAGAGTCTGAAAAACTTAAACAATCCTCTATCTACCCTCCCGTGGATTTCACATCGAGCCCGAGTAGGTGAATGCTCGCTTGGTGTTTTCATGTTTTGAGAGCCTGAAAACCCTAAAGTAGGCTCCAGAAGGTCCTTTTTCGTACAATTAGTCTCCTCACCTGAAAAAGTGTAAAACAATGAGAGAATAACTCTTCTAGCCATGTATGACTAGAGTATTCCTTTTTCGCAAGTGATCCGCCAAGGTCCGGAAAATGGGTAAACTTATACCAAGGTGGATGTCGCTTCAAATCCTTTAACGAGTCTGAAAGGACAACTATACTCGGCAATCTTGTCATATTTAAAGAGTCTAACAAGAGCGTGAAAGAACTCTATAAAGATCTTTTTCGTAAAGTTTTAACGAGCCCGAAAAAGTAAACTTGTGACCTCCTTACTATTTTTAACGATCTCAAAGGAGAGATGGAAAAATGTTGATAGCCTCCTTACTGTTTTTAACGAGCTCGAAGAAAAGGTGGAAGAATGCTCGTAGCCTCCTTACTGTTTTTAACGAGCTTGAAGTGAAGGTGGAAGAATGCTCGACGGTGGATCAATGTCCAAATGAATGGAAGACTGCATTATAGACTCTAGGAAAAAATCATCAGATGGAAGTATATCATCCCAAATAGAATGCATGTCTAAACATTCAGATGGATTCATCACTTGGTCAATTGCCGGGACCTAGTCTCGAGAAGGTAAGCATGAATTTAGAGGCTTCTTCTCAATAGCAATTGGGCTCAAGGAACAATATGCCACATAATTTGATTGTGACATGGTAGTGCCTACTGATGGCGGACATAATTGGTCTATAGTTGGGTAATAAGAGGGATCAACAAATGTAAGCTGATCGATAGTGACAATGCTTTCGTTGTGAGTAAAATGCATCACACGAAAGAGCGTAGACACCACATCCTGCATAGCATATACGTAATCATGCCCAAGGATCATATCAAAATCCATAGGGTCCTTTAAAACCATAAAATCAACTAAGATTGTTTTTCCAACCAAAGTAACAGGTACTTGAGGGAGGAATCCCACCAGTTCACTATGTCTTTTATTGAAGGTCAACGACCAATTTACAGTTGGAACAAGGTCAGGAAAACCTAAATCTCTCCAAGCATAAGGGGATAAGATACTAACAGAGGCTCCTTCATCTACAATACATCCGTGAACCGCATGGTTTCTGATGAGTCAACCTTTATCTGGAAAGGTGAAGAAGAAGGAAGGCAAGGCCCAGTTAGACTATTCCAATCAACATAAATGATCCTCGAGCTTGGTAGTGGTTCACGCGGCACAGATGCAGTGCCCCTAGTTTCAAAAACATCCAAGCTAGTAATGCAGAAGACTTCAGGGATAGGTGCATCAGTCTTTGAAGGACTGATGGGATCGGTCAACGATTGCATCGATTCGATCACTTCACTCTCCGAAGGAAGAGTGGGGTTGACCAAAGATTGCATTGGTTCAACCACTTCATCAACCAAAGGGTGGTCAGGCTGTTGGGAATCTATAGAAAATTCAGGAGCAGAGGATCCTTCAGACATGGACCACACTCTCTGCACCTCTGGAATAGAAGGGCACAGGTGAGTAAGTTGATCACCCTTACAAATTTTACAAGGGAACTTTAGCTTGCATCCTATAAGCTTAGAATCCTTTACAACAAAAATACTCTCAGCATGACTAGCATTTGCTGATAGCTTTCCCACAGCATGACTTGCAGTGGCTGGTTTCTCAGAAGCAAAAGAGTTTTGAACTATGGACCACACTCTTTGCACTTCTGGAAGTAAAGGGAACAAATAGGTCAGGTGGTATCCCTCACAAAACTTATAAGAGAACTTAAGCTTATGTTTATTAGGTTTGTCGACAATGTCAACTTTCTAAGCATGACTTGCAGTGGCTGATTCGGTGTCTCCAGTATGACTCACAGTAACTGGTGACTTGTCATTAATATGACCAGCAGTGATCAATGACATGTCCTTAACATGACTAACAGTGGTTGAAGACATGCTTTCAATATGATTTGCAGTGACTGAAAGTTTGCTCCCAGCATGACCTCCAGAGGCTGGGTAGGTGCCCCCAACATGACTTTCATAGGCTGGGTGGGTTCCCCTAGCATGAATTCCAGAGGCTAGGTGACTAGTTTAAGTATGATTTATAGTGAATGAGTGAGTTCTCCCAACATGATCTCCAGAGGTTGGGTAGGTGCCCCCAGCATGAAATCCATATGCTGGGTGGCTTCCCCCTTGCTTTGGCATCTTCTTTCTATTCTTCCTCCATCTATTCCTTTTAGAATGTTGGTTACTAGTATTACTACTCTCACCACATGAGTTAGAAGGAGGAGGAGAAGATGTTACTTGCGAAGCATGCATAGGGTTCTGATGTTCTTGATGTGAGGTGCTTACTTGAGAAGCATCAGGAGCATGCAAGGTGTTCAGAGTGGAAAACAACCAAACCTGTATCCCTATAGTGAATCCCGGAAGATTCAAGGTATCCATTAAGGGAGTACCAATGTTCCTAATGAATGGAAAAGAACAAGGATCCCCTTGAATAGGGGTTCCTTGATTGGTGCCCACTGGAATGCTATCCATAGTTTCTGACTCAACGAACTAGAAATCTCTAAGGCCAACTAAAAACAAGTAGCACAAAGAGCACACCACTACAAATGTCCTATAGTGATCAAAACCAAGCCAACACAGCAAATACTCTCAAAAGCAAGTATGGGATGATGAGGGCCCAGAAGAAACTAATAGAGTATCGATGGTCAGTTACACAACATCCAATGGAGTTCCTATGGGTGCAAGCATTTGAATCACCAAACCGCCCTCCCGGGATTAATGCCAAAGGGTTACCTTCCGCATCTATCTGAGGTGAAGTGGAAATATCCTTCCACTCTACCTGTGTAGAGCCCTAGGTTTATGATAGTAAGGATACCACCAATACGAAAAAACCTAGGGGAACAGTCGTCAACTTAGTCAAGACGCATGGGAAGGGTAGCAAAGCCCGAAATCCAAAAGCACTTTAAAAAGTACTAGTGGACCCCCCCTACGTGAATCAACTCCACTATATGGTTGAGAGGAAATTGAGGGGGTATCCTCAATAATTCCAATCACCCGACCTCGTGCTTAACTCTGGTTTGAGTATATTTTGATAAAGGTGGATTTACCTAATAGATAGTCTTGACTACGATTGTTGAGTAATGAAGCCGATTTTGGGTAGTTTAAGGTGATTTAAACCTGAAACCCTAGCCTAAGCTAGTTGATGATGTGTATACCTAAAAGAAAAAGTTGCTAGTTAATTTTATTAAGATTTCTTTTTAAATGGATGTTTTTATTCAAAGGTTATAGTGAAGTGTGTGGCATGGTTGTGACTAAAATGGAGAGTGCTTAAAAGTAAACAAATTTCACCAAACTTTTTCGTTTATATACCTTTCAAAACTAAAGATAACCAAACCTAAGAATATTTTTTATTTTTCTTTTAAATTTTCAAAGCAAGACAAATTACACTACCTTGAAAAGAAATGATAATCTTACAATTATGCTACCAATTTTCAATATTTATATTTTTCTCGTTTTAAAAGAAACTAAATCAAGAAATGAAACAAGTAAGATCTAACACCGGTGCAGGTAAAGATAAAAGACTAATGGATTAAACTATCAAAGCAAAAACTGAGAAAGACTCGACCTACCGAGTTGTTTCGAAACGAAACAAATTCTAGACTTGGAACTGAATGTAAAAGAAAAAGGGGAAAAAGATGTGGGTAACGAAAACAAACCGATGAGGCTGCTCCAAAGCATCAAAACTGTAATGACCCTTTTTCAAAATTATATTAAAATGCCAATTTTTCCACTTTTTCCCAATTTCGACCTTTGACTAGTTTAACTGTTTTGACCTCCAAATCAACCCAAATGCTCCCAGATATTCTGTAGGAGTGTATGAATGGTATTTAGACTTGAATATCAGGTTCAGGTATGTTTTATGGCCCTCCAAATACTGCTGTAAACTTGATTTGTATTCTGATCAATATAGGTAATTTTGACTAGTAATTTGTGCATCAAATCCCCCCTGGGTAACACTGCAAATGGCCTTCCAAATGCCTCCAAACTCCCACAAATTTATGAACAGAGGTATATAATGTGTTAAGTATGTGATTAAGGTCTCATATGAACCATTAATTGATTTTTACTACTGTTCTAACTCTCTCACATTCAACAGCAAAAACCCCCAATTCGACCCTTGGGGAAATGGCACTATTTCACCTCCCAATACAACTAAACTGAGTAAAAATGCTTCAAATGCTCAAGTGCAGTACATGAAACTTGTATAAGAAATCCATGGCAGTATAGTGATCATAAATATATCAGATAATCATCCATCCATTCGAAATAATCAACATTATAGTGTCATACATGAATGCATTGGGGAAATGGACATTGTTTGCTCATTAATCAATAGTTTTGCATACAACCAGTGGGTATTTCGACCTGAGACTTTCTAAATATTAATAACATAGGATATGAAGCTATTACAATCAGAAATATATAATGAGAATCTCTCTCAATAAGCACAAGTGCTCACCAAAAACGCCCTCCCTCATAGAGCATGAATATGCCTTCAAAACTGGAAACGGTGGAGAGAAAGTGCTGCACTAAACCAAACCATGAAACTTCCTGTAGCTGCTACCTAAAAATACAAACTTCATTAAAGAACCATGAAAGACCTGAGTGGCCTCTCCAAACACCAACTTGGATGGGAATCTTTCATCCTCGAAATTGGCTAAGGCAAGAAACTAGTCATCCACTAGCTCTCTCTTCACAAATGCAATTTTTCTCAAATCATCAAAAGCCATTCTCATTCTTCATTTCTACATTTTATAACCAACATTATCCTTCTAAGGGTCGAAATCCTATCGATAGATTCAATAGATTTCCATTTAGGAAATATTCCACATTTGCCACTTGTCTCCTAGTTCCAACCTTCCATCGTCTCCCAAATTTGATTTTGAGTCTCTTTGGATTCTCCAACTCCCAAATTCGTCTTCCTTGAGCCTATTTTTGGTGCTGACATGTCATAGTGGTCAGATGTCAGAGTCCAGCTCTACAATTTGTCATAGTTGTCATAGATGCTCCATCATTGGTGTCATAGGGGCTAGGGAATCTAGCCCAAGTGTCCACAAACTTCTACTTTGACTCTTTATCTTCCATGGAGGTTACCAATCCTTCCCAATTCGAGCTAAGATGCTCAATGAAATGTGTTATGACTTACCAACTCACCCAAGAGTGTTCACATTCACATTAATTCAAATTTGCAAAAGAGAGATACCATGTATTATGAAAAATCAAGCTAGTGTGGGTCCCACCACCTCCATATGTCTCCAAAACCACTTGCCACTTAGAATTTATCTTGAATTTATTTATTCACCATATTTATTAAATGCTTGAACCCCTCTAATGTCTAAATATCATTTATTAGCTTCCTTATTACCATCCCACATGTGCCCATCCAACCTAGGAAACTAGTAGGATTGATGGGATTGTCTTACTATGCACTTATTTGAATGGGGACATTACAGTCCTCCCCACCCAAGATTGCTTTTCCTCAAGCAATTTCAGATTTGGATGCTGCAAAATATTCTCCTCTTCCCATGTGGCATCTTCATTTGGTAAGTCCTTCCATTGCACTAAATATTCTTTGATGATTCTACTCCTCAACCTTCTTTCCCGTGTCTTCAAAATCTTTTCCGGAACAAGTGTGAGCTGACCTTCATCATCCAAAGGAGGAAGTATTTCTGAAGTGATTATTTTCTGACCAAGATCTTTCTTGAGACAAGAAATATGAAATACATTGTGGATTTTACTCCCTTCCGGAAGTTCTAGTTCATATGCTACTTCTCCAACCTTCCGCACTACCTTGTATGGCCCATAGTACCTTGGTTTTAATTTTTCTGCTCCATTCTTTTTTAGAGATGTTTGTTTATAAGGATGCAACCTTAAATATACTAAATCATTGACTTGAAAGGTTCTTTCTTCTCTATGCCTATCAACATATTGTTTTTGCTGATTTTGAGCAACCTGCAAATTGTCTTTCAAGAGCTTTAAAATTCTTGGCTCTCTTCCACCCAATCTTTAGCCTTTGGGGATCTACTATCACCAAATATAATGTCAGCAAATGTAAGTGCATCATAACCATATAATGCTTTGAAAGGAGACATTCCTATTGACATATGATAAGTGGTGTTGTAGCAAAACTCACCCAAGTGTAGTCATTTTGCCCATGCTTTTTGCTGCCCTCCCACATAGTTTATTAGGTATCGTTCCAACCATTGGTTTACCCTCTACATTTGTCCATCAGTTTGTAGATTATAGCTAGTACTTGGAGTCAATTGAGTGCCTACCAATCTAAAAATTTCTTGCCAAAAAGCACCCATGAATCTACTATCTTTATTACTGACAATGCTCTTGGGGAGCCCATGCAATCTGAAGATTTCTTTGAAAAAAATATCAGCCACTTGTGCAGCACTAAAAGATGATGTAATAGCAAAGAAATGAGCAAATTTTGTCAACCTATCAACTACCACATAGATGCAATCCTTACCCAAGGATTTAGGCAATCCGGTGATGAAATCCATGGAAATACTGTATCATTTTTGCTCCGGAATGGGCAATGGTTGTAATAGGCCGGCTGGACATGTAAGTTCTGATTTGTTTTGTTGACATGCTTTACATTCATTCACATACTTCTGAACATCTTCCTTCAGCCCCTTCCAAAAAAATCTTTGCCTCAACTGTCTATAAGTTTTGAAGATCCCCGGATGGCCCGCTAGTGGGGAATCATGTGCTTCTTGCAAAATTCGGTACTTGAGCTTGGAGTTATGAACTAAATAAATTCTTCCCTTATAATATATCATCCCATTCAAAATCCTGTAATTATCATCCCCTTTGATTCCATCCAACACATCACAAGCAAATATGTCTTTGGCATATTCAACTAGTAGCATGTTTTTCCAATCCTTGGCAATATCCATGAGAGAAAAAGAAGGCCTTCTTGACAAAGCATCTGCTACTATATTATTCTTTCCTTTGACATATTCAATGTCAAAATCATAAGCTTGAATCTTGCTTACCCACTTTTGTTGCCTTTCATTTAGATCTTTTTGGGTGAGAAAGTGTCTTAGACTATTGTGGTCAGTTTTCACCACAAACTTGCTGCCCACCAAGTATTGTCTGAATTTGGCCAATGCATGCATAATGGCCAGCATTTCTTTATCATATATGGAGTAAATTTTTTCATGAGGCTGCAAATTTCTGCTCTCAAAGGCTATGGGGTGTTGGCCTTGCTTTAGGATAGCCCCTATTCCTCCACCTGAAGCATCACATTCCACAACAAAAGGTTTAGTAAAATCAGGAAGTGCAAGTATGGGACAACTACTCATTACCTATTTCATTTTTTGGAAGGCCTTTTCATCCTCTTCATCCCACTTGAAATCATCCTTCTTAGTCAAATCAGTGAGTGGAGAAGTCAACTTGGACAACCCTTTCACAAATTTGCTGTAGTAGGTGCATATGCCAATAAAGCCTCTCAATTCGGTAATATTTTTTGGTGATGGCCATTCCAAGATAGCCCTGATTTTTTTCATGTGTACCTTCACTCCTTCTTGCCCAATAATGTGCCCAAGATATAGTAGTTCTTTCATCCCAAACTCACATTTTGATAATTTAGCAAATAAGGACTCTTCTTGCAAGATTTTCAACACAATCTCTAACTGTTGCAAATGCTCTTCCCATGTTTTACTGTAAATGAGAATATCATCAAAGAAAACCAAAACAAACCTTCTTAGTTTCTTGCAAAATATCCTATTCATACATGCTTGAAAGGTGGCTGGAGCATTAGTTAACCCAAAAGGCATGACAAGAAATTCAAAGTGGCCAAAATGACATCAAAAAGCGGTCTTTTGCACATCTTCATCTTTCATTCGAATTTGGTGATACCCTGATCTAAGGTCAATTTTTTAGAAGTATTTGGCCCCATGTAGCTCATCCATGAGCTCATCAATCCTAGGAATAGGATACCTATTCTTGATAGTCTTTTTGTTCAAGGCTCTAAAATCTATGGACATTCTCAATGTTCCATCTTTTTTCTTCACTAGCACTACTGAAGAAGCATAAGGGCTAGAGCTTGGTCTAATGAGTCCCAACTCTAGGAGTTCTTGGATAGCTTTTTCAATCTCATCTCTGAACTTTTTAGGATGTCTATAAGGTGGTATCTGAATGGGTGAAGTGCCCTCCTCCAAAATAATACTGTGCTCAACCCCCCTATCCGATGGCCTACCATGTGGAAGGTCTCTAAAAACCTTTTCATATTTTTGCAAAAGTCTCTTTATCTCCTTTGGGTGTTTGACAATATTTATAGTTGGCTTGGGAGATGTAATATGACATTCAACAGCCCATTCTATATCCCCATGCCTCAATATAGATCTCATACTATTACAAGTTACTACTTGATTTGGATAAGTGTGTTTCCCTCTCACAATTCTTTGTACTCCTTTTGAATCTTAGAATTTCATTTCGGCAATTTGATAATTTACTGTATGCTCTCCTATTGAATACAACCATTGCACTCCCAAAACCACATTAGTATCAGCAACATCAACCACATAAAAACTATCAACAAAAGTATAGTTACCTACGGTGACTTGCAGCTTTGGAACCCATGTTTTGCATTGCATTGTGTTGTGACCGGGAATGAAAACTGTGAAGCCATCAAATGGTTCAATAGGTATCTTTCTTTTCTCTACCATCTCTGCATCAATGAATTTATGAGTGGCTCCTCCATCTACCAAAACTGAATTTCTTTGTCCTTGTACCACACCTTTGTATCGGATAGTATGATAGTGAGGTACTGTTGAAAGCACTGCCATTCTTGCTTTGTCCGGTGAAGGATGATTTTCTTCTTGTCTTTCCTCTTCTACTGCTGTCTCATATGCCTCTTCTTGATCTGAAATATGTCCATCTTCATCCATGCCCCCATCATACCCCTCATTGTCAGAAAATACTTCTATGTATTGAGCCTTTCCTTTGGTACATTTGTGCCCCGGTGTCCATGGTTGGAAGCATGCGAAGCACAATTTATTTTTTCTAAGTTCATCCATGTTTAGTCCCTCTTTTTTATTCCTCTCAAATGTCTCTCTTTGCCAAGGTTTCTTATCATATCCATCCCTTTGCCAAGGTTTCTTTTCAAATTTGTAGCTAGGCTTAGGAGGAAATCTCGTTCTAGGAAGCACATTTTGGAGATCCCTAGTCAAGCTCATTGCATCTTTTAATGTAGTTGGCTTGTGGGATTTGACCAAACCTCTTAAGGGTTCAGCCAAACCTTCAGTGAAAAATAATACTAATATTCCCATAGATACATCAGCCACCTTGATTGATAATTTTTGAAAGTCCAACATATATTCGGTAGGGGACCCAGTTTGCTTCAATTGAGCTAGTTCTTTGAAAGGCAATTCTGGATCTTTTTGTTCAAATATTTCTAGTACCCTATCAACAAATTCTCCATATGTTTTAACCTGATTATGACCCAAGGTTTTCATCCTATGAAACCACCATTCATTGGCATCTCCTTCCAAATGCAAAATGGCCATTTTTAATGCATCCTCTTCCAACATAGGATTCAGCTGAAAATATACATCCAATTTTTGCACCCAAGTGTTAGCATAATTTTGAGAAGAACCATCAAAAGTAGGAAGTGACATTTTTCCAATAGCACTATTCAATTCTTTGTTTTGGAATGGACTCCTATTGTCTCCCTTCATTTTAATCTTTTTCATAGCATCAATGTAGTCACTGAGTGGTACACCTCTTTTACACTCTTCATTCAAATCATTCCAATCATTTACTAGTTTCTTGTAATCCAATTCAAGATTGGGCTCTTCTTTGGGTTTGAAAAATTTAGGTGCAGTATGCCTTTGTGTGCTTTGAAATTCATCAGGTCTACTATGAGGTCCTGTACTTGAGAAAATATGCTCATTCCCTTTCATCTTTTCCCCTGAGTGTGAACCACTATTATCTCCTATCATCCCTTTGCCTGAAAGTTGGCTACCCAACAATTCGAAACCTTTCATCATTTCTTTATTCATATCTATCATAACCATGGTAATTCCTTCAAAACATGGTTTTAAGGCTTCAATAAATTCCTCCTTATGTCTTAATTTTTCCTCCTCCTCTCTAACCATTGTTTTAGAAAAAAACTATTTTTCTGCTACTCTCTTCATCAACCAAAACTTCTTCAACTACTGATTCAGAGGGTGGTGTTTTATTTGTTTGGCTTCTTGTTAATACCATCAGGTGTCAAGACCATGCTCTGATACCACTTGTAATGACCCTTTTTCAAAATTCTATTAAAATGCCAATTTTTCCACTTTTTCCCAATTTTGACCTTTGACTAGTTTAACTGTTTTGACCTCCAAATCAACCCAAATGCTCCCAGATATTCTGTAGGAGTGTATGAATGGTATTTAGACTTGAATATCAGGTTCAGGTATGTTTTATTTCCCTCCAAATACTGCTGTAAACTTGATTTGTATTTTGATCAATATAGGTAATTTTGACTAGTAATTTGTGCATCAAATCCCCCCTGGGTAACACTGCAAATGGCCTTCCAAATGCCTCCAAACTCCCACAAATTTATGAACAGAGGTATATAATGTGTTAAGTATGTGATTAAGGTCTCATATGAACCATTAATTGATTTTTACTACTGTTCTAACTCTCTCACATTCAACAGCAAAAACCCCCAATTCGACCCTTGGGGAAATGGTACTATTTCACCTCCCAATACAACTAAACTGAGTAAAAATGCTTCAAATGCTCAAGTGCAGTACATGAAACTTGTAGAAGACATCCATGGCAGTATAGTGATCATAAATATATCAGATAATCATCCATCCATTCGAAATAATCAACATTATAGTGTCATACATCAATGCATTGGGGAAATGGACATTGTTTGCTCATTAATCAATAGTTTTGCATACAACCAATGGGTATTTCGACCTGAGACTTTCTGAATATTAATAACATAGGATATGAATCTATTACAATCAGAAATATATAATGAGAATCTCTCTCAAGAAGCACAAGTGCTCACCAAAAATGCCCTCCCTCATAGAGCATGAATATGCCTTCAAAACTGGAAACGGTGGAGAGAAAGTGCTGCACTAAACCAAACCATGAAACTTCCTGTAGCTGCTACCTGCAAATACAAACTCCATTAAAGAACAATGAAAGACCTGAGTGGCCTCTCCAAACACCAACTTGGATGGGAATCTTTCATCCTCGAAATTGGCTAAGGCAAGAAACTAGTCATCCACTAGCTCTCTCTTCACAAATGCAATTTTTCTCAAATCATCAAAAGCCATTCTCATTCTTCATTTCTACATTTTATAACCAACATTATCCTTCTAAGGGTCGAAATCCTATCAATAGATTCAATAGATTTCCATTTAGGAAATATTCCACATTTGCCACTTGTTTCCTAGTTCCAACCTTCCATCGTCTCCCAAATTTGATTTTGAGTCTCTTTGGATTCTCCAACTCCCAAATTCGTCTTCCTTGAGCCTATTTTTGGTGCTGACATGTCATAGTGGTCAGATGTCAGAGTCCAGCTCTACAATTTGTCATAGTTGTCATAGATGCTCCATCATTGGTGTCATAGGGGCTAGGGAATCTAGCCCAAGTGTCCACAAACTTCTACTTTGACTCTTTATCTTCCATGGAGGTTACCAATCCTTCCCAATTCGACCTAAGATTCTCAATGACATGTTTTTTTACTTACCAACTCACCCAAGAGTGTTCACATTCCCATTAATTCAAATTTGCAAAAGAGAGATACCATGTATTATGAAAAACCAAGCTAGTGTGGGTCCCACCACCTCCATATGTCTCCAAAACCACTTGCCACTTAGAATTTATCTTGAATTTATTTATTCACCATATTTATTAAATGCTTGAACCCCTCTAATGTCTAAATATCATTTATTAGCTTCCTTATTACCATCCCACATGTGCCCATCCAACCTAGGAAACTAGTAAGATTGATGGGATTGTCTTACTATGCACTTATTTGAATGGGGACATTACAAAAACCTAGTAAAACACCAGCCAAGTAAACAAAGTAGGAAAACAAACCAAAAATAACTTTACCACTACACAAACTGAAAAGAAAAGCTAAGAAGGCTTCAAGCAAATCAAACTGATCTGAACAGAAGTTTAGAAGGCATCAAATCATCAGAACTTTCCAAAAGCGCCCAATAGAGTTCAAATTGGGGTCAAACCCTAGAAGAAAATTCAAACACAGTAAATGTGTGAGGGTATTGCAATAGACAACATGTGTTCTGTGCGCATGTCTGCAGAAGTGCAACACGAGTCTAGGACACAAAGTGCGCTGCTGTAACTAGCAGGGAGTAGCGCATAGGTCAGAAAGGCATAAAAGTAGAAAGACACCTAAAAAGCACTGAAGCAATCTAAAAGGACTCTCAATAGGTTACACAAAACCAATAAAAGACACAAGGGAGTCTCAACATCAGCAAAGAGGCAAAGCAAAATAAGGAACAGACCCAACATCAAAAAATAAAACCCTACAGCAAAAGGTTCAAACTTACAGGGATGTGCGCTACTGTATACACTAACAACCTGCGCACACATCATAAAGTATGCAGGTTGTAATACTAGCAACCCATGCACACATCAGAAAGTATGCAGGTTGTAATACTAGAAACCCGCACACACATCAGAAAATGCGCTCCTGTATGCACAAGAAACACGGACACGAGGGCTGATAGAACAAGAAAAATCTTTGCAAAATCGACACTGAAATGGACCAAAGCAAAGGGAATGAATAGATCAACATTTGGAAACCTCACAGAAAACCATAAAGCTATAAAAACTGAAGAAAACCTAAATAAAGGTCCCTAGAGCAGAAACAAGAAAAGGTGCTCCCCAGCGGAGTCGCCAGTCTGTTGTGTAGGAAAAATACCTTATACTGAGGAGAAGACACTACCAACTTGGGTGGGGTGACATCATGGTGATAGGTAAATACATTCATTGTCTTGCATTAGTTCTTACAAATGGAAAGAGATCGAGATATCGAAAGAAGTACCTTTTTATCGACGACTGGTCCTAGCTTTCGCTTGATCTTCGGCTATGATGAACCTGCAACACAAAGTAAACCTTCCTCAACATATCTTGACTATAATAAATATGATGAAATCAGAAGTAACTTAACATCAAATACAATCAGACATTAAACCAAATGAACATTCAATCTAATAGACATTCAATTTGGGACGGGAAGGGTATTTCCACCTTTTATCGTCAAAGAAATGTAGAAAAGTACAGATATAACTGATCTGTCCAGACACTTCTACAACTGAGTCCTGGGATCCTTCTCTTCACAATGACTTGGGAATTCCTCCAGCATAGCAGCAGTTAAAGCATTCCTTCTAGCTCATTTTCCTCATGGATTTCCCTTGTATTTATGGCACAAGGTTGGCAGTTGAATTCAAGAGGTGATTGAATTGGGAGGTTGGGGAAGTTGAAAAACCAACTTCAACTAATCCCCATTTGTAATCTTAATATATTTTTTCATTCCAGCTTAATATGTGTGAGGGTATGACACTAGGGGACTTGTGCGTGGTACGCATCTAGGTCTCTCAGCAACTCACGCATACAACTTTTCAGAAATGTGCGCGGGTTGTCTATAGTGAAACCTGCATACCTTTAGGAATGTGCGCGAGTTGTCTATAGTGAAACTTGCATACTTTTAAGAATGTGCACGGGGTTTCTATAGTGAAACCTGCATACTTTTGGGAATGTGCACGGGTTTCCAATTATAAGAGTAATGCACATGTCATGAATGCTGTAGAAAAAATAATATTTTCAGCTGAAGAGTGTAATCTCAGCAGTAACTCATCCAAGGTCAATCCATCTCTTCCATCCATAGTGTCCTTTTGTGTGATTGATAGAGCAATGTGATCACGGACGGAGAAGTGCAGATTTGACCTATAACACTTGTTCAAAATGAAATGCAATATAAATCAAAATGAAATATTGACAAGTGCAATGCATAGGTAACAGTCAATGTTGAACTGAAATGAAATTAAATATACTTACTCTAAGTATGGTGAAAAATATAGGTTAAGTGAAATCATACCACCAATGTAGCCACCTGGCCATGTTATTCATGCCAAGGTTTCTTCCTTGTTGGAAACAATCCAAGACGTAACCACTTCAATGACAAACTGAATAGATGGTACTAGCCTTGTCAGTATTGCACTGGAATAATGGACAATATAGAGATGCTACAATCCTCTAAGATCTAGCCACAGGGAAGGATACCTTCACAATATTTTTCTATCCATGCATGAACCAGGATCAAGTACAAAGTGCCTTGATCATATACTTATTTTCTAGAATTTGTTTTCCCCAAATGACCTTCAAAACTATCAAGGAACGAAGAGCAAAGAACAAAAGTAGATCCGTCTATGGAATTATCCCATTGATTTTGAGCTCTGGTAATCACTTGTAAATATAAGGCACTAAAATTCTTCAATGGCCATTCACACAGCATTCTTTTATCCTTTTATCCTTTTATTTTTACAAGAAAACTTTCCTTTGAATGACATCGCAATTCAATTATAGTTGCCAATAATAATTAAAAACTTAATCCCATAATATTTTTCTAACTGAAGGCCAAGCAAGAGAGATTCATATCCAACCATATTGTTGGTATATTCAATATTCTACAAAGAAAGAAAAACAATGACTATCAACAAAAGGAAAAGTTAATACAATACTTGCACCCATACTTGACTAAGACTTGGCCCCATCAATGTTCATCCTCCAAAACTGATCAACAACATCGGTGGTGAAGGATGTATATGACTTGATATGGATTTGGGAGAAAACAATCTCATTCGCTCGATATTCTATTTGTCCAGAATTTGCATCACTTTTTCAGAAGCATCGTTGAGAGTGTTAGTTGAGGTCTACCTTAGGAAAGGGTAAAAATGTCTGATCAAGATATGTAATAGAAGTCTCCATATGCAACGTTATATCATCCTCAATGGTGAATGAGCGTGATTGAACCATATTATGGGGGGTCTCAAAGGTTGTTTTCCTAAGGTATTTGAAATTTAAACTTCCCTTACTAGAAGAATCGTGTATGGGTTCTTCAACCAATTTCCAACAATCCATACCCACATCGTCATTGTCATAAGAGAAATGCGCATCATTATTGCGCCTAGAGGCGCTCTACAGCTCAGTATGGGAGAGATCCTGTAATGTGATATAACGTGATATAACGTTATAACGTTAGTAACATGTAATATTAGTAATGTTAGTAACATGTAAAAAGTAGTAAATATTATGTTAATGAATATTATGGGAGAGATCTTGTAACGTGATATAACGTTAGTAACGTTATAACACTGGTAACATGTCGGCAAAAAATAATAGTGATAGTAGTGAATATTATGGGAGAGATCTTGTAACATGATGTAACGTTATAATGTTAGTAACATGTCGGCAAAAAATAATAGTGATAGTAACATGTAAGTTTGTCGGCCATTAATAAAATTTAACATAAAGTAAAAAATTATAATATGGAGGAGATCTTGTAAAGTTAAGTTTGTGATATTATTGTTGGCCATAAACAAAAAAGAATAATACAAAGTAAAAAATAATAAATATTATGTCGGCCATAAACAAAAAAGAATAATATAAAGTAAAAGTAATTAACATACTCAAGTAATTAAAAGTAACACAAAAATAATTGTAAATTTGTTAAATATACTCACTTTTTAAAATAATAGTTTTAAGTGTAGTGCTTTAAATTTGAATTTAGTTTTTCTAAAAATAGAATTCTAAATTTTGTTTAATATACTCAATTTTTAAAAATAATAGTTTTAATGGCAGTGGATATCTAAAAACATAAATAAGTAAAAAAAAATATTATAGCTAACATAAAAACTAAAAACATAAAAAGTAAAGAAATAAAGAAGTAAAAAAAAAATATTATAGTGGACATAAGAAGTAGAAACCAAAGAAGTAAAAAGAATATTATAGCCGACATAAGAATAGAAAAGAAAATCAACCATAATAACAGTTAGATTTGCTAACTAATAATTAGAATTGATAACTAAATATAACTCCAAACAAAAAGAGATTTGAATCTTGGTCTCTACATTAAGACAAGCCCAACCACCTTACTACTTACCAATAGATCACACACAAATGGTGTTAAAAAAATAATATGCCTATTGATTTGATTGATTGCATTGATTTCAACAATGCATTGTTTTTTACATGTATGCATTGAATTTATCAATTTAATAAAAAACATGCTTGCATTGATTTAAAAAATGCATTGGTTTTTGTTATTTACATCTATACATTGAATTTATCAATCTAATAAAAAGATGTAAAAAAATATATTGTAGCCAACATAAAAAATAGAAATATAAGAAGTAAAAAAATATTATAGTGGACATAAGAAGTAAAAAAAACACAAGATGCATGTTGATTTGATTCCTTGCATTGATTTCAACAATGCATTGTTTTTTTGTTTTTTACATATATGCATTGAATTTATCAATTTAATAAAAAAACATTGTTGCATTAATTTCAACAATGCAATGTCAAATGTTCTTAAAAAACACAAGAAAAAAAACATTGTTGCATTGATTTCAACAATGCAGCCATAATAATAGTTAGACTTGATAACTAAATATAACTCCAAGAAAAAAGGGTTTTGAACCTTGGTCTCTAGGTTAATACAACTCCAATCACCTTAATTCCTACCAATAGACCACACACAAATATTGTTAAACAATAGAAGATGCATATTTATTTCATTCGTTGCATTGATTTCAGCAATGCATTTTTTTTGTTTTTTACTTGTATGCATTGAATTTATCAATTTAATAAATACAAAAATCTTTCATTAGTTTCAGCAATGCATTGATTTTTGTTATTTACATCTATACATTGAATTTATCAATTTAATAGAAAAACTACTCTGTAATGATTTCAACAAATTAAATTTTGGTGTTCTCTATTTCAGGGTATATCGTGGATCCTCATGATAATATTGCAAATAATGAAGATACTGATTATCAAAGAAGAAAAGTACAACAAATGTATATAAGAGAAAGAGAAAAATAATTTTGTGGCAAGATTTCTGTGGTTGTTGATTTCAGGAGGTTTTGGAGAATCCACAGTATCCATGTTCTTTAGTCGACATTTCAAATCTATAATAGAAAAAGAAGCATCAGAACATACAGAAGAACAAAGAAAACACAACCGTGAACTAAAGAGATCGTGAAGAAGTGTTATTTGTGCAAAGGGATTCTCAAAAGCATGAATGGGAGATAATTTCAGGGTTATATAGGAATCAATATAACTACCGATGAATATGACATACTTGGATACATGGATTGTGATAACAAGGAAAATTTGAAATCTAATTTTGTTGATATGGAAACTTCCAATCGTGCACTGCAGTTCATATCTGAAAACCGACAATATTGATACCATCTGAAGAAATGTATACTAGACATAAAAAATTTCGTGAATGAATTGATCAATTAGCAGAAGTTCAAATGTGTCATGTTTGCCAGGAGTCATATGCTAGAATATAAGTACGTAATACAAGTACAGGTCCAATGAAGATTCTCATATGATCGATATGAGAAGATGTCAAAACTACCAGGTGTGAAGATAAGTAAAGATGAAGAAGATAGACTGAGAATGATCACGATGTGAACCATATTTTCATTTATTTAATCCTTACAAAATTATTGTCTCTATTTTCCAGTTTAACAATTTACTCATACTTATTGCTTACATTATTATAATCCTCACAATTATTTCTATGTTTTCAACTTAACTTGTTCCTTCCAATGTTGAAATTTTTTATTGCATATTTTTCAGTGTAGATGTTATTCTGTGGACGCATTGATTTCAGTGTATGGACGTATAGATTTCAGTGTATGGACACATTGATTTCAGTGAATGGACAAATAGATTTTAGTGTATGGAGTTTTTTATTGCATATTTTTCACTGTAGATGGTATTCTGTGGATGCATTGATTTTAGTGTATGGATGCATTCATTTTAGTGACAACAAAAAAACGAGAAGAAGACTTGAAACGAAAAGTAGAAGAACAAAAAGAATTTCAAAAAAGGAAGTTGGACGAAATGATAGTAGAAGAACTAGAAGAACGAATAAAACGAAACACAAATAGACAAAAATAATATCGAAAAGGAAAGTTAGACGAATTGACAACAGAAGAACGAGAGGAACAAAGAAAACAAAACGTTGATCGATAAAGAGTGTATCGAGAGAGAAAGTTGAAGTAGTTGGAAGAACAAAGAAATCAAGTTGTAGAACAACAAATAAATCAAAATGTACGAAATGACGGCAGAAGAAGGAGAAGAACGAACAAAACAAAATGCAGATCAACAAAAAGAAAAAAGAAAAAAATTAGGCGAATTGACAACAGAAGAACGAGAAAAACAAAGAAAACAAAATGTTGATCGACAAAGAGTGTATCGAGAGAGAAAGTTGAAGCAATTGGAAGAACAAAAAAATCAGTTTGCAGAACAGCAAATAAATCAAAATGTATGAAATGACGACAAAAGAAGGAGAAGAACAAACAAAACAAAATGCAGATCAACAAAAAGAGAATAAAAAAAAAGTTAGGCGAATTGTCTTTATTTTCCAGTTTAACAATTTACTCAATCCTTAATACTTATTACTTACATTATGATAATCCTCGTAAATGTATCTGTGTTTTCAACTTAACCTGTTCCTTACAATGCTGATCAAACTCCAGTTTTGTGTCACCGCCCATGACTGAAACCAGCCTAGATCCAATCCTAGGCTCTATCAAGCGCCGAGAGGGATCAAATCTCCCGAGGTGGAAACCTCTCCTTGAGTTCAATACCTGAGCCAAGGTTTGCACCTCGGGAGATTTGATCTCTCTCAGCCCTTGATAGTAGCCTAGGATTTGGATCTAGGCTGGTATCTATGGAAACCATCTTCTTTAACTATGAAATCCTCAAATCTATCATATTCAAAATATCTATTTGTATAGGTTAAAGAGAAAGTAAGGTTCACCAACCATCATCATCAAAAGGACAAGAAGAATCACCCACCACACCTTCATTAACCGTAGTTTTGTTATATTTCTTAGCTAGAAGCAATTATTCAGTAAAGGTCTCTTCATATTGCTCAAAACCTATATGAAAATACGACTCATCCCGGTCTAGCTCTAAATGGAAAGCAAGGATTGTAGATTTCTTCTAAAATTTCTTCTATAAAAATGCCATGTATTGAATATTCATAGATTGGAGGAGTGAGGAACTTCCAATAATCATTGTCTTCAAAATAAAAGAACGGATAACTCACCATTTTCTTGTGGTATTCAAATCCTTCAACTGACCCTTCTTCATATTCATTTTTTTTAGCCTCATCATCTTCATCTTCAAGAGTACTGAGTCTTCTTCAGACGTAAGTCCAAGAAAGTTATTGACAAGATCTTGATCAATGGTGTCTTCAAGCAATATTTCCAAGGCTCAATCTTTGTCATGGATTTCTTTGACAAGGTATGCTTCAAGTTCTTCTAGGTTTGGGACAATATGATCATCTCTGTAATGGTTGATGTATGATCATCTCTGTTGTGGTTGATGTAATTAATGGGCTATCATTGTAAAGTTACTCAGCCTTCAAAAATGGCACCATTGGCATCTCCATGCTTGTTGATCTTATCAAATATCGACCATTGATGTTTCTACCCAAAACCTTGTTGTATGTAACGTTTTGCAAGCTCTCCAGTCTTCATTGTTACGCTAGGGTATGGCCGAGAGGCTGCCCAAAAGTAAGGTTTAGTGAGAGTAATTCTCAGGGGTTTCAATATTGTGACCCGTGAGAGGTAGTTTTCTAAATAGTTACAAGTATTGAACCTTCTGCATTTGAGATACAATATCCAAATAGTGATAGGGTTTCCTTTTTCCAGTGAAGCAGAAGTGTTTCGGATAGGGTTCGAATCTCCTACGGTTGATAATGATCTGTTGTGATAGCTTTAGGGTTGTTGTAGAATACCAACTTGCTTCGTCATTTTAATAGTCTAATGGATCGATTCTTCGACATGCCAAAATCAAAGGTAATAATCGAAAACTGTACAAATGTTGTAATACTTGATTCGAATGTTGCAAAATCTTGTTTTGACCCTACAATGCATGTTTGGAAGATACACTTTTGAAAAGAGGTTGATGGTTGAAGAAAAAGAAACCAGAAATACTACGGTTTTCCTGGTAAGCTCCGGTGGTTCACAAGAAACCTCGTAGGTGCCTAGGTTGGTGTTTTGCTGTAAGCCAAGAATTGGAAACATTTCAGTGATGGCCGCCTGTGAAGTTTTTAGTTTGACTTGCTTTGATGTTCAAATGTAAGAGGTTTATCCTCCGTTCATTTAATGCTTGGCTCAGTAGGTTTTTGCTATAGCACTGTAACCGACTTCAAGTTGGTCTAAACACCTTTGGTTTTTTGAGCGAAAGGACCCAATGTGTTTTTAGAAGACTTAAATGGATAAATAATAGAGTCTCTGTCATGTTTTCACTATGCTATTGAGCAATATTTAATGGAGTCATGTTCTTGTTTTTTCTTGCTTCTAACCTATTGGTTTTCTTGTACTGTAATGATACAACCTTGTTTAAAAAGATATAAACAAAATATTATTTTGAAAACTGTTGATTCGAGTTCGAAAATGAAACTATCTCAGGTCTAAAGTAAATGATTGCTTACTGTACTTTGTCAATAATGTCGATAGTTAAGGTTTTGGAAAAGTTATGAGATGAATTTGAATGTCAAATGTTTCTGCAAAAGATAGTTCACAATCTCTAGTTTGAAACGTAAAAGTATTCTACCTATACCTTTTGACTTCTATCTGTCTTGCATTAAGCTAATGGACCAGAAACTTAGCCTGTGTAAAAACAATTCTGATAGTGTAACTGTTTTCAAATGTTGAAATGTGTTCTACTAGGGTTATAAATTTTCAATGAACAATGATAAGGATTCGTGCTTTCTGCTGTGTGAAAAATTATGTCTTAAGAAGGTTTTGAAATGTTAGCTAGGCTTTGAGAAATAAATGTTTAAGATTCGCCATGAAAGGCTTGAGTAGAAAAATGAAGGACTATGTATTTAATTCTAGGTTTCGGAAATAAAATAGGGTTTGATACTATTTTGAGATATTCAAGATTGGAAACAAAAGTATAAGTAATGTAAAATAAAATATGAATATTTGTATTAGATTGATACAAAACTAATTATTGAAAATACATTTGTATTGAAAACAATCTATGACAAATATGAGAAAAATGAAGAGTCTTTGCTCATAACAAAAATTGTATAGAAATAAATTGCAGCTGCTAAATTCTTGAAATTACAATTATTTTGAATACATGAAATGTTTAATATTGATTGCATTTGTTTGCTATCTGAAATGAATAGGGTTAAGAGTAAAAAATATATGACTTATACAGAAATTAGGCTATATTTATTTTTCATGAAATAACAAAAGAATCCTATAACATTGTCAATACTATACAGTAAAGTTTTACTATGTTTAGATATAGAACATAATTGTAATCATAGCACTTACTGTAATTATTTGTCTAATCAATGGCAATCTGCCTATCTCTCATCTATCATTTAATTTGCTTCTCTATACTAGAGTACGATGCAAATAACAACATGTGGAAAAATATAGAGATGATTATCTAATTAGATCTTTAACAAAGCTTTATCATTCAGACTTAACCAAAGATCAGAAATAAATGCATTTACAAAACAGAGTTTGATGATTTCACTAAACAGAATTATTAAACTGTAAAGAAAATAGGAAACAACAAAACCTGGTTAATCTGTAAGGGAAACAAACAGCCCAAGGAGCCTATTCCACCCAACCAAGTACTTGCCTTAGGACCCCCGAGCTTGTTCACTGAACCACCATGAGGAAGAAACTTTAGAAGCTTAGGACCTCAACTTGCAGTATTAATAGTTATCCAGTCTTAAAGACTTAATAGTCAAGGGGACCTGCACCAACACCTCTGGTTCTCCTTCTCAGAATAATTTGCAGACTTACAGTTGCACTCTCACATAGCCTCCCTATTCGAATCTCTCAGTGATCACCTGATGCACATGAGGAATATTTCTGCAGAAAATATTGTGTAAGAGGTGCTTACTCAATTCGAATTTGCCTTATGTAGGCATCCTAGGCCTTTCAGTTGTTAACTGGTGATTAAATGAGCTGCTTGCTCACTCTCTCCACCTGGGGGATAATGCCACATTTGTAGGGGTAGTTGTACCATAACCAACAGCTAGTGGTGAAGTGCAATTGCTGCCATCTGTCCCATGCCTTCTAACAGCTTCCATTCCTCCTAGTGGGTCAGTGAACACTCATTTAACAGTTCCCTTGGGTGTTTGTCTCCTACTTTAATTTATTAAATAATAATAATTCAGTAATTACATTCATCCTTAACCAAACTTGGTCATAATTACAAAACTTTGTAATTAAAAATTAACATAAAGTATTTTTCCAATAATAATAATATTTTTAGAATTTGGGTAGGTGACATACACCCCCCCTTAAGTCTCAACATCGTCCTTGATGTTGGTTAATCACTCTCTAAGTGTTCCTGAAACAGAGTTGGGTATGCTGCCTACATACTACTCTCCAACTCCCAGGTTGCCTCTTCTGGGCTAAGGTGCTTCAATTGCACCTTCACTTGCCCAATGGTGCGATTTCAGAGCAGAGTTTTCCTCCTTTCGAGGATATAGTCCGGTTCCACCTGAAAATCTCCATCTTGTCCCACCTGTACATCATTCTAGTTTACAACATGAGTAGCATCGTGTACATACTTCTTTAAAAATAATATATGAAAAACATTATGTATTTTTAAATTTGGTGGAAAAGACAGTTGGTATGCCATTGGTCCAACCTTGGACAATATTTCGAAAGGACCACAATACCTGAGTGCCAACTTGGCACAGATTCCCAACTTCAATGAACTCTTTTTCGGTCTTACCTTGAGGAACACATGTTCACCAACCTAGAACTCTTTATGAGTCCTTTTTAGATCTGCTTGACTCTTTTGCCTATCTTGGGTAGCTTTTAAATTTCCTTGTACCTGTTTCACAATTAGTTCTAACTCCTGCAAGAATTCAGGTCCTAAAACAACTCTATTTATTGGGTCATTCCAAGAAACATGTGTATCAAATTTCCTACCGTAAGGAATTTCAAATGGGCTAAGTCTGGATGATGCATGATAATGGTTATTATATGCAAATTCTGCTAAGTGTAAGTAGTATTCCCACTTACCAGGCTGATCCTTAACATACATTATCAGTAAGTCTTCCAAAACTTGATTCACCCTTTCTGTCTGTCCATCCGTTTGTGGATGAAATGTTGTGCTGAAATTTAAGGTTGTATTCAACCCTTTAAATAAAGACCTCCAAAAGTTTCCAGTGAACTTAGAGTCACGGTCTGGAATTATCACTTTTGGTATACCATGTAGTCGAAAAATATGTTTCATGAAGATTTCTACAATGTCTGGAGCCTTATGAGTAGTCTTCACAGGTATAAAGTGTGTTGCTTTGCTCATCTTGTCTACTACCACCATGATAGAGTCATTTTGTTTCTGATTTTTGGGTAGTCCAGTAATAAAGTCTATGCTTATCAATTCCCATTTCCAACTCGGTATAGGTAATGGATGTAACAATCCGGTGGGATGTTGGTGTTCAACTTTCACTTTTTGACAATCCAAACATTTAGCTATGTACTCTGCTACTTCATCTTTCATTTTGGGCCAATAGTATTCTTTCCTTAGCATAGTAATGGTCTTCTGATAACCTGGATGGCCAGAGTAATGGCTTTTGTGCATCTCATTTAAAATTAGAATTTTTACCTTTGGTATGGTAGGTACATACAATCTATTTTTGTATAGCAATAGTCCATTTTCCTTCATTCTGAAATCTGCCATAGAATATTCAAAACTGTTATTTGCTGTCTTTTCCTTTAATTTTTTGTATTCTTCATCCGTTTCACTCCTTTCAAGGATCTGATTTTCTAAATCTGTTGAGTAAGTACTGATGGATGAAATAAAATTCACTTTTGTTTTACGACTCAATGCATCTGCAACCTTGTTCTCTTTCCCTTTAATATGCTAAATTTCGAAATCATATTCACTTAAGAAAGTTACCCATCTAGCTTGTCTAGCGTTCAGATTTGTCTGATCTAATAAATATTTCAGACCCATGTTGTCTGTCAATAAGGTAAATTTTATGCCAATAAAGTGGTGACGCCACATTTTTAAAGCATGAATTACTTCTAATAACTCTAAATCATAAGTAGAGTAATTCTTCTCATGTAATTTCAGCTTTCTTGATTTGTATGCCACAACATGCCCTTCTTATGTTAGGACTCCATTGAGTCTGTCATTATAAGCATCTGTGCAAACTATGAAATCTTTATTAGGATCTGCTATCCTTAGAATAGGTTCTGTAGTCAATAATTCCTTTAACTTCTTAAGACTGTCTGAACATTTCTGATCCCACACAAATTTATTCCCTTTCTTCTGCAAGGAGGTTATGGGGTTTGCAATCTTTGAAAAACCCTCTATAAATTTTCTGTAATATCCAATAATACCCATAAATGATCTTACATCCGACACATCCTTAGGAACCGGCCAATCATTAATGGCTTTTATCTTGTCGGGGTCAACCGAGATTCCTTCTTTAGAAATTATGTGTCCTAAATACTGAATTTTGTCCTTGTGGAAGTCACACTTACTAAACTTAGCGTATAGTTGATGATCTCTCAGAACTTGTAAGATAATCCGTAAATGTTCATCATGCTCTTCTTTGCTTTTAGAATACACTAAAATGTCATTTATAAACACAACAACAAACTTATCTAAGTATTTGTGCAGAGTATTGTTCATCAAACACATAAATACAGTCGGGACATTAGTCAAGCCAAATGGCATGACTACGAACTTGTAATGTCCATATCGAGTTCTAAAAGCTGTTTTGAAAATATCTTCATCCTTAAACCGTACTTGATGATATCCTGACCTTAGATCAATCTTTGAAAATATCGTTGCTCCTTGTAGCTGATCAAATAGATCGTCTATGCGGGGCAACGGATATCGATTTTTTATTGTCATCTTATTAAGCTGGCGATAGTCTATGCACAGTCTTAGGGTTCCATCTTTCTTCTTAACATATATAACAGGTGCTCCCCAAGGAGACACACTGGGTCTTATATAGTTCTTATCAATCAGTTCCTTCAACTGTGATTTCAATTCATTTAATTCCAGTATATTCATTCTGTATGGAGCTTTAGAATTTGGTACCGCTCCTGGTATTAACTCGATGGTAAAATCTAAATATCTTTTAGGATGTAATCCTCGAATCTCCTCAGGAAATACATCCTTGAAATCCTTTAGGATATGTATGCCTTCTAATTTCAGTTTTTCCTCTTTATAAATAAACTCATCATTTACTACATTTACTGCAAACAACTGACATCCTTTCCTAACTGCCCTCTTAACTTGCATGGCTGAAATTTGTCTAAGGGTTACCTTTCTTGGGATACCTTTTACTTCTACAGTTTTTCCTTCTTCATTTAAACACGTAAAACGTTTTTCATAACAGTTCAGAATGACATGATGGGCTTCTAACCAGTCCATTCCGATTATAATATCATAGGATCGTAAAGGTAAAATATTCAACTTGATTTGTGTCTTTAACTGATTCATGGATAAAGCACAACTTTCTATAAAATTTGATACTTTCCTTTTTGTTCCAATTGCTAGTCTAACTAACCAAGATTTACTGAACTTTTCTGTTTTCAATTTAAGACTTTCCACAATATCTGGTGATATATAAGTTAAGCTAGCACCTGGGTCAATTAAAACAATAACATGATGATTTTGTAGCATACCTTCAATCTCTACCATAGAGATTTGATGATCTGCTTGCCTGTTGTCGAGTGCTGCATTGATTCTAGGCATCTCCCTCACCACGTCTCCAATAGTAGGTTCAGTCTGAATAGAGTAAATGTTTTTAGCTGTCTGCTTCCTCTTGGGACATTCTGATGCATAGTGAGGACCTTGACACTCGAAACATTTGATGGGTGCCTTTTGTTCATTGGTCCTGGTATTATTGGGAGCATTTCTGGGTGCTGTAGAATTCTGCTATTGACTATTTCTGAAATTATTTCCTTGAAAATTCCGATTCTGAAAATTTTTCTTTTGGAAATCGGAATTCCCACTGAACCTGAAATTTTTCTTTTTCAGCTCAAAATTGCTGGGCTTATGACTTTTTCAGTTTGACATTCCTTCTCTTTTCTGATTAGTGTCATAACAGAAAATGGCCTTTCTCATAGCCTCTTCCAAGGTTTTTGGACTGTCATACTCGATTATGTCCTTAATATTGAAAGATAGACAGCTCAAGTATCTTTGAATCTTCGATTTTTCTTCCATGAGATATGGCACATATCTCAATAAGTTCAGAAATTTACTGTTCATTTCCTTCATATTCATACTTCCCAGCTTTAAATCGTAGAATTCTTTGGATTTTTCTTCATAGTATTGTTCAGATAAAAATTTCTTCTTGAAGTATCGTTTAAAAGTACTTTAGTTTACATCCTTATCCTTGATACCCTTTACTCTTTTGATGTCCTATCACCAAATATCCGCTTTTCCGGTCAAGTTATATATAACCATTTTTGCTTTCAAGGATTTTGAATAGTTATAAATCTGAAAATATTTTTTCATGTTGGACAGCCATGCTTCAGCTGTCTCGCCCTTCTCAGTTTCTCCATTGAATGTTGGAGGTCTAATCTTTTTGAACTCCCTAGAAATCTGTTCATACTCTTTATGGATTTTCTTCCTGGGTTTGTAATCTCCTTTACTACTATCGCTTGAGTAGTTACGTTTTTTTTACGTACTTCAATAGCATCTCCCGATGATGTTGAACTGCTATTCACATCATCGGTTTTCATTCTCTTACTTTTGTTCCCATGAGGAAGATCCTCAACCTTGGAGATATCTTCATTTCCTTTCTCCTGCTCAACAATTGGGCACTATTCAAACAACACTTGGTTTAACTCTTCTTGTGCCTTCAGAATTCTTTGATTGTCATGTTTCACAGATCTAATTTATGCCTTTAACTCCTGAAACACACGTAATAATTTTGAAAATTTTCATTCAATTCACCGTGGCCTTCTTCTGCATAGTGTTGTCCCGTGCTATGGCTATTTGGTTAAAATCCGTCTTTTAAATGTTTAGCTGAGTTCTCCATACCTATAACTTAAAACAATTTATGTATAACACAATAGTTTAAATTTTAATTAGTAAGATTTTCTGCTGTAATAAATTTTTTTGTGGCGTGTTCTTGGACCTTTTTCAAGCCTAGAGTTCGAACATGAGCTCTGATACCACATGTAACATCCTGAAAATACCAAAAAATAAATAAAATTATAATAGCAATAATTATCAGAATTATTTAATGTGGAACATATAAGCTAAATCGAAATCATAACTAAGATAAATTAATGACGATGACACATCATCATCCTCAGATAATATAGTTGTAATTTCTACTTCATGTATAAATGGATGTTAATCCTCTTTAACGAAAGATCTTTGTATGCTTACGTAAACAAGTATAGTTTACAAATTTGTTTAAGTTCTTGGTTACTATTACATGTTGATACAGTTTGTACTGCTTTAATATTCTTGATGGATTGCTGACAGTTTGTTTGTTTGTTAATGAAGGGGTCCTATGAGGCACCCTCGAGCTTACTTAGTTGCAAAAGCTAAGCTATTTGAAAATGTTTCTATGTGCAGACCGCAGGTAAGAGATCTACAAGACAACATAATATTTATAGTATTTGTATTTTTCAATTCATCGTCAATGTAAAATGCTAAGTACTTCTCTGTGACACCAGTGACTGGAGGTATGGATACTTGGTTCTAAATATAGTTTGTAAGTTGGCTTTCAAAACTCTTAAGTGCTATGAATTTATGTCGTCCATGTAATTGTTATACAGTTGGAATCATTATCAAAATAGTGATACCAAAATCTATTGACAATGCTATTTATAGAATTAATATTTGTTTTCTTTAAGCAAAACTTAGACTACTCTAAGTTTTGAATTTAACAATGAATACACAGTTAATCATATATAAAGCATAATGACTAGTATTTGTATTGAAAACGTAGCTTTAGAGTGTATCTCGTCAATGCTTAAACTATATTTATGATGATGCAAAAGTCTTTGTGTTACATGGCTAAACAAATGGAAATGATCGTAGTTATAGTATTTATGCTATAAGCTAGCATTATAAAACTTCATTCTAATGCCTATACAAAATTATAGGAATGAAATATAATTATGGGTGAATCCATAAAGATGGGTGTCTATTTTGGGGGGTCCCGTGAGAAAATAAATCTGCGTTTTTCATCTTTTCCAACTTTGGGCACATAAAAGTGATATTTTTGTTTGGAATTTCACTTTTCACTAAAAATAAAACTTTTAGAGAATTATGTTAACTTGCTATCTATATTTTTTTTCAATTTTTTATATTGATATTTGATATGTCGATTCGGCAAATGTTTGACAATGTGTTCTTATAAAATGAAAGGACTACAAAATAGCCATGTTTTGTTGCACACATAAAATCATTGTTAAACTTGTTTTTTTCAAAAAAAAAAAATGCTACGACAATCTACACACAATATACTACTGCATGAATATAAGTTTGTAACCAATGGATCTATATACTAATTATTATATTTTTTTGAATTCGATCAATGAGGAAACCTTGTCGATTTTCAACATATTTTTTGTCGCAAAACTTTTATTTCAACTGAATATAAAACTAAAAAATCTATGAATACCATTTTGAATTAGACACGCCAATTAACTGCACCATAGTTTTTTCAATTTTTTTGGTGGTGTATTTTTAAAGCTATGGATTTTTCATTTCACTACATTTTGAAAGAGATGAAACCAAACTCGACACATGTTAAGAAAAACAATAATTAAAAATATCAGATCTCACCTATACACAACAAAATATATATATTCGGAAAGTAGATTCAATAACAAAACTAATGGTATCAAGTCCGACATTCTCTTTGTAGTGTAAGAGTTTCTTTTTATCTTCTGAAAAAGGAGAAACCTGAAAACTGTGAGGAAACGTGAACTTTTCAGGTTTAAGAGGTTATTCGGCTAAATAAGTTTTTTCTGTAACGGAGACGTCACTTGCAGCAAAGATTATTCAGCCGAATAACCAAACCTAAAAAAAACTCGTTGGCCGGAAAAACAAAAAACGCCGTTGTCTAAACTTATATAAATAAAACTAAATACGTTCATTATTTTCGCACATTTTAATTTCACATATTTCTGGTCAGAATATTTTTGAAGGGGTTTTCTAAGGAGATTTTTTTTGCAAAGGGAGTTTTTCGTACAAGGTATTTTTCTTCCTATTTTTTTCCAATGGGTACATTGAAAGAGTTTTTTTCTAAGGCATTTTTGCAAAATGAGTTGTTATTCCAAGGTATTTTTGCACTTCTTATTTCTTTGCAATGGGTTTTTTCAAGGTGTTTTTTTTTCCAAAATGACGATTTTAAAGAGTTTTTATTTCAAAGTATTTTGTGTAAAAAAGTTTTTATTCCAAATTATTTTTTCAAAGGAGTTGTATTTCTTATTTTCCCAAGATATTTTTGCAAATGAGTTTATTTTTTTGAAATGGGTTTTTTCAAAGTATTTTTTTTTCTAGATATTTTTGCAAAAGACGTTTTTTTTACAAGTATTTTTCCAAGTGGTTTTTTCAGAAAATGTTTCTTTCCAAATGGTGCATTTACAGAGTTTTTATTCCAAGGTATTTTTGCAAATAAGCTTTTATTTCAAGCTATTTTTGCAAAGGAGATGTATTTTTCCTTCTTATTTCTTTGAAAGGGGTTTTTTCAAAGAGTTGTTCTCCCAAGTTATTTTTGCAAAAGAGTTATTTCTTTGCAAGGGTCTTTCCAAATAAATTTTTTTCCTAGGTATTTTTTCGAAGATGTTTTTTATCCAGTGGTTTTACAAAAAAGATTTCTTTAGAAGGTGTTCTTATTCTTTTCCAATGGATTTTTTCAAAGGTGATTTATTGTCAAGGAGTTCTTATTTCATTCAAAGAAGGTTCTTTTCAAAGGAAATTTGTTTCCGATTTTTTCTTAAAAAGACTCTTACAAGATTTTGATAAGGTGAAGTAAATTTCAGTTCATATGTTTATAAATTTCGTAACTGTTTTTAAATCTTAATTTTGTTTTTTTACTATAAAGTGATGATTCTTTAATTTATCATTTATAGATTAAACAATCATGGGCAGTGAGAGAAACTGTCAAAGAAAATATGATCGTAAACGTGATGATGATGATGATAATAGAGAAAAAAAAAACTTAAATATCATGCCAACAAAGCAAGCCTTGCAGAAACACAAGCTACAATTATTGAAGATACAAATACAGTTTTACATGATAATGTTGATGAAATGGAAATTGAAAATACAGTACAAGAAGAACAAATTGAAGTTGAAGAGACCATTGTTGAAGATGTAAATAGTGATTTACATACTAATGTCGATGAATTCAATATTGAAGATCAAGTTCAAGAACCAGAAATTGGACCAGGTATGTATATATCATGTATTTTCCAAATTCATTTTGTATAATGAATTGTATTTTTGGATACATGTTAAATTAAATTTAACTTGATGTATAGGTACTTTCACAATTGATGATGAAACATTAGAAAACGTTGATTGCAACAAATATGGAAAAAAATACCCATACATACTGCATGATATCGGGCTCAAAAATTTTATGATGATGTTCTGAAGAATTATTCAGTAACAGAACAAGCACAAATTTTGAGATGTTTATTAGTGACCAAGAATTTAGAAGATGCTACATCATTATTAGGTATTCACAAGGCGATCAAATAGTCGAAATTGAAACATAATGTGATAGAAAATATAGGTGATGCAATAAAAAAATTTGGAAAATCTAGGAAGAAATATATCAGTGCTGCACGAAGAGCAATTCATACAACAATTATTTCGGCTAGTACTAAACAAAAACGTTTGACAACACAACTAGCAAAAGCAGTTGGAACCTCAAGAAAGACATTATACAAACATAGCAAATTGAGAATGCAAATAGATGAAAATTATGAACTTGTTTGCTGGGAAATTATTTGTAGACAACCTTACAAAGATAGAATGGGAGCAGGTGTTAAAGATATTGTATGGGAATATTGATTGACACATGCTCGAGTTTCACCAAATTCAAGGGATGTGATACGACAAAGAGTATCACGAGGAGTATATGTAAGCAGTCCAAAACATATAATGGATATGACACAAGTACAATTGTTCAATAAATTCAAGGAAGATCATCGTGGAATTAATGTGTCAATCACTACATTTGTGCAACTAAAACCATGGTATGTTAGACCTATTACTATATGTTACACATGTTTTTGTTGTTAACATGTCTAATTTCAATTATATTACGACACCTTTCTTGAATTTGGTAAATTGTTTTGGACAAATTCATCACCTCCGCCCATAATATGTGAATTCATATCTCAAACCCTATGTGAGAGAAATCACGATGAAGTATTTTATAATAAGAAATGTGTCAATGGAAAACATTGTAATCATTGTGGAAATTTGGTTTTATTTCACAATAAATATTCTATCGATATTGATCACTCGCTGTCAAATGTAATCGTTGATTGGAGAAGATATGAATACATTACAAGTTCTAGTGATGCACATTCCAAAAGGATTGATTTGCGAGAAGATAAAATAGGTGTGACAGATTTTCTCAAGAAATTTGAAAGTGAAATTTATAAATACACCGAGCATTCACATAGAGCATCATGGCAAGACCTTCAATTCAAATAGTCTCATGAAAATTTTCCACTAGGAACAATTTTGTCAGTGGTTGATTTTGCAAAAAACTACACATTTGCTGCACAAAAAGAGATATAAAGTGAATACTATCATTCTGACCAAGTTTCGATATTTATCCATGTTTTATATAGACATTCTTAACAGGATGTTGATGGAATTGAAAACACGTGTGACAATCAAGATGTGATTAAAGAATATCACTTTTATATCAACGATGATCGTACACACGATACACATTTTGTTCAGCATTGTATTGAAAGTATTTTCTACGATTCACTAAAGAGACGTGACGTTAAATTCAATGAGCATTGGATATGGTCGGATGGATGTGCAGGACAATTTAAATCTTCACGATAATTTTATTGGTTATGTCGACTTCATAAAGCATTGAACATTAAACATCGCTGATTTTTTTTTGAAAATGGACATGGAAAAGGTGAACATGATGGTGCAGGAGCATGCGTAAAAAGAGCACTTTAAAGATGGAAAATGAACCATAGTTCTGCACGATTTCACTCAGCTACAGAGGTTGTCCAATGGTTTAAATCACATCTAAGCCAAGATTATAATCAACAATCAAAAGATGTGCACAGGTATGTACACAAATGTTTTAATTTATATTTTATTATCAATTTAAAAAAATGTACACTAACATCAAAATTTGTCATTTGTGTAGGTTTTTTTGGCTTATTGGGGTCCAAGATATAAATAAATCAATACAATACGATGCTAGCACCATACATGGCACTAGATATTTTCACTCTATTCAAACAAAATCCTTCGAAAACGTGTATGCATTTGACAGTAGAAAGCAATCATGCTTTTGTCATATTTGCACTGAAAATATTGAATCTACAGAAGTTTGTGAAAACATAACGAACAACTACGTAAAACATTGGAAACACACAGAGATTAATCCTAAAGGAAAAATGCCACTAGCAAGCATAGAAGCATTAGAATCAGAAGAAATCACAATATCATCTGATGGCGACAGAATTTTAGATATTGTTAGAGAAGGTAATGATCAAGTACAATTGTTTTGTCGATTGTTCATTCTTGTCCATCACCTTATACATGTATATTAGTCAATTTAATTGATTTAAAAATCCTAACGTCAATTGTAATTTGCACAGGGGATGTTTTTGCTGTGATTGCACTTATAGACAACAACGAAAATGTGAAGTATTATTTGATGCTATGCACTGAAGGAAATATGAAGTTATTGGAAGACTACAATGACAACGGATATACATATGAGAGAGGATTCATCATTTTAAAGGGCTATTTTTTTCAGCAGACCCATATGACTGAAAATTATGTCTACTTTCAAGATTATGAACTTGATGTATATGTTGTTAATATAGCCATTTAGTATGTGCATCTCGAATAAAATTGGTTCAAGTTTCATCGAAAAAATAATTAAAAAATAAAAAATAGAAACTGTCCAAATATGACCATGAACAGATAATTGAGGACGGCATTCCGTTGCAATGTTTTTAACTATATATATCAAAAATTAATAGATCGATGGTTTTGTCCATGTCATTGTCAAATGTTGTGTACAATATATTTTTTTCTTTCAATTATGTCTATGATCTTGAAAGGGAACTAGAATATAAGAGTTTAAATGATCGTATTCTAGTATGCTGAAATGAATTCAAAAATTATTTGGTAATGAAAACTTTAATGTGTAATTTCATCTTAATTCTGTCTAAAATACTTTATTCGGGTCCCCGTGTGTCTATTAGACCACTTAAGAGATGAGATAACAGATGTGGTTGTCCCCACTCTCCGCCCCGAATCATTACTTTAAAATATCACTTATGTAAGTTCACATAACTGATATCATGGCAAATGGAGACAACGATCATCTTGATTTTTAATCACAAGCAAGAATTCCAGGATTGTGAAGCTTATGCTAAATTAGAGGAATGATTATTTACAATAAATCGATGAAAATTTATCAAATTGTTGTCTAAAATCATTGCTCTAATTTAGCACAAGCTTCACAATCTTGTAATCTTTGCTTATGATTAAAAAACAAAAAATCGTTAAATCCCCATTTGCCATGATTTCAACTGCATAAAATGTACCTGAATATTGAAAATAAGAATCATTAATTGAAAATTGAAAATATGAATCAGTTATACAAATTTCAATTTATCATTTATATATAAAATTCAGCTTTATATTGAAACCAAAATTATATATATCAAACAAACATTCTTTCTTAACATTATATTGCACCTATCAAAACTTCCTAACATTCATTCTTACCATAACATTCATTCTTAACATATTCCTAACATTCCTATCAAAATTTGAACCTAACATTCATTTTTCAACTTCCTAACATTCATATTTCAATCAAAACTTCCTAACATTCCTGAACTTTGAACCTAACATTTATTTTAAAACTTTTTAACATTCATATTTCTATCAAAACTTCCTAACATTTCTAAACTTCTTAACATTCAAAGATAACAGTAATGTTCTTAACATTCAATCTTAACATTAATTCATTCTTAAAATTCCTATAAAAACCCAACATTCATTCATTCATTGCACCTATCATAACCTCCTTAACATTCATTCTTACCATAACATTCATATTTCAATCAAAACTTCCTAACATTCCTGAACTTTGAACCTATAATTCATTTTTAAACTTTCTAACATTCCTGAACTTTGAACCTAACATTCATTTTTAAACTTCCTAACATTCATATTTCTATCAAAACTTCCTAATATTCCTAAACTTCCTAACATTCAAAGACAACAATCATTCTTAACATTCAATCTTAACATTCATTCATTCTTAAAATTCCTATAAAAACCTAACATTCATTCATTCATTGCACCTAGATCATAACTTCCTTACCATTCATTCTTACCATAACATTCATTTTTAACATTTCCTAACGTTAGATTGCACCTATATCAAAATTTCCAAACATCAACTCTTAACATTCCATACATAAATTTAATAATACATACATTCATAAACATGCAAAAACATATTCTAAACTTTTAAATCACACCAAATATGCTATAATTAACAAAAAAAGTAGATCATTTAAAGCAAATACAGAATATGTAAGTTCAATGTACATGTATATAATTCTCAAAAAACGTTCATGAACATGTGAGTTCAATGTACATATGTATAGTCCAAAAATAAATCCCCTCGATGTCCAAAACAAAGTTACAATCTATATATCAACAAAAAAAGAAGATGTCCACCGTGCTATCCTCCACTAGGGCCTCCCCTTGGACTCAACCCACCCTGCAACATGTATAAAAGTAGATTATGAATATCATAAATTATTTAAACTAAATTCAAAAAGTTAAAATATTAAACTTATATATCAAAGAACAATTCAATTATTAACAAAATTACATCAAATTCTCTAAATGCATATCCACCACTATCCTCCAAATGAGTCTTCCTTTTGCCTCCAAAAGATTGAAGAGACCCAAGCTGCAACATGTATAAAATCAATTTATGAATCTCATAAATTACTTAAACAAATTTAAACTAAATAAAAAAAAATTAAAATATTAAACTTATATCAAAGCTCAATTCAAGTGTGAACAAAATTACCTCCGTGCCAATATCCGCTGCATTCAGTAAAGAACCTATATATCCCCCCTAAAATTTAAATTGTGTTAATAAATAAAACATAGTGCAAACAAAAAAAAATTAAGCAATTAACTTAAAATTGAAACAAAAAGATTAAAAACATTAGCTCACAATAGATGGTAAATCATTTAAAAAGTTCGTATCTAAAGAAACCTGCATGGATAAGTCAAATTAACAATAAGATGCATAGTTAAACTAAAATTCAAAAAACAGATAATATATCAAGTTCAAACATAATTCTAAATATGTAAATAATAAATATACCTCTCCAATATGCTCTACATTTTCACTAGTGGAAAGTCGAAAAGAATGTTTATTCATCATTCTGTAAAACTGCAACCAATAAACATTTATATAATGTATTTATTAATATACATCAAAAAAGACATAATATCATTCATATAATGTAACAAAAAGTTCAATTCAAAATGAATAAAATATTAAATAGATTGTTATATAATAATCAACAAACCTCCCCTAAACGCGATGTGTCATTGGATATAACATTTGATGCTATGTCACGACAAACCTTAGCATAAGCCCTGAGATCTCCAATGCTCATTCCATCTACCTCATCATCAATTTTCTAAACAAGCTTTTGACGAATAGTGGCACGATCCCTCTCTCGAACCAATCCCACATCTACTCCAACTAATTCTAACGATAAACCATCGCCAACAAAATCCCTTGCACTTGTCCCAAGTGTTCGAGTACACAGGGTACTACCAAAGGACCGAACACCAAGAGAAACCACTTCACACAAACAGATCACATATCAACACACAGAGTACTACCAAAGGACCGAACACCAAGAGTAACCACTTCACACAAACAGATCACAGATCAACACACCGATGTTTTGACATGGTTTAAACCCTCTTGAGGGAAACACTCCACGGCCCCGGCCAAATAGCTTCTGCGAGACAATTTATTATGAAAAGAAATAAAGTTACAAATGAGTTTCTCATAATCGATCAACTAAACAATGACCCTCCATGCTCTTTAAATAGAGATCATGGACCAATCAGGTGTTAAGCCACGGATCAAGGTTAGGTATGATCTAAGAGAAGTTGAGCCGTTGAATCACTCTATGTCGAGAACATATCGTGACCATCGGATTAAGTATTTACAAATGCATACTAAAGAAACACACTATCCCTAACGGATATATTACAAAAATTGATCTTAACTAACTCCTAAGTGTCTAAATATCCTAACATCCCCCCTTAAGAACAACTTGGGATAGGATTGAAGAATTTACAAAAGTGACACTATTAGGAGAAGGAAGGAGGCATTAGAGCCTATCCTCCCTTAATGACAAGTTCCTGAACTCCTAACATAGATCGAAGTTTAGAAAAATTCACTTCTGTAAGAGACTTGGTGAATATGTCTGCAACTTGATCATCTGTAGGGCAAAAGAGCACTTCAAGAACATGATCATGAACAATATTTCTGATGAAGTGCATATGTAGCTCAATGTGTTTGTTGCGTTGATGTAGAACTGGATCTTTGGCAAGCTTGATGACACTTTGATTGTCGCACCAAAGTGGAGTAGGCTGCTGCTGCTCGAATCCAAACTCTAAAGGGATCTGTCGAAGCCATAAAGCTTCCTGACTGGCATTAACTGCAGCTCGATATTCTGCTTCTGCTGAATAAAGAGCAAGAGCTTGTTGTTTCTTACAAACCCAAGTGATAGGTCCAGACCCCAGACTAAAAACATAACCTGCAGTAGACTTTCGATCATCAGGATCGCCGGCCCAATATGAATCAGTGAAACCAACCAACAAAGGTTTCCCCCCTATACTGTAATGAATCCCAAACTGAACTGTACCTCGAATATATCGAAGTATTCTTTTAGTTGCTTTCCAGTGACTTTCATTAGGTGTTTGCATATAACGGGAAACACGACCAACGGCAAAGGAAAGGTCAGGACGGGAATGAGTCAAGTGTAAGAGACTACCAACAAGCTGACGATACAAGCTGGCATCGATTTCAGGTGAAGTACAAGTGGCAGAAAGTTTGACTCCAGATTGGAAGGGAGAAGGGGCTGGTGTACAATCTTCCATGTGAAAGCGACGAAGAAGGTCATAAGCATACTTAGACTGAGAAAGAAAGATTCCTTCTTTGGTTTGCAGGACTTGGAGACCAAGAAAATAATGCAAATGTCCTAAGTCTGACATTTCAAAATTTTGTTTAAGACTGGATTTCACATGGGTTATAAGCTTAGGGTCACTACCAGTAAGAATAAGGTCATCAACATATAGAACAAGTATGATGATATGGTTTGCTACTTTCTTGGTATAGACATTGGGGTCAGAATGGCATCTAGAAAAACCAGTGTCAAGGAGAAAGTTATCCATTTTGGCATACCAAGCTCTAGGAGCTTGCTTAAGGCCATATAAGGATTTCTTAAGGTGACAGACAAGGCTATGTTAGATTTTCTGAATTTACTTCAATTTGATCTAGGATCTTAACTGAGAGAACAACATGTATAGCATATCTACAGCATATCAATCATGGATACAATAATGCAAGCACACAAGAGACACAAAGATTTACTTGGGGAAAACCATAAAGGTGAAAAACCCCAATAACTTCCTCAGAGATAGATATAGCAATGATACAACCAACCAAGAGAGATAGCCATAACCTAGCAGCAGATCCTCCTCCTCCATAAGTGCGCCACTCCTCCTTGAATGCATGTGTGAGAAGTGAGTGAGTAAATAGAGTGCCTCCCGCACTCTATTTATACTTGACTTGACTTGCCTTTTTTACCTAACTCATGTAGGCTCGAACTTAACCACATAACATAATGCTGACTGGGCCGACCCCCAATAGGGTGGTCTAATAACCCTTAGACCCACATGGCCGACCCCCAATAGGGTGGTCTAATAACCCTTCGACCCACATGACTTATACAGGGCAGACCCCAACAAGGTGGTCTAATAACCCATCAAGTATAAGTTACGACACTTACAATATAAATGACGACACTTCCGTATAGAGGAATAATACCATCTCTATAGGAGTACATACAACATATATGAAATACATTCCGAAGTTACATATACATCAACACTCCCTCTTAACTAGGAAGGTATTTCTCAGCACAGTTATTCTAGCACAAGTCATCTTCTCTGGATCATCGTCACTGGATAATCGTCATCGAGTCATCATCATCATCGTCACTGCTGCTGCTATATCAATCAATCTCTGAATCTACTCGTCATAGGAAGTTCTACAGAGCCAGTCCTTTTTCATACTGGATGTAGGCCCACCACCTGCAGGTCTTCGTCATCACTGGCCATACTGTGGAATCCTCAGGACTTTTACGTGCGTCACAAAACCTCGCAAGAGCATCCCAGGTTGTTACGAGCACACAGCTCTACCTATAGGATCTCCCAGGGAAACGAATTACAAGTGACCTCACCACAAAACCTCGCAAGAGCATCCGAGGCTGTTACAAGCACACAGCTCTACCTATAGGATCTCCCAGGGCAACGAATTACATGTGGTCATGGCAAAACCTCGCAAGAGCATCCCAGGACTGATTACGGGCACACAGCCCAACCTATCGGATCTCCCAGGGAAACGAATTACATGCCATAGGACAAAACCTCGCAAGAGCATCTGCCAGATATCCCAGGGCAACGAATTACATGCCATAGGCAAAACCTTGAAAGACTACCTGCAGATCTCCCAGGGCAACGAATTACATGTCCTCCCAGAGTAAAACCTCGAAAGAGCATTTTCCAGATGTCCCAGGGCAACGAATTACATGCCATAGGCAAAACCTCGCAAGACCATCTGCAAATCTCCCAGGGCAACGAATTACATGCTCATCTGCACAACCTGATCCACGGCCACAGAGTATCAACCTGATACTCACCATACATCATCCTGATGTATCCATGATCATCCTGATCATCATCACTGCAACGTCCTGCTGCATGTCATCTGGAGCAACATCCTGAAGCTCGTCATCTATGATCATCCTGATCATCACTGCAACATCCTGCTGCATGTCATCTGGAGCAACATCCTGAAGCTCGTCATCTATGATCATCCTGATCATCACTGCAACATCCTGCTGCATGTCATCTGGAGCAACATCCAGGAGCTTCACAGCTCCTCTCTGCACCATATCCCTGATATAGTGATATTTGATCTCTATGTGTTTCGACCTGTCATGAAACACTGGGTTCTCGGACAGCTTCACACAACTCTGGTTATCACAGAAGATACCAGTAGCCTCCAATGGGAGATCAAATAATTCAGACAGTAGCTTCCGTAGCCATACTGCCTCGCAACTAGCTGAACAGGCTGCAACATACTCTGCGTCAGCTGTACTCAGTGCTACGCAGGACTGCTTCCTGCTAAACCAAGAGATCACACCTGATCCCATACTGAAGCAACACTCAGATGTGCTCTTCCTATTTGCAGCACTGCTAGCCCAATCTGAATCAACATAACCCTGCTGGTTAAACTTTTGATTCACCTCATACCTGAGCCCATAATCCATTGTACTCTTTCGGTACCTCAGAACATGCTTTACAGCAACCAGGTGAACACTCCTCGGATCCGTCAGGAACGAGCTCAATGTGTTCACAGCAAGGCAAATGTCTGGTTTCGTGTTCGTCAGGTACATCAAGGACCCAATCATCTGGTGATACATAGAGACATCAATCGGCTCAGATGAAGCTTCAGATTTGATGCCATAGGTGTGGCCATGGCCTTGCAATCCATCATCCCGAACCTCTTTGGGATCTCTACTGCATACTTCCCTTGTCTAAGGAAGATTCTATCTGCACTCTGCCACACCTCCATGCCAAAAACAAATAGTGCATCATCCCCAAGTTCTTCATCTCGAACTCGGTAGTAAGCTTCCGCTGCGTGTCGGAAATCAATCTATCTTCACCATACCAAGTTCTGCACATATATGATTTCCTATCATGTGTCTCAGAACCAAGTGGCTGCTCTACATACACTTCTTCTTCAACTACACCATTCAAGGAAGCTGTCTTGAATCCATCTGGTGTATCTTCTATTTCATCACTTTTATATTTCTCAATGCTGCCCTCTGCAACATGCTTGATCTGATAGTTCCAATTGGAAGTCATAGCAAACTTCCCTTCATGTCTTGGGATTACATCCCAAACATCATTCTTCATGATCGACGGATCATGGCATTTCATTTCTTCATCCCAGATCCTGGGAACTTCAATATCTTCAATATCTTCAATAGATATCTTTGTTGCTGGAACAAAATGTTGTAGTTCTTCTCTTGTAGAAGATGGCATACGATCTTTCCTACACAACAATTTAAATTGCATGATTAGAAAACATCTCATAGTTTTCAGAACAAATTCTTACACATAAATAAATATGCCATACAGTCATGCAATTATCTTAGCCAATGCTTCAATACAACATTTATCCATATTCTGTAACTTTCTAGATTCCTTCCAATCTCTACCAGAACATTGTTAAGAGCGTGCACAACTCCCAACATGTCAGCAAAGAGGTTTCATTCTAGATAAGTAGCAATGGAATGTTGTACAGTGCCATAGGCCACTTACCCATGCATATTAGGAGTATACTGTTCATCAATGCAATTATTCTAATATGCATAATACACAACCTAATTCTAGGAACATCAGTATATACATTATTGAACAGTATTATTTAAGAAATGACAATTCAAATACTTATCTTTGTTTGTTCGTTGGGTGGACTCCCTCTGAGTCTTCGCTTCCTTGCAGGAGCTGCTGGAGTCCTAATCTGAAGTAGCTTCTTCTACACCTTTCTGTTGTGGGATGTAGAGATATGGTCAACTCCCTCTGAATATCTGCATCCTTGCATAAACCACTGGAGTGTACTCCCTCTTGATCTTTGCTTCCTGGATTACCTGTTCTTGAATCTCATATTCATCCTTGGTCCCTATGCATGCTTATTAGTATCATGAATGTGTTATCCTTGTGATCTCATATAAAATCATACATTCATTAGTATACTATTAAAACATAATAATCTCAAGCATGTATACTCATGATCATTTCAAAAATAAATAATAAGCATTATCATTCAAGGTTTATGTAGGATTCTTATGGTTAGTCAAATCATAAGAAGCATAACATGTCTAAACCTATAATTACTCAAACCTATGACTCTTTAGTTGAATCATCACTCAAGATAAGAGATATAATATGCATAAAACCTGTGATTATTCGAACCTATACCTTCATGATTCTTCTGGTTAGTCATATCATCAATTATGGTAAGAAACATAATATGCATACAACCATGATTATTCAAACCTATGACTTTATGAATAATCATTATCAACAATAGTATAAAATCCTAACACAAGGTAGGATTCTATCTTGATATAGGAAAAACATACCTGGATTAGCATGCTATCTATTTATGTCTAACATACTCACATGATGTCTTCTTGTTCTTCTTCAATGACTTGTGCTAGTAACCTGTATATCTCATAGGTTAACTATTACAAAACCAAGTTATACATACCTCGTAAATGGATCTTCTATGAGATCCATGACAATGGATGAATCTTTGTCCTCATGTTATCATGATCATATGTTCTTGGACCAGAACATGATTTGTCTTTCTTGGTGTACCTTTCATGTTAGTAGACAACATAAACCTCATACAACACCATAATGCATTAGTACAATCCTAACCAATGAATATATTCTATCATGCATTCATAATTTTGTTAAGGTGATAAATCTAAAATCAAAATTGTACTAACCGTAATAACATGAAGACAAACATACCATAAACTTAATCATGGAAAAATATCGAAACATACCTCGATGAGTCATACATGTCGAGATCGCTTGTAATCTTCTTATATAAGGCCTTAGCCTCATCTCCCTCTGAAACAGTAACTTCTTCACTCATGCAGATGATCAATCCATCTTCTTCTAGGATTAACCCAATCCACTTGATTTGCAAGAACTGGACCTTGAGCTGGATATGGGTTTGTCAGAGAAACCCCAAAAATTCAAACTTTGAATTTCAAACTTCTGACAGGATAGAAATATGTGCCATGATGAGCTGATCAAACTGGTATATTCAGAATTTGAAAACTGCAAAGTTTCACTCCTCAATTTTGCTTTTGAAACTTCTGGATTCACTGGACGTGACCCTGAACTGGAGTTTTATGAATCCCACTCTTCCGCCCAATCAAAATGTTTGATCCAAAGCTCTAAGATTCTATTTTTCTGAGGAGCTTCCAGCCGTGGTCACAGATTTCAAAAATTCCCATTTTTACAAAACCTAATTTTCCACTTTTCTGATCAAAGTCCCGAACTAGGGTCTAATCAAGCCCGGCCTTCTGCCCAACCAAAAATTCTGATCTTGGTCTCTAAATTTCTATTTTGATGAGTAGCATCCAGCCGTGGTCTTCGATTACAAAAATTCCAACTTTCTCCAAAGCCCTAAATTCCGGAAGCCATGAATGAAGGTACTAAAAAATAATTCTGTTTTGACAGAAATATGTACCTGATTGTTTCTGGCGTAACTCTGAACCTTTTGATCCACAAGGTCTAAAAAACATTTCTTGAGATAGCCTGACCTGTTATCTTTCCATCCTAACAGGTCTGACCTCAATTGGATTCTCTGAGAGAGAGTTATGCCAAATGTCGCAACGTGACCTGTTTTGGGATAAAACATAAGAGCGAACTTGTACGGTGTGCCACGTGTCACTGTTTGAACTTCGGCTTCTGAAAAAATTTCTTGAGATAGATCGGCCTGTTATCTTTCCATCCTAACAGGTCTGACCTCAATTGGACTCTCTGAGAGAGAGTTATGCCAAGTGTCGCAACATGACCTGTTTATGGGATAATACAGGAGAGCGAACTTGTACAGCATGCCACGTGTCACTGGTTAAACTTCGGCCTCTGAAAACATTTTCTAAGATAGTACAGACTGTGTACTACCTGTCACTTTTTACAAAATTTCATTTGGATCTTCCTAGCCCAAGATATGACCTTTTTCCCAAGGTCACCTGATTTTGACTCATTAAGGAAGAGGCAGAAACCCTATATTGTACAGATCATAAATCACAAAGTACAACGAATTAGAGCTTATCCTATGGACACAAGGTACCTGGAGATTTAATCTTCGTCTTGTAACAATTTCAGATCCGAAAACTTCGCCAAAACGGATTTATAGCGAAAGTGATACGATGATTGGTTTTTGCTATATCAAGCCCTAGCATCGTAAGTGCAACAAGTGTCATACATGCCATATCATGCCTTCTTTCAGGCTAGCTCTGATACCATGTTAGATTTTCTGAATTTACTTCAATTTGATCTAGGATCTTAACTGAGAGAACAACATGTATAGCATATCTACAGCATATCAATCATGGAGACAATAATGCAAGCACACAAGAGACACAAAGATTTACTTGGGGAAAACCATAAAGGTGAAAAACCCCAATAACTTCCTCAGAGATAGATAGAGCAATGATACAACCAACCAAGAGAGATAGCCATAACCTAGCAGCAGATCCTCCTCCTCCATAAGTGCGCCACTCCTCCTTGAGTGCATGTGTGAGAAGTGAGTGAGTAAATAGAGTGCCTCCCGCACTCTATTTATACTTGACTTGACTTGCCTTTTTTACCTAACTCATGTAGGCTCGAACTTAACCACATAACATAATGCTGACTGGGCCGACCCCCAATAGGGTGGTCTAATAACCCTTAGACCCACATGGCCGACCCCCAATAGGGTGGTCTAATAACCCTTCGACCCACATGACTTATACAGGGCCGACCCCAACAAGGTGGTCTAATAACCCATCAAGTATAAGTTACGACACTTACAATATAAATGACGACACTTCCGTATAGAGGAATAATACCATCTCTATAGGAGTACATACAACATATATGAAATACATTCCGAAGTTACATATACATCAACAGGCTAGAGTTATTCAGAACATATCCAAGAGGTTTTTCCATGTAAATTTCCTCCCGTAAATCACCATGTAAGAAGGCAGACTTGACATCCATTTGATGGACTTCCCAGTTATGTAAGGCTACAAGGGAAAGAACAAGGCAGATGGAGTTCATTTTTGCGACGGGAGCAAAGGTTTTATTGTAGTCAATACCTTCAACTTGGGAAAAACCTTTGGCAACTAACCTTGGCTTAAGTCTTTCAACACTTCCATCTGATGCATACTTAGTTCTATAGACCCATTTACATCTGACAAGTTTTCTTCCTTTTAGAATGTAAAATTAGTCACAGCAGATCTAATGAACAAGTAAATCAATCACAACAGATGAACATAGAAAATATGGTGCAAAACTGTGCAAAACATGCAGCAGTGCTCTCTATCCCAGAAAGGGTGAATGAATTACAATACAAACTGTCACAATGACTGAGCAATTCGAATTGCCTAAGGAGGTCATTCGAATCACTGAATGGAGTAGCTTGACTCTATCTAGGAGTCCTCATCAATCATCGGTGGTGCTCATCAATCACAACAACCAGTCATCCAGGTGTCAAACTGAGTCTAACTGAGTGTAATAAATGTAATTAAAGTGTGTAGCACTGATATAGGATCTGGAGGCTCAGTGGGGGCGCATGGGAGGCTAACTGAAGTCAGAACAAGTCACCTAATCAAACTGGAGGTCAAACGGAAGTGATACAGTCAGTCGGGAGTGAAACTAGCCTCAAATCAGGGAGAATCGGAGCTAACTGAATGTAACTGGAGTGGAACTGCAGTGGTAGGTGAACAAGTGCGCCCTTCTCTGGCAGTAGGTGAGAAGTGGGCGCCTTTCAGCTTAGGAGGGATAAAACTCTGTGGTAAGTGGCTCCCGGGTGCTAGAAGAAGGTGGATAAGGTGCTGGAGGCATCAAACTGGTGACTGGGATGCATGCCTGTGCATGCATATGCATGCAAACCCTAGATTCTGCATGAAAACCCTAATTTGCATGCAAGATCTTGAAAACGATGATGTGGATATCCGAACACCCCCCCTCAAGCTAGACTATGATGTGCCAATAAAAATAATGTGGGGCCCTGGTAACTAAGACCAAAGGTCACCCCAATACAATAATCCAAAAAATGCTGAAAATAAACTAAGTGAGGAAAGAGGGAAAACCCAGTGGGAAGAAAGCCCCCCCTCAAGCTAAAGCATAATAATGAATCAATCTGTCTCCACCATAATGGAACTCACCCCCAACAGTGAACGGAGGTAAGAGAACTTCTTCTCAGTGAAGCTCTTGGTGAAGATGTCTACAATTTGCTCATCAGTAGGGCAATATTGCAGAATGATAGTGCGGTCGTGCACCAACTGTCGAATGTAATGCATATGAATCTCAATGTGTTTGGTCCTCTGCCGCTGAACTGGATCTGTGGAGATCTTGATAGCACTTTGATTGTCACAAAATAGGACAGTCGAAGTAGTGCCACCAAAACCAAACTCGGAAAGAATACCCTGCAACCAAACTGCCTGAATGCAGGCATTGACTGCCCCTCGATACTCTGCCTCTGCTGAAGAAAGTGCAATGGCTGCTTGCTTTTTGCTGGACCAGCAAATAGCACCATGACCAATCATGAAAACATAACCGGAAGTGGACTTCCAATCAATGCTATCACCTTCCCAATCTGAATCAGTAAAACCAATGAAATCTAGCTCAGAATCTGCAGCATAGTGTATGCCAAACTGTTTTGTACCTTGCACATACTGCAAGATCCACTTGGCTGCTCGCCAATGAAGCTCATGTGGCTGCTGCATATATCTTGACACGGCACTCATGGCATATGAGATATCAGGCCGTGAATGTGTCAAATAAAGTAGTGAACCAATCAACTGTCGATACATACTGCAATCTGCAAGCGGTGTGGAATCTCCCTCCTCAAGACTGATTCCTGAGAGGAATGGAAACGGGGCTGCCTTACATTCAGCCATATTAAACTTCAATAACAGGTCGGAAGCATATTTTTGCTGAGATATAGTGATCCCATCAAAATTTTGAGCTATCTCCAAGCCCAAAAAGTGACTCAGCAAGCCCAAATCGCTCATGTCAAAAGCTAGATTAAGGCAGATTTTAGCTTGTTTATTGAAGTAAGTGTGCTACCAGTAATAAGCAGATCATCAACATAAAGTACAATAACCAACAAATTACCTTTAACTCGCTGAAGATACACATTCGGATCATATTTTCATCTTTGGAAATTCTGAGAAAGAAGGAAGGAGTCCATCTTTGCGTACCAAGCTCTTGGCGCCTGTTTTAACCCGTACAAAGATTTCTTCAATCTACAAACCAATGATGGATCTGATGTATAACCCTCTTGCTGCTGCATATAGACCTCTTCAGCAAGGTCTCCATGTAAAACTGCACTCTTCACATCCATATGGTGCACTTCCCAGTGCTTGGATGCGGCAATAGCTAAAACAAGGCGCATGGAATCCATCTTTGCAACCGGTGCAAAGGTCTCTGTGTAGTCCACTCCTTGGACTTGGGAAAAACTTTTTGCCACCAACCTTGCTTTATATTTGCTGATAGTGCCATCAGCAGCAACTTTAGTACGGTAGACCCATTTACACTTCACTAATTTTCTTCCAGGTGGAAGAGAAACTAGCTCCCATGTATTGTTCTTTTGAAGAGAACTGTACTCTTCGTCCATGGCACTTTTCCATCTCGGATCTCGATGGGATGAATAGTATGATGTAGGATATGAACTAGCCATCAAATAACAAATCTCAGGAAGAAATGGATCAGCAATAGAAAGAGCCATACCTGCTCTTTGAAAGTCTCCTCTTGTTCGTCTCGGATCAGCAGGATTTCCAAGACTAGAACCAGCAGATTGTAGAGTGTTTTGGGCCCACTTTGGTAACTGAGGAGGATCATAATGATCGGATTCCGAACCTGATATGTCATGATAATCATATGCTGCTACAATATCATAAATATCAGAACTCATACCTTCATTATCGCTGCTCGAATCTTCTTCTGGTGAAGGCGGTGAATCGGCAGTCTTTTCCTCGACTAGTTGCAATTCTTGAAGCGGTTCTTCAAACTGCACACTACGCTCTATGAATATCTTTTTATATCTGATATCCATGAGTTTATATGCTTTTGATTCTTCCCCATATCCTATCAATATGCACTCGATACTTTGTGGATCCAAAGCTCGTCTCTTCTCAGAAGGAATTCTAGCCCATGCAGTAGAGCCAAAAACTCTCAAATTTGACACATCCGGTTTGTGACCAAAGAATGCTTAAGGAGTCATACCTTTCACGGATGAATGTGGAACACGGTTCTGTATATATGCAGCAACATTGATTGCTTCAGCCCAAATATTTGCAGCCAAACCTTTCGATTCAATCATGCATGTAGCCATCTCTTTCAGTGACCGGTTTTTCCTTTCCGCTACACCGTTCTGCTGGGGTGTGTAGGGAACTGTATGTTGGATCTTGATTCCGCTTTGGGCACAAAGTTGCAGCAACTCAGACTTGATATATTCCCCACCATTATCAGATCTAAGAGCTTTGATCTTGCTTTCAGTGGTGGTCTCGACAGAAGCCTTAAAATCCTTGAATTTTCCAAGCACTTCTGACTTGTTTTTGAGAAAGAATACCCATGTAAAGCGGGAAAAATCGTCAATAAATGTCAAAACATACCTTGAACCATTTAATGACATATGGGGCAGCAGACCACTGATATCAGAATGGATCAATCCCAAAATAGTAGAGGCTCTGCTAGCCTTGCCGCGGTCGAATCTGTGCTCGGGGTGCTTCCCAATAATGCAACCGGTGCATATTCCCTTCGAGGAACGGAGTTGTGGAAGCCCATCTACCATGTATTTATTTGATAGCAGCAGCAAATACTTATAATTTAGATGTCCAAATCTTTCATGCCAAATCCTACTAACCTCATTACCATGTGTGCGAAGAGCAGTGGGCTTTGCAAGTGGAATAAAGTGCGAAAACTCATAACATTTTGCAGTGTGGTTTGCCTTTCCAACCGCAACTAGTCTTCCACTTTTGATATCAGAAATTTCAACTATATTAGGGATGAATGTGACTTGCTTTGGTTCACCAGTATGTGTCATTTGATACACAGAAAGGAGATTCGAAGCTAAGGAAGGCACATAGAGAACATTCTGAAAGCTTCCATGTTCTACATGAATCGTACCTTTGCCCTTTGAAGAAATTTTTGAGTCATCTCCCAAATGGATGGGGATGGAGCTGTTTGGATCGAATGAGGAAAAAGAATCAATATTTGCAGCCATATGATTTGATGCACCCGAATCTATCAAGAGAGTAGTGGGCTTCGAAACCGTTGCCATGAGTGCTTGTCCTCTTTCATGATCGTCATTCCGATCCTTCTTCCTTGCACCGTCAGGAAGGGTTATGTTGTTCTTTTCCAAAAGGAGGGCCATTTGATCTATAGTCTTCTTCATACATGAACTTTCGGGATGAAAGCCATGGTTACAATAAGTACATTTAGATTTTTGGTTACCTTCTTTGCCCTTTTGCTTGGATTTCGAACTGGATGGTGCATCCGTTTGCTTGCCTTTGTCTTTTTGCTTGTGAGGCTCGAATTTGGGCTTCTCCTTCTTTAGCTTTCCTTTACCATTCGATATCTTGGGTCCTTGAACAAATAGGGCTGAATATTTGGAGCTTATGGACCCCATTTGAATCAACTTGTCATGCTCTTTTGTAACGGACTCAATGAAGGCATTCAAGGTAGGCATCTTCCAATTCGGGGTAGTTAGCCAATCGGAATTGAAAGTAGAGACAAATACCGAATAATCTTTCCCAAGCTTGCTTAGAATGGAGAGGATCAACTGTTTATCCTCTTTGATAACACCACTGTTCTTCAATTGCAAGTTCAAGTTCTTGAATTTTGTGAAGAATTCATTATTGGTCTCGAAATTCTCAGGATTAAGGCCGATCAATTCATTCTCTAATTGAAAAGCCCTAAGCTCATCCTGCTTGCCGAATAGTGTTTCAAGTTGCTCCCATATGGCTTTTGGAGTCTTCAATCCGCTGAGATGGAAGTGAAGATCCTTGGAGATGGAGAGACAAAGAAGACCATAAGCTTCATCAAGCTTGTTTTAGTGTTTGGTTCGATCTGACACATTGTTTGGCTCCAATTCAAGACCAAGAGTGACTCGGTAGTAACCTTTTGAACGTAATATGATCTCCATATCATCTTTCCAATCAAAATAATTGAATGGGGTGAGGATAGGTTTTGAAGAAGCGTATTCCATTGCAAGGAGCGAGTCAACTGATGAAGAGGAAGCTTGCATGCAGACTATAGCGAATGCAATTGCTGTAGGGAAGCTTGCATGCAAAAGATAGCGAGTGCAATTGGAGGAGACAATAAACCTGCAAATCACATCAAAACAACCACAATAAGGTCGAACAATCCACCCTTTGAGAGTTGCATCACACCTGGGATTGGATTTCAAGCAATGTTGAATGGGTCCAATGTATCAGATCCAGGAATTATGTGGTAACTCAAGCTTCTGGAGTGGTATTGGAATATTTTTCAAGCTTTGCATGCACAGGAGCGAATGCCCTTGAGATATCTCATGCCAAACTTTTTTGCAATTTTTAGCAATTCAGTCAAATCTTCTTGTATAAACACCCGTAGAAAAGAGATCTTGTCCCTGCAATGGCTCTGATACCATGTAAAATTAGTCACAACAGATCTAATGAACAAGTAAATCAATCACAACAGATGAACATAGAAAATATGGTGCAAAACTGTGCAAAACATGCAGCAGTGCTCTCTATCCCAGAAAGGGTGAATGAATTACAATACAAACTGTCACAATGACTGAGCAATTCGAATTGCCTAAGGAGGTCATTCGAATCACTGAATGGAGTAGCTTGACTCTATCTAGGAGTCCTCATCAATCATCGGTGGTGCTCATCAATCACAACAACCAGTCATCCAGGTGTCAAACTGTGTCTAACTGAGTGTAATAAATGTAATTGAAGTGTGTAGCACTGATATAGGATCTGGAGGCTCAATGGGGGCGCATGGGAGGCTAACTGAAGTCAGAACAAGTCACCTAATCAAACTGGAGGTCAAACGGAAGTGATACAGTCAGTCGGGAGTGAAACTAGCCTCAAATCAGGGAGAATCGGAGCTAACTGAATGTAACTGGAGTGGAGCTGCAGTGGTAGGTGAACAAGTGCGCCCTTCTCTGGCAGTAGGTGAGAAGTGGATGCCTTTCAGCTTAGGAGGGATAAAACTCTGTGGTAAGTGGCTCCCGGGTGCTAGAAGAAGGTGGATAAGGTGCTGGAGGCATCAAACTGGTGACTGTGATGCATGCTTGTGCATGCAGATGCATGCAAACCCTAGATTCTGCATGCAAACCCTAATTTGCATGCAAGATCCTGAAAAAGATGATGTGGATATCCGAACATAGAAGAGGTACAAGATCCCAAGTATCGTTCACTACTAAGGAACGATATTCTTCATCCATGGCTGCATCCCAATCTGGATATCCTGAAGCTTCTGCAAAAGTTTTCGGATCATGATTCTCGAAAACTTGATCCAAAAGAGAAGAGGCTCACTGAAACTTAGAACGTGTTCGACGTTGATCTCTAGTATCACCGGCAAGATCACTAGCTGTTTCACATGTGGAACAGACCCATCGAGGAAGCATTTGTGCTGGTGCAACTGGAGGAACATGAGCAAGCAGAGGTGGATTTTCATCCTCACTGTCATCATTAGAAACTGGAGTTGGAAACCTGTCAAGGAAGTTGGAAGAAGAAGAAGAAGGCACAAACACCGAATCAGGCTCGCAGGCCAAAGATGGCACAATCACCGAGTTAGGCTCATAGGCCAAGAGATTTTCATCAAATTTAACATCTCTTCTAATGATTATATCAGGAGAATGTGGTTGAAGAAGTCTATAACCTTTTACATCTTTAGAATATCCAACAAATATGCACTTTTCACTTTTAGGCTGCAATGCTTTCCGTTTTTCATCTGGAATGTGAGTCCATGCTTCACTACCAAACACACGGAAGTGACTTACATCAGGTTTAGTTTTACTCCATGCTTCTTCCGGTGTTATACCTTGTAATGCTTTAGTGGGGGTACGATTAACTATGTAATTTGCACAATTAATGGCTTCAGCCCAAAATTGAAGACTCAGTCCCTTAGATTGGATCATACAATTAGCCATTTCTTTTAAAGTGCAGTTCTTCCGCTCAGCTACACCATTTTGTTGTGGTGTATATGGAACAGTGTGCTGTTTTTGGATGCCTTGTTCAATGCATAAAGTAGTGAACTTTTTGTTAACATATTCTCCTCTATTGTCAAATCTTAACTTAATAATTTGATGACCAGATTGTTTTTCAACAAGGGCCTTGTAGGCTAAGAACATGTTAAATACTTCGCTCTTAAGTTTTAGGAAATAAACCCAAGTGCATCTGGTGTAATCATCAATGAAAGTTAAGAAATATTTGAAATCAGAAAAGGAAGCAGATGGAAGAGGACCACACAAGTCACTATGCACAAGCTCCAAGGGAACCGAGGCATGCCAAGAGACACGTTTGTCAAAACTGTCCCAATGATGTTTTCCGAGTACACAACTGGAACAAACACCATCCCTGCAAGATACCATCGAAAGACCTGTCACCATATTGTCTTTACATAGTTGTTGCAATGAGCGATAATTTAAGTGACCAAATCGCTCGTGCCAAAGTTTGCTCAAGTTATCACTATGAACAACAAAAACTGAAGGGAAAGGTGATGACCCAAAGTTGTTAAACTTGTACAACCTGGTAATATCATCAACAATTCCGGTAGCTAGGACCTATTGAGGATCTTTAAAATCCTTGATTACAACTTGGTGAGGTGTAAAGGTCACAGTTTTATCTTCACTAGAATGAGTGATCTGATAGACCGATAACAAATTGCAGGAAATTCTTGGAATACATAGTACATCACTAAAATGACCATTATCTACTGGAACTATTCCAGTGCCTACAACACTTAGAGATCTATCATCACCAACAAATATTTGTTTGGTGTTACATTCATGCATAGTAGAAAAGATGGCTTGATCCTTAGCCATATGATAAGATGCTCCAGAATCAATGAGCCATTCATTTGAAGTAGAAGAAGAAGATGCATTATAAGAATAACCAAAAGCACAAAGTGCATGTCCATGAGAGGCAGATTTTGAAGGTGAATTTAGGCTGATGTGGTGCTTCTTCATTGCTGCTTCCAAGGCTGCCATCTTTTTGAAACACTTAGATTCATCATGATTATCTTTCCCGCAATAGTTGCAATGACAGCCAGTCTTCTTGCCTTTTGTCTTGGATCATTTGTCATTTTTTAAAGAATGAGCTGACTGAGAGGGTTTTGGACCCTTGTTTGACTTATTATTGCGAAAATTTTGTTTCTTGGGAGGCTTGGACTTTTATTTCTGTTGGGACAATAAGGCTTTTCCATATGTATTTACATTGTTGATTATTTCAAGATGAATGAGTTTATCTTGCTCTCTAATCAAGGAATCACAAAAGGATTCAAGACTAGGCTCTTGATAGCTAGCTGCATTCAAGGATTCTTTTATGGAGTAAAATGTAGATACAAAAACAGAATATGCAGGTCCAAGTTTGGAAAGAATATGATAAATGCATTGTTTGTCTTCCCTCTTAATCTTACATTCTGTACATAAGAGTTTAAGAGTTTTGTACTTAGATAAATAATTTTGAATGCATAAAAAGTCACTTGGATTTAAAGAAATCAACTCAGTTTTGAGTTGGTGACCTCGAATTTCATTGTGTTTACCAAACACAGATTCCAACTTGTCCCATGCAGCATCAGGTCCATCAATTCCAGATATATGGAATCGCAAATCAGTAGAGATTGACATCCCAATCAATCCACGAGCTTCGTCACATCTATTTTCCCATTTTATTTTCTTATCATCATCAGTGGGTTCTGTTTCTTTCCCTAAGGTAATTCTGAAAAGTCCCCTACTTCGTAGAACATCCTCCATACGAGATTTCCATGAGAAATAGTTGGAACTGTTAAGTAGAATATCACAAGGGGTGGCCATATTTGTAAATTAATGGTTGTAATAGTAGAAACCAATAGTCTGGATGTGAAGAGATCGAAAAAATAGGTGGTTTAAAAAAAAACGGCACTGAAAACTGACTCGGTATGATGAAGTTATGCTTGAACAAAGAAACTGTTGAAGATGTCTCCAATAGTGACGTGGCAGCTAGAGAATGTCCAGCAAAAAAAAAGAACCCCCCTCTTCCCAAGATGGACCTTTTGAAAATCACTTTACAAGAAAGTTTCTTTAAGTGAACCACTTTTGTAAAATAAGTGATTTCACTTTTACAATGATATTACTTTTAAACAGTGCAACAATAAAAAAAGAACTTAAGCGACTCACTTGTATTTTTATTTTTTATTATTTAAGTGAGATGCACTTTTACAATAAAGTAACTTGAAAATAGAAATTGTATGCACTTTTTCTTTTAAAAGTAACTTCCTAAGACTTGAACTCAAGGCCTAATAAGGAATAAAGCAACTTTGAACCAAGTGAGCTAGATTAAAAAGTATGTAAAATATGGGAATGAGGAAGGGGGCTTTTTTTTTTTACTCTTTTTGCTCGGTTTGCATGCTTTCCCTTTTTCCTGCAAAACACACCACAAATCGAAACAAAAAAAAAAATTCCTTACTTCTACAGTTAGATCTCGTTAGCTTTCCCGGAAAGTCTACGTTTTCTCTCTGTTTCTGATTTGCCGAGATCGCGCAAGGTGCACGGTAAAGAGCATATGCAGCCGAGAAAAACCCTTTTCCCTTTCTGTTTCTGATTTCCTGAGATCGCTCAAGGTGCACGGCAAAGAGAATATGCAGACGGGAAAGCAACAATCCGAACCCAAAAAAAATCTAACAGTAAAAAATGATAAAATATGATATTTTTTTCTTTTAAAAACAAAAAATAAAAAAATGCGTCACTGTAACATTATACCTTCAGATCTGATGAAATACGCGTTTCTGGAGCAACCGAGAACCATTTTCGATCAAAAGAAAACTATTTCTCAATGGAAACGATGCTCTAGACGCAATGGAACACCTCCCACAGCCCAGAAATGCACAGAAATACCAGAACCAGAAACTCTTTTGAGTTTCGGCAACAACAGTTCAAGATCTAGATCATAAGCGGAAGCGGCTCTTCATAAAAGATCTGATACCATGTTCGGGTACACAGGGTACTACCAAAGAACCGAACACCAAGAGAAAACACTTCACACAAACAGATCACAGATCAACACACAGGGTACAACTAAAGGACCGAACAACAAGAGCAACCACTTTACAAAAACAGATCACAGATCAACACACCGATGTTTTGACATGGTTTAAACCCTCTTGAGGGAAACACTCCATGGCCCCGGCCAAATAGCTTCTATGGGACAATTTATTATGCAAAGAAAGAAAGTTACAAATGAGCTTCTCATAATCAATCAACTAAACAATGACCCTCCATGCTATTTAAATAGAGATCATGGACCAATCGGGTGTTAAGCCACGGATCAAGGTTAGGTATGATCTAAGAGAAGTTGAGCCGTCGGATCACTCTATGTCGGGAACATATCGTGACCGTCAGATTAAGTATTTACAAATGCATACTAATGCATACTAAAGAAACACACTATCCCTAACGGATATATTACACAAGTTGATCTTAACTAACTCCTAAGTGTCTAAATATCCTAACACCAAGTTGGGATGTGGGCTCTATCTCTGATCTTAATGCCACAAGCCTGGGTGGGCGAGATATCTGGGGTGCAGGTCAAAGCGTTGTAGGGTCTCTAAGAGCACCTTTTCGATCATATATTTGACCCTTTCCAACTCCATAAAATTATGAATGTACATCAGTATAGTCTGGCTTCATATTTAAAAAAAGCTCCGCATAAAAAAATCTAGCAAAATATTGAGAAACTTCATCATTCCATGGAAACTGACCATAGGCTGTGAGGAACCGATCATATAGTAGATGTGCAAGATCAGGGTGCTTGAAATATTGCACTTTCAACATTTCTCGCTTTAGACCTTCTTTGAAGTTAAACATTGATTTGGCCTGTTCTTTTGTCATTCTCTCCTTCACAACAACCCACTTGTCTGGACCCATCACTTGTTCCCTTCGTCTTCGCATCAAATCAACAAAACCATTCATAGTTGGTCTGAGATTCTCATATGTCTCAATGAATTTTTGCAATGATCCCAAAACAATATCCAATATTTGTTTACTCTCTGGAGGGAGATCCATAGTAGACAAATCATTTTCCAACTTGCCATAGTGGGATCTACATCTTTCAAGAGTCATTTGATGATCACCACTTTCCCATGGAAGCTCCTTAGGTAAATCAGATGGATACATTGTAATGGGTGTACAACCCTCAGTTAGTTCAACATATTGCGTCCTAGCTCGACCATCATCACCATCTGTAGAATGACGAGCCTCTTGGGAACCTTGATCTGCACCCTCATCTGTCTCCCTTGCTCGCTTTGCCTCCCTCTCTGTAGAATTACAAGCATCTTCTGAACCATGCTCTGCTTCAAATAAAAACAAAGTTTTGTGTAAACATGTACATACTTTGTGTACACAAAAAAAAAATTGTATACATGTATTAAAAGATTGATGTTCATACCAACAGATGGTTTAGATCGGCATTCTCCCACAAAAGATAAAGGGGAATCATTTGTACCCCTTTCGCCTCGTCGATGATCACCTGAATGTGAACTATACAATAAACTTGAATCTCGAGGGGAAGTTGACAACCTTCGATTATCATTTGAAACACCAACTCCAGAATACTGTGAAGACTTCCTATGCTTTCGCCTCAAAGACTCCTCTCTTTCCATTTGATATAATGTCTACACTTACACAAATATCAACTCATTACATATTCAAATTCTACATGTTAATTCTACAAATTCGAAGACCTAGCTTCTAAAGAAACTAAGTTATGTAATAAGGACCTATATATACCTAATATCATCTAATAGTTCTTAAAATGAATATAGCTAATATTGTTGGATGTATAAGGAATTAATGTACCAATCTTCTAAGTGTTTTTGATATTTAAAATGAATAGAACCAATATAGTTAAATACTAAGTGAAGGGTTACATCTAGATATTAATTCTACAAATTCTAAGACCTAGCTGCTAAAGAAACTAAGTTATGTAATAAATACCTAAATATACCTAATATCATCTAATAGTTCTTAAAATGAGTATAGCTAATAAGGAATTAATGTGCCAATCTTCTAAGTGTTTTTTATGTTTAAAATGAATAGAACCAATATAGTTAAATACAAAGTGAAGGGTTACATTTCTTTATGTCAAAGAATGAGTTCATTAACATGTTAAGTTTTAATTAAAATCTTAAATTAATTACCTAATTAATATTTTAATAATTTAAACATAAATTATATCTACAACTATTTTCATTATTCCATAGAATCATTAAAAATTAACGATGCATGGTATTATTTTTCACAAGTTTGGCTATGTTTCCCAAATTTGCCATGTTGCACAATGGTCTTCAGTTTGGTACATAATACAATTGACTTTGTTGTTTTGGAAGGTCAGGGTTTTTTAAAAGTTTTCTATGTAGTAACTTTTGTTCTTTCTTATTACGTCTAAAGCAAAGTTTAGTCATGTCTAAAGTTTAGTTGTATCTAAAGTAAAGTTTAGTTGTGTCCAAAGTTTTGTTGTATCTAAAGTAAAGTTTAGTTGTGTCTAAAGTTTTGTTGTGTCTGTAGTTATGCATTAAAATGGTTTGTAATTAAACTAATATATTGATCTATGAACTCTGTCAATGTAGACAGAGTTCATGAACTCTGTCCATGTTGACAGAGTTCAACATGGAAGGGAAACCTATATATAAAGGGGAAATATCATTTGCAAATAGAATTACAGAACTACTTTTATTTTCATTTCTAATCACATAAGCAAAATCAATAGTTTAACAAGTTTAACAAACTAAAGACGACAAATATTTCTTTTTTTATATTTAAATTTAAATCAATTTCAAAATACGATTTGGACAGAATTCATAAACTTAAGTTAATCCAAATGGACTTAAGTTTATCAACTCTGTCCATTTACAAGGTTCATGGACAGAGTTCATGAACTTATGTACTTTTGAATAGAGTTCATTAACTCTGTCCAAATGTACATAAGTTCATGAACTCTGTCCATTTACAGAGTTTATGTACATAGTTCATGAACTCTGTCCAATTGGACAGAGTTCATGATCTCATTTATAGTACAAAATGAGACACATTCAAAATTCTTTTAATTAATACTTAATTCAATAATAATAAAAAAATTGGGTTTTGGCTTACCTGTTTAAATTTTAACTTCTTTGACCCAGCCGAACAGAACTTAGGCGAATTTGGAGAAACGAACCCAAGCACCAAAAAATAAAAATAGAACCTGCAATAACAATGCAACATTAATATAAAAAATTTCAAAAAATAAAATAAAATAAAAAAACACAAAAATATTTACCTCTGCGCAGACAAACCCGTGACGACAAGTCCACAACCACAACATCCCACTCCTATGCAAACGTCCACCGACGAAAACCCCACCAAAATGAACATCCACCAACGGGAACACCCCACCACAATGAACGTCTAGCAACACAAACTCTCCAAAAATACGAACGTCCGCCAACAGGCGAACACTCCAATAAGAAAACAACACCGAGATCACTCCACCAATAGATGTACAGATGACCATTACACCAACAAATGAGTACAACAACCAACCAACTCATATACCACTCTGCCACGACCAGACGCAGAAAAGAGGCACAAACGAGAGACACAGAGGGTGGCGGAGAAGTGAGACGCAGGGAGCGGTGAAGGGGGTGGTGGAGATCACCGATAGCCACTGCAGAGTGTCAAAACGGGTTGATGCAACAGACTGCGAGAAGGTTGGCGCGAACGGTTGCAGCAGGCGGCGAGGAGGTCGGCTAACAGAGTGGCGTGAAGGGTTGCATCAGGCTACTACAAGGTTGGCGTCGACGGGTCCGATAAGGCAGACACGGCCAGGTGGATAGACCAGTGGCAAGACGGGTGGCGCGAAGGCAGGGCCGGCAGTGGGTCTCAAAGCGGGGTCCACGAAAACCTGCTGGAAATGACGAAGAATGGCCGTGGCTGAGATTTTATGCAGAATAATTATTCGACCAAATAAGTATTCGGCCAAATAATTCTTTGGCCGAATAAATAAAAAATGCATGCATCTTTCCCGTCCGACTAAACCTTGCACACAAATCGAGGTCACCGTTATGTCTAACGGTGACCCATTAAACATTATTCAACCGAATATAGTAGAACTTATTCGGTCGAATAACTAACTTTATTCGGTCGAATAACTAAATTTATTCGGACGAATAAAGTTAGTTATTCGGCCGAATAAGTTCCGCTATGTCTCTTCAGCACCCGATTCTCACCAAAGTGTAACCCATCTTCGCGTTTCCACCCAAGGGTTTCGATCTTGTGACCTGTGAGAGGTAGTTTTCTAAATAGTTACAGGTATTGAACCTTTTGCATTTGAGATACGATATCCAAATAGTGACAGGGTTTCCTTTTTCCAGTGAAGCAGAAGTGTTTCGGACAGGGTTCGAATCTCCTACAGTTGATAATGATCTGCTGTGATAGCTTTAGGGTTGTTGTAGAATACCAACTTGCTTCGTCGTTTTGATAGTGTAATGGATCGATTCTTCGACATGACAAAATCAAAGGTAATAATAAAAAATTGTACAAATGTTGTAATACTTGATTCGAATGTTGCAAAATCTTGTTTTGACCCTTCAATGCATGTTTGGCAGGTACCCGTTAGAAAAGAGGTTGAGGGTTGAAGAAAAAAGAAAGTGGAAATACTACGGTTTTCCTGGTAAGCTCCGGTGGTTCACAAGAAACCTCGTAGGTTCGTAGCTTGGTGTTTTGCTGTAAGCCGAGAGTTGGAAACATTTCAGTGATGGCCGCCTGCGAAGCTTTTAGTTTGACTTGCTTCGATGTTAAAATGTAAGAGGTTTATCCTCCGTTCATTTAATGCTTGGCTTAGTAGGTTTTTGTTGTAGCAGTGTAAACGACTTCGAGTTGGTCTAAGCACCTTTGGTTTTATGAGGGCAAGGACCCAATGTGTTTTTGGAAGACTTAAATGGATAAATAATAGAGTCTCTGTCATGTTTTCACTATGTTGTTGAGCAATCTTTAATGGAGTTGTGTTCTTGTTTTTTCTTGCTTCTGAGCTATTGATTTTATTATACTGTAATAATACAGTCTTGTTTAAAAAGATATAAACAAAAGATCATTTTGAAAACTGTTGATTCGAGTTTGAAAATGAAACTATCTCAGGTCGAAAGTAAATGATTGCTTACTGTACTTCGTCAATAATGTCGATAGTTAAGGTTTTGGAAAAGTTATGAGATGAATTCGAATGTCAAAAGTTTCTGCAAAAGATAGTCCACAATGTCTAGTTTGAAACGTAAAAGTATTCTACCTGTACCTTTTGACTTCTATCTGTCTTGCATTAAGCTAATGGACCAGAAACTTAGCCTGTGTAAAAACAATTCCGATAGTGTAACTGTTTTCAAATGTTGAAATGTCTTCTACTAGGGTTATAAATTTTCAATGAACAATGATAAGGATTCGTGCTTTCTGCTGTGTGAAAAATTTTGTCTTAAGAAGGTTTCGAAATGTTAGCTAGGGTTTGAGAAAGAAATGTTTAAGATTCTCCATGAAAGGCTTGAGTAGAACAATGAAGGACTGTGTATTTAATTCTAGGTTTTGGAAATAAAATAGGGTTTGATACTATTTTGAGATATTCAAGATTGGAAACAAAAGTATAAGTAATGTAAAATAAAATATGAATATTTGTATTAGATTGATACAAAACTAATTATTGAAAATACATTTGTATTGAAAACAATCTATGACAAATATGAGAAAAGTGAAGAGTGTTTGCTCATAACAAAAATGGTATGGAAATAAATTGCAGCTGCTAAATTCTTGAAATTACAATTATTTTGAAAACATGAAATGTTTAATATTGATTGCATTTGTTTGCTATCTGAAATGAATAGGGTTAAGAGAAAAAGATATATGACTTATACAAAAATTAGGCTATATTTATTTTTCATGAAATAAAAAAAGAATCCTATAACACTGTCGATACTATACAGTAAATTTTTACTATATTTAGATATAGAATAGAATTGTAATCATAGCACTTACTGTAATTATTTGTCTAATCAATGGCACTCTGCCTATCTCTCATCTATCATTTAATTTGCTTCTCTATACTAGAGTACGATGCAAATAACATCATGTGGAAAAATATAGAGATGATTATCTAATCAGATCTTTAACAAAGCTTTATCATTCAGACTTAAACAAAGATTGGAAATAAATACATTTACAAAACAGAGTTTGATGATTTCACTAAACAGAATTATTAAACTGTAAACAAAATAGGAAACAACAAAACTTGGTTAATCTGTAAGGGAAACAAACAGCCCAAGGAGCATGTTCCACCCAACCAATTCTTGAAGGCAGCCAAGTACCTGCCTTAGGACCCCCAAGCCTGTTCATTGAACCACCAGGAGGAAAAAGCTTTAGAAGCTTAGGACCTCAACTTGCAGTAGTAATAGTTATCCAGTCTTAAAGACTTAGCAATCAAGGGGACCTGCACGAGCACCTCTGGTTCTCCTTCTCAGAATAATTTGCAGACTTATAGTTGCACTCTCACATAGCCTCCCTATTCGAATCTCTCAGTGATCACATGATGCACATGAGGAATATTTCTGCAGAAAATATTGTGTAAGAGCTGCCTGCTCAATTCGAATTTTCCTTATGTAGGATGCCTAGGCCTTTCAGTTGTTAACTGGTCATTAAATGAGATGCCTGCTCACTCCCTCCACCAGGGGGATAATGCCACATTTGTAGGGGTAGTTGTCCCATAACCAACAGCTAGTGGTGAAGTGCAATTGCTGCCATCTATCTCATGCCTTCTAACAACTTCCATTCCTCCTAGTGGGTTAGTGAACACTCATTTAATAGTTCCCTTGGGTGTTTGTCTCCTACTTTAATTTATTAAATAATAATAATTCAGTAATTACATTCATCCTTGACCAAACTTGGTCATAATTACAAAAATTTGTAATTAAAAATTAACATAAAGTATTTTGCCAATAATAATAATATTTTCAGAATTTGGGTAGGTGAGAGGGGAGGGGGGGAAGATGTCAGATTTCCATTATAACAATGAAATAGTACAAGCCATTACTTCAATCACTACCAGGAATCTTTCAAAAGCCAAATACCGGTTCATTCTACTCTTGCACACCAATAATCCCACTGCAACTGAATGTAGTCACGTATCAAATCACTTGAGGGTAGTTATCTCAACAATCATGGAGTTGGTGGTGATTATCAATAGGGATTATTGATATGAATGGGATGTATGGGTGTAGTGAATCGTGATTCCTCCACCATAATATTATTGCAATGGTGTTCCATTACTTGGTACATCTTATCTCCTTGGAGATAGTTGGAGATTTTCTCCAACTAGTTATCAAAGTTACAACTGAGCCAAACCATTTGAAAAACTTCCATAACTCTCTAAATTTCAAATTTTTATTATTTTTTCATGAAATTTTGAGGCATTTGCACCTTTCTTAAGGGAAACATGTGAATGGTTTATGCTTTGCTAGTGTGACGGGTGCAAATTAGCAATTTTGGTTGCAACTTTGTGGAATTAATGGGAAAAGGGGCCGAGATCTTGCTTTTAATGGTTAATGACATCATTATGAGTCAAATCATAGGCTCTTCCATCTTTTAGTGTCCTTTTTTTGTGAAATATCAATGATACACACGTGTCATCTTTTGAACTGTTGTCACTCACAAAGAAGCGTTGATTTTAGATATAATATATTCCCCCTAATGCACAAGGAAGGAAGGAAGGGAAGATGATGGCTAAAATAATTATAATAACCAATAGAGTCGGATGTGGTGTTATAAAGGCTGAGATTCCCGATCATTAGTTCCAATAGGTACCTGAAATAGAGAAACAAATATCAAACACATATTTCTCTAAGATGGATATATCCATGCTCAAAGTGTGATAGAACATGGCTTCGCAATAGTATACATTGTGAATCCATGCCATGACATATAGATGATGTAGTGATCATGGACACAAAATAATACACACGAGATATATATAGAAGTGGGTCATGGCCATGAAGATGATACCCAATGGATCCATGCAAATCAGGAAATCATATCCATAAACAGATACACAGTGGATCTATGTCTCAACATCCATGAGGAGGACGAATTGTAGTTGAGGTGAGTGATATCGGTTCTCCCAATAGTACCAATTTCATATGATGTTTGGTATAGTCTTGCGCATCTTGAAAAATTACCAAAATGTGGAGATATTACTATTGGACCATCCAAACCATTGAGAGGTATGAGTCCTACCCATATTAATAGATGATCTAAATTTGAACATAAAGGACATCGTTTGATTACCATTCAATGATATTTTATACCATTAGAAAACATGAGGAAACACATCGATGATGATAATGGGGACCAACGTACCTAGTACATACTAGCAAGTGTGAATAGATGTCTTGGAGTCAAACATTTGTAGAATCTATCAGGAAGGAGACATTAATGTATTCCCACTACCCAATAGTGAGGGAACCTTTCATTAATGACAATAAGACCTAAGGTACTAACAAGACTCTAGATCCCATTCCTAGAGCATGATGTGTTGAATTTGATGGGAAGATATCCATTCAAATGGAGGAATTAAGGCATCCTCCGTCAACCAACATGAGGAAATATCATGGACTGATTTGTCTTGCAAAAGGGTATGGGACAATGTTTTTCTGAATGGAGCACCGAGTACATCTATCCCATGTACCATATGTGAATATTACATGAAATATATCCCCTGAGAAACAACCAATAATGAAAATGGAATCCAAGGAACAACATGAATCACAAAATGTGAATAGATTTATTGATGTCAAACATTATGGGAAACCACTTGATCAATGATCAATGATGAGTTGTCATCTATTGAATGTAATGGTAACTATTGTTGGGCCATGGAATTGTCATTATTTTACACTATATTTTCCCTACTTTTAATCCCTTATTGCCCTTTATTGTTTTCCCATAGCCTTCCATTAGCCCATTTTAATGTTTATATCTCGGTTTTAGGATTAACGTATTTTCCATTGCATTTATTTAGTATTTCATGTGAATTATAATTATATATTGGGAAAATAACATATTTTTCATTTATCTTTGAAACATGGATGAGTTTGATGATTTTGCAGAACCAGTTTCAGGACAATTGTTGTTACTTCATGACAGTTGATGATACAATGCTACTATGGGATATCCATGAAGTGAGTACTTGATATTTTTCATATGAGGAATTATTAAATTAATATCAACCTATCCTAAAAATATCTCAAAAACCCAGATCGTACTTTTTGATAAATTGGTGTTTTACTGCTGCTGAAACATTTATGTATAGATTTGTTTATCCAGGAAAATCCATCTTCAACCATCAAGATTTTTCATAGATTTGGATCATTACCAATCATTTTGCTTAAGGAGAGAATCTTGGAACCATGGATACGATTAGTTTGATTGGTTTTGAGAAGATATTGGAAAATATTTGAGTTGATTTTTAGTTGCTAATTATTAGCAATTTGTTGTAACTTCATGAGAAAATTTTGGATCTACATTTATTATTTGTTATGGAAAACTCATGTATAAATAAGAGCTCCTTCTCCATTCCAAGGGGGGAACTCTTAGAGAAACAAGTCCAATTTGTGATGGAATAAGAATTATATTTTTTTTTTAATTTCTTTTGTAATGTAGATTGTAATTCTTTAATGTATTTCTCATTTGTTGATGTAGATTGTAGTTCTTTCACTTTCATAATTTGTAATTAGACTAACTCCTTATTGTTTATAATAGAATGTATTTTCTTTTGATTCATTGATTTTTGTAGATGTTTTTTTAATCTGATTTCTTTAATTATGCAAGTGTGTTAGATTCATAGAATAACAAGGTTGCAACCATAGTGTGCAAGTGTGAGTGTAATTTACTTTCCGCAAGTGTGATTTACGTTCTCGTAAGTGTGATTTACTTTTATGCAAGTGTGAGTGTGTTTATTTCTGCAAATGTGTTTTATGAAAGAGTGTTCAATCAACGCATGATGGTAAGGGTTCATAGCAGCTACTTGAGTGGAGACTCCTCGTGTTCTCCTTTCCAACTGTGAAGATATATTTCATCTTACTTTTCTGTAAGAGTGTATTGGTTTATTTTACTACAATGCATATTAGATTACGAATGCTAGAAGAGGAAATTGTGGCCTTCATAGATTTTGCATGATAACCTTGAAATAAACAAGTGTTACTTTGGATTGATAAATTATGTTGTGAATTGATTTTTTTAATAAGCAATTAATCCTCCCAACAATTATCAATGATGTTGAGCCCAGAATTGGCCCTTTTTGACCATCATTTATCATCTTCCCTTCCCTTGTCTTACACCAATTACCTTGGCAATTCAACTTATTGTCCTTATCTATTCCCCAAATTACCAAGGTATGGCCGATTATTGTTTTATTGTGTTAATACTTATGATTGTGATGATTAAAGCTGTGCATCTCTTAATCTGTGCTAACATGATGCGATTTATGAAGGTAGTAAGACAATAGACTGCAGGAAGATCGGAGCTGAACAAGTCATGAAGGAACGTTCATCGCTTGTGGAAGGTTCCTTGGGGCTCAAATCGTCAATCAAGGCACAGTCGTGGCAGGGCAGCTGTAACAGAAGAACTATCTTAAGTATGTCGCTGCTCAAATCCAGCTGTGAGCTGGAAGGACCGTCACTCTTGGGATAATTAATACTTCTCTCATATTTGGATATTTCAGTTCTGCCACGCATTGTAACAGCTAGATTATTTAGGGCGCCTGAAGATCAGAGATCTTCATGGCTGCCCAATTATAGGTTTAGATGTTGCAAATTGTATGTATAAATATGGGGAATTGCCTCGACCAAGGGGTTGGACAACAATTAATTAATTTATCTTGTATTAGCAGTCAAGCCGAAACTGTGTACTCATTCTTCTGTTAATATAAGGAGTTACTTCTGAGTTAAAGAGAGTGTTGTTCAACCAGCGTCTCTGTGTGAAGACTGGGCCCGTCTTCCACAGAGATTGCTGTGTTAATTTAGGATTTCATCTTTCTTGTTGTGTGATGCTTTGTCTTTCTTTTGTACACAGCAGCAATATTTATTGTGTGGATTTCTTAGTAACGATTATATTTCCGTGAGATTGGTGAATGGTATCAAATAACAGTCGACTGAGTCAGGTTTGTTTTACACACTTCAATTTATGTTCACACTGCCGTGTTCATCCTACAGCTGAAACGTAATCCCAGGAGCTCTTACAATTTAGCTTTCCTGTTATGTGTTGATTGATTTATATTCTTCAATTCAGTTTCTTAGAACAGTTGTTTCAATCTCCTTCATTAAAATTCTAGAGTAATGTGCAGGTCATGCTTTATGATTCCCAGCTTGATTAGATTAGACAGTTGATTATTTTAGAATGCGGATGAGATTTCCTTCTTGCAATTGTTGATTAGATCTGATACCATTTCTCTTTGATGCATAATAGAAAAGAATTGTAGTATAGCAGTTAGAAGGCAATTGGGATTGCAGAGATTCTTTGGATGAATATGGATGATAGAAGATAAAAGTATTCACTTCTAATGGTTTTGTGTTTAAGCATATATTGTGCACTTGTCCTTTGAAATAAAAAGACTTTCTCGGGTTGACAATAAATTTCATACGCTCTGTGTGTTTGATATTTAATTATCTGCAATTAGAGTGCTTGACATTTTGGCGCCGTTGCCGGGGAAGGATGAAAACTAAACACTAGCCATTAGTTGATCTGATAATTGCTTTTAGTCAGTCTTTTGGTTGATTTTGAAATGATCTGCTTCGCATGAATACGAGGGGGGTAAAACGCGATCACCTCCCGACCCCCAAAACCCCACAAATTACTAACAGTACAGGTGGTTCGGGTCGTGGTCGAGGTCCACCGCTGGGCAGAAGAACATTCATTGACGACCTTGTTGACAAAACTGATTCAGCTGTCAGATCTCGTCAATAGGGGACTCCTATCAAAAGAGGCCCTGCTGATCCTGGAGCGTTAGCATCAGGATCTACAGTGAAAGATACAGGAGCAGCTGTGATTCCTGCATATACTCCTGCTAAAGAAGTAACAGCTGATTCAGCTGTTACAACCGAAGAATACGCAGCTGTTGCAACCGAAGAATACGCAGCTGTTACAACCGAAGAATACGCAGTTGTTTCAACTGAGGTAAAGAACAAAGGAACAAACGAAGGAGAAGATACAGAAGAAAAGATGAGTAATAGACATGAGAACGAAGAGGAAGAAGCAGTGGTACAATACCATCATGAAGATAATTCCCCGCCAGAGACTATGGCTACATTGCAATTCCCAATACAGCAGCTAGAGGGGACAGCTCCTATGAAAAATATCTCACCGTCGGTGTTACCCCGCTTCCATGGCAGGGCGGCAGAGGATCCAGACGAATTCCTGTTTGAATTCGATATCCTCTGTCGCAGCTATGATTATGTCACAGATGCTCAAAAGTTGAAGCTTTTTCCTGCCACCCTGAAGGACAATGCATTACGATGGTTCATGAGCCTCGGGGGAGGAACTGTTGCTAATTGGAATAAGATGAAGCAAGTATTCCTGGAAAAATATCAAGAATATTGTAACACCAGGGACAAAAGGGAGGAGTTATTCAAGATGGTACAGAAGGAGGATGAAAGTTTGGAGGATTTTGTGGAGAGGTTGCTGTACAATGTGCAGAGAGCTGGACAGACGAACATGGGACTAGATGTGCTTAAGATAATCCTGCTTCGAGGAATCAGGGACGATTGTTTAGACATGCTAAATTTATTAGGAAAGGGGGATATCTCTAAAGAATCTTTTGAGACAATTGTGGAATTATGTAAGAGATATTCCAGGGGATCTTCTAGGCATAATAAGCAGCATAAACGAGATAACCCGGAACGTGATGTCTTCGACAGAACTCAGAAGTCATCCAATGGGGGAGCTACACGTGCAGAGATAGGCAATCTTCTTGAAAACTTTAAAACAGAAATGACGAGCTCTATCTCTTCAGAGATTGACGTCTTGAAGGCCAAGCAAAGACAGGCAGTGGAGGATCTCACACTAGGGGTGTTTTGTCCCCGATGTAGAAAGACTCATCCACTGAAAGAATGCCCTCTTGACAAAGTACAAGTGTGTCAGCTGTGCGAGCTGAATCATGATATGAAAGAATGCCCCACGTTGCCCCAAGTGAAGGCTGTTCTGCAGGCATCAACTCCAGAGGTGGATTCAGCCTACTTCATTGCACAGAAGAAACCCTGGCAGCCCCGGAATCAAGGTATGTCTCCCGACTCATTTCCATTTTTGAGTAATTTGAATAATTGGAATACTAATATGCAAAATGTGAATACACAATTCCCTTCAAATTATGCTCAGTGGAATTCCCCTCAACCTGCGATGCAAGGTTATAATTCATGGAGTCCTTGGACACAGCCTCCACACCAACCTACTTCATGGTCTCCTGGATGGAGGAACTTCCATCCTGGGAACCAGTTTCCTCAACCACCTCCACCTCAACAGTTACCGTATCCTCCATATCCTCAATTTCATCAATATCCTCAATACCCGCCTCAGCAGTCGCAGCTGCAGCTGCAAAATAATCCTGTGCCTAACATACCAATACGGCCTCAGCTGCCTGCCCAACCTAACCCTAACCCAAATAATAAAACAGTCCAGCAATTGGAAGCTCTCAATATGCCGGCCTACTCTCTCTCCCCTGTACCTTGTAATGATATTCGCTTACGGTCTGGAAAGATAGTAGAACGTGTAACTGCAGAAAATATTCCACCAACTGTGTATGACAAAGGAGAGAGTTCCCAGCATCCATTTGATCCGGTTCCTATCACTGAAGATGCTGAGCATCCCTCAGATGGGAGGGCTGAAACATTAAACGATGAAGTGGATAACACGCAGCCTACCCAGTTGGTAAGGCAACCACCTTACCCTGAGAGATTGATGCTGCCACAAAGAGGGGGGCAACCTCAGTTCAATCTCTTAGGAGAATTGAAGAACCTTTATGTTAAGATTCCCCTTTTACAAGCTCTTCAAGATGTACCTATCTATGCTAGAACTGTTCGGGACCTGTGCACTAAAAGACCGGGAAGGAAACCCAGAGATCCTCCTACTGTTCATGTTATAGGGAATTTATCCGCTTTAATGACTGGAAAAACCCCTATAACCAAGTATGAGGATCCCGGCAATCCTACTGTCACTGTACACATAGGACAAACACAGATACCCAACGTACTAGTAGATTTAGGAGCTGCGATCAATGTTATAACAATGGAGACTGTAAAGAAGCTCGGATTCACCAATATTAGACCGAACCCTACTATCTTAGAATTGGCAGACAGATCCACTATCAGACCCGAAGGGATTTTGGACGACCTTGTTATTTTAGTAGACTCATGGGAATACCCTGCCGACTTTCTGGTATTACAACCAAAATCACAACTGGGGGGACATCCATTGATTCTGGGGAGGCCCTGGTTGGCTACAGCTGATGCTTGCATCAGCTGTCGATCAGGATCTATGACTATATCTGATGGCATGGAAATCAAAAACCTCACCCTGTACCCTCCAGCACGGCCGAGTCTAGAAACTGAAACCTCCCTTTGGATAGAACAGGAAGAAGAGGAAGATGTTCAGCCATTACTAACAATAGGGAAGGCACTAACCTTCAAAAATGAAACAGAAGACGATGCCATTAATAATTTCATTAGCGAACCTGCTTCAGTAGACAAGGAAGTTTATCAACTCCTGAACAGTACCCTCGGTAAATAAGAACAAGAACAGCTTACGGAGGAAGCACTAGCCAATGACACAAACATAATCCCAGTATTGAAAAACTCGAAAAGCATTCCTATTGAGGTAGAGCCTGGGAGAACTTTGAACATCAATCCTGGTCTCTCCTCAGAAGAACAAAAGCGCCTAACCAATCTCTTGAAGGAACGTAAGGGGGCATTCGCCTGGGAGTATACAGACATGAAGGGTATTCCCTCTAGTCTGTGCACCCATCATATTTATATTAAAAATGACTCACGGCCTGTATGTCAACCCCAACGACGCATGAACCCCAATCTGAGGGATATAGTGAAGGAAGAAATCCAGAAACTCTTGGAAGCAGGATTCATCTATCCTATCTCAGACAGTGAGTGGGTTTCCCCACTTGTAATTGTACCCAAGAAAAATGGTAAATGGAGAGTCTGTGTCGATTATAGGGAGCTGAACAAAGCTACACAAAAGGATCATTTTCCTCTGCCCTTTATTGACCAGGTACTTGATACCCTATCTGGGAAGAAGTTATTCTCCTTCCTGGATGGGTTCAGTGGGTACAATCAAATTCAGATTGCTCCAGAGGATCAGGATAAGACCACCTTCACTTGCCCTTGGGGAACGTTCGCCTACAGGGTGCTTCCCTTTGGATTGTGCAATGCACCTGCAACGTTCCAAAGAGCTGTGATTGGCATATTTTCTGAATTGGTTAATGATAGCATGGAAGTTTTTATGGATGATTTTACTCCTTATGGCAGGGATTTTGAGGAAGCACTGGAAAATTTGAAGAAAGTTTTAATTCACTGTGAACAGGCTCGCCTCTCACTAAGCACTGAAAAATGCCACATGATGATGAGTGAGGGAGTGGTATTAGGACATTTCATCTCTACTGATGGTATTCAAGTGGATCCTTCAAAAATTAAGGTGATAAAGAATATACCAACTCCTTCAACTCAGAAAGAGGTGCGAAGTTTTCTGGGACATGCTGGGTATTACAGGAGATTTATAGAAAACTTCTCCAAACTTGCTTCTCCCTTGTTTTCATTATTAATGAAGGACGCACAGTTTGTATGGAGTACAGCATGCCAGACAGCATTTGATAAGCTTAAAGAGAAACTGTCCACAGCCCCTATTTTGAGGGGACCTAATTGGACCATACCTTTCCACATTTCTTCAGATGCTTCTGATACCGCCATTGGAGCAGTACTAGGACAGCAAGATGGTCAAGTACCTTATGCTATTTATTATGTTAGTAAAAACTTAGCCCCTGCTGAACTAAACTACACTGTTACGGAGAAAGAATTCCTTGCTATTGTTTATTCTATTAATAAGTTTCGGCATTACATTACTGGGTATCCTACATTTGTGCATACTGACCACTCTGCCATTAAGTATTTAATGAATAAACCTGTCACTAATGCCAGAGTAACCAGGTGGCTTTTATTATTACAGGAATTTGATATTACTATTATAGATAAACCTGGAAAAGAAAATGTTGTTGCTGATTTTTTATCACGATTTACTAACAGTGATGACAGTTCACCTGTTGAGGATGCTTTCCCGGATGAACATTTATTCGCACTCTCAGCTCATTCACCCTGGTATGCAGACGTTGCTAATTATTTGGCTGCAGGGAAGCTTCCGCCACATATGTCTAAACGAGAGAAAAGAAAAATTATTCAGCAAAGTGCCAGGTATTGTTGGCTCAAAGGCCATCTCTTTTACACAGGACCTGATCTTGAAATTAGAAGATGTGTAAGGGAAGATGAGATCTTTCATATACTGAAGGCCTGTCACGATGAACCTTGCGGAGGACACTTTGCAGACAAAAGAACAGGGCATAAGGCATTGTGGATGGGCTATTATTGGCCGACACTGTTCAGAGATGCTAAAAGATATGTTCAGTCCTGTGACAGCTGCCAAAGGATGGGCCAACCTAATAAGACAGATCAGATGCCTTTACAGCCCCAAGTGGTACTAGAACCGTTTGATAGATGGGCATTGGACTTCGTTGGTCCTATCAACCCTCCTTCCAAACAGAAGGTTTACATCCTGGTGTGTACAGATTACATGACTAAGTGGGTAGAAGCTATAGCTTTGGCCAAGGCAAATGACCAGGCGGTGATTGATTTCCTGTACAGTGAAGTTTTTACCCGGTTTGGGGTACCAAAGGAAGTAGTTACCGATGGGGGACCACAATTTATTTCACACCAATTTGAATCCTTGCTTCGGAAGTATCATGTGCAGCACAAGATAGCTTCACCCTATCATCCCCAGGCCAATGGTCAGGTGGAAAGCACTAATAAAGTTATTGAAGCAATCCTTACTAAAACAGTTAAAAGCCATCGAAGGGATTGGGCTGACAGACTTCCAGAAGCACTGTGGGCATATCGCACGACTTGGCGCAACACCACGGGCTTTTCTCCCTATGATCTGGTGTATGGTAAGAGTGCCATCTTTCCAATTGAATTTGAGATCAAGACCCTGAAAACAGCCATTGAAATGAACCTGGATGTAACAGAAGCCCAGAAAAGAAGATTGAATCAATTAAATGAATTGGATGAGAAACGGTTAGCTGCGGTAGACCAGACTGTGCTGCTTCAGCAACAGAGATCTAATTGGCATGACCGATTCATCAAAAAGAAAATCTTCCGTGAAGGAGACTGGGCACTATTATACGACTCCAGATTCAAGAAGGATTTCAAAGGGAAATTACGCACAAGATGGCTGGGTCCATATTTGGTTGACAGGGTATTTGACAACGGCACTGTTCGCCTGGTCACCATTGATGAAAACCGTATACCATTACTTGCTAATGGCCACAGACTGCGACTGTATCAGAAGCCCATTTCGAAAGATGCATTCATTTCACAGATTGCTGCTGATCCAAACTACCAATTGGCACCAGAGCAGGAACATTTCTCTACCTTTGCCAAATCTTAAACTGAAAATTATATTTGCTGTACATAAATAATTTCTTGCTGTAGCGTATAGTTATCGTTTTCTTTCTCTTTGCATTTGATCTCTTTGCTTGCTGTTGTCTTTTAAAAAATTTTCAGGGAAGCGCCAGGAGAACGATCAGTTTGGGCCCGTAATGAAAATCTCCCTGTGCTGTCCTTGTGTTAAAAAAAAAAAAAAAAAAAAAAAAAAAAATTTGGCAGCTGCAACATATTTTTCGGCAGCTGCAACATATTTTCCGGCAGCTGCAACATTTTGTCCGGCAGCTGTTTATCCTTTTCCGGTAACCATATTCTCCTTTTCCCGGTAGCCATAATGCTCTTTTTCCGACAGCCGTCCACTTTCCTAGCGGCTGCAACATCGGCGGCTGCAACATTAGCGGCTGCAACATCGGCGGCTGCAACATTAGCGGCTGCAACATCGGCGGCTGCAACTCCAGTTTCCGTGGCTGCCACCTCATCGTCCCCATGGTTTCCACCTCATTCACCAACTATTGCCACCTCACCTCCCACGGCTGCCATCTCATTTTCCGCAGCTGCCACTCCATTTACCAGCCACGGCCATTTCACTTCCCGGTAGCCGTAATGTCCTTTTTCCGTCCGCCGTCAAAGCTTTTCCAACAGCTGCAACTCCGGCAGCTGCAATTTCGGCGGCTGTAACTTCGGCGGCTGCAACATCTTTTTCCCGCAGCCGCCACATCATTTCCCGGCTGCCACCTTATTTCTCGGCGGCTGTAACTTCGGCGGTTGCAACATCTTTTTCCCGCAGCCGCCACATCATTTCCCGGCTGCCACATTATTTCCCGACGGCTGCCACCTCATTGACCAAGTCACCTCCACATCAGCGGCTGCGACATATTTCCCATAGTCGTAAAATCTTTTCCCGCCAGCTGTAAGTTTTTTTTTTTTTTTTTTTTTTTTTTTCCCGCCGCCGTAAAATTTTCCCGTGACAGCCGTAATTTTCCCTGATATCGTAAATCTTTTTCCGGCTGCCGCGAATTCTTTTCCGGTGGCTGTAACTTCTTTCCTGCCAGCTGCAACAAGCTTTTTCATCGGCCGTGTGATCATTTCTTTGGCAACTTGCAGTGGTAACTCCCGTGTTAACAGAAGGATTGTTCAACCTGCTAATTATGATGCTGATTTATCCCAGTCCTGCCGGCGAACTCATCATTTTAACCCAGAGGATGCGACGCCTTGTGTTTTACCGGCGAAGGAAATCAGTGCCTTATCCGAGTCATCATGATCCCACGTCTGACTGTGCACGCGTTCGGCTCCGTGACGTCACCAACTCCATGCTCCACCAGTTTCCGCAGCCTTCCGACGCACAGTTTTATGAGGAATGGCTTTCATTTATCACGTGATTAAGTATTGATATCATTTAAACGAGATTGGTCGTACCTTCACTCGCACCACCATTTATATCTGATTAAACCTTTCCCTCGTACGACGTAATAATAATAACTGCCACCCTCCCCAATTCGGCATGAAAATTTTAAACTCTTCTCTGCGCTTAACTTTCCGAATTAGTTCATTCGCTCAACGTCTCCGCTCAACGATTCGTGCATTCTCTGCGCTGCAACTTCCATTCTGGATCCTGTACTCTGTCGAACAGCAGTTTCATCTTGCAGCCAGGACCATGGGCATTCCAGTTCGCCATGAACCTTTTAATACCTGGGAACTTAGACGGAATCTGCAGGTTCTAGCCATTTTTCAAGCTGCTGGCTGGGTCGAGTTCTTTGAACGATTGGACGGATTCGATCGGGACGCAGCCCTGCAATTCGCCTTGAATCTTACTAAAACACACTCCACGGTGTGGGGGTTGTGTATAGATGTTTCGGAGGTCATTATATCCGAGGTTACAGCTATCCCGTTGGTGGGAAAACCTTGGTTTAACCGTCGAGTTCCTGCAACAGTTGCATGGGAAGAATTTTTACTTCCAGGGGAGCAAGTTGAAGCATCCAGGAGAGGGATTGCATTGAAGTCACTGCCGCAGCCATGGGACCAGGTCGCTATCTTCCTCAAGAAATACATAACTTGCGAAGGTAGATACCAAACTGTGTACAACTCTGAACTTCCTTTGCTTTCTCATCTCCGTCATGGCATTTTGTTGAATATTCCATTTTATCTATTGCACGACTTGCGTCATATGGCAACATTTGTTCAGTCTGCAAAGCACCCACTGTCCTCCCTCACCCACCATGGCCTTATTAAGTTAATTATTGTAAGAACCCTGGCCCAACATAATATAACATGGGAGCAATTCATTACCCGACCACAGCAGCCTGTTCCCTTGAGGGTCATTCCATTACAGCAATTACCGGTTCCGCCACAACAGGAGGACCGGAGTTCCTCCAGTGAAGTTGGGGGGAGGGATGCAACGGAAGAAGAACAACAGGGGGCACAGGCAGGACCATCCGGGAGGGATGAAACGGAAGAAGAACAACAGGGGGCACAGGCAGGACCATCAGGGGTTGACAAAACCACAGAGGAAGAACAACCCGAGGCACAGGCAGAGCCATTTGAGGTGTATGAATCCCCAGCACAAGTAGAACCAGTGGGGGATGACACTGCATTTGAAAGAGAGCGAGGGGAAGCACAAACAGAGCTGTCAGGTGACAATGTAGATGAAACCCTCGTGGAAAACCTAGATAACAGGGCAGCTCCGGCAGCAGAAGGTGAAATTGGAGCAGCATCAAATGCTGCGACAATGGAACCTGAAGATGACGGAGCCAGAGCAATGGAAGAAGATATTGAGCTGGTCACAATCGAGTCTTCACCGGAGTGGGTAGGAGGAGGAGCTGTGATTGAAGAAGAACAGCATGGGGGGCAGGGAAATATTCCTTTAACTTCAGTTTTGCCTCCCTATATTCCAGCTCCACGAGAAGAAACACTACAAAAAGGAAAGTCACAAAAGAAAACGCCACAGAAAAGGAAGAGGGCCACCAATGAGTTTGATTTAGTGGCACCAATCAGAAGGAAACGAACTCGGTCAATCACAGCAGCAGAGGCAGCTAGAACAAAATGGGCAACCTTAGAAACACAAGTTGAACCCCCAATCCTTACACCAAAACTGAGGGATGCCCCACAAGGACCAGCGGAGGAAGAACCTGGAGTTGAGGGACTCTTGTATGAAAATGCAATGCTGAAAGAGGACCTCCAAGCACTTAGAAGGGAGCTGGAAACATGGAAGGAAGTCTGCAGAAAGCAGGGTGGAAGAAAGATGTATACATTAATAGAGGCTGCAGACCAAGTGGAGGAATCAGCTTCTGCTGGAGCTGGAGAAAAGGATGAGCGAATACTCTGCCCCACCTGTGGGGAGATCTTTGAGGAAGCAGGCCATAAAATTTTACGTAGCACCTATTCAGCACAACAGCCTGTAGCCACAGAAGGGAAAGCAGTGGAGAAAGAGGATGCTGCAACACAAGAACCAGCACCTTTAAACATCCTTGCTGCAGCTGCTACTTCCCATGATGCAGAAGTTATAGAACAGATGGGAGAAGAACAGGGAGTGGAGGATGCCCTGGAAATTTATGAGGAATGTATGGCAATCCCAAATTGCTCCCACAACACAGAAATCATAGAACAGATGGGAGAAGAACGGGAAATGAGGGATGCTCTGGAGCTTATAAAAGAATATAGTGAGACTCCAGAATGTTCCCTTGATACAGAGATCATGGAGCCGAAGGATACTTTGGAGGATAGTGAAGAATTTTGTGCTGTAACCCCAGAACGTTCCCAGGACACAATAATTTTAGAAGAAGAAACGGAAAGGCGGGACAGTGATAAGTTGGAACAGGATGCTGCAACACAAGAACCAGCAACCCTGAATAGAACTGTCCAACCGGCTGAGCAGACAGTAGAAGAAGCTGGGACAGAGGATACTTTGGCATTCAATGATGAACTCTGGGTTGTAACCCCAGAGAGCTCCCATGATACAGAACTCATAGAAGAGGAGCTGCAGCAGAGGAAGGATGAAGAGGTAAGCCAGGATGTTGTTACACAAGAACCAACATCCTTGGAGGCTGCGACAAAAACTCCTGAATTGCAGCTGGGAGATAACCTGGGAGTGGATATCATCCCTGACACACAGTGGAGTGACAATGAACAGGTACAGACACCATGCTCAGGTGACACTGAAATCCTGGAGGAGGAGCTGCAAATTGAAAAGGATATTCAGTCTCAGCAGCAGAATGACAAAGAAGACACTGCTACACAAGAACCAGTGTCTCCAAAAGCAATAAAGGTAGCTGCTGAAGATGGGTTAAAGGATGTTGCTGTTACACAAGAACCAGCAACTCTCCTGTTAACATTAAACGCGCTGGAGGACACTGTCCCACAAGAACCAGTGCTTCCACCTCCTACAGGTGTCATTGAGTTGGATTCAGATTGAGGGTGTCTTTTCAACTTCCCCAGGCATCGCATAAGAGAACTACAGAAAGATTCCCACCACACCAAGTGCATTCTCAGATATCAGCAAGTAGTAGTGGAAGGGAAAATAGTGAAGTTGGAAGATGCCGGGTTGCTCACAGAGGCTTTTCAAAAAGGTAGATGAGGTGCCTGATTTACCTACATTCCTTCCTCTCTCCTGGATAGAGCTCAGTTCAAGATTCAGATGCAGGTTGTTGCATGAGGACATGCAACAGGGTAGTTGGGGGGAGATGTTGAGCCCAGAATTGGCCCTTTTTGACCATCATTTATCATCTTCCCTTCCCTTGTCTTACACCAATTACCTTGGCAATTCAACTTATTGTCCTTATCTATTCCCCAAATTACCAAGGTATGGCCGATTATTGTTTTATTGTGTTAATACTTATGATTGTGATGATTAAAGCTGTGCATCTCTTAATCTGTGCTAACATGATGCGATTTATGAAGGTAGTAAGACAATAGACTGCAGGAAGATCGGAGCTGAACAAGTCATGAAGGAACGTTCATCGCTTGTGGAAGGTTCCTTGGGGCTCAAATCGTCAATCAAGGCACAGTCGTGGCAGGGCAGCTGTAACAGAAGAACTATCTTAAGTATGTCGCTGCTCAAATCCAGCTGTGAGCTGGAAGGACCGTCACTCTTGGGATAATTAATACTTCTCTCATATTTGGATATTTCAGTTCTGCCACGCATTGTAACAGCTAGATTATTTAGGGCGCCTGAAGATCAGAGATCTTCATGGCTGCCCAATTATAGGTTTAGATGTTGCAAATTGTATGTATAAATATGGGGAATTGCCTCGACCAAGGGGTTGGACAGCAATTAATTAATTTATCTTGTATTAGCAGTCAAGCCGAAACTGTGTACTCATTCTTCTGTTAATATAAGGAGTTACTTCTGAGTTAAAGAGAGTGTTGTTCAACCAGCGTCTCTATGTGAAGACTGGGCCCGTCTTCCACAGAGATTGCTGTGTTAATTTAGGATTTCATCTTTCTTGTTGTGTGATGCTTTGTCTTTCTTTTGTACACAGCAGCAATATTTATTGTGTGGATTTCTTAGTAACGATTATATTTCCGTGAGATTGGTGAATGGTATCAAATAACAGTCGACTGAGTCAGGTTTGTTTTACACACTTCAATTTCTGTTCACACTGCCGTGTTCATCCTACAGCTGAAACGTAATCCCAGGAGCTCTTACAATTTAGCTTTCCTGTTATGTGTTGATTGATTTATATTCTGCAATTCAGTTTCTTAGAACAGTTGTTTCAATCTCCTTCATTAAAATTCTAGAGTAATGTGCAGGTCATGCTTTATGATTCCCAGCTTGATTAGATTAGACAGTTGATTATTTTAGAATGCGGATGAGATTTCCTTCTTGCAATTGTTGATTAGATCTGATACCATTTCTCTTTGATGCATAATAGAAAAGAATTGTAGTATAGCAGTTAGAAGGCAATTGGGATTGCAGAGATTCTTTGGATGAATATGGATGATAGAAGATAAAAGTATTCACTTCTAATGGTTTTGTGTTTAAGCATATATTGTGCACTTGTCCTTTGAAATAAAAAGACTTTCTCGGGTTGACAATAAATTTCATACGCTCTGTGTGTTTGATATTTAATTATCTGCAATTAGAGTGCTTGACAAATGATATAAACAAGGATATGGTGCTATCAATCTAGGTTAATTCCTCATAGCCGATGAGTTATCATCGATGAGACACAACCCACTAGTGAAAAAGTCAATGGGGACCTTCCACACCAATATGCATCCAAACACTGGTTTCAAACATACATGAGGACAAGAAACTGAGATAAGGGAATGGCCGACACACGAGGTCAAGGAAAGTGCAGAATGGCTAACATAGGCTAGGATTATCCTTGAATAGTGAGCATAATACAATAGTGACTTAGGAAAATTTTGGCACAAAGGGATCAACGATATAAATCCACAATGCAAGAGACATTAATATATTCTCCATATGATTGGAAGAGTAATCAATTGGAGGAGTAACAACTCTAAGATAATGACTTAAATCCTAAGGTCGAAACTAGAACCTAACTTGCTCAAAGACTCAAGACTTGTACTTTGTTTAAGGATGACTTGATTTACTACCACTAATTAACAAATATTTGAGATATCACCCCCCCTCTCTCTTTTATAATATTTGATTGTTAGTGTCTTTTTCATATTGTAAATATTGAAAAAGAATAAAATATTTCTATAGTACATTGGAGAATACGAGCATCACATGGCATGCAACTACATTCCAAGTGCATGAAACATACCTATGCAAAAAAAGAAAATTAAAAAATGAGATGTGTAGGATGTGGGCATGTTAGGAACCCATGTCTTTACTTTGTTAGTATGTTGTTGTTGGACACATATGCTTTGTAAGTCATCCCATAGTATTTGTTGATCAATAGTTTGTGTTATTGTTGTTGGAGCATATGCTTTATAAGTCGCCTGTAGTATTGTTGATCCATAGTTTGTAACGGCCCATGGTTTCGACCCATAGTATTGGTGCCTAGAATTAGTATATAAGTGTGTGTTGAGACCTATGAAGGCACCGTGAACTTATTTGTATTGAGCTTTCTCATAGGAGGTTTCCCCCTCGAAGTGGCCTGTGATCAATATAAAAGTGATTCTGAGTTCTGTCATTTCTGCTATTTCGCATATTCATATTAATTAATTGTTGCAGGTGCCTCACATCTGGTATTAGAGCACTTTCTTGGGCTCGTTGGGTGAAATTTCTGCCAAAAATTTTTTCCACATCTGTTGCAGGTTCGGATTGGGAATAATCCCTATCTGCTTAATTATGGGAAGTACTTGGGCATAAGCCCTAAAACTCATTGTGAGGAGTACCACAAGAACCCCGAAGTAGCTGGTCCATTGAGAGGACCTGCCAGCGAAAAGGGAAACGACCCCTACCTGATTGACTAGTTCCCACCCATGAGGTAAACCAAGAGCTGTCGTTTGTGGCAAAGCAGTTATCAGTTTTACTTGAGCCGTGGAGTGAGGGGTACTGCCCCAATACGCAAGCCGTCAGACAGAATTGGTGGCCGAGTGAAACCCTTGAACTATTAGGAAGCCGCACATACCTGGGGTCCATATCTAATTTCAGCTGAACTGTCGTCAATCATTGTTGCGCCGTTTTACATCCAGTCGTTCAGATCCATTTTGCAAGCCGTTCCAGATCCAGCCATTTTCAATCCAGTCGGCGCCGTTTCAGATCCCTTTCGAATCGTAGCCGCTCCAGTCTGGAAAAAAAAAAAAAAAAAAACTCCTGGTTATGGTTGTCACCCGTGCAGGAGCAAAAACCATGGAGGAAGCACTTGCAACCATCCAAGCCAAACTCCAGGATCTGGATGAAAAATTTCTCAGCCTCCATCTTGAACATTCAGCTATGAACAACAAACAGCAGTCTGAGTCTTCATCAGACAATGGGTTCTCCTCTTCCAGCAATTTCCGTGGTCCGAAGCTTGATTTTCCTCACTTCAATGGTACTGATCCAACTGGATGGATCTATTGTGCAGAACAATATTTCAGTCTGCATAATACTTTTGATGTCAACAAAGTTCCACTGGCATCCTTTCACTTGGAACAGGAAGCTCTTCAATGGTACCGTTGGTACATCAAGGCTCACCCAGAGCCCAAATGGCCAGACTTTTGCCAGCTCCTTTTGCAACGATTTGGTCCTAGTGCTTTTGATGACTTCACAGGATCCCTCACTAAACTTCGCCAAATTGGCACGGTAAGAGAGTATGAAACTGAATTTGAAAATCTAGCCAACCACACCGAAGTATTGTCTGATGACTTTTATCGGAGTTGTTTTATCAGTGGTCTAAAGGATGCCATCTGCTTTGAGGTCAAAATGTTCTGTCCCAACACAATGATGGAAGCCCTAGGGTTGGCTAAGTTGGCAGAAGACAAGATTGCAGCCCAACAACGCTCCAAGCCCACTTTTGTTCCCTTCCGAAATATGGGTTCTCAGCGACCACCTATACTGCAGGCTCCTCAACCGACTCCTATCAAGCGTTTGTCTGAAACAGAGATGCAAGCACGCAGAGAAAAGGGGCTTTGCTATAATTTTGATGAGAAATTCACTCGGGGACATAGATGTGTTCAGCAAAAGCTCTATCTCTTGGATGTGGAGTCTCCTCCTACCTCTGAAATTGGTGAAGAAGATCCAGAAACACTGGATGCTCCGGTCGACATTCAGGAACCGCCTATTGACCCTCCGTCTCAGGATGACCAGCCAGAGATATCTCTCCATGCTTTAGCTGGAATCACCACCCCCCAAACAATGTGGGTCAGGGGTTACTTCAAGAAGCTTCCTCTTACAATACTCATTGATTCTGGTAGCACTCATAATTTCATTGACCCTCGGATCGCCAAACAAGCTGATTGTTTTATCCATCCTTGCTCCAACTTTGAAGTCATGGTTGCCAATGGGGGCACCTTACCTTGCAAAGGGAAGTGTCGAAATGTGCGTATCTCTATGGGAGATTATACCTTGCGCTCTAACATGTTTGCCTTGCCCTTAGGTGGATGTGATGTGGTTTTGGGTGCTCAATGGCTATGCACACTTGGCCCTATCTTATGGGATTTTGCTGAACTTTGGATGTAGTTTTCCCTCAATGGACAAAAACAAAAATTGACATGATTAAAACCATTTTCTCTCAGCATCATCAGTTCACATCGCATGGAAAAACTCCTCAAGAAGAATTCACATGGTGTCATCGCTCAGATCCATTCCATCCAGATGCAACCATCAGCGGTCTCCACTACTCCTTTGGATCTACAACAAATTTTGGATCGATATACAAGTGTCTTTGCTGAACCAGTGGGATTGCCACCTTCCAGGCCAGAAGACCATCGTATTCAGCTCCTTCCTGGCAGCGTTCCTCCCAACATCAGTCCCTATCACTACCCATTTTACCAAAAAACGGAGATTGAAATGCTCGTTCGGGACTTATTGAAGCAAGGTATTATTCGCCCCAGCACTAGTTCCTTTTCTTCTCCAGTTATTCTTGTCCGCAAAAAAGATGGGTCATGGCGCCTCTACATTGACTTCTGAGCACTTAATCACCTCACCATCAAGGATAAGTTTCCAATTCCTGTTGTTGATGAGCTTCTTGATGAGCTTCATGGGGCTCACTTTTTCTCCAAGTTGGATCTTCGTTCTGGGTATCATCAAATTCGGGTTCATGAGGATGATATTCCTAAAACAGCTTTCCGCACACATGATGGCCATTATGAGTTTTTGGTCATGCCCTTTGGCCTCACTAATGCTCCTTCCACATTCCAGGCCTTAATGAATAAAATATTTCGACCCTACTTGCGGAAATTCATTCTGGTATTCTTTGATGATATCCTCATCTACAGTAAAACATGGGATGAACATCTCAAGCATCTGGATCTTGTCATGCAACTTTTCTCTGACCATCATCTCCATGCCAAGAAGTCTAAATGTGTTTTTGGACAGAAGGAAGTTGAGTATCTCGGGCACATTATCTCAGCACAATGGGTTCGCGTGGATCCTGCCAAAATCGATGCCATGAACAATTGGCTGCATCCTCAGACACTCAAGAGCCTTCGTGGTTTTTTGGGGTTGACTAACTACTACCGCAAGTTTTTCAAGGATTATGGGAAGATTGCAGCTCCATTAACTGCTCTATTGAAAAAGGATGCTTTTACATGGACACCTGCTGCTCAGTGTGAATTTGACAAACTAAAACAAGCTATGTGTACTACATCGGTGCTAGCTATGCCCGATTTTTCCAAGCCCTTCACTATTGAGAGTGATGCTTGCGGCAATGGACTTGGTGTTGTTCTCCTTCAAGATGAACACCCCATTGCGTTCACCAGCAAAGCCCTTTCAGGTAAGAATTTAGCTGCCTCTACCTATGAGAAGGAAATGATGGCTATTTTGCATGCAGTACAGAAGTGGCGCCCATACCTACTAGGGAATCATTTCTGCATCAAGACTGATCACCAGAGTCTGAAATATTTCTTGGACCAGCGTGTCTCCTCCCCAGCACAACAGAAATGGGTTAGCAAACTCATGGGTTATGACTATGAGAGCACTTACAAGAAGGGTAAAGACAATATTGTGGCAGATGCTCTTTATCGCACATTTGATGCCCAAGGTTCTCTTTCAGCTATTTCTATGCCTGTTCCAAATTGGTTGCAATCTGTTCAACAGGGTTATGTCAATGACTCTTCCTTATCTCAAATCATCCAACGCTTGACCAACAACCCTTCTGCTGTACCACATTACTCTTGGGATGGTGCTTCTCTGCGATACAAGGGTCGTCTGGTGCTTCCCCAGAGCACAGATCTTCAACAGGTTGTCTTCTATGAACTCCATGCTTCTCCATCGGTAGGGCACTCTGGTTTCCTCAAAACGTATGAACGAGCACGGTGTAACTTCTTTTGGCAGGGCATGAAAAGGACAATTCAACAGATGGTGGCCGAATGTGATACCTGCCAGCGCAATAAGGGTGAAACAACACTCCTTCCAGGATTGCTTGAACCTTTTCCCATACCTACACGGATTTGGACAGATATTTCTATGGATTTCATTGAAGGGCTCCCTAAGTCTGGCGAGAAGACAGTGATTCTCGTTGTGGTTGATCGCCTCTCCAAATATAGTCATTTTTGTGCTCTCAGCCATCCCTATACAGCCTCCTCCGTTGCTCAAATTTTTCTGGACCAGATCTTTCGTCTTCATGGCATCCCTTCTTCCATTGTCTCGGATCGTGATGCGACTTTCACCAGTCATTTTTGGACAGAACTATTTCGCCACACTGGCACCAAACTGAAGATGAGTTCAGGGTATCACCCACAAACAGATGGTCAGACTAAAATTTTCAATAACAACAACATCACCTCGGAACAACAACATCAGTGGGAAAAGTGGCTCCCTCTCGCTGAATGGTGGTACAATACCTCTTACCACACTACCTCTAAAATGACCCCATATGAAGCAGTCTATGGTCAGGCACCTCCAGCTCTTCTTCCATACACCCCCACCAGTTCACCAGTTCAGGAAGTTGACACGGTCCTTCGAAACCACGATCAGATTCTTCGCATTTTGCAGGACAATCTTCACATGGCAAGAAATCGCATGAAGCAACAAGCTGATCAGCACCGTTTGGAGCACACTTTTCAAGTCGGCGATATGGTTTTTCTTCGTCCCTAGCCGTACAAACAATCCTCCTTGAAACTCAAAGGGCGTCATAAGCTCGCTCCAAAGTTCTATGGGCCATATCGGATTCTTCAAAAGATTGGGTCCGTTGCTTATAAATTGGAACTTCCTCCTTCTTCCCGCATTCATCCAGTCTTTCATGTCTCTTGTCTGAAGAAAGTTCTTGGCACCAACATCAGCGGACAAACGATTTTACCCGAACTGGATAATGAAGGATCCATCCTTTTGGAGCTAGAGGCCATCCTCAATCGGCGCATGCATCATCTTCGCTCTCGCTCTATCACAGAGGTATTAATTCAGTGGCACGGCATGCAACCAGAGGATGCTACATGGGAACCACTCCTCCAGATTCAACAACAATTTCCACATCTAAAGCTTTGAGGACAAAGCTTTTTTTAAGGGGGAGGGGATGTTAGGAACCCATGTCTTTACTTTGTTAGTATGTTGTTGTTGGACGCATATGCTTTGTAAGTCATCCCATAGTATTTGTTGATCAATAGTTTGTGTTATTGTTGTTGGCGCATATGCTTTGTAAGTCGCCCGTAGTATTGTTGATCCATAGTTTGTAACGGCCCATGGTTTCGACCCATAGTATTTGCGCCTAGAATTAGTATATAAGTGTGTGTTGAGACCTATGAAGGCACCGTGAAGTTATTTGTATTGAGCTTGATCATAGGAGGTTTCCCCCTCGAAGTGGCCTGTGATCAATATAAAAGTGATTCTGAGTTCTGTCATTTCTGCTATTTCGCATATTCATATTAATTAATTGTTGCAAGTGCCTCACAGGGCACTCTTGAAGCATATCTTATCCAATAAGGGTAGCAAGATGTGACTACAATAATAAGCAAAGTAAAGCATCTTAGGAGAGTGTATAGGTGGTAAGCGGATAATGGAAAACTGCAATGATCATTAAATTCGAAAGCACAAGCAACAGGGTGTAAATACAGTTACACAAAATGCAAAATTTTGAGAGTCCCCTAGGTTAATGGCTAGAATAAGATTCAAAGAGATTCATCAGAAGGTTGTAAAGTATGCTACGCATGAGTAGGTAATATCTAACATAGAAATGGTGACTTTTCTTAATTAAGAGGGATAAATTCACAACTCCATGTGTTGGGATCCTAAGGTGTGATATTAATGGAAGGAATGATGCAAAGTGTACATGACATAAATGTATCCTAGCCTATTCACTAGTTGAGATCACAAACCTTTTAGATAGACCACCGATTAAAACAACTTTCTTTGGTGCTCATTCTCTCATCATAATTTAGAGAAACTCAATGAAATGGAATTAGTATTGGTCAACATTCAATTAAAATAGGACATAAATAATATAAATTTGCTAAATATTTTTTATATAAACAATTCACCAAGTAAAAAGAAATTACCTAGTTATTTTCACCTTGTTTTTACTTCTTTGAGCCATCTTTCCCTAGATTTTCTATCATTTATTGTGACTCCTTGTTACACCTAAAATCTAATCATCATTAGATTCAGTGTATACATCCCTGAAGTCACCTGGACTAAGTATTTTCATCTGGGAGGATTTAGACTCAATCCTGCAATCTTTTGAGAGGTCGTCGTAGGTTGCACACTAGTAGCATGCGACGCCGTAGTCTACTCCACTGCAAGGTGCGACGAGGTCGGTTAATGGGCAAAAATAGATTGTTCGAGATCCTTCTCGAAACTTGCTCATTTAGGGGCTTATCCCTGACCTCTAGGAGAGCTGGTACTCTACCCCTAACTCTTTGGGAAGATCCCCTATCTCTCTCCTACCATCTCTCAACCTATCCTATCCATACCCTATCCACTTAGTCCTATATAAGTGAGGCTCACTCCCATCCCAAAGAGAGGAAGGCTATGGTATGTACATGCTGGTGAAATCTATCTTAGAAGGAAGCCTATAGTACTTACATGCTGGGGAAATCTCTCTTAAGACACCTCCATTCACCTCTTGGAGAACTCATACTCCTTCGGAAGAACATGGCAATTGGCTTGGTCAGAGAAGGGATGCTATGTTAAGTCTCTGGTTGTAGTCCTATATCTCTATCATGTACTCCTGTATTTATAGTAATACAAATGATTTCCACCAATATTGTTCTTATGTGTAATGATATTGTGTAGTTTACCTGCTTAACTGTTTACTTAGATCGCTTATTGTATAGATGTCTTTTACTGGTTTCTCTTGTTTGATGTCTTGACAGGTCTTGCAGCTTGGATCTGACGACCATGGGACTTGGATCAACATTTGGGAGAAAGGATCGCATAGTAAAAAGGTAAGACATCTAGTACCTGATCCTTAAGTAGATCTAGGAAACATGTTTGTAGTCTGTTCTATTTGTTCTAGACTCGCATTGAGCTAGGGAGATCCGGCTCGCGTCCGCTCGAGTGGATTTTCCGATCACAAATATGGCGACGATACTGGGGAAGTTATTTGCTACCCGGGTTGCGATGGAGATTGTTTGGGACACACAGATTCACTTTTGTATTGGTCGTGGCTGTGTTGTCAGTTCATAGTTACATGGATCCACTTTTGTATTGGTCGTGGCTGTGTTGTCGGTTCAGAGTTACACGGATCCACTTTTGTATTGGTCATGGCTATGTTATTATCTCATCATGGATCTACGATTGTGTCTAGTAGCCATGATTGTGTTCAGTCGGTCTTTACTATCATGGATCTGCAATGTATTGGTCGGCAGCCATGTTTTGTGTTGTATGAGACTTGTGGATCTCGGGTCATCTCTGCAGCAGCTCTTTCCAACCAGCAAGTCCTTTCCATTTTTCTTATTACAAAGCATTTCACCTGTCTCATTCCGTCAGCTTCATGCTTTAGGGGGCATTCTGTTACACCAAAATGTCGTCACCCTTGTGCAAGTGTCACAAGTGTTGCAAGTGTCGTCATCCTGACTTAGTGTCGTCACCATGATCGTTGCAAGTGTCGTCATCATGACCAAGTGTCGTCATCATGACCATTGTGATAATGTTGTCATCTTGACCATTGGGTAAACTCTTTACTCTGACCCCTAACCTCATTCTGGGCTAAAACACATCCAATTGAGAGATTTTTCCTACCTAGTTGACCTCTTTGAGTAGGCTGTCACACTTCTACTTCATCTAGGGTTCGACGTCGCAGTTTATGGTTAGCTAGGGTGAGACATTGTTGAACTTTTTTCTTCCTACAGAGTGCGACGACCCCTCTTTGTCACTCTATGTCCTCTACCAGGGTGCGACGAGGTTGGTTAAAGGCTAGTTTGGGGAGTCTCGAGGTCTTTCTAGACGTTTGTTGAGGTGGAGGCCTATCCCTAGGCTCTAGGTGAGGTGGAATTTTGGTTCCTAATGTAATGGGAAGATCCCTTAACCATCTCCCCCTAAACCTCAACCTACCCTATCTCTTTAGCCCTATATAAACACCCACTCTCTCCATGGGAGGGGGGAAGGTCTATGGTATGCTTATGCTGATAGAATCCATATCGGTGATTGGGAAGCTTGTACCATTGTAATGGTCCCTTTTAGGAATTTTATTAAAATTGCAATTTTTCACTTTTTTCCTTGGTTCGACCTTTGACTAGTTTCGATCTCTAGGTCCCAAATTTGCCCCAAATGATCCCAAATCTTTTGAGAAGGTATATGAATGATATTAGAACATAAATATGTGTTTTAGGGATACCTTTGTACCTTTAAAACACTTCTGTAAATACTCTTTCAATTCTGGTCAATGTAGGTAACTTTACTAGTGATTTCCCTTTGACTAGTATTGGTCTCTAGGTCTCAAATTGACTCCAAATGCCTTCAAATCTTCAAGGAAGGTTTATGAATGATATTAGGAATTGAATATGATGTTCCGGGACAACATATGGCCACCAAAAGACCTCTGTAAACTCTCTTAAGATTCTGGACCAAGTATGCAATTTTACTGGTGATTTGGGGTTCAAATCCCCCTGGGGTAAGTACTGAAAATGGCTTCCCAAATGCCTCCAAACCCACTCAAATTTATGAACAGAGGTATGTAATGTGTTAATTATTTTATTAAAGTCTCATATGCACCATTAATGGATTATTACAACTGTTCTCACCCTCTCCCATTCAACTGCAAAAATCCCCAATTCAACCCTTGGGGAAATGGCACTATTTCACCTCCCAATACAACTAAACTGAGTAAAAATGCTTCAAATGCTCAAGTACAGTACATGAAAATTGTAGAAGACATCCATGGAAGTATATTTATCACAAATATATCATAGAATCATCCATTCATTCGAAATCATCATCAATACATTGGTTCACAACAAGGTAGTGGGGAAATGGCATTGTTCTTCCATTAAAAATGAGATTTATACATTTCTACTTGGAATTTCGACCTGAAACTTTTTGGAGATGAATAACAGAGTATTTAATTCATATTACAAAAGAAATGGGGCATCAAAAGCTTCCCCAAAGAGTACAATAGCTCACCAAAAATGCCCTCCCTCAAGGATCAAGAATATGCCATCAAAACTGGAAATGGTTGAAGGAGTGAGCTGCAATAGAAGAAACCATGAGCTGCCCTGTAGCTTACACCTGCAAATAAAGACTCCATTAAATCTCCAAATGAAAGGTCTGAATGGCCTTTCCAATTACCAACTTGGATGGGAATCTTTCACCCTCGAAATTGGCTAAGGCAAGAAACTAGTCATCCACTAGCTCTCCCTCTTCACAAATGCAATTGCAAATTCTACAAATGATCAAAAGCTATTCTCATACTTCATTTCTACATTTTATAACCAACATTAGCCTTCTAAGGGTCGAAATCCTCTCAATAGATTCAATAGATTTTCATTTAGGAAATATTCCACATTTGCCACTTGTCTCCTAGTTCCAACCTTCCATCTTCTCCCAAATTCGATTTTGAGTATCTTTGGCTTCTCCAACTCCCAAATTCGCCTTCTTTGAGCCTATTTTTGGGGCTGACATGTCATAGTGGTCAGATGTCAGAGGTCAGGTCTGCAATTTGTCATAGTTGTCATAGATTCTCCATCATTGGTGTCATAGGGGCTAGGGAATCTAGCCCAAGTGTCCACAAACTTCCACTTTGACTCTTTATCTTCCATGGAGGTTATCAATCCTTCCAAATTCGACCTAATATGCTCAATGAAATGTGTTATGACTTACCAACTCACCCAAGAGTGTTCACATTCCCATTAATTCGAATTTGCAAAAGAGAGATACCATGTATTATGAAAAATCAAGCTAGTGTGGGTCCCACATCCTCCACATGTCTCCAAAACCATTTGTCACTTAGGATTTATCTTGAATTTCTTTATTCACTCTATTTATTAAATACTTGAACCCTTCTAATGTCTAAACATCATTTATTATCCCCCTTATTCCAAATCCCAAAGCTTCCACCCCAAACCTAGGAAACTAGTAATTTTCCTCCTTGGCAATTATTTGACCCTTAACATCAATTTTACAAACTCTAATGAATATGGCTAATGTGATTAGGCCATTGTTACCCAATTCCAAATTTGGGACATGACAAATCCTCCCTTCCCAATATTGCTTGTCCTCAAGCAATTTCAAACATGGGTGTTGAAGAACCTGCTTTCTATATAATTCTTTGAAGTTGCCATTGAATTGCCAAACCTTGAGTCTTTGAGTTTCCATGAATATTTTAGAGAGGAACCACCATGCTTTCTGCTGCACTACTCTTATTAAAATCACTTTATTAAGTGGGGAATCCATCTCCCATGCTGCTTGCTTCCCCCAAAAAAATGAAACCAATGAGACAAAAATTATTCCAGGGTCCCATTGCTTGTATTGCACCCCAACAATTAAGAGTGCTCTCCAACCTACACCATTAGATAAGAGGATTCCTGGATCCCATTTTCTTGTATGCATTCTTCCAAACATCATGAGTACCAAATATATATCATCAAAGTACATAACAACATAATGAAAATGTACATCAAGGATATGCTTCATCAAAGAGTCATGAAAGTGCTTATACCTCCAAGCAAGTAGACCACCATTTTCCAAGTGCATACAAGCTTCAAGTGACCCATCAAATCTGCTCCAATGACATAGGTGAGGATCCCAGGTCCTATAATGCTGCTCCGAAAGGATGTGATATGCATCAAAAGATTCAGCCATGTATTCTTTCATCCAAGAAGTGAATGAAGAATCTCCACTAGAATCTGAACCAAATAATGAGCAGAAAAAACAAGGAGACTTCAAATGACTCAAAGAAGTCTCACCCATACATCCATGAATGTGAGAATCATAAAGATGTAACAAAGTATGTGGCTTCCAACAAAAATGTTCTCCCATCATAAATCTATTCATCCAAGTGTTGGATGAAGTTCCTCTAACATCAAATGAACCCAGTGTTGAGCAAGAAAAACCATGAGTATTCAAGTGACTCAAATCCATATCATAGGTGCATCCATGTAGATGTGAATCATCATAAAGTGACAAATTATGCTACTGCAAATGTGAATAAGAATGTGCTCCAACCATGTCATCATAAAAGTTAAATCTAGGAGTTCCATACTCCTCATGTGGCACCATCAAAAAGAACCCTTTCACCCATACTTCATTGAGACTAATACTGCAAAACATGGAATTGTAGGATGTAGGAGAATGTACTAACTCACCCAAATGATCAAAAAGTTCAGGAGTTTCATCATGGGAAGGATCCATGTGGGTAGTATCATGCAGCTCCTTCAAAAGTGTGAACTCTTTGTCATAGTTTGGTTCCAATGTAGAGGAATCATGCTCTTCTTTAAAAATTGCATAACCTTCATCAAGAGGCAATTCAAATTCCTCTTCCACCACATCAAGTGTTTGGATCTCTTCAAGTTCATCTTCAAACACATCAAGAACATTCAAATTTTCACATTTCTCATGATCCACCATGTCATGAGAATCCTCCAAACAATCTACCATTTGACAATCTGAAACATAGGAGGAAAAACAAATATCTTGCAACTTTTCAAGAAGTTGCTCATTTTGAATTGTGAGCTTATGAATATCCTCATTATTCTTCAAGTATGCATCATGTAACAATTCATTAAGCTCAAACAAATGGTTTCTATCAAAAAGCAAAGACATGAAATTACCTTTGATGTGGCACATTGCTCTTTGAATCTTCTCCATGTCTTCAAGGAAGGATGTTTCCTCCAACGAAGTAGCTCTCCAACAAGAATTTGACACCAATGCTTGAGTGTCATGGAGAATGCTGAGGGACTCTTGGATATTATTTTCATTCATCTTTAAGGACCCTTCAAGAAAATGAGGCTCTTGCAAATGAACCTCCTCATCTTCTTCAATTTTGCTTGGACCAACTTCATGAAGCTCAAGTGGTGATGGGGAAGTTGATCTTGGTTCTTCTTCAACCGCTACAAGGTCTTCATTATCATGCTTAATGAAACTTGTACTTGTAGAAACACTTTCAAAAGTGATCTCTATGTCACCAACATAGAGGTGTGAGCACCCATCAGTAGGTACTCCTTCATAGTTTAAGCATCCATCAGTAGATGCTCTTTGGTTCATGTCTAAGCTAGAAGGTGTCTCGAAATGATCTTCCATATTTTCAATAGAATCTTCTTCATGCTCTTGTGATGTCTCTTCCTTTTGCTCATTAAAGCAAGCTGGTGCATTTTGCCCCTTGTTTTCCTTAGGATCAATATATTTGGAATCTCTTCTTGAATAAATCTCAAAAGCTCTCCTCAAGGAGGACATCATTTCATGCACACATATATGATACTCGCTCCAAGGGTTTTTACAACAAGGGCATAAACCTTTCTTCACTAACTCCACATCTTCATTTTTGGGCCTATTTTCAAAAACATGTTCAGCATAGTACTCAAAAGACATGGCATTTTGTGTATTTTTGCTAAAAGCAAGATATTCTTGATATTTTTGATATTGTTGGGGCAAGGTTTTATATTTTGCTCTCCATCTTTGGAACTCACTCATAGAATTATCCTTGGTTGGTGTGACACACTCATATTCATCAGATTTAAAGTCATAAGAATAATCTTCATTTCTCTTGAAATTGTAAGAAGTGTTGCATGATGGCACCTCTTCCTCATACCATTCACATTCTACTTCATATTGTTCATAAGCATCTGCATATTCCTCATAAGAATTGTACTCATAGGATTCATCATAATAGTAAGACATGGCTGCCAATTATTCTTGAATGTATGTACCTAATACACAGGTGCAAGGATCATGCTCTGATACCACTGTAATGGTCCCTTTTAGGAATTTTATTAAAATTGCAATTTTTCACTTTTTTCCTTGGTTCGACCTTTGACTAGTTTCGATCTCTAGGTCCCAAATTTGCCCCAAATGATCCCAAATATTCTGAGAAGGTATATGAATGATATTAGAACATAAATATGTGTTTTAGGGATACCTTTGTACCTTTAAAACACTTCTGTAAATACTCTTTCAATTCTGGTCAATGTAGGTAACTTTACTAGTGATTTCCCTTTGACTAGTATTGGTCTCTAGGTCTCAAATTGACTCCAAATGCCTTCAAATCTTCAAGGAAGGTTTATGAATGATATTAGGAATTGAATATGATGTTCAGGGACAACATATGGCCACCAAAAGACCTTTGTAAACTCTCTTAAGATTCTGGACCAAGTATGCAATTTTACTGGTGATTTGGGGTTCAAATCCCCCTGGGGTAAGTACTGAAAATGGCTTCCCAAATGCCTCCAAACCCACTCAAATTTATGAACAGAGGTATGTAATGTGTTAATTATTTTATTAAAGTCTCATATGCACCATTAATGGATTATTAAAACTGTTCTCACCCTCTCCCATTCAACTGCAAAAATCCCCAATTCAACCCTTGGGGAAATGGCACTATTTCACCTCCCAATACAACTAAACTGAGTAAAAATGCTTCAAATGCTCAAGTACAGTACATGAAACTTGTAGAATACATCCATGGAAGTATATTTATCACAAATATATCAGAGAATCATCCATTCATTCGAAATCATCATCAATACATTGGTTCACAACAAGGTAGTGGGGAAATGGCATTGTTCTTCCATTAAAAATGAGATTTATACATTTCTACTTGGAATTTCGACCTGAAACTTTTTGGAGATGAAGAAAAGAGTATTTAATTCATATTACAAAAGAAATGGGGCATCAAAATCTTCCCCAAAGAGTACAATAGCTCACCAAAAACGCCCTCCCTCAAGGATCAAGAATATGCCATCAAAACTGGAAATGGTTGAAGGAGTGAGCTGCAATAGAAGAAACCATGAGCTGCCCTGTAGCTTACACCTGCAAATAAATACTCCATTAAAGCTCCAAATGAAAGGTCTGAATGGCCTTTCCAATTACCAACTTGGATGGGAATCTTTCACCCTCGAAATTGGCTAAGGCAAGAAACTAGTCATCCACTAGCTCTCCCTCTTCACAAATGCAATTGCAAATTCTACAAATGATCAAAAGCTATTCTCATACTTCATTTCTACATTTTATAACCAACATTAGCCTTCTAAGGGTCGAAATCCTCTCAATAGATTCAATAGATTTTCATTTAGGAAATATTCCACATTTGCCACTTGTCTCCTAGTTCCAACCTTCCATCTTCTCCCAAATTCGATTTTGAGTCTCTTTGGCTTCTCCAACTCCCAAATTCGCCTTCTTTGAGCCTATTTTTGGGGCTGACATGTCATAGTGTTCAGATGTCAGAGGTCAGGTCTGCAATTTGTCATAGTTGTCATAGATTCTCCATCATTGGTGTCATAGGGGCTAGGGAATCTAGCCCAAGTGTCCACAAACTTCCACTTTGACTCTTTATCTTCCATGGAGGTTACCAATCCTTCCAAATTCGACCTAATATGCTCAATGACATGTGTTATGACTTACCAACTCACCCAAGAGTGTTCACATTCCCATTAATTCGAATTTGCAAAAGAGAGATACCATGTATTATGAAAAATCAAGCTAGTGTGGGTCCCACATCCTCCACATGTCTCCAAAACCATTTGTCACTTAGGATTTATCTTGAATTTCTTTATTCACTCTATTTATTAAATACTTGAACCCTTCTAATGTCTAAACATCATTTATTATCCCCCTTATTCCAAATCCCAAAGCTTCCACCCCAAACCTAGGAAACTAGTAATTTTCCTCCTTGGCAATTATTTGACCCTTAACATCAATTTTACAAACTCTAATGAATATGGCTAATGTGATTAGGCCATTGTGACCCAATTCCAAATTTGGGACATGACAACCATCTTGGAGACTTGGCTTGGACATGTTGGATGGAGGATGTCACGTTGAGGATTTGGTTGTAGCTTCATCCTTTCTAAGTATTCCCACATTTTTATACAGTTAATATAATCTCTTTCCATAAATGTTGTCTCGTTGATGATGTTTAGAACTTTCTTCCTCAACTGTTAGTTTAGATCAGTTATTGTTTAGATATCTTGTACTGCTTGTATCGTTTCCATATTGTCTTGATAGATCTTGCAGCTGGAGATCTGATGACCATGAGACTTGGAGCAACAACAAGGAGAAGGATCCGCGATCTGAAAGGTACGATATCTAAGTACTCGATCTATAACTAGATATAGGAAATGAGTTTTGTATTCTGTACTATTTGTTCTAGATTCACTTGAACTAGGGAGATCACGCCTTAGATCCGTCTTTGGTAGATTGTCCGTTAACAAATATGGAAACCATACTGGGGAAGAACATTGTTGTTTTCAATCTGAATGTGAGTTTCAGTTGATTTCTTTTCCAAGCCATCTCTTTGGCCATTTGCTTCTTAAGCCCTTTCACCATCAGATCTTCGCTTTGAAGAGTTTGATTACCTTCCTATGAGTTTGTACTACTCATTTTCAAACCATTTCATAGTTCATTACTGGAGAATTGGTTCATTGTTGAACTTAGATCTCACCTGTCACACCTGGTCAGTGTACTCAGAGAGACACTGTGTCTTTTTTTTATCTCTGTTCTTTGTCTGTTGGCTTCTTGTCGCAACCCTTCCATTGGTATACTACGACATCATCGCACTTCTCCCATTAGTGAACTGCGATGTCGCACTGTGCATAAGCATAGAGTGCGTCGATCTGCCATTTTATGCCGTACAGGCACCTTTTCTCAATTTCTGATTTGAGTTTTGGTTTGTGTACAGACTCCTCTGCACTGTACCTTCCAGGCAGAGCGCCTTTTGTCCAGCAGTGTTTTGTTTGGCTTTTTTGTATTGGTTTTTTGGGCCTTCTGATTTTTGGATTCATGCTTGGCCCCTTGAGTAAAAACTAGTGTTTTGCTTGCATGTTTAAGCAAAATGGGTTCTATTTTTGAAAAAACAATTCCCCCTCATGGTCAGGGGGGGCCATGAATCGTGCATTCTCCAGTTGTTTTGACCCATCTCAAGGTTTTGAGATCTTTTTGGTTTGGTGTGCTTGACTTGTTTTACAGACTTGAAGAGTGTGGGATATCCATGTCTTTTTTAACCTCTCTTTCTTGGGTTATGCATCTTGTTTCCCTTACATGCTGAGCTATTAAATAATTTTTGGGAAAGATTGATTCTTTGTCTCCACTTTAGTTCAAAGAAAAGCTTGATTTTGTCACTCTTTTTCTATATTCATGAATTTGGAAAACGTAAATATTCTTCTTACTTTATTTTTGATCATTTGATATTCTTGGTCTTACCATCATAAGAAGAAGAAGGGATTGTTTCGTATTTGTGTGTATTGGAGCTAGATAAGATTCTTAAGTGCTTATCTTTGTATTGCATTTGATTGCAAACGTTTGTGGAATCCTTTTTTCCATAGCTTAGATGTGTCTTTTTCAAGTGTAAAAAAGATAGGAAATGAGTTAAAATTCTTGCATTTGGTAGATTTTGAGCCTTTCTTAAATGTCTTTGAGTTGTTTGGGTGCTTTCCATTTTCTTTGGGAATTTCTGAAAGATTAGAGTGCTGCAGATATCTTCTCACTTTCTGTATATAGATATGAAAAGCGTTGAGTTATCAAATTTCATTTTTGGCACATGCATTTGAAAATTGAAAAGTGCTTCATCATTTTGTCTTACACATTGTTAAGATTAGTTGCATCTTTCATTTTCTTTGCTCTCTTTAGCTGATTATTGCAGAAAGTTAGAATTATTGCACTCTAGGAAGGAATTCTTCTTTTTGCTACTACTTAAGTACTTTTGAAAGAAAAAACATCTCTCCTTACCTTAAGTAGTTTTCATTGAAAAGGAAAGGAAATGTGCATTGTCATGTAGTTGAGGATTGCATTATGTTTACATTTATGTACTCACCTCATGCATCCACCTAACCGTACAAGATAAAATTAACGCTAGCTTAGGTTAAAATCATTTAGTAACTATGTGTAAGTTAGAGACGTGTTCCGGCATCGTTAAGCATGGTAGCTGTCGTTATTTGCCAGCACTGTAGTCCGGGGGTATTGTAGTCTTCCACGTACATCGGTATATCGAGCTCCTTCACGTACCCACCAAGTACCATAATCTGTACTTGGCGTATATCGAAGGGTGTATCACGTACTCAACACGTATATTGGAAGGTCTCGTGCCAACTGTTGTGCATTAGACAACACCACTACGGATTTGATCTCCCACGTACCTTGCGTATATCGGGAGACACCATTAGGATTACTGAAACCAACTGAGTTAACCATTTGGCCATCTTGGCAAAGCAATACACCGAGAACAACACTCGAGGAGATTAGCACGCATGTAATGTCCAGGTAATCGGGTATGCAGACAAGGGTACGGTCGCAATCCTCCTTGTTGCGTCAAATTTTTGGACCCTACAGTATATCGCGGTTTGCGATGCCTTGATAATACCGTGAGGTTCTAGACTTTGAATCCACTCCTATTCACACAGTTTGCTTGTTTCTTTTAGACTTGAGTAGTGCTTGACTTGTATGGTACTTTAGAGACTCTTAGGAAGTCTAGATATGGGAGACTCTTCCAGGACTACCAACCAGGAGGCACCTTTCCAAGGTATGCCATTTGTTATTCCCCCTTGTGGAACTGTTGGTCCTCCCTTTATGGATACGTTGAGTCTTCCTGGATTGACAATAGGATTACCAGTATGGTTATTCTCCAATCCAGTTACACCAAGTGCACCAATTGTGGCGAACCTAGGTCCTTCACCACATGAGCATCAATCTCATGGTGACCCTTCTCCTTCTCCGTCGAAAGTTGAATCAGCTTCCATCTCTTCCTCTTCTCCTACTGAAAACTCTAATGTTAGTATGAAGGCGGGAGTGAAGAAGAAGAAAGGGAAGATTAAGAAGAAGAAGGTTAAAAACGAGACCACGCGTCAACCATCTACCTCTGATGGCACTCACTCTATGAGAACACCTCGTAAGCCAAAGTTCCCTTGCAAACTTTGCAAGGGTGATCACCTTCTCAAGAATTGTCCCGATCTTTCCCGTGTGTCAGAAGTGTGGTCTAAAAAACCAAAACCACTTGTATCGTCAACCTCTGACCATCATATTGATGATACTCCCTCGACCAGTGACCTATTGGTGACGGGTCAGAAGGGTATAGCTGCAGACCCTTGCTAGATATGCAAGGGATTGCATCGTACTTACCTTTGTCCAAGCATGGATGAAGCTTCATAGTGGTTGGAAGATATTACTAGTTCTATATAGGTGCTTCCAACAAGCAATAGTAATTTGTCCCTCGATCCCCCGCTAGTTGACCAAGTGATCAATTCAGTTTCATCGGTAATTGATCCCACTCTTCCTTCCGAGAGTGAAGTGATCGAGTTGATCTCATCTCCACTCGATCCCGCTCTTTCATTGGAGAAAGTCCAGACTGAAGCAGTCACCATGACACAATCTTTGTCTCATTCTTATCTTCCAAGTGAGAGCGAATTGGAAACCGCTGATGTTTTCCTAGTCAGTTCATAATGTCCTAGGCAAGCGGAAACCCTATCCATTCCTACAGGACCCCCCCCAAGTACTGAGGTCATTTCCTTTGATTGGAATGGTCTAACAGAATCTCGTCTTCCTTCGAGTATTCATTTTCAAATATCTGTAGGAGTTTCCGATAAAGAAATCTTTCATACAATAGTTGGATAGGGAGCTTCTATTAGTATTTTATCCTCAACTGCTTGGCAAGCCATAGTTTCGCCTCAGCTTGTGCCAGTGACTGACCAGATTTTGGCCTTTAATCGAAGACCTACCGGACCTTTAGGGATTCTCCCGCAGTTACCTATCACATTGAGAGGTAAAACTGTTTATGTTGACGTCATGGTTGTCCAAGGTCCTTTAGATTTCAATCTACGCCTTGGACGTGATTATGTCTATGCTATGAAATCCGTCGTGTCCACACTCTTTCGAGTGATGTATTTTCCTCATCATGGGAATATTGTGACCATTGATCAGCTTTCCTACGTGACACCCACTCATCATATGACTCCTAGTCATCAGACTTCCCTGAATGTTCCGCATGTTTTAGTGGTTTCTTCCCCATGAGGATGGGGGGTACGAGCATAGTTTATGTTCTGTTTCAAGCTTGTTAAAAAATGAAACCAACCTTCAAGCAAAGTTTCTCTTTGATTTCAAGCTTGCATAAAAATGAAACCATTTCATATGAGCATAGTTCCCGTTCTATGTCAAGCTTGTTAAAAAATGAAATAGGTTCCTACGAGCATGGTTTATGTTATGTTTCAAGGTCGTTAAAAAATGAAACCAAACCCCTAGCATAGTTTACCTTTGGTTTCAAGCTTGCATAAAAATGAAACCAATCCATTAGAGCACAGTTTTACTCAATCTCAAGCTCGTTAAAAAATTAAATAGACCCCTCTAAGCATAGTTTACCTTTGGTTTCAAGCTTGCATAAAAATGAAACCATCCCTTCGAGCATAGTTTTATTCCATTTCAAGCTCGTTAAAAAATAAGATGGGCCTCCTCAAGCATAGTTATTGTCTATTTCAATCTTGGGTAAAAATGAAATAGATCTCCCTCCCTTGAGTTTGAGTCTCTCGCTAGAGTTAGAACTTGAACCTTCATTTCCTATGATTCTCGTTTCCCCCCCCTTGGTCAACATTTTCATATTAGTAGCCAGGTTGGTAGTTGGGTTAGCAAGCAGCATTTTTAGACGAAATGAAGCTTGGGGGGCATGCCACATGTCGTACCGTCAGCAATCATATTGAGGGAACACTACCATGTTAAGCCACTAGCAATCATGCTGGGGGCATTTACCAACCTCTGGGAATCATGTTGGGAAGGAACCCATCAATGGGCCTTAACCTATGAGCATAGTTCCCTTTCTATGTCAAGCTTGTTAAAAAATGAAATAGGTTCCCGTGAGCAGAGTTCTAATCTTGTGTCAAGCTCGTTAAAAAATGAAACATATCCTTTCCCTTTGAGTCGAGTCTCCTCGTAGAATTAGTACCTGAACCTTTTTTTCACCTGCCTATGCCTTAGGAGGATGAAATGAAGCTTGGGGGCATGTCTTCAACCTCTGGAAGTTACGTTGAAGTCAACTTGATCGCCTCTCCACACCACGTTGGAGCTAAGTCACTTACTTCTAGCAATCATGTTGGGGGCACACACCAACCTCTGGATTCCATGTTGGGTAAAAGTTCACCATTGGGAACATTTTCGAGCATACTTTCCTTTTTTAGGTTTCAAGCTCATTAAACCATGAAAATTATCCCGAGCATAGTTCATTTTCTGTTACAAGCTCGTTAAAAAATGAAGCAGCCATCATGAGCATTCTTCCAACCTAACTTCGAGCTCACTAAAAATAGTAAGATAGCATTTGAGCTTACTTTTTCACTTTTTCGTGCTCTGGTTGGAACATGAAAAGTGGTTTGAGCTTACATTTTAATTTTTCATGCTCTATTTCAAATATGAAAAAGACTCCGAGTGCTTTTGATACCATTATCATGCTCGTTAAAAATTTGAGTAAAAACGGTGTGTCTAACGAGTATAGGTTTATCACTTTATCCGGCCTTACTAGACTATTTACGGAAAAGGAACTGTTCTGAGTTTACTTTTTCCTTTGTCGTACTCGGTTATCAACCATGAAAAAGTTGTTCATGGAGTCCTTTTTAAGCTCTTTTCAGACTCCCTAAATAGGAAAAGATCTCCAAGTGAACTTGATGCTTTCACGCTTGTAAAAGCATTTGAATGATCATCTTTCTGGTGATAGTTTACCCCTTTTTGGGACCAGGAAGCACTATTTACGAAAAGGAATACTCCAACTAATCATGTCTGGAAGAGTCCTCTCCCGCGTTGTTTTACCCTTTTTTGGGCGATGAGGCTAAATTTATGAAAAAGGACCGTTGGAGTCTCCTTTAGTTCTTTTCAAACTCTCTAAACATGAAATGACGCCGATTGTTCCCTCTTTGGACTTGTTAAATTTTAAACATGGAAGGGCCCATTATGGGACGAACCCCTTCTTTCCCACATTCAAAAAATATTTGGGATTGGACTCATATATGAGATGAGCTATACCGAGCATCTAGTTACCCTCATCAAGCTCGTAAAAAACACATGAGGCACTCATCATTCATGATGGGGAAAAAGGAAACCGTTTGTGTTACAGACCGTAGTGGCAGTATATAGTCGTTCTTAAACATGGAACTCATCTGCATTCGCATACAGTACTTGGGTCATCTGTTTGTCTATGAGTCCTCGCTTACTTTCTAAGTCCTGTTACTCCTCTGAGTCATTCGGAGAAAGCTTCCATCATCAGTTGCATTAGAATTTTGGGTCATTCTCATTATGTCAATTCTGCCAAGTCATGCCATGCCCATGTTCATGAACACGTCCACTATTTATCATCTACAGTCAGTACACACGTCGTCATGTTGTTGTTACTTTGAGTCAGTCTCGCATGTTATTGTACCATCCGATCCACTCTACACATCTTTTGTCGTGTTTTGTGTCGATTGATGGGGGATTCATCATGGCCCTCCTTCGACGGATTCATCCTTGTCGACTTCAACAAATCATCCTTGTCGACTTGTTAACAGTTTACATCAGTGACTGGTAATCAAGTGGTTTCTACCATGTTCGATGTCAAGACATTTGTAATCACATGGATAGATTCGTATCATTGTGGGATCAGCTTGAAGAACCTGGGGAGTCATGTTTTACCCAGGTTGTGATGGAGTTTGTATTGAGTCATATTACATGGATCCACTTTTGTATTGGTCGTGGCTGTGTTATCATCTCATCATGGATCTACGCTTGTGTCTAGTATCCATGATTGTGTTCAGTTGGTCATTACTACCATGGATCTGCAATGTATTGGTCGGAAGCCATGTTGTACTTCATATGAGATTGTCAGTTCATAGTCAGTTGTACTGCAACAGCGTCCTTCATCTGCCGAGTATTTTGCCCTTATTTCTATCAAAGCACTTCACCTATACATCATGCTTTGGGGGGGATTTTGTTACACCTAAAATCTACTCATCATTAGACTCAGTGTATACATCCCTGAAGTCACCTGGACTAAGTATTTTCATCTGGGAGGATTTGCACTCAATCCTGCGATCTTTTGAGAGGTCGTCGCAGGTTGCACACTAGCAACATGCGACGTCACAGTCTACTCCACTGCAGGGTGCCAGGGTATTTTTTAAGGATTCTAATATTATACTTAAGTAGTATCTTAGGCGATTATTTTGGATTGAAAAAATCATGTATATAGATAAGTAGGTGAATATTAAATATGAAGCATACAATTTTCTACTGAAATGTGTAAATTTTGGCGAATATTATGATAAAAAAACATATTTTATGTAAATATAGGCGATATTAGCGACTAAAAATGACCAAATAGCGAATCTATTTTTTGAAAAAAAGCCCAAAAAATAGCCAATTGGCGAAATTTCTCCCTTAAAAATTACCCTACAGGGTGTGACAAGGACTGTTAATGGGCAAAAATAGCTTGTTCAAGATCCTTCTCAAAACTTGCTCATTTAGGGGCTTATACCTGACCTCTAGGAGAGCTGGTACTCGACCTCTAACTCTTTGGGAAGATCCCCTATCTCTCTCCTACCATCTCTCAACCTATCCTATCCATACCCTATCCACTTATTCCTATATAAGTGAGGCTCACTCCCATCCAAAAGGGAGGAAGGATATGGTATCTACATGCTGGTGAAATCTATCTTAGGAGGAAGCCTATAGTACTTACATGATGGGGAAATCTCTCTTAAGATACCTCCATTCACCTCTTGGAGAACTCATACTCCTTTGGAAGAACATGGCAATTGGCTTGGTCGGAGAAGGGCTGCTACGTTAAGTCTCTGGTTGTAGTCCTATATCTCTATCATGTACTCCTCTATTTACAGTAATACAAATTCTTTCCACCAATATTGTTCTTATGTGTAATGATATTGTGTAGTTTACCTGCTTAACTCTTTACTTAGATCGCTTATTGTATAGATGTCTTTTACTGGTTTCTCTTGTTCGATGTCTTGACAGGTCTTACAGCTTGGATCTGACGACCGTGGGACATGGATCAACATTCAGGAGAAAGGATCGCATAGTAAAAAGGTAAGACATCTAGTACCTAGTCCTTAAGTATATCTAGGAAACGTGTTTGTAGTCTATTCTATTTGTTCTAGACTCGCATTGAGCTAGGGAGATCCGGCTCCCGTCCGCTCGAGTGGATTGTTCGATAACACTCCCTGGGAAATCAATTAAGATTCTGTCAGCTCTAGGTATTTCTCTATGCCTTTCTCTTCCATTTCCATGCATTTTTTCTTGTTTTTAGTTCAAATTTTGATATTTTAAATCCATTCTAAATTTAAAATTGTGCATTCATGCTTCTTGTTCTTGCACGCAAAAAAGTATCCTAGTATTTTGACCTATATAGTGTATAGGGAATGAATGTTCACACTTGTTCAGTATAAGAATTGTGAATGCTTAGTAAAAAGATACCAAAATTGTGCCTTAACTAAAAGAAATGATTTTTAGACAAGATGGCCTTCATAGGGAGAGAAAGAGAGCATGTGGACCTTGAAATAGATGCCTAGGGAGATCCGTTGATGAAGCATGCACTCTACCAATGTGGTTTGATGAAGTCTTTCCAATTATATTACATGAGAACCCAAAAGGGATTACTACAAGTGTTGGAGAATAAATGAAACCAAATGATACGGTTAGGCAGTTAGAAGCAATATCCTTAATAGAGTGGAACGGATGGGAGAGAAAGGACAACTGGAAATGAAATAAATTGAACAGTTAGCATAAACAAAAAGTTAGTATCTAGGACTCCCTCCTATATAAGGGGGATTCAAAGAAGAAGCAAAGGCTAGAATATTTTTGAGAGGGTCTCTTGGAGAGTTGTTGAGTCGATTTTGGATCTGGCTTATGTATATACAGAACGAGTCTTTGAGATTAATATCTTGATGTATACCAACATGGTATTCTCCTCTCTATTGTCTTTCTGCTGTGAATTGCATATTTGTTCTCGGTTCATGTAAATTCTCTTGAGATAATAAAATATCTGAGGGGAAATCTTTGCACTATTTTATAGCATTTATATGAAGGTATGCTAAGTACGATGGTTGGAATAGAGATTTCATGTTATGAACTCTATCCCTTTATTAATATTCATCTATTAAATAGTAATTGAAGGTTTCCTTTGTTGTTTAAATATATGAATGCCCAAGCTGCCATTTTTTTGCAATTATAAATAATGATTTGCATTATGTGTAACTACTGAATTCTTCATTGCTCAATATTTTTTCTTTCACCCTAAATGTGTAATGTTTTTCTTAATGGATCCTCACACACTTATTTTGTGTCTCCACTTTCTCAATTCATCTTCACCTACATTTAATTGCTTAATATTCACCTTGAAATTCCTCAGGAGAAAAACCCCTATATAAACGTTTATCCATCACCTTCATAACTCCAAACATATCACATATAACCCATCAATATCATACTGCAAGAAATATTAAGATCGAAATAATTAATAATTAATCCTCATTGTGCCTTATCATAGTCCAAATTTAGCCTTGGAACATCTCAGGGGATAACACATTGCACCAATATGTGTGTGTATTATTAGGAAAATGCCTTTGACTATCAATAGTGCCAATATTTCTAATCTAGACCATCCCTATCATAATGCAGTTCAGATCCATGTCACTTTCTGATTAATAATACTTACAACTAGACAACGACCTTCCTCTTCTTCCACTATATGCTTGAATCTTTTGAGAATAAATAGATTGATTCTGAGACACTAATCTACCATTCGTGTCACTACCCCTATCTACGAGAAAATGAGCACCCTCTTCTACATTTCATGTCATCTTTACTCTACTTTAAGAATCTGAAATATTTTTCTAAAGCTGAGGATCCTCTCATTATGCTTACATAATTTGAGTGACACTAACTATGTTCTCACGTAGGGATTGCACTTTGAAATATGGGATTATCTCTCATGCTTCCAATATCTATTTGAATATTCTTTAAATTGTCTGTTGAGGAGGAGATTTCAGGAACATGTTGAGAAAATTCATTGAGGCTCCTCACCCTCCTGTGTGTATTTTTGTGTTTAGGGAAACTACCCTCTCTCTTTGTTGTCTGAATATCTGGTAAACAACTCCTCATTAATCCATTTAAACATAATATGTGCAAGTGTATACCCATCAGTTATTCGATGAAAAAATTACACTCGAGTATTCTCTAGGTGGTGCAATAGATGCATTGCCAAAACAATCCCGACTTCAGTTGTGTCTCTCTACCAAAGAAATAGATATAGTTTTTACGTTCCGACCCCACTATCAGTTTGCGTGTTTCTTCCATTGATGGTTAAAATAATAATGAGATCTTCGCATCTACTATCCCACGTGCCTATCTCATTTCCTTATTGTAGAATAATCTCTATAGTTTGTCATCCTCCTGTCATGTTGAACCTACTCTCAATTTGAATGATAAGGAAAAACACCTCCATCAATTTCTACAGATGATATAAAATATGGACTACTAATGTTTTTCATATATTCCAATATCCCATTGGTAACCCTAACCAGGATGCTCACAGTTTTTCTATTTAGTGGGTAGATAATGACAGTCGCGGTTTTTCTTTTTTTGGTGCATCCAAATGTGGATGAGCTACGTCAATTTCATTCCTTACTCAACTTGTAATACTTTGTTAACTTCACTTCTAAACCCACTTGTAATATGAAGGCATCAAGCTACATGGTCAAAATACTAGAGCTTCTCTTGGCTAGGGAGTGATATAGCTTAAGTTAGTGCTTATTAAGATGGGTTAACAACCACCCCCATATTGACTATTGTGTTGTAGACAAACCTTCCACAATCCTTAATTCTTCCTAATGAAATAGTAAATCTATTCCAGCTGCAAATCTAATATCATATGCTAGTGTTCCCCTCAGCATACTCGTCGTTGCTTCTAGTAATTGTAGGTTGTTAGTATTCAACATCTTCTTTGGAGGAATCTAATCCCTAAACAAAATTCACTTTATCATCAGCTATAAATTCATGCATTCGGCCCATGTGCCTCCTAAGTCGCTTCATATTCACTCCTTCATTAGACAAATCTTACACCATTTCGCTAAGGTTTTTATGCTCCACCTAACCTACTGTTAAATTTTTAGTATTAAATCACAATACTATAGGATCTTTGCTGAGAGAATAACATCTACAGTATATCAATGCATGACAATCATAATATGACAAGCATCATAAGCATCACAAGAATCAAAAGCATAGAGACAAGAGACACAGAGTTTCCGTGGGGAAAACCCTAAGGTGAAAAACCCCACAACTTCCTCAGAGATAGAGAGAGCAATGGCTCAACCAAAATACAACCAAATAATACAGAGATAGTCTCCTAGCAGATGATCCTCCTCCTCCTCACTAGTGCGCCACTTTTCAGAGAGAGAGATAGATACTTTTTCGAATGAGTAAAATAGAGATCTCCTATCTCTATTTATACTCACCTTTTTGCCCAGTGACCTACTGGGGCCGACTTGTCTACTTGAGTACATCCACATTATATTATATATTAATTAGGGCCGACCCCATAAGGTGGTCTAATAACCCATCGGCAAGTACACACACTTGCGACACTTGTCAATACACATGACGACACTTCCTTATAGAGGAATAACACATCTCTTATAAGGGTACAATAAATATAAATATAATATACAGATGAAATACATTCCGAAGTTACATATACATCAACACTCCCTCTTAACTAGGAAGGTATTTCTCGACACAGATCTGCTAGACAAGTCTTCTTCTCTGGATCATCGTCATCGATGCATCATCATCGTCATCGTCACTGCTGCTGCTATCTCGTCCAATCTCTATCTCTACTCGTCATAGGAAGTTCTACAAAGCCAGTCCTTTTTCATACTGGATGTAGGCCCTCCATCTGCAGGTCTTCATCATCACTGGCCATACTGTGGAATCCTCAGCACTTATTACGTGCATCACAAAACCTGGCTGCAGCATCCCAGGCTATTACGAGCACACAGCTCTACCTGTAGGATCTCCCAGGAGCACATTACATGTGACCCATCACAAAACCTGGTTGAAGCATCCCAGGCTGTTACGAGCACTCGGCTCTACCTGTCGGATCTCCCAGGAGCACATTACATGTGATCTCACCACAAAACCTGGCTGAAGCATCTGAGGCCTTTTTCATCCTGTCCAGATCTCCCAGGAGCAAATTACATGTGGTCCACCACAAAACTTGGCTGAAGCATCTGAGGCCTTTTTCATCCTGTCCAGATCTCCCAGGAGCAAATTACATGTGGTCATGGCAAAACCTGGCTGAAGCATCTGAGGCCTTTTTCATCCTGTCCAGATCTCCCAGGAGCAAATTACATGCCATAGGACAAAACCTCGTAAGAGCATCTCAGGATGTTACGGGTACACAACTCCGACCTGAAATCTCCCAGGGCACAAATTACATTTACTCTCAAGCAAAACCTCGCAAGAGCATTTGTCAGATGTCCCAGGGCACCGAATTACATGCCATAGGCAAAACCTCGAAAGACCATCTGCAAATCTCCCAGGGCACAAATTACATGCTTTCCTGCACAACCTGATCCACGGCCATAAAGTATCATCTGATACTCATCAAACATCATCCTGATGTACACATGATCATCCTGATCATCATCACTGCAACGTCCTGCTGCATGTCATCTGGAGAAGCTCGTCATCCACGATCATCCAAGTATCCACCTGATACATACATAGATACATGATCCACACAATGTATCCATCAACATACATGATCTACCTGATCATACAAAGATACATGATCCACACAGTGTATCTATCAGCATGCATGATCTACCTGATCATACAACGATACATGATCCACACAATGTATCTATCAGTATACATGATCTACCTGATCATACAAAGATACATGATCCACACAATGTATCCATCAGCATACATGATCTACCTGATCATACAAAGATACATGATCCACACAATGTATCCATCAGCATACATGATCTACCTGATCATACAAAGATACATGATCCACACAATGTATCCATCAGCATCCAACATGATGCGTTCATACAAAAATACATACACATGATCCATCCGATCATATCCAGCATCCAACATGATGCATATACAAAATACAGACACATGATCCAACCGATCATATCTAGCATCCAACATGATGCATACATACATACATATAATGATCCAACTGATCATATCCAGCATCCAACATGATGCATACACAAAATACATATACATGATCCAACTGATCATATCCAAGCAGAAACCAGAACATCCTCCTGATGTTCATCATCAGCGCTTACATCCACAGCCATGTGAAGGATCCCCCTTCCAACATGCTTGGAATGGCTTCAGCAAATGTGTCCATCATTTCTTCCTCGAAGTGTTCTCGACCTGAAGCACACCAAGCTTCTCTCTGAAGTACTCGAACTTCACCCTGTCTAGTGGCTTCGTCAGCACATCTGCAATCTGCTCGTCCGTCGCAACATACAGGAGCTTCACAGCTCCTCTTTGCACCATATCCCTGATATAGTGATATTTGATCTCTATGTGTTTCGACCTGTCATGAAACACTGGGTTCTCGGACAGCTTCACACAACTCTGGTTATCACAGAAGATACCAGTAGCCTCCAACGGGAGATCAAATAACTCAGACAGTAGCTTCCGTAGCCATACTGCTTCACAACTAGCTGAACAGGCTGCAACATACTCTGCCTCAGCTGTACTCAGTGCTATGCAGGACTGCTTCCTGCTAAACCAAGAGATCACACCTGATCCCATACTGAAGCAGCATCCAGATGTGCTCTTCCTATCTGCAGCACTGCCAGCCCAATCTGAATCAACATAACCCTGTAGGTTAAACTTTTGATTTGCTTCATATTTGAGCCCATAATCCACTGTACCCTTCAGGTACCTCAGAACATGCTTTACAGCAACCAGGTGAACACTCCTCGGATCCGTCAGAAACTGGCTTAATGTGTTCACAGCAAAGCAAATATCCGGTCTCGTGTTTGTCAGGTACATCAAGGACCCAATCATCTGACGATACATAGTGATATCAACTGGCTCAAATGAAGCATCACATAGAAGCTTCAGATTCGATGCCATAGGTGTGGCCATGGCCTTGCAATCCATCATCCCAAATCTCTTCAGGATATCTACTGTGTACTTCCCTTGACCAAGGAAGATCCCACCTGCACTCTGCCACACCTCCATGCCTAGGAAATAGTGCATCATTCCCAAGTCTTTCATATCTTATTCAGCTGCAAGCTTCCTCTTGGTATCCGAAATCAATCTGTCAACTCCTGTCACAAAAAGGTCATCCACATACAGTAGTAGAATCACAGGTTTCCCTTCCTCAACCTTGTAGTAAAGGTTGGAATCCGCTTTACTCTTGGTAAAGCCCAAACTAGATAGGAAACTGTCCATCCTACCATACCAGGTTCTAGGGGCTTGCTTCAAGCCATACAAGGCTTTCTTCAATCTGCATACATATGATTCCCTATTATGTATTTCAAAACCAAGTGGCTGTTCCACATATACTTCCTCTTCTACTACACCATTCAGGAAGGCAGTCTTGACATCCATCTGGTGTATTTTCCATTTCATTGCTGCAGCCAGGGCAAGTACTGTTCTGATGGAAGTATACCTGGCTACAGGTGCAAAGGTTTCTTCATAGTCTATTCCTTCCTTCTGAGAGAAACCACGAGCTACGAATCTTGTTTTATATTTTTCCACACTGCCATCTGCAGCATGCTTGATTTTGTAGATCCACCTGGAAGTCACAACAGACTTCCCTTTAGGTCTTGGGACAACATCCCAAACATCATTCTTCATAATTGATTGATATTCCTCAATCATAGCATCCTTCCATTCTTTCTTTTCTGCTGCCTCTTCATAACTGGAAGGCTCTTTGTTCATGATGTCACAGAGTAAAGCAACATAACTGGTGTGTGATATGGTTCTCTTCTTTGCTCTGTGTTCTTCTTCTGGAATGCCAAATCTTTGTGCATCATGAATGAGCTCTCTAGCCCATACAGGTTTCCTCTTGTGAGAGTTATCCTCTCGGGGTGGATCTACAGGTTCTTGTGGATCTTCAAACTCACGATCAGTTTCTGGAACTGCATCAGTCATGGTAGTGTCCTGAAATCTTGTTTCCTTAGGTTCTTCATAAACTTCGGTAGGTGCCTTCCTTGATTTGATGAATGCTGAGTTTTCATCAAATGTTACATCCCTACTGACATCAATCTTCTTGAACCCTGGAAAGTATATTATGTACGCCTTTGAGCTTTCACTATAACCCACAAAGATGCCCTTCTTTCCTGAAGGATCTAGTTTAGTCCTCTTTTCCTTTGGGACATGCATGTATACTGGACAACCAAATATTCTGAGATGGCTGACTTCAGGTTTCTTACCAGAAAAGACTTCTTCTGGTGTCTTGTTGTCCAATATCTTGTGGGGTGTTCTATTCTGCACATATACAGCTGTTCTAGCTGCCTCTGCCCATAGATGCATAGGAAGATCTTGGTCATGCAACATTGCCCTTGCTGCTTCCATGATAGTTCTGTTCTTCCTTTCTGCAACTCCATTCTGTTGAGGATTATAAGGAGCAGTCAACTCCCTCTTAATCCCTGAATCACTGCAAAGCTTCTTGAAATCATTTGATGTGAATTCTCCACCATTGTCAGATCTGAATGTTTTGATTTTCTTGTTAGTTTGATTCTCCATCAAGGTTTTGAATTCCTTGAATTTAGCAAACACCTCATCTTTGCCTTTCAAGAAGTATACCCAAGTCTTCCTGGAGAATTCATCAATAAATGATACATAGTAAACATACCCACTTAGGGAACTGGATGACATGGGGCCACATACATCTGAGTGGATGATTTCCAGGATGTCTTTTGCCTTGCTTTCACTGCTTGGGAAAGCCTTCTTAGTGTTCTTACCTTTTGCACATCCTTTGCAAACCCCTTCATGTTTGGTCTTGATTTCAGGAAGACCTTCTACCGCCTTGCTTGCAATTGGAAGTGCTCTATAGTGCATGTGAGCAAGTCTCCTATGCCAAAGTTCACTTGGCTCCATGGATTCATGTACCATGGCATGTTCAGGTTGACCCTTTAATTTATACAAGCCTCCCTCTTGCTCTCCAATCACTACTGCATCATCCATGGTCTTTCCCTTTGGCCACATTAGTACTTGGCCATCAACAAATGCAACCCTCATACCTTTTGCATCTAAAGCAGAGATGGAGAGTAAGTTCTTCTTGAGTCCAGGTACATAGAGGAATTCCTTCATCTTCAGAGATTTTCCAGAATCTAGGTTGTAAGAAGCTTCACCACTTCCTTTGATTGGATATTGATAATCATCCCCAAGTTTCACCTTATGGGGTGACTCATGTTCAGATAGGTTCACAAAGGATTCTTTAAACCCAGTCATGTGTTTGGAAGCCCCACTATCAATCAACCAATCATTACAACCATGGGAGATGGTACCTGTGAGAGCAGAGATCAGAACATACTCTTCTTCACTTGATGAGTCATCATTACTATCACTTTCTGCCCTAGCCTTCTTCTTTGGAGGTTCATCATCTTCTGCAGCATGAGCATGAAACCTTCTTTTGCCACCCTTCTTCTTCTTGTTGGAGATGTTGTTGTCCTTCTTGTTCTTGGGACAATTTATGGCAATGTGTCCTTTCTCATTACAGGTGAAGCATACTCTTCTTTCTTTGAAGTGATGTGAAGATCTCTTGGGGTGAGATGGTTCTTTCTTGGACTTCCCTTTCCTTGTGTGGGCTGCAAGAGCTTGATCTTCTCCTCCCATCTTTTCCTCACGAGCTATAAGTCTAGCTTCTTCTTGAGAACATTCTTCCCGAAGTCTACTGAAGGAGATCAACTTCTTCCTTGCACAAATTCCTTGAATAAAGGAATCCCATGACCTGGGTAGGCCATTTAGAGTGGTCATTACCACTTCACCATTCTCCACCATTTCATCTACTGCTTCTAATTGTTCCTTGATCTGAGAGACCCTTGAAAAGTAGGATTGAATGGTTTCTCCATTCTGAAACTTCACTGCTTTCAATTGGTTCCGCAGGGTCATCTTCCGATTTATGTTCTTTCCTTCAAATAGCTTGGTCAAAGATTCAAACATCTCTTTGGGTGTCTTGAGAGAAGACACATGGGGTATGAGATGGTCTTTGATAGAATCATCAATGATTCTCTTTTCCTTGACCAAGTTCTTCTTGTGAAATACCTTGGCCTCTTCATCCTCTGGGATAGGGATGTCTTCTTTCACATATGAGTCCAACTCATTCTCTTCCAGGATTAGCCCAATCCTATACTTCCAGGCTCGGAAGTTGTAAGCCCCTTCAAGCTTATCCTCAAGCTTGGTGTGAAGAGACATCTTTAAGAGTACTTCAAATGGAAATAGAAAAGATTTAGGACTTACCACTTGAAGTGCTGAAAACTGGATCTGGTCCCGGATTAGGGTTTGTCAGAGAAACCCTAAAAATTCAAAATGTGAATTTCAAAATTCCGAAAGGATAGAAAGATGCGCCTTGGAGAGCTGATCAGCCTAGTACATTCAGAAATTGAGATCAGCAAAGTCTTGCCCTTCAAAATTGCCTTTTTGTCCTCCCGGGTTCACTAGGGAGAGCCCTGAATTAGGGTTTGAGTTTCCCGGAGATCTACCTAGCCAAAAATCTCGATCCAAAGCTCAAACCTTCGATTTTTGCAAGGATCTTCCATCTGTACCTTCAGTTTCCAGAAATTCCTATTTTTGTGGAAACCCTAATTTTTAGGGCCAAAACTGAAAATGCTCGGAACTGAAATTTGATTGGACAGAAAGATGCACCTTGATGAGTAGATCCAATCTACTATACTGAATTTCAAAAATCTGTGGAGAGAAACCCAATAAACAAGAAATACAAGCTTCCGTTACTGCAAAATGTCTTCTTCTCAGTTAGGCTCTGATACCATGTTAAATTTTTAGTATTAAATCACAATACTATAGGATCTTTGCTGAGAGAATAACATCTACAGTATATCATTGCATGACAATCATAATATGACAAACATCACAAGCATCACAAGAATCAAAAGCATAGAGACAAGAGACACAGAGTTTCCGTGGGGAAAACCCTAAGGTGAAAAACCCCACAACTTCCTCAGAGATAGAGAGAGCAATGGCTCAACCAAAATACAACCAAATAATACAGAGATAGTCTCCTAGCAGATGATCCTCCTCCTCCTCACTAGTGCGCCACTTTTCAGAGAGAGAGATAGATACTTTTTCGAATGAGTAAAATAGAGATCTCCTATCTCTATTTATACTCACCTTTTTTCCCAGTGACCTACTGGGGCCGACTTGTCTACTTGAGTACATCCACATTATATTATATATTAATTAGGGCCGACCCCATAAGGTGGTCTAATAACCCATCGGCAAGTACACACACTTGCGACACTTGTCAATACACATGACGACACTTCCTTATAGAGGAATAACACATCTCTTATAAGGGTACAATAAATATAAATATAATATACAGATGAAATACATTCCGAAGTTACATATACATCAACACCTACATCACAAATTCAATGTTAAATTTTATTTAGAGCTTATAATCTCATTACTAAATCCAATAAAATAACCTATATGCATGCAAAGAATTAAATTCTTAGATATGATTTTATCAATAGAAATACATAAGCTTTTTAACTTGTAAAACAAACAACAAAACACGAAATCAATCATACACAGTGCAATGTAATTTTTACCCTAGAAACCCAATTGGGAAAACCAACATTAATGGAGATTTCTTGATAATCATTCCAGAGAAGAATAGAAATGATTATAGTTGGATGTTTTACAAATAGAGGAACCAAATTCCTTGGGAGGTATGCCAGATCATAAGGTCAAACAGACACTCTACAAAAACTGCAACTACTGCGCTATAAGAGTGCATCCCTGCTTCTCCTTACCTCACAACTGAAGAAGTCTGCCTTTGCTTCTCTCTTCCCTCATGACTGAAGAAGTATGACCTCTCTTTATGCTCTCTCTAACTGCTCAAGAATTCACTCCCTCTCAATCAATCTCTAAATGAGACAATGTGTTGATCTCACACTCTCTCTATGTAATGCACCCACTCTCACCCACTGAAGAAAGTGTGCCTCTACTTCTCTCTAAATCAATCTCAGAATGAGACTCTCTCACACTCTCTCTATGTATTGTGTATCGAACCTTTATCCCCTTCCTCTCTTTTATAATCCTTCAGTATCTTTTAGGGTTCCAAAACCGTAATTTCACTTTTGCACTAAAAGTTTCACTTCTGCATTAAAAAGTTACACTTCTGCATTAATAAATTACACTTCAGCTGCATTTATGAAAGTCACTTTTACATAAAAATTGAAAAGGTAAAGTTCATAAATCTTTGCATGCTCCTAACACTTAATCCATGTAAAACACTTGTCCATTGTTACTCCATAAATAAACACTCCCTCTTAATGAGGAAAGTGCTCTACACCACTCCAAGGTTATCTCTAAAGAAGACAAACTTTCCCTTCACCAAAGTTTGCAGTTTGGTCATGTTCCTCTCTTGTGTTTCTCACACAATATATGAATCCCCACCCTCTCTTAAAATCCTTTCTAGAGATACCATTTTTAATGTCCCTTCATGTTAGGAAATATCACATGAAGAAAATCCCAAGCTACAAATTTCAACACTCCCTCTTAGCAAGGGATTCCCTTTTGACGTGTCCACCATTGGAATCCCTCTCCATATACATCACGTTGTATGTTGTAGAATCTCCCTTTGAATATGAATCTCGTTTTTCTACTAATCCTAGACTTGGAACTAAAGATAGTTCCTTCCTCTCTTGTTCTGAGATATCTCATCCCACTTTTGAGCTTCCATCAGTGTCATATCATACAAGTTGACGCTAGTGCCAGTACTGGAAGAAGTTGCCTCTCAACCACTCCTTTGAATTGAATACTAAATACTCGATACCACCTCAATATTCATAGCATATCACTCTCCATCTGTCTCATGCACTGATTCAAAATCTAATATCCACCCAGATCCTCCATACATAGGTTGTCCATGCACCATGTACTTGTTTTCCCTCCGTTCACCTAGCAATACTTATTCAATAAGATCTACTCCTAATGCATAAATGAATACATGTCCACTCTTGAAAAAAACTGTATACACATAATCTTCTAGGGCTAGAATCGAGAGTCGGTTATCTTTTGACCATGGAAAAAAGGGCACCTATGATACCTACAAAAGTTCTCCAAACTCAAGTTGGAACCTAACAAATCCAACTCCTCTCAGCGCATGTACTATATCTACTTCAGTCTCTACATGACAATCTGGACCTATCTCCGAAATGTTCGGATATCCACATCATCTTTTTCAGGATCTTGCATGCAAATTCTAGGGTTTGCATGCACTTTGCATGCATCCTAGTCACCAGGTTGATGCCTCTAGCACCTTAGCCACCTTATTCTAGCACCCGGGAGCCACTTACTTCAGAGTTTTAGCCCTCCTAGTCTGGAAGGCACCCACTTCTCCCCTACTTCCAGAGAAGGGCGCACTTCTTCACCTACCACTGTAGTTCCACTTCAGTTACACTCAGTTAGCTCCGATTCTCCCTGATTTGAGGCTAGTTTCACTCCTGACTGACTGTTTCACTTCCGTTGGACCTCCAGATTGACTAGATGACTTGTTCTGACTTCATTTAGCCTCCCATATGCCCCCCACTGAGCCTCCTTCCCTTAATCAGTGCTACACACTTTAGATACACTTGTTACACTCAGTTAGACTCAGATTGACACCTGGATGACTGGTTCTTGTGCATTGATGACAACCACTGATTGATGATGAGGACTCCTAGTTGGAGCCAAGCTACTCCATTCAGTGATTCGAAGGACCTCCTTAGGCAATTCTAATTGCTCAGTCATTGTTACTGTATTGTATTGTAATTATTCACCCTCATTGGGATATTGAGCACTGCTGCATGTTTTGCACAGTTTTACACCATATTCTCTATGTTCATCTATTGTGATTGATTTACTTGTTCATTAGATCTGCTGTGACTAATTTTACATGGTATCAGAGACATTGTAGGGACAAGATCTCTTTTCTACAGGTGTTTTTACAAGAAGATTTGAGTGAATTGCTCAAAAATTGCAAAAAGTTTTGGCATGAAATATCTCAAGGGCATTCGCTCCTGTGCATGCAAAGCTTGAAAATACATCCAATACCACTCCAAAAGCTTGAGTTTCCACATAATTCCTGGATCTGATACATTGGACCCATTCAACATTGTTTGATCTCCAATCCCAGGTGTGATGCAACTCTAAAAGGGTGGATTGTTCGACCTCATTGTTCTTGGTTTATTGTGATTTGCAGGTTATTGTCTCCATCATTTGCATTCGCTACTCTGCCCTTGCAAGCTCCTTTACATCAGTGTGCACTCGCTCCTAGCAATGGAATACTCTTATTCAAATCCTATCCTCACCCCATTCAATTATTTTTATTGGAAACATGATATGGAGATCATATTACGTTCAAAAGGTTACTACCGAGTCACTCTTGGTCTTGAATTGGAGCCAAACAACTTGTCAGATAGAACCAAACACTACAACAAGCTTGATGAAGCTTATGGTCTTCTTTGTCTCTCCATCTCCAAATATCTTCACTTCCATCTCAGCGGATTGAAGACTCCAAAAGCTATATGGGAGCAACTTGAAACACTATTTGGCAAGCAAGACAAGCTTAGGTCTTTTCAATTAGAGAATGAATTGATTGCCCTTAGTCCTGAGAATTTCGAGACCATTAATGAATTCTTCACAAAATTCAAGAACTTGAACTTGTAGTTGAAGAACAGTGGAGTTATCAAAGAGGATAAACAATTGATCCTCTCCATTCTCAGCAATCTTGGTAAAGATTATTCGGTATTTGTCTCTACTTTCAATTCTGGTTGGCTAACTACCCTGAATTGGAAGATGCCTACCTTGAATGCCTTCATTGAGTCCGTCACAAAAGAGCATGACAAGTTGATTCAAATGGGGTCCATAAGCTCCAAAGATTCAGCCCTATATGTTCAAGGACCCAAGATCTCGAATGGTAAAGGAAAGCAAAAGAAGGAGAAGCCCAAATTCGAGCCTCACAAGCAAAGAGAGAAAGGCAAACAGACGGATGCACCATCCAGTTCAAAGTTCAAGCAAAAGGGAAAAGAAGGTAACCAAAAATCTAAATGTACTTATTGTAACTGTGGATTTCATCCTGAAAGTTCATGTATGAAGAAGACTATAGATCAAATGTCCCTCCTTTTGTAAAAGAAGAACATAACTCTTCCTGACGGTGCAAGGAAGAAGGATAGGAATGATGATCATGAAAGAGGACAAGCACTCATGGCAACTGTTTCGAAGCCCACTACTCTCTTGATAGATTCGGGTGCATCGAATCATATGGCTGCAGATATTGATTCTTTTTCTTCATTCGATCGAAACAGCTCCATCCCCATCCATTTGGAGATTACTCAAAAATTTATTCAAAGGGCAAAGGTACGATTCATGTAGATCATGGAAGCTTTCAGAATGTTCTCTATGTGCCTTCCTTGGATTCAAATATTCTTTCTGTGTATCAAATGACACACACTTGTGAACCGAAGCAAGTTAAATTGATCCCTAATACAGTTGAAATTTCTGATATCAAAAGTGGAAGACTTGTTGCAGTTGGAAAGGAAAACCACACTGCAAAATGCTATGAGTTTTCACACTTTATTCCGCTTGCAAAGCCCACTGCTCTTCGCACACATGGTAATGAGGTTAGTAAGATTTGGCATGAAATATTTGGACATCTTAATTATAAGTATTTGATGCTGCTATCAAACAAATCCATGGTAGATGGTCTTCCACAACTCCGTTCCTCGAAGGGAATATGCACTAGTTGCATTATTGGGAAGCACCCCGAGCACAGATTCGACTGCGGCAAAGCTAGCAGAGCATTTACAGTTTTGGGGTTGATACATTATGATATCAGTGGTATGCTTCTCCATATGTCATTAAATGGTTCAAGGTATGTTTTGACATTTATTGATGATTTTTCCCGCTTTACATGGGTATTCTTTCTCAAAAACAAGTCGCAAGTGCTTGGAAAATTCAAGGATTTTAAGGCTTTTGTTGAGACCGCCACTGAGAGCAAGATCAAAGCTCTTATATCTGATAATGGTGGATAATATATCAAGTCCGAGTTGCTGCAACTTTGTTCCAAAAGCGTAATTCAGATCCAACATACAGTTCCCTACACACCCCAGCAGAACGGTGTAGCGGAAAGGAAAAATCGGTCACTGAAAGAGATGGCTACATGCATGATTGAATCAAAAGGTTTGGCTGCAAATATTTGGGCTGAAGCAATCAATGTTTCTGCATACATACAGAACCATGTTCCACATTCATCCGTGAAAGGTATGACTCCTTTCAAAGCATTCATTGGTTTTACTGATTCAAATTGGGCAGGTGATAGCATTGATCGGAAGTCCACTTCTGGTTATGTTTTCATGATTGGTGATGGTGCTATTTGCTGGTCCAGCAAAAAGCAAGCAGCCATTGCACTTTCTTCAACAGAGGCACAGTATCGAGGGGCAGTCAATGCCTACATTCAGGCAGTTTGGTTGCAAGGTATTCTTTCCGAGTTTGGTTTTGGTGGCACTACTTCGACTGTCCTATTTTGTGACAATCAAAGTGCTATCAAGATCTCCACAGAACCAGTTCAGTGGAATAGGACCAAACACATTGAGATACACATGCATTACATTCGACAGTTGGTGCATGACCACACCATCATTTTGCAATATTGCCCTACTGATGATCAAATTGCAGACTTGTTCACCAAGAGCTTCACTGAGAAGAAGTTCTCTTACCTCCGTTCACTGTTGGGGGTGAGTTCCATCATGGTGGAGACAGATTGATCCATTATTATGCTTTAGCTTGAGGGGGGCATTTCTTCCCATTGGGTTTTCCCTCTTTCCTCACTTAGTTTATTTTCAGCATTTTTTGGATTATTGTATTGGGGTGACCTTTGGTCTTAGTTACCAGGGCCCCACATTATTTTTTTTTTGCACATCATAGTCTAGCTTGAGGGGGGGTGTTCAGATATCCACGTCATCTTTTTCGGGATCTTGCATGCAATTAGGGTTTGCATGCAAATTCTAGGGTTTGCATGCATCCCAGTCACCAGGTTGATGCCTCCAGCACCTTAGCCACCTTATTCTAGCACCCGGGAGCCACTTACTTCAGAGTTTTAGCCCTCCTAGTCTCGAAGGCCCCCACTTCTCACCTACTGCCAGAGAAGGGCGCACTTATTCACCTACCACTGCAGTTCCACTTCAGTTACACTCAGTTATCTTCGATTCTCCCTGATTTGAGGCTAGTTTCACTCCTGACTGACTATTTCACTTTCGTTGGACCTCCAGATTGACTAGATGACTTGTTCTGACTAGAGGCTACTTTAACATTAAATTATTGTGCACGAACACAGACTACTTGTTAATTGCTCTTCAAATTTTTAAGTACACATGTTTCATTAAATGAAAATTTGACACGATAAATGACATTGGTATATTTCGAAAAAAATATCATTGGAAATCCAACATAATTCTCTACATTTCATTTTTCAACCGCATGTCAAAATTCATGTGGAAAATATGAGTTTCGAGGGCTTCAGTTTAATACATGGGTAAAGTTTCCATTTTTCACCATCATATTTGGCCAAAAAGAGCTACCCATTTTCATGGAATCACCATTGACCTTCATAATGGCAAAAGATATTACATGTGTATCACCAGACATTTCTCATGTCCTTCTCCTTTTCATCCTTCGAAGTAGCTCCACCACCATAGCCATTCTTCCCTTTCCCTTTCTTTTGATCACAAGAGCAACATTCTCCTCATCATCACCATGTTGATGGTATAACTAACTAGATCCCACTCTCATATCCTCCCGAGTGATATCATCCCACAATCTATCCCAGTTAGGAAGATTATCTCTGGAAAAGATGCAATAGACAAAAGTGTTCCATGGTTTGGAAAATCCTTTCAAGGTTAACCGAACCATCTCTGCATTTGCAATCTTTTCTCTAATAGTAACAAGTTTATCTCAAACTTGTTTAACTCTAGTAAAATAAGTTGTAATAGACTCATCTGTGTACATATTTATACTATGAAGCTTCTCCCATAGCACTATCTTTATGTTCTCATTTCCACTCTTGAAACGTTTAGTCCATGTTGTCCACATCTCATATGCATGCATATTTATGGTCACATGTAGAATCATATGATCCTTCAAGTCATCTAGAAGAATTCTCTTGGCCTTTATTTTCATCTTGTTATAAGAGGCAAAGTTCGTTGGATCAGAAGGAACAATAACAACTTCTTTGACAATGTCCCAAAGCTCATGCTCCTCCAACAATAGAGTAATTATCTACTTCCATTCACTAAATTTAGTTTCCCCATTGTTGATGGTTGGTATTGGCCAACATGTCAACGCAAAGGATATAACCCAGTCGAAGGCTTCAGATAACCCTACGCAAGGCTTACCTATCCCGAAGATGTTTGGTATGGCTAACTCCAATGGGTTTTACGGCTTCGTTAGCCGTTAAGTAAGGGTTTCTCCTCAAAGAGGAGACTTTTGATTAAAACTAATTCTTAAATGCAATCTAACTTCTAATATACGATGCAAATTGAATCCTATTGAAACCAACTTTGTTGTAACTAGATCATATTGTTCTGCCAGTCTATGATAAATGACAAAAATTCTCATCTAGATAGATTAACAAAATGAAAGCAAACATGTTATTTTATAAACTAGTCATTGGAACAATTAGTATTCAAAATGTGCAATTGATTATCAAACTGATAAATCGGATCAACATCAATCAACAAGTTAGAGAAACTAAAAGTTATGCAATAAATAGTGATCAGGAAGACATTCAAGATCATGTTTATCACAAATTAAACAAACTTAATACTGCAATCAATTATGACTTTTGAAGTCTAAACAGAACCAATAGAATATGAACATATGATAACAATCAATACATTCTGGAAATAAATTTCAGAATTAAATAAGAAAATGAGAATTAAGAAATGCAAAACAAACTCAATCTATTGATGAAGTTGGTGCAACAATACAAAACATATCCAAATCTGATCAATTAGATCTGAGAGAAATCATAGAGTGTCATCTACAGATCCGAATAGTAAACCATCAACCATGAAAATGCTTGAAAAATTTATATCGCAGAGAATGAAAAATATTTTTCTATGGAGATCCCCCCCTCTCTACATAGCATGTAGATATTTATACAAAATGAATGATTCAGAAGATAAGAACACTTTCCCCAATCCCTGAGCTAATTGGTTGAGTTGTCTCATTTAGCAAATCTATCCCTAAGGTCAACTTGATGCGATGAACTCGGCGGCCATGGTCGCCACCCCCCTTTCTCCCCTGAGATTCTATCTGTCTTAGCCGATCGATGGTGATTTTTGACGGTTCTCCCTGTGCTTGGTGTGGTGGAAGTGACCCATTGGATTTGCAGGCTCTTCCTGCATTCCAGCGGCGATGGCGGAGGTTCTCCCTGCTTTCTAGTGGCAGCGATTCTCCTTGTGTTCTGGTGGTGGCGGCGACGACAGTTTACTGTGCTTCCTCGGAGCGGCATCGGCGGCAGCGAGTCAGCTGGAGCTTTGGCAGGATCCTGAGTGGTGGCGGCAAGGTTTTGGCCGTGGGAAATTGCGAGCTCCTGCTCTCCTTTGGCAGCGGTGGCTGCTCCCTTGCTGAGGATGGCACTGATTGTGGAGGCTAGTTTGACTAGCGCTTACGCAGATGGCGGTGTAATGGTTGGGCGCTTCCGCTCTCCTATGGCAGCGACATGCAGAGGACCTCCCACAGAGGCATAGATCCATAATCGGTGGCTCTGCTACCTCCTTTTTGCGTGGGGATTTGATAGTCTTGGATCATCATTTACTGATGTCTTCAGAGCGATTGCTTTGCCTTTCTTGAATCGGTTCATCGTTTCTTGATCTCGAATTCAAGATTTGCAGATTTTCATGGCGTCCGTGGTGCGATCTTGAACCGGCAGAGTTTGGAGCTCAACAAGGCGCCATGAATTCTGTTACACGAGTTACCCTAACATGAATTCGTCTTCAAAACCCCTACCATATTCTTCCGTGGCTGCAGCCACGGCTCTGCAAGTCAATGGAGCGATTATGCTCCTGCTGCCTCTCACGATTTCGAAGACACGGAGGGATTGTTCTCGGGGTTAACCACGAGGGAGCTCGTTGCTTCGCTCTTCAATCTACTCCTCGTTTCCTGCGAGCCAGTCGTGGATCTTGGCATGAAGGTGCTGAAATCGCCTCTGATGGACTACGCGCCTTGCAGAGTGCCGATTCTGAAAGTTGTGAAGCGGACGGTGTTTTCTCATTTCTGCGCCGGAGAAACTGTTGCAGAGGCCTCGGACACTTTGACCAGAATGTGGGTGCTGGGTTTGAAGGGCATTCTTGATTACAGCTTAGAAGATGTCGTCAATAACGCTGCCTGTGATGGCAATCTCTCATTATTCATTTTAAATTGTGGTGGCCCTGTTCTAGGGTGTATTTGTTCTTGGGGTACTTCGGTACTTGTATTTTTTTTTTCTTCTGAAAGCTATGATACTTAAGCTGAAAAGCTTATTTACAGATCTTCTTAGAGCCGTTGCTTTGGGTTCTTGGAGGCCGGTGGATCCTGAGGGCGGAGCCCTTGGCGTCTGGGGCTCTTGGTTCTCGGCTTGATTCGGCGGACTACTCCAGTCCAAAATGGGGTTTGTCTGGCTGCTTCTTCATCAGGGGTTTGCTTGCTGGCTGTTTTTGCCGGTTTGGGAGGTCTACCGTGTCTGCTGCTCTGTCCACAAACAAGGATCTTCTGCTTCCTCCGATGAGGGTTTCGGTTATGACGGATCTATATCTTTCTGTGGAGCGTCTGCTACAAAGAACTGTGGATGGTCATAGCTTCTAGTTCTTTTCTGTATTCTCCATTTTTCTGTGCAATGAGGGTTTTTTCCCGAGCTCATTTACTGTACCCACTTATATGTGACAATGTATGGATCAGCTTTTGCTCTCCATATATCTGCAGAATGTAATTTTGTATCTTCTGATAATAAAATTACGACTTTTTCCGAGGATCCCAAGGAAAAAATCAAATCTATCCCTGAGAAAAAACTGGAAAATTCGGTTTTGAAAAACTAGTCGGATCTCCCAAATTAAGAAATTTTTGGGGATTGTGCACAAGTTCAAACTAATTGGGGTCATTCTGCACAAAACACATGTCTCGTATTTTCTAGATACATCTCCATTCTCTAGAAATCACATTCGAAAGTCACTGCTTTTAGCTTGATGTTTTTTAATTATTTAAGATCCGGGATGTTAATTGATCTCTTTAGATTCGAATCCACACCTATATAATTCAGAATATCAAATTAGAAATAATAATCAACATTCTAAATCGAAAGAAACAAACCCAAATCAATGCAAATCTATTTACAAATAAAATCATAACCAAAATAGGAAAATCTAATCAAAATTCGAATTTGTCTTTTCAGATAGATTTGTGGGGTATTTAAACTATTCATTTGGAAAGAAATGTTTCCAAAATCATTCATCTTCCTATCTTTCCAAAGAGCTATCATAGGCTTAATTTGGACTTCTAGAACTCAAGATATACCTCCTGGAAGTTGAGACTCAGTAGCCATTGATTTCATTATTGGGTGAATTGTGACCGTTGATTAGGATGTCAAAAGCTTGAGTTTCCACTCCAGAAGCTTGAGTTTCCACATAAATCCTGGATCTGATACATTGGACCCATTCAACATTGCTTGATCTCCAATCCCAGGTGTGATGCAACTCTAAAAGGGTGGATTGTTCGACCTCATTGTTCTTGGTTTTATTGTGATTTGTAGGTTATTGTCTCCATCAATTGCATTTGCTACCTTGCCCTTTCAAGCCTTTCTACATCAGTGTGCACTCGCTCCTAGCAATGGAATACTCTTCTTCAAAGCCTATCCTCACCCCATTCAATTATTTTGATTGGAAATATGATATGGAGATCATATTACATTCAAAAGGTTACTATCGAGTCACTCTTGGTCTTGAATTGGATCCAAACTCCTTGTCAGATAGAACCAAACACTACAACAAGCTTGATGAAGCTTATGGTCTTCTTTGTCTCTCCATCTCCAAAGATCTTCACTTCCATCTCAGCGGATTGAAGACTCCAAAAGCTATATGGGAGCAACTTGAAACACTATTTGGCAAGCAGGATGAGCTTAGGGCTTTTCAATTAGAGAATGAATTGATTGCCCTTAGTCCTGAGAATTTCGAGACCATTAATGAATTCTTCACAAAATTCAAGAACTTGAACTTGCAGTTGAAGAATAGTGGAGTTATCAAAGAGGATAAAAAATTGATCCTCTCTATTCTCAGCAAGCTTGGTAAAGATTATTCGGTATTTGTCTCTACTTTCAATTCCGGTCAGCTAACTACCTCGAATTTGAAGATGCCTACCTTGAATGCCTTCATTGAGTCTGTCACAAAATAGCATGACAAGTTGATTCAAATGGGGTCCATAAGCTCCAAAGATTCATCCCTATATGTTCAAGGACCCAAGATCTCGAATGGTAAAGGAAAGCAAAAGAAGGAGAAGCCCAAATTCGAGCCTCACAAGCAAAGAGAGAAGGGCAAACAGACGGATGCACCATTCAGTTCAAAGTTCAAGCAAAAGGGAAAAGAAGGTAACCAAAAATATAAATGTACTTATTGTAACCGTGGCTTTCATCCTGAAAGTTCATGTATGAAGAAGACTATAGATCAAATGGCCCTCCTTTTGGAAAAGAACAACATAACTCTTCCTGACGGTGCAAGGAAGAAGGATAGGAATGATGATCATGAAAGAGGACAAGCACTCATGGAAGCTGTTTCGAAGCCCACTACTCTCTTGATAGATTCGGGTGCATCGAATCATATGGCTGCAAATATTGATTCTTTTTCTCCATTCGATCCAAACAGCTCCATCCCCATCCATTTGGGAGATGACTCAAAAATTTATTCAAAGGGCAAAGGTATGATTCATGTAGATCATGGAAGCTTTCAGAATGTTCTCTATGTGCCTTCCTTGGCTTCAAATCTTCTTTCTGTGTATCAAATGGCACACACTGGTGAACCGAAGCAAGTTACATTCAACCCTAATATAGTTGAAATTTCTGATATCAAAAGTGGAAGACTTGTTGCAGTTGGAAAGGCAAACCACACTGCAAAATGCTATGAGTTTTCACACTTTATTCCGCTTGCAAAGCCCACTGCTCTTCGCAAACACGGTAATGAGGTTAGTAGGATTTGGAATGAAATATTTGGACATCTTAATTATAAGTATTTGCTGCTTCTATCAAACAAATCCATGGTAAATGGTCTTCCACAACTCCGTTTCTCGAAGGGAATATGCACTGGTTGCATTATTGGGAAGCACCCCGAGCACAGATTCGACCGCGGCAAAGCTTCTACAGTTTTGGGGTTGATACATTCTGATATCAGTGGTATGCTGCTCCATACGTCATTAAATGGTTCAAGGTATGTTTTGACATTTATTGATGATTTTTCCCGCTTTACATGGGTATTCTTTCTCAAAAACAAGTCACAAGTGCTTGGAAAATTCAAGGATTTTAAGGCTTCTGTTGAGACTGCCACTGAGGGAAAGATCAAAGCTCTTAGATCTGATAATGGTGGAGAATATATCAAGTCTGAGTTGCTGCAACTTTGTTCCCAAAGCGGAATTCAGATCCAACATACAGTTCCCTACACACCCCAGCAGAACGGTGTAGCGGAAAGGAAAAATCGGTCACTGAAAGAGATGGCTACATGCATGATTGAATCAAAAGGTTTGGCTGCAAATATTTGGGCTGAAGCAATCAATGTTGCTGCATACATACAAAACCGTGTTCCAGATTCATCCGTGAAAGGTATGACTCCTTTCAAAGCATTCTTTGGTCACAAACCGGATGTGTCAAATTTGAGAGTTTTTGGCTCTACTGCATGGGCTAGAATTCCTTCCAAGAAGAGACGAGATTTGGATCCACAAAGTATTGAGTGCATACTGATAGGATATGGGGAAGAATCAAAAGCATATAAACTCATGGATATCAGATCTAAAAAGATATTCATAGAGCGTAGTGTGCAATTTGAAGAACCGCTTCAAGAATTGCAACTAGTCGAGGAAGAGACTGTCGATTTACCGCCTTCACCAGAAGAAGATCCGTGCAGCGATAATGAAGGTATGAGTTCTGATATTTATGATATTGTAGCAGAATATGATGATCATGACATATCAGGTTCAGAATCCGACCATTATGATCCTCCTCAGTTAACAAAGTGGGCCCAAAACACACCTCAATCTGCTGGTTCAAACCTTGGAAATCCTGCTGATCCGAGACGAACAAGAGCAGACTTTCAAAGAGCAGGTATGGCTCTTTCTATTGCTGATCCATTACTTCCTGAGATTTTTTATTTGATGGCTGGTTCAGATCCCACATCATACTATTCTTCCCACCGAGATCCGAGATGGCAAAGTGCCATGGATGAAGAGTACAGTTCTCTTCAAAAGAACAACACATGGGAGCTAGTTTCTCTTCCACCTGGAAGAAAATTTGTGAAGTGTAAATGGGTCTACCGCACGAAAGTTGCTGCTGATGGCTCTATCAGAAAATACAAAGAAAGGTTGGTGGCAAAAGGTTTCTCCCAAGTCCAAGGAGTGGACTACACTGAGACCTTTGCACCGGTTGCAAAGATGGATTCCATCCGCCTTGTTTTGGCTATTTCCGCATCCAAGCACTGGGAAGTGCACCACATGGATGTGAAGAGTGCATTTATACATGGAGACCTTGCTGAAGAGGTATATATGCAGCAGCCAGAGGGAGACACATCAGATCCATCATTAGTTTGCAGATTGAAGAAATCTTTGTATGATGTAAAACAGGCCCCAAGAGCTTGGTACGCAAAGATGGACTCCTTCCTTCTTTCTCAGAATTTTCAAAGATGCAAATATGATCCGAATGTGTATCTTCAGTGAGTTAAAGGTAATTTGTTGGTTATTGTCCTTTATGTTGATGATCTTCTCATTACTGGTAGCACTCTTACTTCAATAGACAAGCTAAAAACTGCCTTAAATCTAGCTTTTGACATGAGCGATTTGGGATTGCTGAGTCACTTTTTGGGCTTGGAGATAGCTCAAAATTTTGATGGGATCACTATATCTCAGCAAAAATATGCTTCCGACCTGTTATTGAAGTTTAATATGGCTGAATGTAAGGCAGCCCCATTCCCATTCCTCTCAGGAATCAGTCTTGAGGAGGGAGATTCTACACCGCTTGCAGATTGCAGTATGTATCTACATTTGATTGGTTCACTACTTTATTTGACACACTCAAGGCCTGATATTTCATATGCCATGAGTCCCGTGTCAAGATAGATGCAGTAGCCACATGATCTTCATTGGCGAGCAGCCAAGCGGATCTTGCAGTATGTGCAAGGTATGAGACAGTTTGGCATACATTATGCTACAGATTTTGAGCTTGATTTCATTGGTTTTACTGATTCAAATTGGGCAGGTGATAGCATTGATCGGAAGTCCACTTCTGGTTATGTTTTCATGATTGGTGATGGTGCTATTTGCTGGTCCAGCAAAAAGCAAGCAGCCATTGCACTTTCTTCAGCAGAGGCAGAGTATCGAGGGGCAGTCAATGCCTGCATTCAGGCAGTTTGGTTGCAGGGTATTCTTTCCGAGTTTGGTTTTGGTGGCACTACTTCGACTGTCCTATTTTGTGACAATCAAAGTGCTATCAAGATCTCCACAGATCCAGTTCAGCAGAAGAGGACCAAACACATTGAGATACATATGCATTACATTCGACAGTTGGTGCATGACCGCACCATCATTCTGCAATATTGCCCTACTGATGATCAAATTGCAGACTTGTTCACCAAGAGCTTCACTGAGAAGAAGTTCTCTTACCTCCGTTCACTGTTGGGGGTGAGTTCCATCATGGTGGAGACAGATTGATCCATTATTATGCTTTAGCTTGAGGGGGGCATTTCTTCCCACTGGGTTTTCCCTCTTTCCTCACTTAGTTTATTTTCAGCATTTTTTGGATTATTGTATTGGGGTGACCTTTGGTCTTAGTTACCAGGGCCCCACATTATTTTTTTTTTGCACATCATAGTCTAGATTGAGGGGGGGTGTTCGGATATCCACATCATCTTTTTCAGGATCTTGCATGCAATTAGGGTTTGCATGCAAATTCTAGGGTTTGCATGCATCCCAGTCACCAGGTTGATGCCTCTAGCACCTTAGCCACCTTATTCTAGCACCCGAGAGCCACTTACTTCAGATTTTTATCCCTCCTAGTCTCGAAGGCGCCCACTTCTCACCTACTGCCAGAGAAGGGCGCACTTCTTCACCTACCACTGCAGTTCCACTTCAGTTACACTCAGTTATCTTCGATTCTCCCTGATTTAAGGCTAGTTTCACTCCTGACTGACTGTTTCACTTTCATTGGATCTCCAGATTGACTAGATGACTTGTTCTGACTTCAGTTAGCCTCCCATGCACCCCCCTCTGAGCCTCCTTCCCTTAATCAGTGCTACACACTACAGTTACACTTGTTACACTCAGTTAGACTCAGATTGACACCTGGATGACTGGTTCTTGTGCATTGATGACAACCACTGATTGATGATGAGGACTCCTAGTTGGAGCCAAGATACTCCATTCAGTGATTCGAATGACCTCCTTAGGAAATTCAAATTTCTCAGTCATTGTTACTGTATTGTATTGTAATTATTCACCCTCATTGGGATATTGAGCACTGCGGCATGTTTTGCACAGTTTTACACCATATTTTCTATGTTCATCTGTTGTAATTGATTTACTTGTTCATTAGATCTGTTGTGACTAATTTTACACAAAATTCCAAGGAATACATCTCGTATTCTTTTCATGTGATGATAAGATCCACTATTAACTATCCACATCCTAGAACCCTCAAGTCCATTACTACCACAACTCGAAACAAGTGATACAATTGATGATTCTTTCTCAAAATTTTCAGTGAATTCTTTCAGCTCAGTAGACGCTACCACTTGTCCCTCTTTCTCCTTATTACCCTTATTTTTATTTGTACATATTGAATCCACGAAGCTGGTTCATTATTTTTGGCAAGCGGAACCCAAAAAATTTGTTTTTCATACCCTCGATCAAGGTATTTTCAAGCCCTCGATCGAGGGTTTTAAAATACCTCGATCAAGGGCTTGACAATGCCTCGATCGAGGGTTTTTAAATACCTCGATCGAGGGTTGAAACAAGACCTCGATCTAGCTTTTCAAAAGCTCTATCTAGCTTTTAAAAGCTCAATCTAGCTTTTGAAAAGCTAGATCTAGCTTTTGAAAAAAATAAAAAAAGGCCCGCAACCTTTTTTTAGGCCCTCGATCGAGCAATTTGCTCGATTGAGGGTTTTAAAATACCTCGATCGAGGTCTAGTTAAAACCCTCGATCGAGGTCTAGTTAAACCCTCGATTGAGGTATTTTAAATAGCTTGATCGAGGGCCTAAAAAACAGGTCGAGAGCCCTTTTCACTACAGAATGAAAGTTTTCCTGCCTTCCAGAGGGTTAAACCATGTCATTAAATGCACATTAATGGGAATACTTGATACCATTGGATTCGTCGATGAATCCTCTATCTAGATACATAAAATTTACGAATTTTTATGTTCGTATGTCTTTTTTTTTTAAATTTCTACTAAAACTTGCCCTAGAAAACCTTGCCGACAATTTCGATTGAGCTCAAAGATAAATCCACAACATTCAAAATACACATCCAAAAAATTTGAAAAAATACACAAAAATTAGATAAACGCGTCCTCTTAAAAAGGGTATTTTTAGTTTTGCAAATTATGTAAACAATCAAAAGATTTGGTGCACGAACACACATGTGTGGAAAATGCGACTGAAATATTCATTGGTTAGTTTCAAAAAATAATAATAAATATAATTTTTTGAGAAAAAATAAAAGAAAAATAGGTAAGCACTAGTGCATTCTGTCTAGATCATGTTCACATTTTCATTTTTTAAATTATTACTTTAACATTAAATTATTGTGCACGAACACAGACTACTTGTTAATTGCTCTTCAAATTTTTAAGTACACACGTTTCATTAAATGAAAATTTGACACGATAGATGACATTGGTATATTTCGAAAAAAATATCATTGGAAATCCAACATAATTCTCTACATTTCATTTTTCAACCGCATGTCAAAATTCATTTGACAAATATGAGTTTCAAGGGCTTCAATTTAATACATGGGTAAAGTTTCCTTTTTTCACCGTCATATTTGGCCAAAAAGACTTACCCATTTTCATGGAATCACCATTGACCTTCATAATGGTAAAAGATATTACATGTGTATCACCAGACATTTCTCATGTCCTTCTCCTTTTCATCCTTCGAAGTAGCTCCACCACCATATCCATTCTTCCCTTTTCCCTTTCCTTTGATCACAAGAGCAACATTCTCCTCATCATCACCATGTTGATGGTATAACTAACTAGATCCCACTCTCATATCCTCCCGAGTGATATCATCCCACAATCTATCCCAGTTAGGAAGATTATCTCTGGAAAAGATGCAATAGACAAAAGTGTCCCATGGTTTGGAAAATCCCTTCAAGGTTAACCGAACCATCTCTGCATTTGCAATCTTTTCTCTAATAGTAACAAGTTTATCTCAAACTTGTTTAACTCTAGTAAAATAAGTTTTAATAGACTCATCTTTGTACATATTTATACTGTGAAGCTTCTCCCATAGCACTATCTTTATGTTCTCGTTTCCACTCTTGAAACGTTTAGTCAATGTTGTCCACATCTCATATGCATGCATATTTATGGTCACATGCAGAATCATATGATCCTTCAAGTCATCTAGAAGAATTCTCTTGGCCTTTATTTTCATCTTGTTATAAGAGGCAAAGTTTGTTGGATCAGAAGGAATAATAACAACTTCTTTGACAATGTCCCAAAGCTCATGCTCTTCCAACAATAGAGTAATTATCTCCTTCCATGCACTAAATTTGGTTTCCCCATTTTTGATGCTTGGTATTGTCCAACATGTCAACGCAAAGGATATAACCCAGCCGAAGGCTTCAGATAACCCTACGCAAGGATTACCTATCCCGAAGATGTTTGGTATGGCTAACTCCAATGGGTTTTATGGCTTCGTTAGCCGTTAAGTAAGGGTTTCTCCTCAAAGAGGAGACTTTTGATTAAAACTAATTCTTAAATGCAATCTAACTTCTAATATACGATGCAAATTGAATCCTATTGAAACCAACTTTGTTGTAACCAGATCATATTGTTTTGCCAATCTATGATAAATGACAAAAATTCTCATCTAGATAGATTAACAAAATGAAAGCAAACATGTTATTTTATAAACAGGTCATTGGAACAATTAGTATTCAAAATGTGCAATTGATTATCAAACTGATAAATCGGATCAACATCAATCAACAAGTTAGAGAAACTAAAAGTCATGCAATAAATAGTGATCAGGAAGACATTCAAGATCATGTTTATCACAAATTAAACAAACTTAATACTGCAATCAATTATGACTTTTGAAGTCTAAACAGAACCAATAGAATATGAACATATGATAACAATCAATACATTCTGGAAATAAATTTTAGAATTAAATAAGAAAGTGAGAATTAAGAAATGCAAAACAAACTCAATCTATTGATGAAGGTGGTGCAACAATACAAAACATATCCAAATCTGATCAATTAGATCTGAGAGAAATCATAGAGTGTCATCTACAGATCCAAATAGTAAACCATCAACCATGAAAATGCTTGAAAAATTGATATCGCAGAGAATGAAAAATATTTTTCTATGGAGATCCCCCCCTCTCTACATAGCATGTAGATATTTATACAAAATGAATGATTCAGAAGATAAGAACACTTTCCCCAATCCCTGAGCTAATTGGTTGAGTTGTCTCATTTAGCAAATCTATCCCTGAGAAAAACCTGGAAAATTCCGTTTTGAAAAACTAGTCGGATCTCCCAAATTAAGAAATTTTTGAGGATTGTGCGCAAGTTCAAACTAATTGGGGTCATTCTGCACAAAACCCATGTCTCGTATTTTCTAGATACATCTCCATTTCTCTAGAAATCACATCCGAAAGTCACTGCTTTTAGCTTGATGTTTTTTAATTATTTAAGATCCGGGATGTTAATTGATCTCTTTAGATTCGAATCCACACCTATATAATTCAGATATCAAATTAGAAATAATAATCAACATTCTAAATCGAAAGAAACAAACCCAAATCAATGCAAATCTATTTACAAATAAAATCATAACCAAAATAGGAAAATCTAATCAAAATTCGAATTTGTCTTTTCAGATAGATTTGTGGGGTATTTAAGCTATTCATTTGGAAAAAAATGTTTCCAAAATCATTCATCTTCCTATCTTTCCAAAGAGCTATCACAGGCTTAATTTGGACTTCTAGAACTCAAGATCTGGCTCCCGGAAGTTGAGACTCAGTAGCCGTTGATTTCGTTATTGGGTGAATTGGGACTGTTGATTAGGATGTCAAAATCATTATCCCACATGCATTGGGCAGAAGAATTTTTAAGATTTTATATTGCACTTGCCACATATAGTTGCTTGTAAAAAAACATGTAACTCAAAATAAATTGAAAAGTCAAGCTAGTAAACTTTACTTCTACGGACCCGATAAGTTTGAATGTACAATGAGAAAATGATATCACTCCAAGAATATAGGAGACTTAATAAGTCCCACAAATATTTTCAGTGCCAATTTAAACTCATTAAAATGGAAATATTATTCAAGATCATATGCTTTTAGGTTTCACATACATACCCAAAGATATTATGTATTTCCAATACCAATTTAAACTCATTAAAATGTAAATATTATTAAAGATCATATGCTTTTAAGTTTCACATACATAAATATTAAATTAAATAATCTCAACAACAAAATCATAGATATCAAAAATCATATTAAAATGGGAGAGATCAAAATTGAAATAACTAAAATATATGTGATTTTTTTGTTAAAATGTTGGTTTAATTAAATTTAAGTGTGTGAATTAAAACCATAGATTTAATAGAAAATATTTCTTCAAATTCACAAAGTAATTTAATCAAAACCAAAGCATGATCATGAATATTGAAAATGATTTAAATGTGTTTAAATTAAATAATAAAAATATTAAACTAATCTAAGCAAAGAAACCAAAAGAATAAGATTATTTACAATATATATCATGATTCTAGACATGCCAAAGTGAAAATAAAACTCCAAGTTGAAATATCATACTAATGCAATATCTAAACTCATGAGAGAAAAAACTGAAAGATCAATCAAAATCTCAAAACGAGAATAATAGCCAACCATCATGTCAAATAATCAGCTTATGCTATTCGTATATCCACATCATCTTTTTTAGGATATTGCATGCAATTAGGGTTTGCATGCAAATTCTAGGGTTTGCATGCACTTTGCATGCATCCCAGTCACCAGGTTGATGCCTCCAGCACCTTAGCCACCTTATTCTAGCACCTGGGAGCTTCTTACATTAGTTCATTATCCCTCCTAGTCAGGAAGGCACCCACTTCTCACCTACTGCCAGAGAAGGGCACACTTCTTCACCTACCACTACAGTTCCACTTCAGTTACACTCAGTTAGCTCCGATTCTCCCTGATTTGAGGCTAGTTTCACTCCCGACTGACTGTTTCACTCTGTTGGACCTCCAGATTGACTAGATGAATTGTTCTGACTTCAGTTAGCCTCCCATGCGCCCTCCACTGAGCCCACTTCCCTATATCAGTGCTACACACTTCAGTTACACATGTTACACTCAGTTAGACTCAGATTGACACCTGGATGACTGGTTCTTGTGCATTGATGACCACCACTTATTGATGATGAGGAATCCTAGTTGGAGTCAAGCTACACCATTCAGTGATTTGAATGACCTCCTTAGGCAATTCGAATTGCTCAGTCATTGTTACTGTATTGTATTGTAATTATTCCCCCTTATTGGGATATTGAGCACGGATGCATGTTTTGCATAGTTTTACACCATATTTTCTGTGTTCATATGTTGTGATTGATTTACTTGTTCATTAGATCTGTTGTGAATAATTTTGCATGGTATCAGAGCCATTGCAAGGACAAGATCTCTTTTCTTTAGGTGTTTCTACAAGAGGATTTGAGTGAAGTTTGCTCAAAAATTACAAAAAATTTTGGCATGAAAGATCTCAAGGGCATTCGCTCCTGTGCATGAAAAGCTTGAAAATACTTCCAATACCACTCCAGAAGCTTGAGTTTCCACATAAATCCTGGATCTGATACATTGGACCCATTCAACATTGCTTGATCTCCAATCCCAGGTGTGATGCAACTCTAAAAGGGTGGATTGTTCGACCTCATTGTTCTTGTTTTTATTGTGATTTGTAGGTTATTGTCTCCATCAATTGCATTCGCTACCTTGCCCTTGCAAGCCTTTCTACATCAGTGTGCACTCGCTCCTAGAAATGGAATACTCTTCTTCAAAGCCTATCCTCACCCCATTCAATTATTTTGATTGGAAAGATGATATGGAGATCATATTACGTTCAAAAGGTTACTACCGAGTCACTCTTGTTCTTGAATTGGAGCCAAACACCTTGTCAGATAGAACCAAACACTACAACAAGCTTGATGAAGCTTATGGTCTTCTTTGTCTCTCCATCTCCAAAGATCTTCACTTCCATCTCAGCGGATTGAAGACTCCAAAATCTATATGGGAGCAACTTGAAACACTATTTGGCAAGCAGAACGAGCTTAGGGATTTTCAATTAGAGAATGAATTGATTGCCCTTAGTCCTGAGAATTTCGAGACCATTAATGAATTCTTCACAAAATTGAAGAACTTGAACATGCAGTTGAAGAACAGTGGAGTTATCAAAGAGGAGAAGCAATTGATCCTCTCCATTCTCAGCAAGCTTGGTAAATATTATTCAGTATTTGTCTCTACTTTCAATTCCGGTCGGCTAACTACCCCGAATTGGAAGATGCCTACCTTGAATGCCTTCATTGAGTCCGTCACAAAAGAGCATGATAAGTTGATTCAAATGGGGTCCATAAGCTCCAAAGATTCAGCCCTATATACTCAAGGACCCAAGATCTCGAATGGTAAAGGAAAGCAAAAGAAGGAGAAGCCCAAATTAGAACCTCACAAGCAAAGAGAGAAAGGAAAACAAACGGATGCACCATCCAGTTCGAAGTTCAAGCAAAAGGACAAAGAAGGTAACCAAAAATCTAAATGTACTTATTGCAACCATGGCTTTCATCCCAAAAGTTCATGTATGAAGAAGACTATAGATCAAATGGCCCTCCTTTTGGAAAAGAAGAACATAACTCTTCCTGACGGTGCAAGGAAGAAAGATAGGAATGATGATCATGAAAGAGGACAAGCACTCATGGCAACTGTTTTGAAGCCCACTACTATCTTGATAGATTCGGGTGCATCGAATCATATGGCTGCAAATATTGATTCTTTTTCTTCATTCGATCCAAACAGCTCCATCCCCATCCATTTGGGATATGACTCAAAAATTTCGTCAAAGGGCAAAGGTACAATTCATGTAGATCATGGAAGCTTTCAGAATGTTCTCTATGTGCCTTCCTTGGCTTCAAATCTTTTTTCTATGTATCAAATGACACACACTGGTGAATCGAAGCAAGTTACATTCAGCCCTAATACAGTTGAAATTTCTGATATCAAAAGTGGAAGACTTGTTGCAGTTGGAATAATTCTTGAGGAGGGAGATTCTACACCGCTTCTACTCAGTCTGTAATTTCTTTTTCAGGATCTTGCATGCAATTAGGGTTTGCATGTATATTCTAGGGTTTGCATGCACTTTGCATGCATCCCAGTCACTAGGTTGATGCCTCCAGCACCTTAGCTACCTTATTCTAGCACCTGGGAGCTTCTTACATTAGTTCATTAGCCCTCCTAGTCAGGAAGGCGCCCACTTCTCACCTACTGCCAGAGAAGGGCGCACTTCATCACCTACCACTGCAGTTCCACTTCAGTTACACTCAGTTAGCTCCGATTCTCCCTGATTTGAGGCTAGTTTCACTCCCAACTGACTGTTTCACTCCGTTGGACCTCCAGATTGACTAGATGACTTGTTCTGACTTCAGTTAGCCTCCCATGTGCCCTGCACTAAGCCCACTTCCCTATATCAGTGCTACACACTTCAGTTACACATGTTACACTCAGTTAGACTCAGATTGACACCTAGATGACTTGTTCTTGTGCATTGATGACCACCACTGATTGATGATGAGGACTCCTAGTTGGAGTCAAGCTACTCCATTCAGTGATTTGAATGACCTTTTTAGGCAATTTGAATTGCTCAGTTATTGTTACTGTATTGTATTGTAATTATTCACCCTTATTGGGATATTGAGCACTAATGCATGTTTTGCATAGTTTTACACCATATTTTATGTGTTCATATGTTGTGATTGATTTACTTGTTCATTAGATCTGCTGCGACTAATTTTACATATGCAATGAAGACCAAATCTAGGTGGGGAATGTGGAGAATAACATGGAAGCCCACCAACAACAAGGAACCAACTTAATCAAATCCAAAAAGCAAAGACAATCTAGATATCAACGAAGAAATCTAAATGATCCCAAAGTTGTGGAAGAAGGATCAACTAAATGTTGCAACTAATCGATCATCCAAACATCATACATATGGGTGAAATATCTATAATAATCATGTCTCGATATATCAAAACAATGGATCAATCAACATCTGAATAGATCGTGTCAAATCAATGTGAAAAAAATGCGGACCTGAAATATCAATTAGAAAAGTATTAAAAATTTTCAAGTCCACAATATCAGCGCAAATTGGGATTGAATTTTTTTTGAAAAAATCGAAGTCGGGAACAATATTTCGACAACTTCTGCAAGCGCACCGACTATCAACTGCCAAATTATCCTCAAAATGTTGGAGTCGGGGAGTTAATAGATTTAAAACAACTCGTGGACATGGACACCGACCCCCGACTACCGAAAAAATCGGGGAGTCAGGAAGTCGGGAAGTCAGGGTGAACATTCCACAAATTTTAATGAGTGCGCTAACTTCCGAGGTTGCTTAAAATGTTGGGAAACATAACTAAACAAGAAAACTTTCCTGTAATTCTTATCCTGAATTTGTGTATATATCAGATCTGATCAGTATCATTATAAACTCCAAAAAGACGAGATCCTGATATATCGAAACCAATACGAAAGATCAAGAAGTGAACTAAATCAAATGGATGTTGATTGCTAAGGCATGATTGTGCATCGGACAAAAGATAAGATGAAAATATATCATACCATGATCAAATAGAAACAGAATCAAAATACATTGACCCAAGATCCATCAAACTAATGAAGGGAAATTATTGTTTTTGAAAATTTAAGTGGGGGACTCTTCATTTTGATAAAAAAATGTAGGGAAGTTGTTGTAGCCACAACACCCCTCCAATCAATATTCAAATATCAAACCTATCACCATGTCCCTAAAAATATAATACCATGTGTTTCAAACCCTCTGGATAAAAATAAAACTGTAGATCTATGCGAACTGGCTTGGTTTCTTTCAAAGGCATTGCTTTGATACCATGTTAAATTATCTTTAGAGATTATAATATGATTACTACTTCCAATAAAATAACCCATATGCATGCATAGAATTAAATTCTTATATTTGATTTTATGAACATCAATACATAAGCTCACTAATCGATAAAATACACAGTGGAACCATAAATCAATCATACATAATACATAGTAATTTTTACTCTGGAAACCCAATTGGGAAAACCAACATTAATGGATATTTATTGATAATCGTGCCAGACAAGAATAGAAACGATTACAATGAGATATTTCACAAATAGAGGAAGCCAATGCCTTGGGAGGCATGCTAGATTTCAAGTTCAAACCCACACTCTGCAACAACTGCAACTACTACTCTATAGGAGTGCGCCCCTGCTCACATGTGTTTCCTAGTTGCTTTCTCGGGAAAAGTGTTCCCTCTTCTTTGCTCGAAAGTCTCTGATGGAATGTGCCTCCTTTGACTAATTGAAGGAAGTGTGCCCCTACTTCTTCTGTCCTCACAACTGAAGACGTGTGCCTCTGCTTCTCTCTTCCCTCATGGTTGAAGAAGTGCGCTCTCTCTTTCTGCTCTCTTTGATTTCTCAATAATTCGCTCCCTCTGAATCAATCTCTGAATTAGACAATGTATTGATCTCACGCTCTCTTTGTCTAATTCCCCCCCTCTCACACACTAAAGGAAGTGTGCCTCTACTTGTCTCTCAATCAATCTATCAATGAGACTCTCTCACACTCTCTCTGTGTCTTGTGTTTCGAACCTTTACCCCCTTCCTCTCTTTTATAATCCTTTAGTGTCTTTTAGGGTTCCAAAACCCTAATTTCACTTATGTGTTAAAAGTTTCACTTCCGCATGAAAAAGTTACACTTCCACATTAATAAATTACACTTCAGTATTAATAAAATTCACTTTTACATAAAAAGTGAAAGGTAAAGTTCAAACATCTCCACATGCTCCCAACACTGAATCCATGTAGAGCACTTGACATCTATTACTCTAGAAATCAACTTTTGATATGATCATTTCCTGAATGACTAGGATGGGAGACACCCAATGTCAAGGATTTTGATTCTATAATTTGTGACCTTTTGTTTTTTCCATTAGAATTAATGGCGCCATCGCTTTCCTATTCTAAGGAATTCCATTAATCTAAATTTGACACATTGGAACCCCAATTAAGAAGATTTTTCTTAAACAACCTTCTAACTCGCAATACAGGTAGAGGAGGAAATTGAGTTCCTAGGTGAATTATGTCATGAGCTCAGCCTCTAAGGTATATGTTAACACTTAAATTTTAATATCAACATCTAAGAGAAATATAAAATCCCCAGTGGCTCTAGCAAAATTAATAACTTTCTATTTTACATCTTCTATAGAGGACTCGATGAGGTGTAAAAAAAATGACATAAAATCCATTCTATGATGAGAGATGGTATCTTTAATTTCATTTAAAACCGAATATACATACACTACTTTCTCTAAGCAATGCAACAATTTTTCTCCCCCATCCATCAATTCACTAGAGTTAACCACAATCACAATAATCCCTTGATCTGATTTGAAGGACTCGGGTCCTTACTTAACAATGGGCATCCTATGTTTTTTGTTTATTGGGTTTTGTTTTTCGTTGGGTCATGTGGTAGAACCACTTTATTATCTATTTAAGTTCGATAAGAGATATAAATCTATCTACGTAGATATAAATCTAAATCTATCTACGTTCGATAAGAGATATAAATCTTATTACGTTCGATATGCTCATGTGTGGGAATATAAATTACGCCACCGTAACTCTTTGATCGTCGCCGGCTTTTAGATGGGCCCACTCCACATATGTATTTGTCTGATTTAAACCTTCAATTTCCCCGATAACTCTTTGATCATTGCCGACTTTTTGATAATTTCCAGATTAGTTTTTCCTCATTGCGCATAGCCTATTAGCCTAAGCGTTTGACGATTTCATCCTTTCTTTAGGCGATTTCAACCTTTCTTACGGTTTTTTCTGCCTTATTTCTACAACATTTTATAAGATTTATTTTTAAATCTTAAATAATAGTGTTTAAATTTCCATAATATGAATGTCATAAGTTTTGATGATATATAATTCATTTATGTATTTATAAAGGTCTAGTCTAAATATTCTACTTTTATATTTTTAGTTTTATTTTGTTCCAAGTCATGTTGGAAATCTTTAAAAAAATCTTAAAATCACATATATCAGTTATGAAAATTGCTTAATTTGAGTGCTATAGAAGTATTTGAGGGTGTTTATCTATTTATAGGTTTAAAAAAAGAATTTAAACACTTCCAAATTTAGATTTTACCAAAAAATAATTATTGGATTCCTACCAAAACCCACCGTAAAGTTCAAAACATAGAATAAATAAATTGCTCTGTTCATAAACACTCACATTTTAAATAACACAAATTTTGAATTTCTTAAAGAAATCACAAATTATAGTAAAATTGGGAGAAAATAAAAAACCCGGTTACTTATTTTTTATCATAGCCCACTTTTAGATGGACCCGCTCTGGATCTGAGTACAAAAGAGGTATCTTTTCTGTAAAGAAAGAGAAAAGATTTATTTTCATAGTTTCTTGGACTTTATTAATAAATATATGTATCCAGTCATCCTCATACTAGTGAGATTGTTATTCACATTCATTTCTATATCAAGCAAGCTATCTTTTTCTTGAACCCCAAAAACATTCTTTCAAAATTTATTTTTTTCTAGACATCCCATAAGTCTTTCAGTACATTAATTACATTTATCTAAGCAACCCCTTCCACAGTATTATCCAAAAGATCTAGTTCAACCTCTATACATAACAAGTTTAATTGTTAATTTTTTTATCTTTAATTCGGAAATGCAATAGTACTGGAAATCAAATAACAATGATACACATAAGCAATCACCTTTGACACATGAATTTACCCTAGGGAAACCGTCTATGAATTGAGGGATAAAACCCCATCAAAACCTTCCTTAGTATATTGATAGATAGCATATATTGTCTTTTCCATCAAGCACCCTTGGTGCAAGTAGAGAGCAAGACAAAGACAAAGAAGATAAAGACTAAGAATAATATCCTGCACAAAGATAAGCACCTTTCCTTCAAAGGAGAAGAGAATTTGCTTCACATTGAATTCATCAATAATGTATAACATATTTATATATTCTTCACATGCATCGGCTTCTACTTTTATCTTCTAACTTCATAATGAACTCACCTTCCATCTAGATGTATCAATACTGCATGAAGACGAGCGCCCCAGTTCTCATGTAGTGCATTAACTCATTGAATTGAGTCTTAAGATGAACTTTTCCATTAACTGAAAGCTTGCCCACTTAGTTAGGTGGCTAACTTAAGTGTCATCATGCAAGTGTGACAGCTCAAGTGTCATCTTTTAGTTTAGCATAAGTGTCATCTTTTAGTTTAAAATAAGTGTCGTCATGCAATAACACTTAGTTAACTATATTCTTTGTTATCACGTAGTTAACTCTCTTAACTGATTCTTTCTTGTTAACATCACTGTAGTGATCAATTCGAGTTCTCCTTTGATTTACAGAAGTCTTCACTGAATTTTAACAACTCAAATCCTCTCTTAATTAATTCTTTTATGTGCAATTTGAATTCTCTCATATCTTATAACATCTTATCTTTATCTCTTATCATATCTGCATGGTCTACTTGTGCCAGCTTAATTATCATATCAAATATACTAAGGAGAATTTCCCAATTATGTGATCATATTGTCCTACTATCGTTCCAAGTGGTTATATGCTAAAGTAATTCACTCTAAGGGTGGTCAGTCCCTAGGGGAGACTTAATAGCTCAACCATGGTTAGTAGTACATCACACACCATACATGCTTTGACATGCAAAGCATCACCTCAACACATGAGGCACCACCTCAACACATGAGGATCTATATTGACACACAGGACCTTAGCCTTGACTAACAAGACTATACAACATCATCACTTTGACATACAAAGCACTTTCCTCAACACATGAAGCTTATCCATTCTTGAGTCCAACTCAAGATTCTTCTCCAAGTTTCCCGAGTCCAACTCGGGCTCCTATACGGCACTAGATCGACACACGAGGCTCAATCTTGACACACAAGATTGACTTGAAGAATGACTCATGATGTTGTAAGTTTAACACTCCCTCTCAGTGAGGGAGGCATTCTCTTCCATGCCAAGCTTGTCTCGGAAGTACCTATACTTCATCACGGATAAAGGATTAGTCAACATATCTATAATATTCTCACTAGTAGCAATGTACTGAAGTCTTACGCCACCTCTCTAGACCATGTCTCTAATGTAGTGATACTTCATCTCAATGTGTTTCGATCTGTCATGAAACACAGGGTTTTCTGAGAGCTTAATGGAGCTCTGATTGTTAGAGAAAATGATTGTAGTCTCAAGCTTCTCACCGAACAACCCAGCAAGTATCTTCCTAAGACACACATCTTCTCAGTAAGTGGTACTAGGTGAAATATTCTGTGATTCTGTATTACTCTAGGCTACAAAGGCCTACTTCTTGCTGGAGCAAGAGATCATAGTTGATCCCAAGCTATAAAAAATATGGATATAATCTTTCAATCCAAAATACTACCACCCCAGTCAAAGTTGGCATATCCAATTTGTGAGAATTCTAAATAGGCTCAATACCATGAAAGAATTCTTTTATCCAAGGATCTTGAAGCAAAGAATTCCTCACAAGAATTTATTCAAAGATATGCAAGAATAAGAAGAAATATTGAAGCAGAAACATAAGAGAAGGAACTCAATTGATGGAAATATCATCTCTATATTATTCAACAATATGAATACAATATATAATATATCTCAGGAGAGAAAATATAATGCCTTGAAGGCAAGTTGTAAAGCACAAAAAAGGAAGGCTTACTAAAAGCATAACAACCCCCTCGGTGGAAAAAGCACTTCCCAAATCAGTCAAGAGGCTCACAAATTAGCTAAATATTTTATGGAAGCTAATGAGTGATGAAAATGGAATGTGATGATGAATTTTGGAGAGAAGAAATAGGTGGAGGTCGAATTTTCCAAGTGGAGACAATTTCCAAGTCAAACTAGCTTTACCTTATCCACTAGAAAGCAAAAAAAGCAGGATAAAGTTGTCTAAAGCAGGAAAGCGCCTTTCTATTCCATGAATAGAATGAAATTAGACAGAATCTTAGGAAATCTTATCCAGAATCTATACAAATTCTCCCTAGTGACTCAGGATGGCATATGGAGGCATAAAATACAAAAATTAGGCCAACTACATGGTCAACACCTAGGAAAATTAATCTAGATGGCTAATAAAATATATCCTAAGTATGGAATGGGTTTTTAAATGTTCCAACACCCCTCCTTAAGTCTGAATGTATGTGATAAACATCATAAATATAGGGCCCAATAAACAAGGCTTATGGTCACCTCAATACAAAAACTTATTAGTCCATGTAGTTGAGGAAAGAAGGAAAACCACTTGGGAAGAAAAGCTCCCCTCAAGATCATGGAATACACCATAATAAGGCTCTCCAAACTCCAAGAAGGTGTGAACTTGGTCAAATGTCTGGAGGAATATTCTTCTTGGAAAGAAGTGGAATTTGCTCACTAGAATTGAGCTTCTTGAGATCAGGTCCAAATGAGACTTGATGATGTCCTTCATATTCTATGCAATGGATGCCAATAATCATGTAGTGGATCAGAAGCAGGACAGAGAGAGCAAATCCAGTCACTCTAAACTATAATTCTGCCTCTATAGTATTCAATAACAAACCAAAAAGAAATCCAAAGAGAGGTTCTAAGTGTGTATGAGCTGCAAAAAGTGGCTGGTGATTCGAATCAGAAGACATATGAGAGAACTGAGAGGTGTCTCCAACTTGTTGAAAAACATGCTGGAAATCATGTAGGAACTGGTAGGAGCATGGACAGAGGAAGTGAAGGAACAACCAACAACATCAACTTTATAATGAATTCCAAATAAATATAGAACACGTTGTTGGATACCATTGACCAACAAAGGATCCTCAATATTTGAAGTGTAAGAGGAGAACAATGATGAGAGATGGAAAGATCTGAGTTCTTCTTCAATAATAGATTTCTTCCATTTGATCTCCAGTACCTGCAAAAGAAACTCTTTGAAAATTATACTGGAAGAATAATTTAATCAAGAGCTCCCAAGCTCTGATACCATGTGAGAATTCTAAATACTCTCAATACCATGAAATAATTATAATAGCCAATGATCTTGAAGCAAAGAAGTCCTCACAAGGATTTATTCAAAGATATCCAAGAATAAGAAGAAATAGTGAAGCATAAACATAAGAGAAGGAACTCAATTGATGGAAATATCATCTCTGTATTATTCAACAATATGAATACAATATATAATACATATCAGGTGAGAAAATAGAACGCCTTGAAGGCAAGTCATAAAGCACAAAAAAGGAAGGCTTACTCAAAGCATAAAAACCCACTAGGTGGAAAATGCACTTTCCAAATCAGTCAAGAGGATAAAAAATTAGCTAAATATGGTATGGAATCTAATGAGTGATGAAAATGGAATGTGATGATGAATTTTGGAGAGAAGAAAGAGGTGGATGTCGAATTGGCCAAGTGGAGACAGTTTCCAAGTCAAACTAGCTTTACCTTATCCACTAGAAAGCAAAAAAAGCAAGATAAAGCTGTTTAAAGAAGGAAATCGCCTTTCTAATACAGGAATAGAATGGAATTAGACATAATCTCATGAAATCTTATCCAGAATCTATCCAAATTCTCCCTAGTGACTCAATATGGAATATGGAGGCATAAAAGACAAAAATTAGGCCAACTACACAGTCAACACTTAGGAAAATTAATCTAGATGAATAATAAAATATATCCTAAGTATGGAATGGGTTTTTAAATGTTCCAACAAAATTAACATCACTCCACCACTGGAAGAATATTTGAGTCCATAAGCAATAGTACCTCGAATCCATATAAGCACATGCTTGGCAGCAACCCAATGTCTATGTCTTGGCTCAAACATGAACTGACTCAAGATACTCACTACATAACATATGTCTAGTCTAATATGTATCAAATACATCGAGGAACCAATGAGCAATATATACATGGTAGGATCCATTAGATCCGATCTAGAATATGACTCATGTATATTATTTATATTAGACACCATTGGAGTAGACATGGACTTACAGTCCATCATACCAAATCTCTGCAATACATGAACTGTGTACTTTCCTTGAGAAAGAAATATCTCATCTTTCCTTTTACAAACTTTTAGACAAAGAAAATAGTGCATAAAACCTAAGTCCTTAATTTTGAACTCATAAGTGATCTCCCTCTTTCATCGAGCTATTTGTTGCTCCTCTCTAGTAAGGAACAAATCATCAACATAGAGAACCAAGATCAATGGTTGGTTCTTCAAAACCTTGAATTAAAGGTTGGGGTTAGCTTCACTTTTGGAGAAGCCCAATCGCAGAAGATAGATGTCAATGCTCGAATACCAATCTATCGGGGCCTACTTAAAACCATAAAAGGATTTCTTAATTTTGCATACATGGGACACCTTCCCATGAACTACAAACCCCTCATGTTTTTGTATGTAAACCTCTTCCTCAACCTCACCATTCAGGAAGACAGTCGTCATATCCATTTGGTGAAGTTTCCAACCCAAAATTGAAGCAAGCGAAATTATGGTTCGGATAGTAGTGTACATGGCCACGGGAGCGAACCACGGGGCACAAATATTGCTTTATACTTTTCAATACTTCCATCAGCTGCATGCTTGATTTTATAAAGCCACTTGGAAGTTATTATTGACTTCCCATCATGTTTAGGAACCACTTCCCACACATCATTCTTCATGATAGAATTGTATTCTTCAACCATGGCATCTTTCCATACTTGCTGCTTTGAGGCTTCCTCAAGGTAAAGGGTTCTGAATCACTGATGTGACTCATTTGTGCTACATATATTGAAAATATTTCAGGTCTCTTTCTCTCTCTAGATGATCCTGGCTGTGCACCATGCTTTTCTGCCTCTTACAAAATGTCACGACACCATGTAGGTCTCCTCTTAGCAGGAGTTTCAGCAAGGCATCTTTCTATCAGTTCTACTAGTTCTTCAGGATCAAGTAGATCCATGGAATAATCTATATTATACCTCTCACCATATGAAGGGAAGAATTAGAAACTAGATCCTTCATCATAGGAGTATCATGCTCCTCCATATCTGAATCACACTGAATTTATTTGGAGCACCAACGTCCCACGGTCGGACCACCAACGTCCCACGGTGCATTGAAGTATCCAGCACCTCCAAGAACCCAAATTCGACCCCTCACACAATTGGTGCCATTAAATATTTCCCTTCGTGTACTTGGGAACTAGTTCATAGAGGATATGAGTTCAGATTTGGATCTAGTTGTTTGTTGGCCACCTCTTGGCCTATAAAAGGAATCCATTGGCATGCATTGTGTAGAGAGAAAATCAAGAGCAAGGTTATGCTTCTAGATTTGAGTTGGAGCTTCCTCATATCCCACCATTTCCTATCATTGTGAGCATTCCCAAGCTCCCGTGTCACCTTACTTCAAGGGGCAAGTGTTTCTCTCCATTGTTCCACCATTTACTTAGCATTTAGTTTGGAAAAAAAATTCCTCCCTAGCGGAGATTGTTGTCTTCCCTTGAAGCTCACACCTCCTAGGTTTTTTACAGCTTGACCATTGGGCAATACAAAATTGATTTGGCATATCTTGGATAGTTATTGGAGTTTGCATTCTCCCCCCATCTCTTTTTTTTTTTATCAATATTTCTTTGTTTGCATGTGAATTACACTAACAATCTATTGTAGGACCACTTGGAGGATACCAACCAACCACACAGGGGCTTCAAGGACTGAGGCCTTGCTATATCCTATAAGGCTTAGCCCCTTACCAAGTGGAAGAGTTCACATTGTGCAATTGTTTCCACAACATATGATATGGTAAGGCCCATAGAACTTCAAAACTAGTTTCCAGTGGGGATTATTTTTTAGGGATGCCTATTTATAAGGGTAAAGTCAAAGAAACACTTGAACCATTTTCTACAAACTATCACTTGAAGGGATGTTGGTCCACCTATTGTGTCTTTCTATTTTTATCCATAGTCAAATTATCCTCAAGTGTGTGGAGAATGGATTCTACGGTGTGAACTATGTTATCAACTACATGTACCCTAGAAGTGCATTGTAAATAGAAAACCATGGAAAAGGGATTTTGGCTGTATACTAATTCATAGGGTGTCATTTTGGTAGCTCCATGATGAGTGGTATTATACCACCATTGGTAAGAGAACGCCATTATGTCAAATGATCTAGCTTTTCTAAAGGATAACATCTCAAGTAAGTTTACAAACACTTATTTACTACTTAAATTAGGAAATATGTTTGTGGATGATATGTTGTGCTGAGTTTCAATTGAGTAACCTAAAGTCTAAATAATTCTTTCTTAAAATTGCTTGTGAAGGTAGGGTCTTGATAAGAGATGATCAAAGTGGGCATGGCATGTAATTTGAAAATATGTTCCATGAATATTTGAGCAACTATGGATGGTGTTAAAGGGTTTGACAAGGCACAAAAGTGGTCATATTTGGAAATATGGTATACAATCACCATTATGAATGATTTATTAACAACTCTCTAAATCCCCACGACAAATCTATGGAAATATCATTCTAGAGATATATTAAACTTGGAAGTGGTTGCAAGGCCCATGTCGACTTCAATGTTTCTACCTTATGTCATTGGCAAGTATCACAAGCTATGAAAAAGTTCTAGATGTCCAATTTCATGCCTTCCTAAGAGAATGATCACTTAATTAATTCATAGCTTTTATGAAATCCCAAGTGACCTGATGTTGGTGATGAATATAATTCATCTAAGATAGTTTGTTTTAAGGGTAAATTTGGTGCAAAAAATGCGATCTTTATAGTGCAATGTATCTTGGATCCATATGTACCTTGTAGGATGGGTCAAATCTTCCTTAAGCTATTGTATGAGTTGCGATGTCGTGTCATTCACCATCCATTATTGATGCACTTCCTTCATCCAACCTAGAACTGGTAAGGATAAGGAAAAGAGAGAGCTTCCATATTGCATTTTCTCTAGTATTATTATATACAATCTCATAATCATACCTAAACATTCTAGTAACCCACTTATCTTTCTCTGGAGAAAACAAAATTTGGTCAAGGAAATATTTTAAACTATGATTCTCAACTTTGATTTGTAAGTGTTTCCCTATTAAATAAGGGTTATAGGTCTCAACTACATGAAGGGTGACCATCATCTCTTTCTCATATGTGAATTTTCCCAAATTTCTATCACATAATTGCTTACTAGGGAAGGCTTAGGGACACCCTTCTTGCACCAATACTACACTAATATTGTATCCTAATGCATCACATTCTAAGACAAAGAAGTCTTAGTGAAATTAGTCATTTCTAAGACTAGAGTAGTGCACATGGAAACTTTTAAGATAGATAAATCCCACTCATCTTCGTTTCTCCATACAAAGGCATTCGTTTTTAGAAATGATGTTAAGGGAACTACACTTTTGTCATAGGTTTTCAAAAAAAAAATGTAGCCTCTCAATCCAAGGAATCCTAATAAGCTCTTGATATTTTTTGGGTGTGTCCAACCTTGGAGGATACCAATTTCTTTCGGTTTAACCTCACTCCCTCTTGACTCACAACGTGACCCAAAGATTCAACCTTATTGATCCCAAAAGAAAATTTGGAATGATTCACAAATAACTGATGATCCCAATGTAATTGAAAGGCATGATTAATATCCTCCAGATGATCTTCCCATTTGTTGTTGTAGATCAAGATATCATCAAAGAAAACTGGCACACAATTGCAGACGAAAGGTCATTTTTTTTTCCTGAGACTATGAAAGGTGGATGGAGAATTGGTAAGGACAAAAGGCATGACTAAATACCCATAATTACCTTGATGGGAATAGAAATTTGTATTAGGAATGACTACGTCTTTCATCCATATTTGGTGGGATATGAAACAAAGGTCTATTTTAATGAAGAACTTTGCTCCATGAAGCTCATCCAAGATACCATCAATGTCTGGAATGAGAAATTTATCCTTGATCATTAACTTATTGAGAGCCTAAAAATCTAGATAAAAATTCCAATATCCTTCCCTTTTTAAGACCATAACCACTGGTGATGGATAACGGATTGTACGTTTATGAATGATTCCAACCTCCAATAGCTCTTGAATGGTATTTTCAATTTCACTCTTTTAGAAAAAGGGTTCCTATTAGGGAAAAAATTGGGAGGTTGGATACCTAGAATTAGTGGAATACTATGGTGATTCTCACCATGGGTTGGTGGTAAACCCTTGGGTTTCTTATAAACGTGTTGATATCTCGAGAGAACCAACTATAAATCAAGGTGAATATACTATGTGGTTGTTTCCATGACTTGGATGGCATTGAATTGTGCAATGATACTAGAGTGGCCTTTCTTTAATAACTTCTACATATGGTTAGAGGAGATAATTTCCAGATAACCTAGCATATTTCCTTTGAGATTATGTGTGTTTTAGAAAAGCTGATATATAGTTCCTTGAAAACCGTGGTTATTAGAATAATAGTCCTTCTCCATTCTACCCCCAAAATTACCTCAAAACCACCCTTGTTGATAGTCAACTTGTGTGTCCGTTGGCCGGGATTTTGACTAAGGCCAACTACAGAAAATCAACCCACACAAGTCGCTTACTGTAGCTCCCAGTGTGTTTAGAGTAGATGATTCTCACAGGTTGTGGTCTTGCTACCATCTAAGTTTTAACTCCTTTAGGAAGAGTCCAACCACTTAAATTCAGGAAAAGTAGATCCTAGGTTAAATTCTAATTTAAACTAATCTATTTGCAAATTTTAAAAAATTTCCTTATGAAAACTACTGACGAAAACCTAACTATTTATATCTAATTTATGTATTGCTCTCTCAATGAGAGTCTCTGTTTTGGCTTTTTGTTTTTTTAAATGTTCTGAAAAAGGAAATTGTTTTGAGAAAATAGTTATCTAGATGTATGTTCTACTTAACAACTGCTAACTTTGAACTAATAAATTTAATCTAGTAAAGAAATCTAAATGCAAGTTTAAACTAATCGAAACTAGCTCCGCCAAGAGAAAATCTTATTAACTAAGTTGATAACCTGTTGATGATATAAACATCAGGGAGTAAATAACTTTAACCCAGAAAAATAATTTATCAGAATTAAAATTATGGCAACTTTCTGATTCATAAAAGTTTTATGATAAAATAATAATGAAATAAGAACATACTTCGCTATCCCAAAATCAAAACCATGAAAAGACAATCAACGTTTAGCATTCCAATATTTGAGCATAATAATGATTAACTAATTATTTTAAAATATTTTTGAAAATACAAATATTTCAATTCATTAGTTAATAAATAAATGATATCTTGCAGTCAATCCTATCAAGAAAACTTAATAAGATGATAGATATGATATTTATATCAAACAGAGAAATAAACTAATGATTTGAGCAATTATTTTATAAAATACATACAAATTGCATCATAGCATAATCGTATATAGACAAATGGAGAAAGTCAAATATGAAATATATATATATATATATATATATATATATATATATATGATAAGTTTCAAAACTGTAACAAAGCGATACCAGTCATGGAACTAACGCTTAAAAATATCCAAGGAAGTAAAAACTTCATTAGAATACCAACAAGTATAATATATTTATTTCAACATATGTTTTTCTCAGTCATACTCCCATCCCCCACTCAATAAATGTTCGTGTCTTATATATAGTAAGATCATCAACTACTTGGAGATTTTTTAGGATTAATTTACAAAAATAGAATGATCGGTTTTCTCAATAGTTGTTAAGATAAAACAATATAGCTCCTACATTCATTCTATCGATGAGATGGTTTAACCAACACCCAATTAAAAGGGCCACTTGGAAAATGTGAGCATCAGATGAGGTGAATTGGTTTCCCATATGACTCCTACACGTCCCAGCTGCTTCAATGAACCAAAATGTATCTAGTGATTGCACACTCCACTTGTCAGCAAAAATGTTTCTTCCATCCAACAAAACACATTCATAAACATATACCTGTAATAACCAATTACAAATGCATTAATGCTCATTTAAAATTATAATAAACAAATGTAATAGGAAATAAGCAAATTGTAAGCATGCCTACAGAATCTACGATTCTGTAGGTATGCTAATTAAATTATGTGCTTACCTGTAAAAAAGGAACGTGTTAAGTGTAACCGAATTAGAACCAGTATTAAGTGGTGATCTGCAATTTAGTGGCTCTTCTTGCCTCGGATAATTTGGCTTTGAGTTCCAATATTTTAACCTTTTGACACACTACTTGTTCAAGAAATTGTTCATTAGTTATTTCTACAGATCTTTTGGCATCCTTGTATTTATCTTTCTTTAACTTGAATTCTTTCCACCTATTCACCCATAAAAGCAATTTGCCTTTGAGGATTTTAATTTCTTCTCTCATGCCTAATGTATTCGAATGAAATTCCTTAATCTTAGTTTCCAACCGAGATATCTTATCCTTAAAATTTTGTTTAAGAACTTGCTGAAGACTCCTCTCACTTCTAGCTGGCGACAAATTGCTAGTAGATAATGACTTACGTTCAAATATAAACGGGGATGACCCATCATTGGGTGAATTAGTTACTGAATTATTGTTTTCTTCAAAACTATGTTCCTTATCCTGAGCAATTTCATGATTGGGAAAGATATCCTCATCATCACTAACAACTTCTACTAATGGGATTTCTCCTCGCTGTCGCACGATCGCAGGAGTCACCATCGTAGCCATGCTACTGGTAAACCTACGAGCACTTATCGAGACTAAATATCTGTGTTTGGGTTTGATTTCATCAAAAGGAATTAAATATGTGTTCTGACATATGACTAACTCTTCAAGATTTTGCTCAGGTATTCTATCATTTCGAACCGGTTGCATGTCAACAGGAACTTCACCAATTGATATGGGGTTTTCGTCTACCGAATTATCCCCCAAAAATTTTGAAGGGATAGGATTACTAACACCTGCATCTTCAGGGTTTAACTCAGCGTCTAACTTAGATGGTTCATACAGAGGGAGTCGTCTTCTCTTTTGTTGAATCTTAGATCGGATAGGTGGCCATATCTCATTTTGGCCAAGGCCATTTTCAGTCAATAACTTATCCCACTCTTTACCAACCACAGACAACTGATAATGAATCAATATCTTGATTAAACCATGGTGAAAAATACTATGGTATTGCTTTTCTATAGTATTTTGAACCGTAGAGGCCATATTTTGCAAACTATTAAACATAAAGTAGGGAAAATTTATTTTCAAACCCTTGAAGGCCATAAGAAGGCTCGGGTGGTAAAAATGTACAGAAGAATACCTTACATCGCAAGTAATGTACCTTATAATCATCTGTAGAAGCGCCTGCCATTGGGGTTTGAGATATTTGATCAGATATCCATGCTTAGCATTGAACCCTTCAGGCAAAGAAAGCAAGAAATGTTTCCATTTTTCTCTATCAATCTCCTTTTGCTTGAACCACCATTCCTCTTTCTGCGACAACTTCGTAGCTTCAACTGCGAAATTATCAGAAATGACTAAGCGTAAATTCCCAATATGGGACACATTCTCTTTAAGGGACAAAGCAAATCGGCGAGTAACTTCCACATTGTGCCCACTAAAATTTTTGAAGAACTCTCCGTAGCAAATTTGATCAATTAATCGTGGAACGTCCGGTTGCATATCTAACAATTCGGTCCCTTCTGGATCAAATCTACACAAGGGATCCATTTTCACATCCATTGGTTTTTCTGTTGACAAGGAAACAAAAGGGGTCATGAATACAAAAGGAATAGTGGTGCAAGACTTTGCATCCATTATGAAACCCTCATTCGAATCTGTTGGAATCAAAACAATAACCCTATGCTCGTGTATACTCATCATAACTCCACTGCCAAAACAAATGTGTGAATCACAAAATCATAATGATATGAGGAGTAGAATCATAACCCTGTACAAAAATCATAACTAAAATTGGATTTTGAAATTTAGGTTAATATGGAGATTTGACACATTCATCAATTCGTTGTACCCTAATCACAAGGTGTTTAGAATGTAAAAACTGTGTGTTTTATATCTAAGCTATGATAGCCACTACGTGTTAAATAGTCTTGAATTTGTATGAAGGGTTATCATAAGTAAAACAGGATTCAAAAATGAGAATTAGATCATTCATCTAAACATAGATTTAGGGTTTTATTTATTTACAAATGCATAGACTTAGTTTTAATGTTTTGAATGTTAAAATATATTTGTTAGGGTTGTAACATTTAATATATAATAAAATAATATTATTAACCCCAAACGATATAAAAAACATTAAAAATCATTCATAAATACTTTGTCTAGCATTATAAACCAAATCATTGAAATCTTAATGAAACTACAAAGAGTCCAAGTCAAAAGATGGGAAGAAATATAAGCTAATTCAATTTGATCCAAAGAAACATTTAACAAGATGTAGATCGAATATCTTAGACAATATACACCATCAGAATATTTAATAATGAAAAATTGATTACATATAAATTCAACTTTAACAACTGCTAAATGAACTAATTGTATAAATAGTCACTCTTAGCCAACTCAGATCAAAATGTTTTAAAAAATCCCAACTTGATCAATAAATCTTCCTTAATTGAGAGTACCTTCAGAATCAAAGATTCTGAAGGCACTCTTTAATAATTTTTTAAGAATTAATTAAAGAGGAAGACTGATCAATTTTTATTAAATAAAACAAACATAAAAATTGGGAAGGTTGTTGACTACCAATAAATGGCGGCATAGCTGCATGAACTAGTTATCTCTGTCCATGTCATCTCAAAAAAACTGTGTAAAATATAATCTTAAGATTTACTTAAATAGATAAAAAATCCTTAATCTAATAAGAACCAACATCCAATTCATATCTGCAAATATTTTCAGAACCATCCCCATTTTTGTTAATAAAGATTTTTTTTATAGACGAACTGAAAATTACCTTATCAAAGCAAATTACTTTGAATAAATATAATCTACATCATCAGTATAAAGATGCAGCTATTTACTTCTTTGAAAAAATTCAAAAATCTGCTCCAATTATCAAAAGCATTTATTTATTTTTTTCCATTAAATTTTGATTGAAGAATACTATCCAGGCGTGGTAACCAGATATCGACAACATCATTCATGAGAAATGCCAGAAATAAACAAGTCGGCTCGCGATGAGACCTCCTGTCCCTTAACCTTACGATCAAAAGCCATCATCCTAGTGATAAGAAATGATGTTATCCGTGACGGGGGTGATGATCATGATTAGTTCAGCTCGTGATGAGACCTCCTATTCATCAATCAAAATTTTACTTATTATGAAGACTTATGAATGGAACAGATCTAGAAACCTCTCAGATGGTAAATAAACTTTAAGGATGACTGATAATGCAGAATGATAATGATATTTCCAAGTAGAAGGTTTTGAAAAGGAAATTAATCAGATATCTTAACTATAAAGAAACAGATGATTGAGGACTAATCCTACTTGTTAACACTAAAAAATTGTTCACTAGCTCATATCCCTAGTTACATAACCAGTTTGTCCACTTTTCCCACATTTGTGGCCTCCAAAACCATAAAAAACCATCAAATGGTAACCAAAAGGGAAAAAAATCATTATTTCGCTCGGCAATTAATGAAAATCCCTCAAAATAGGTCAAAACCCTCCAAAAATGGCCTAAAATCCCCAAAAATAAAATAAAAGGAAAAAAAAGTCAAAAATACATTCAAAAAGAGGGAAAAAATCCAAATACCATTAGCCTATACTATTGGTTTCTCAAAACCATGAGAAAATCCCAAATACCATTTTTCAATATTATTAGTTTCCCAAAACCATGGGTCAACACTCCATTACCCAAAATCACTATAAAAAGGTGATGGAGGCCCCCCATTTCTCATCCACAATTCATCCTATCCTTATGCTGTCAAAATCACTCCAAAACCCTAGACCAACTATTTGAGCTTGAGTTCTCCATTTAGAGTGAAACTTTAGCCCAACCTTGGAGCATCTTGGAGAAGAGAGAGAACATTGGAGCACTGGTGCACTACTCCTATATTGCTGCAAGGACTCCATCAACCTCACCATTGAGGTAAAATATTTGCAAACCCTAGTTTTCCCAATTAATAAAAATTATAAATCTCATTTACTGTGTTCTCATGGATATTTATTGTTTACTGTTATAGCTTATATTTATTTTCATGCACATATTAATGTTAAATTTTACTTGTTTTAAATCTTGTCCTTTACCCATTATTGAACTGCTAGTAAGGATTCCTGAATCGTTAGTAGGTGCTCTTTAGCACGAGCTCGGGTGAAAACCCTAGTTACACTACTCATAAATACAAACACTATCGGTCTACTATAGGTTCCTATCATATTTGAGAAGATCTGATTAGTCTAAGCGAATTTTGAAAGACTACACTTCATCACAACTTATCAGGATAAATGAACAAACCACAATTAAGCTGCATGGATTTATTTATTTACACATACCCTCTCTGATAGAAATATGTACATTTTTTATTTTCTTATTTTTTTAAATGAAAAGGGATTTATTTATTTACAAATATCCCATCTGATAAAATTATGTACATAAAGGATCGAAAGATGATGATGATTTTTGATAGTAGAAATAAATTTTTACAGAAAATCAACTCTGAAATTTTGTAAATATTTACAGAAAGATGAATTTAAAACCAAAGTAAGAAAATATACAATTGTACATGAAATAAATTTCAAAATCATGAAAAGAAAATACTGTATAATTATTTACAGAATGAACAAATTATATGCAGATTAAAAGTCTGATGGAATTAGTGAAAATACTTTTTAAGAATCAACCTGTTTACCGGAAAAGTTTCATATTGACCCTCCAAGGTTTGTAATCGAAAAGTACTTGGCCCTAACTTCTCAAAAATGAAAAAAGGAACTAACTAGAGCCGTTGGAACTTAGTATATTCACCTTTATCTTCGTGGTATTTATCCCACTTTAACACCAAGTCACCCACCTGTAAGCCTCTGTTAGAAACTGAAGTCTGATAAAACCAGGACTTAACAATTTGCTGATGTTTTTTAAAGTGTTGTTTAGACCTTTCTCTATCTTCTTCTAGTTTTATTAGAGTGTCGATCCTCTTCTCCATAGCAGAACAATTTTCATCTTGAACAGATTGAGCTAATTGTAGAGAAGGTAAAAACAGATTTGGGGGTAAGATGGCTTCTGTGCCATAAACCAAAAAGAAAGGTGAATTTCCTACTGAGGACTTTGGGGTTACCCTATCTGCCTAGAGAGCATTATGCAATACTGTGTGCCAGTCACGATGATGCGTAGCAATGGTTTTCTTAAGAATCTTTAACAAGTTCTTATTGGTTGATTCTGCTAGACCATTACCCTGAGGGTAATAACTCACAGAATACCTGATTTGTATACCTCTTTCCAAAGCAAGTTGATTTAATTCTACTAAATAAAAATAAGAGGCATTATTGAAAACAGGTGAATCAGGAACACCAAATCGAGTAATGATAGAAGATTCCAAGAATAAAATAACTTTATTAGTGTTCACTACTCGCAAAGGTGCAGCCTTTGCCCATCGAGTAAAATATTCAGTTGCATTGATTAGATATTTATGTTGCAAGGAGGAAGGTGAATTAATTGGACCTATTATGTCGAGACCTCATTGCTTAAATGGTCTCTCTACTGTAACCGGTTGCAATGGAAAAGCGAGCATCTTAACCCTCCCTGCAGCAGTTTGAAAATCTTGGCACTTTCTGACAAATGCATAAGAATCTCTAAATAATGTGGGCCAATGGTAACCTACTCTAAGAATATTATGAGTAGTAGTTTCTCCTCCAAAATGGCCACCTGCAAAACCAGAATGTAATTCTTTTAGAATTATCTCAATTTCATCTTTGTCTAGGAAATGTAACAACACACCATCTGAATTACTTCGAAAAAGAATGTTATCTATCAGCTGATAAGCAACTGATTTTAACCTGAGCACTCTTCTCTTCCTTGGTTGTAAACGGTCAGGATCAGTCCCTGTTTCAATTAAAGTCCTTAAATCAGAATACCAAGAATCCTGAGGAGGAGGATAAAAATATATTTCCCTTTTAAGTAAGGCTTCATCAATGTTAATTTCAGAATTATTGTTTGGCAAGTGAGCTGCTTCAGCAACAAGTTTACACAGACCTTGTCCTTTTACTACTTTTGAAGGCTTAATTTCAAGATCGTACTCCTGGAGGGATGTCATCCATGGAGCTCTTTTTTTGCCTAAATATTTTTGTACCAATAAGTTCCTTATCGCAGGAAATGGAACGATCACTTTCGTTCTTGATTTTAAAATATAAGGACGAAAATGTTTAGCAGCTTTGAAAACAACAAATGCTTGTTTATCAACGTCATGATAATTTAGCTTTGCTCCGTTGAAATTTGAACTCATAAAGGATATTGGAACTTCATAATTTTGCTAATTTTGTTGAGTCAAGACAACAACACAAGATATGTTAGAAGCAAATGTGTACAATATAAAATCTTTTCTGAAATCTGGACTCAAAAGACTAGGAGATTCAGAAATGGCTTCTAAAATTCTTTTGAATGATTCCTTCTCAGTGTTTCCCCAATGGAAGACAACATCTTTCTTAATCATGTTTTGTAAAGGACACACAATTTTTGAAAAACTAGGGACAAATCTCCTAACGAAATTTATCTTACCAAGAAAATAATGCATAGCCTTTTTACTAGAAGGGAAAGTGATTTTTGATATGGCTTGTGTTCGTTCAGGATCAATTACAATCCCATGTTTCAAAACCACACAACCTAATAGTATTCCTTGTGTTAAATCAAATATCGTTTTCTTAGGATTAAGAGAAACCTCATATCTCCTACAATGCTCAAACACTTTTCCAAGATGAAAAATGTGATCATGCCGGTGTTTAGAAAATACTGTCACATCATCTAGATAAACGAATACTGAATGATTAATCAGTCCCCTAAAGGAAATATCCATTGCTCTTTGGAAGGTATCCCCAACGTTAATCAAACCAAAGGGCATTTTATGATAAGTGTAAGTTCCCCATGGAGCTCTAAAGGTTGTTTTAAGTTGGTCCTCCAGGAAAACAAGGATTTGATTATAGCATGAGAAACCATCAAGAAGTGATAGCATCTCAGAACTAGAGACCTTTTGAAGGATCTGTTACATGGGAGGAACTGGGTAGTTATCCTTTTCTGAGGATTTATTAAGATTTCAGAAATCGACACAAAGTCAAATATCCCCATTTTTCTTTTGAAATGGAACTAAGTTAGCTACCCATTGAGTATGTCTAACGGGAAAGATGATCTTGGTAGCTAAAATTTTATTTAACTCCTTTTTAACTGTTGGTTCGAGGGTTGGATGAATTTTCCTAAGTTTCTGTTGAAAAGGTTTTGAGGCTTGTTTCATTGGGATTATGTGCTGCATGAACTATGGATTAAAATTTTTGAGGTCATCGTATGTCCATGCAAACACGTCTTTATATTCCCTAAATAATTTGATAAATGCTGATTTTTCGGAAGGGGTACATTTTCTTTCTAAGTTGACAGTCTAGGGATCTGAATCTATCCCTAAATTTACAGTCTCATACTTCAAGGATGAACTATTAGTTTTTCAATTTGGGACAACCTTGAATTTATCTTGGATATCATAAAATTTCTCTAATCTCAAAATATAATTAGGGATAACTTTTACCTCACCAAGATCTTTCTCCACTGAACAATGATCATGGATTACCGTAAAATTACGCAAATCTTCGTCATGAGTGATTTCATGAATAACAGAGTCCTTGAAGGTATATTCATTTGTTAGGAAATTCAAAATCTGTGCGTCATCATAAAAAATTAACCAATTAATAATATTGTCAGGAATAGATGGCCTAAAAATTAATTAAGCCAAAAATAAATTAGATGAAAAATTTTCAGGAGGAATTAATCTACAAGCAACATTCAGTAACAAATTAGCTTCTTGATTCTAGAATCTAGGAACATAATTTATATTAAATGCTTCAAAATACGAAATAAGATTCCATACGTCTCTTTGATAATTCTGAATATGTTCTGAAATGCAATGAATCGAGTTACGTAGCTGCCAGACAATAATTTCGGAATCACCGTAGGCCACCAACACTTTGATGCCTAAATCTATTGCTTTCTTCAAACCTTGTATAAAAGCTTCGTACCCCACTATGTTGTTTGTACAATCAAATCCTAATCGACACGTTATACATATCTTATTCCCTTTTGGATCGATTAGGAGGCATCCAGCTCCAGCTTCCTCTTTGGATTTTGACCCATCGAAATACAAAGTCCAAGTTGAATTATCTGCAATTACTCTACTTTCTATATGTACATGATCATGATTATCTACATTATTTACAGCATCCTTGGAAAAACAATCATGCTGAATATGAGTTACATTCAAAATTTATGATTGTTGTTTTTTACCTGAAAAAGGTGAATCTTCAACCTTAAAATTTCCGAAGTCAAGTTCATACATATAATTACCCATAATTGAATCAGAAAAAAGAACTGGTCCATTGGGATCATGTATTTGTGTCATTGTATGCTTTAAATATCTCTCTCTCCCTATCTTAATCTGATTGGGTTTACTGTTTTTGGGCATCCATAAGGTTGACCAATCCGTTGTAAAGTAGCCATTCAAATTTTGAGACCAATCTCTGCTTAAAAACAACCCATATGCATCGGGAATATCAGTAACCACAATATCTATGATTTGATAAAATGATGGATCGCTAGAAAGCCTGATTAATACGTCCTTCATTTCTCCTAAAACCTTCACATTTGAGCAATCTAACTGTGAAATTTGTGTTTCACATGGGGTACATTTTGCATTCAACCATATGCAAACTGATAGAGGCATGACATTTGATGATGCTCTAGAGTCAACCATACAGTTATGGACGTTTCTGTTAAAAATTTTGAATGTGAGAAGGAAAGGAGGAGTTGTAGATTTTGAATTTTTTCCTATCAATGAAGTCTTATCAGCTACTACTTTTCCTTTACCATTTGAAACCAAATCATTGTTTGAATGGTTGTTAGCAGCTGCACTATTCTGATTATTTGAATTATTGGACTCATTGTAGGATTAATAATAAGACCATTAGGCATTGGATAGATCTGAAGTAGATCATACATACTGATATTTGTGCGTAATTTCTTCAAATATTCAATTATATCGTATTGCAAATCTAACTTTGGCATATTTTGAATACGATGAGGTTGTTTAACAGGTTGAGGAGCATTATTTCCTTTGGTGTAATTTGAACTTGATGCTCCAGCAGAACCTATTGATGTTTTGCTTCGAGTGTTATAAGCATGCTGACCTAAAGGAGGGGATTTACTTTCATCATCTTTTATCAAATTGTCCCAAAAATGACCAACTAATTGTTTTGGTTCTTTAGAGTCATCTTCATTCTCAAAATTTTATTCTTCTTCATGATAAAAAATTGCTTGATTGGAAGAAGATTAGGGCATAGATAATACTGCACGAATAGTATTAAATTTTTTCTCATTGAATGCTACATTAGGAGTAGGATTTGATGTATTATTAGCAGTATTTTGTCTAAACTGATTCCTAAATAATCCTCTTGAAGAAGATGCTTTTGAATTCTTTTTTAACCCTACCACTTCATTCGTTAAAGCTCTGATAGCATTCTGAAGTTGTTCAACATCGAATGCTTTATCTTTATATGGACTTGACCTTTCTATTTTTTTCGAGGAAAGGTATCAACTTTCCCACTTATTTCAGGTTCATAGGTTAGAGATTTTTTTTTTACTTTGATAGCGTCCTCAAAGGTTTCAACAAGTGTAACCTTATTGGCTTGTTTGACAAACATACCTAAGTATTTCGGTAATGTCGAAGCATAGTTTTCAATGATAATATATTCTGGTGGTTGGGAAGCGATAGGTATTTTATTTTTCAAAGTCAGAAATCTCTAATTAAAATCTTTAATCCGCTCTTTACTCTCCATTTTGATACGAGATAATTCAAGAGCTAGTGCAGCGAGTGTTTTTATATTCCCCAAACTTGTCAAGGAAAGCTTTGTTAAAGTCATCCCAGTTTGTTATCGAACCTTGAACCATAGAAAAATATCAGGTTGACGCTCTTCCTTCAAAGGTCAAAGGAAAAATATGACATACCACGTCCTCATATTGCACATTCATGGTTTGTACAGCTAATATAAACTTGTCAAAATGAACCTCGGCTAGTTCTTTGTTATCCAGATTAAAATTCGGAAGAAGTTTGTCTGCCTATTTAAGCAATGGATGTTGTGCACTAGGAACAGCTACATCACTTCTTCTAAGCCATGGGAGAGGAGGATTAGGTGGAGGGTTTGGTGGAGGATTATGTGGATTCCCTCCTCCACCAGGTACATTGCCGGCCATATTATCTTCTTCCAAATTTGAATAAATACCTTTATTGAAAGGCCTCGGAGTATCAGGTGGGGAATCTGGGGGTGAAGGTGGCTGACCAAAACCACCTAAGGTAAGAAAACTACGTGAGGTATGTGTTCGGGTGGTTCCCCTAGACCGAACTCTAGTTTTATGACTTGGAGTACCTATCTGCAAAATATAAGCTTGCGTAGAGGTAGCCTGTAATATATAGGTGACATACTAGTTTGATGAGCGTAATCCCTTGTAAGTATACATCTTGATTCTTCTAAGGCCTAGATATTATGCTCAGGGGTGTAAGGAGAAGTATTATGATCCCTCTCTAAGATATTCCTTACAGTATCGCTAAACGGGAAATTACTAACTTTAGTTTGTGAGATAATGGCCAACCCTCCATTGGTGGTGTCCTGAGAGTTAGTTGGTGACGGAGGAAATAGGCTAATTGAAGGATTATCGTTAGTTCTTTTATCCATTAATCATTCTCATGCCCTCCTTCTAGTGCCATTTGTTGGCTGGGATTTTGACTAAGGCCAACTATAGAAAATCAACCCACACAAGTCACTTACTGCAGCTCCCGGTGTGTTTAGAGTAGCTGATTCTCGTAGGTTGTGGTCCTTCTACCATCTAAGTTTTAGCTCCTTTAGGAAGAGTCCAACCACTTAAACTTAGAAAAAGTACATCCTAGGTTAAATTCTAATTTAAACTAATCTATTTGCAAATTATAAAAAAAATCCTATAAAAAACTACTCACTAAAACCTAACTATTTATATCTAATTTATGTATTGCTCTCTGAATGAGAGTCTCTGTTTTGGTTTTTTGTTTTTTTAAATGTTCTGAAAAAGAAACTGTTTAAAAAAAAAAGTTATCTAGATGTATGACCTACGTAACAGCTGCTAACTTTGAACTAAGAAATTTAATCTAGAAAAAAAATCTAAATGCAAGTTTAAACTAATTGAAACTATATCGGCCGAGAGCAAATCTTATTGACTAAGTTGATAACCTGTTGATGATATAAACATCAGGGAGTAAATAACTTTAACCTAGAAAAATAATTTATCAGAATTAAAATTATGACAACTTTTTGATTCATAAAAGTTTTTTGATAAAAGAAAAATGAAATAAGAAATTACTTCGCTATCCCAAAATCATAACTATCAAACAATGATCAATGTTTAGCATTCCAATATTTGAGCATAATAATGATTAACTAATTATTTTAAAATATTTATGAAAATACAAATATTTCAATTCATTAGTTAATAACTAAATGATATCATGCAGTCAATCCTATCAAGAAACTTAATAGGACGATAGATATGATAATAATTATATCAAACAGAGAAATAAACTAATGATTTGAGTAATTCTTTTATAAAATACATACAAATTACATCACAGCATAATCGCATATAGACAAATGGAGAAAGTCAAATATGAAATATATATATCTATATATATCTATATATATATATATATGTGATAAGTTTCAAAACTGTAACAAAGCGATACCAGTCATGGAACTAATGCTTGAAAATATCCAAGGAAGGAAAAAAATCATCATAATACCAGCAAGTATAATATCTTTATTTCAATATAGGTTTTTATGAGTCATACTCCCATGCCCCACTCAAGATTTGTGTCTTATATTCATGAAGATCGTCAACTACTTGGATATTTTTCAGGATAAATTTACAAAATTAGAACGATTTGTTTTCTCAACATCTGTTAAGATAAAACAAGATAGTGTTTGATGGACAATCTACCAAGATGGGACTCGAGGCCTGATCTCCCTAGCTCAACGCGAGTCTAGAACAAATAGAGCAGAATATAAATCACTCTCCTAGATCTAATTAGAGATCAAGGAACTAGATACGTTTACCTTATAGATCGCCGATCCTTTTCTCCTTGAATGCTACTCCAAGCTTGACGATCTTCAGATCTGAGCTGCAAAACCTGTCAAGATAACAAGACAACAAAACAAGTAAACGCATCTATGCAATAATAGATCTAAGTAAGCAGTCAAGCAGGCGAACTACAAAAGATATCATTAACACAATGAAATTTTGGTGGAAAGCACTTATATTACTGTATTGAAAGGGAAATACATAGGATGAAAAGATTACAACCAAAGACTTGATATAGCAATCCTCCTCTGATCAAGCCAATGCCAAATCCTCCCAAGGAAATGTGAGTCTTCCAATAGATGAGTAGATATCTCTCCTAAGGTAATTTCACTAGCATGTAGACACTATAGACTTCCTCCCTTTGGTATGGGAGTGAGCTTCAATTATATAGGACTAAGTGGATAGAGTAGGTTGAGATATGGTAGGAGAGAGATAGGGGATCTTTCCAAGAGGTCAGGAAATGAATGTCAGCTTCCTCAAAGGCTAGGGATAGAAATACACATCAGCAAGCTTCGAGAATGGACTCGAAGAAGCTATTGTAGTCCATTAACTGACATCGGCATAGCCTGTAAGAGGAAAAGCTGTGACGTCGCAGGTTGCATGAGGTTAACCTGCGACAACATCTAAAAACCTAGTATAAATGGGTTTGCATCTTTTCCAAGTTAATGACTTAGTCAAGGAAACTTTAGGGAGGTTCACACTGAGTCTCATGATGGTAATATTTAGGTGTAACGGAATGCCCCCCAAAGCATGAAGCTATTGAAATTGGACAGGTGAAATGCTTTGATAGAAGGAATGGAAATGGATCATCAGACGAAGGATGCCGTTGTAGTACAACTGACTTTGAGCACATAGTCTCATATGACGTACAACATGGCTGCCGACCAATACATTGCAGATCCATGGTAGTAATGACCGACTGAACACAATCATGGCTACTAGACACAAGCGTAGATCCATGATGAGATGATAACACAACCACAACCAATACAAATGTGGATCCATGTGATATGACTCAATACAATCTTCATCGCAACCTGGGTAAAACATGACTCCCTAGGGTCTTCAAGCTGAACCCGCAATAATACAAATCTATCCATGTGATTACAAATGTCTTGAAGTCGAACATGGTAGAAACCACTTGATTACTGGTCATTGATGTATACCGTTAACAAGCGCGATGGAAATCACCATTGATGTCAATGATTCCCAAGGTATCATAGTACATATCATCAAGCGTGAATAAATGAGTTGAAGTTGAACGCATGATGAAATCTTTCAATCAAGAGTCAATGATGTAAAATCATGTCGAAAGAGAGGTAACCTACCATTAAAGCATGCAGGCCCAAGGCACTTGCTTGGTTTCTAGATTCAATCCTCGGATGATGTGTTGAAGTTGACAAGGATGAATCTGTTGAAGGAGGGCCATGATGAATCCCCCATCATCGACACGAAACATGGAAAAAGATGTGTAGAGCAGATCGGATGGTACAGTAACATGCGAGACTGACTCAGAGTAGACCAACATGATGAAAGGTGTACTGACTGCAGATAATGAATGGTGAGAGTATTCTTGAACATGGGCATGACATGACTTGGCAGTATTGACATGACGAGTATGACACCAACTCCTAATGCAACTGATGGTGGAAGTATTCTTTGTGTGACCCAAATGAGTAACATGTCACTTACCCAAATTCTGAAAATAATATTTTATTTGCAAAATACTTTATGTTAAATTTTAATTTCAAAGTTTTGAAATTATGAAGTTTGGTCAAGGATGAATGTAATTACTGAATTATTATTATTTAATAAAGTAAAGTAGGAGATAAACACCCAAGGGAACTGTTAAATGAGTGTTCACTGACCCACTAGGAGGAATGGAAGCTGTTGGAAAGCATAGGATAGATGGCAGCAATTGCACTTCACCACTAGCTATTGGTTATGGGACAACTACCCCTAATAATGTGGCATTATCCCCTAGGTGGTGGGAGTGGGCAGGCAGCTCATTTAATGACCAAGTAACAACTAAAAAGGCCTAGGCAGCCTACATAAGGCAAATTCGAATTGAGCAGGCAACTCTTACACAATATTTTCTGCAGAAATATTCCTCATGTGCATCAGGTGATCACTGAGAGATTCAAATAGAGAGGCTAGTTGTGAGTGCAATCATAAGTCTGCAAAATTTTTTATAAGGAAAACCAGAGGTGCTAGTGCAGGTCCTTTGGACGGCTAGTTCTTGAATATTTGACAATTATTGCTACTGCAAGTGGAGATCCTGAATTCCTAAATTTCTTCCTCCTAGTGGTTAAGTGAAAAGGCTCGGGGGTCCTAAGGCAAGTACTTGGATGTCTTCAGGAATTGGTTGGGTGGAACAGTATTCTTGGGCTATTTGTTTCCCTACAGAATTAATCCAGGTTCTACTGTTTCCTAATTTGTTTCAGTTTAGTAGTTCTGTGTAGTAAAGATTAGTAAACTATGTTTTAAAGAAGAATTGATCTCTGATTTGGTTTAAGTCTGAATGTTAGTTTAATAATAAACTGAATTGATAATCCAATCTCTACATTTTTCCACATGCTATTATTTGCATTGTACTCTAGTGTAGAGAAGCAATTTAATTATGGATGAAAGATAGGCAGATTGCCATTGATTAGACAGATAAGCACAATAATTGTTATGTTTTTCATTTCCTTCCCTATAGTTAACAATAGTAGAAATTACTGTATAGTATCTAAAATATTATAAAATATTTTATTGTTTCATGAAAAACAAATATCGTTTATTATTTGAACAAGTACATAGTGTTTGTTATCTCCATTATTTAGATAGGAAATAAATGTAATTCAAACTTCCATATATCATTCTGTAAATAAATAGTATTACTGCAAATAAATAGAATTGCTAACAATGGAACTAAGTTGCAAATCATAGTCATTACACAGTCTTCATATTTCTCACACATACATTGTTTTCTGTATAAATCTTCTGCTATAACATTTACATTATTTATTTTAGTATTATTAGAGAATGAAATTAAAGTAAACCCTATCTCGTTTTCATTCATCTTACTTCTATTTATTTTACAATCTGTAAGTATGGTTCAAAACTGGGTTTCGTATCAAACTCTAGATAGTTTTTCCAAAACCATAGCATCGTTTTCCAATAGATAAACAAACAGGATTTACATACTCATGCACAAACTACAAAACAAAACCTAGTTGTCGATTGAAGGACTTTTTTGGAGTTCATTTACGAAAACATCTTATACATCGAAGGAAAAATTAGAATTTGGGTGTAGCCCTGTTCCTTTCCTTTTTATAAACAAAAGATATTAAATCAAAACACACAGAGTCTTTCCAACTATGAAAATGCATAACAGTTTTGCATAGCTCGGCAGTCCCGTTATCCATACAGAACATAAACAAATAGCATAACAACTTTTCCATTGCCGAGAAATTTAAACATAGCATACAGAGTTAAACGAGCTTTAGCTCCAACATTTTCATTCATTAACATAACCCCAAACTTTTCCAATTTTGAGTTTCGAATCCAACACAGGTTCCGGCTTCACAAAGGAAACATCAACATACAGGTTAACATTACATTTCCAAAACGAAAACTACACAGGGTTTATCCCTTCCTGTAAGTTTTTAAAACGAGTGTTATAACTCCCATCTCGGCGAACTAGGCATCAAGAAATTAAAAGGATGAGTATCATTCAAAGAGACGAGGGTCATATCCCATTATAGTCATCACCTTAACACAAAAGGTTCTTCAAAGATTCTCGACTGACAAACAACGCCGAAGCATGGAGAAAACTTGATTACTCATTATTTTGAAACCACATCAACCAAGGTCGATTGGAACCTACGAGGGTTTGAGACTCGGAGCTTACCAGGAATGAAGGCATGCCAACCTTTTCCAAACCATTTCCCAAGTCGTCCTTCGAACCCTGCAACTAACATAACAATTTCAGAGAATTAGATAAATTGTTTTATTTAAATCGTAAGTCGAACTTTCAACAAAAGAACCATTGAGTTTTCGAAAACACTTACCTTCTCAACAAACGTCCGAGCTCTTCACATTCACTATTAGACTACGAGTGTTTGACCTGGACCGAGACTAGGATTTTTTTATCCTTTATGCAGGAGTGTGTGCTATCACTCAAACTCAGGATTTAAAACTATAAACTATCAACTCGATAGAAATCCAAACCAAAGACAAGACAATCTAACACAACGCCATTACAGTGAGAAAGAAACCTGTAACTTTAATCTAACCTAGAGGTCACGAGGTCGAATCCTCTTCTCATTTTTTTTGGCTAAACCCTAACTTTCAGCAGCCTGTCGGCCTTGCTACTCGAAACACTAATGACACAATGAACAACATTCACTCCTCATCAACCAACACAACGACGCAACACTAGGGTTGCATCCAATGACCCTGAACCAAATTGATCAACAATCACGAGCATGCCAACACATTTACATTGGAGATCGTAAATCTATTGCATTTTTTGAACCATCATTTCACAAGCACGACCTTGCCACCTTGGCTCACGATGGGTTGTTCTACATCCAGCTTAGAGGAGTTTCAAACTTGCAACCATTACACAGTGGCTTATGTAATAACCGTTACATTGTTATTGCACTACTTGGAATGTTAACAATTCCTGTCACATGGAGTTTGGTTCGAGCTTTTAATACAATACCAAAACACTATCTCCATGTTAGTTCAAAGCACATGCCAAACTTAAAGGCCTGTCAACCTGTCCATTCAATTTTTAATATGATGTCAGTACCATAAACATCAACGTTATAGTTCTAAGTTATGGTCACAAATTCGATATATTATTTGGATATTAATGTTCTATATAGCCACGTATTAAGTTCCAATTTTCATGTGAGTTTAATATTGTGAACTTTTTATATATATTGTGAATAGTTTACAAATGTCAAATTATTGCATAGGATAGTAATCCATAAGAATTATAATGTTAAACATGATAATCATAGTTTTCATTATTGCAATTATTAAAAAAGATAAGAGTTTGCATTTATGGAATTTCAACAAAACCAATGAATAGATATTAGCATAAAAACCATGCTAATGCTATGTACTTCATACCCTAACTTCTTAATGCAATGCATTTGATGGTTAGCGATACAATTATGACATTAATACTATACAATTATTAATTACCTTAAGACGACGACCAAAGCCAAACTATAAGGTCATCAAAGATAAAGATGTAAACTGGAGTACTTTTAAAAGATATTTCAAGAAGAAATTTTTATCTGAACAATACTATGAAGAAAAATCCAATGAGTTCTACGATTTGAAGCTGGGAGGTATGAACATGAAGGAAATGAATAGTAAATTTCTGAACTTACTGAGATATGTGCCATACCTCATAGAAGAAAAACCAAAAATTCAAAGATACTTGAGCTGCCTACCTTTCAATATTAAGGACAAAATCAAGTATGACAGTCCAAAAACCTTGGAAAAGGCTATCAGAAAGGTAGTTTTCTGTTATAGCACAAATTGGAAAAGAGAAGGAATGTCAAACTGGAAAAGTCATAAGCCCAGTAATTTTGAGTTGAAAAGGAAAAATTTCAGGTTTAGTGGGATTTTTGGGTTCGAAACGAAAAATTTTCAGAATCAGAATTTTCAAGGAAATAATTTCAGAAACAGTCAACAGTAGAATTCTACAGCACCCAGAAATGCTCCTAATAATACTAGGACCAATGAGAAAAAATCACCCATCAAATGTTTCGAGTGTCAAGGTCCCCACCATGCATCAGAATGCCCCTTGAGGAAGCGGAAAGCTAACAACATTCACTCTATTCAGATTGAACCTATTGTTGGAGACGTGGCAAGGGAAATGCCCAGAATCAATGCAGAACTTGACAATAGGCAAGCAGATCATCAAATCTCCATGGTAGAGATTGAAGGTATGCTGCAAAATCATCATGTTACTGTTTTAATTGACCCAGGTGCTAGCTTAAGTTATATATCACCAGATATTGTGAAAAGTCTTAAATTGAAAACAGAAAAGTTTAGTAAATCTTGGTTAGTTAGACTAGCAACTGGAACAAAGAGGAAAGTATCATATTTTATAGAAAGTTGTACTTTATCCATGAATCAGTTACATACACAAATCAAGTTAAATATTTTACCTTTAGGATCCTATGATATTATAATTATAATGGACTGGTTAGAAGCCCATCATGTCATTCTGAACTGTTATGAAATTTTTTTTATATGTTTGAATGAAGAAGGAAAAACTATAGAAGTAAAAGGTATCCCAAGAAAGGTAACCCTTAGACAGATTTCAGCCATGCAAGTTAAGAGGGAAGTTAGGAAAGGATGTCAGTTGTTTGCAGTAAATGTAGTAAACAATGAGTTTATCTGTAGAGAGGACAAACTGAAAATAGAAGACATACCTATCCTAAAATATTTTAAGGATGTATTTCCTGAGGAGATTCCAGGATTACCTCCTATAAGAGATTTAGATTTTACCATCGAGTTAATACCGGGAGCAGTACCAAATTCTAAAGCTCCATACAGAATAAATATTCTGGAATTAAACGAATTGAAATCACAGTTGAAGGAACTGATTGATAAGAATTATATTAGACCCAGCGTGTCTCCTTGGGGAGCACCTGTCATCTTTGTTAAGAAGAAAGATGGAACCCTAAGACTGTGCATAGATTATCGCCAGCTTAATAAGATGACAATCAAAAATCGGTATCCATTGCCCTGCATAGACGATCTATTTGATTAGCAGCGTGGAGCAACGATATTTTCAAAGATTGATCTAAGATCAGGATATCATCAAGTATGGGTTAAGGATGAAGATATTTTCAAGATAGCTTTCAGAACTCGGTATGGACATTACGAAATCGTAGTCATGCCATTTGGCTTGACTAATGCCCCAGCTATATTTATGTGTTTGATGAATAATATTCTGCACAAATAATTAGACAAGTTTGTTGTTGTGTTTATAGACGACATTTTAGTGCATTCTAAAAGTAAAGAAGAGCATGATGAACATCTACGAATTATCTTACAAGTTATGGGAGACCATCAACTATACGCTAAGTTTAGTAACTGTGACTTCCACAAGGACAAAATTCAGTATCTAGGACACATAATTTCTAAAGAAGGAATCTCGGTTGACCCCGACAAGATAAAGGCCATTAATGACTGGCCAATTCCTAAGGATGTGTCGGATGTAAGATCATTTATGGGAATTACTGGATATTACAGAAAATTTATAGAGGGTTTTTCAAGGATTTCCAACCCCATAACTTCCTTACAGAAGAAAGGGAATAAATTTGTGTGGGATCAGAAATGTTCAGACAGTTTTAAGAAGTTAAAGGAATTGTTGACTATAGCACCTATTCTGAGGATAGCAGATCCTAATAAAGATTTCATAGTTTGTACAGATGCTTGTAATGACTGACTCAGTGGAGTCCCAACACAAGAAGGGCATGCGGTGGAATACGAATCAAGAAAGCTGAAAGTACATGAAAATAATTACTCCACTTATGATTTAGAGTTATTAGCTGTAATTCATGCTTTAAAAATGTGGCGTCATCACCTTATTGGCAGAAAATTCACATTGTTGACAGATAATGTGGGTCTGAAATATTTATTAGATCAGACAAATCTAAATGCTAGACAAGCTAGATGGTTGACCTTCTTAAGTGAGTATGATTCCGAAATTCAACATATTAAAGGGAAGGAGAACAAGGTTGCAGATGCTTTGAGTCATAAGGCAAAATTGAATTTTATTTCAGCCATCAGTACTTATTCAACAGATTTCGAAAATCAGATTCTTGAAAAGAGTGAAACAAATGAAGAATACAGAAAATTAAAGGAAAAGACAGCAAACAACAGTTCTGAAAATTTTATGGCAGATTACAGCATGAAGGAAAATGGGTTATTGTGGTATAAAAGCAGATTGTATGTACCAGACATACCAGAAATAAAAATTCTGGTTTTAAACGAGATGCATAAAAGTCATTATTCTGGCCATCCAGGTTATCAAAAGACCATTACTATGCTAAGGAAGGAGTATTATTGGCCCAGAATGAAGGATGAAGTAGCAGAGTACATAGCTAAATGTTTGGATTGTCAAAAGGTGAAAGTGGAACACCAACATCCGACCGGATTGTTGCAACCATTACCAATACCGAGTTGGAAATGGGAAGTGATAAGCATAGACTTTATTACTGGATTACCCAAAAAACAGAAACAAAATGACTCTATCATAGTGGTAGTGGACAAAATCAGCAAAGCATCACATTTTATACCTGTAAAGACTACTCATAAAGCTCCAGACATTGCAGAAATTTTCATGAAGCGGATTTTTCGACTACATAGGCTACCAAAGGTGATAATTTTAGATCGTGACTCTAAGTTTATTGGAAAATTTTGGAGGTCATTGTTCAAAGAGTTGAATACAACCTTAAATTTCAGCACAACATTTCATCCACAAATGGATGGATAGACAAAAAGGGTAAATCAAGTTTTGGAAGACTTACTGAGAATGTATGTTAAGGATCAACCTGGTAAGTGGGAAGACTACTTACACTTAGCAGAATTTGCATATAATAACCTTTATCATGTATCATCTAGACTTAGCCCATTTGAAATTCTTTATGGTAGGAAATGTGATACACCTGTTTCTTGGAATGACCCAGTAAATAGAGTTGTTTTAGGACCTGAATTATTGTAGGAGTTAGAACTAATTGTGAAACAGGTACAAGGAAATTTAAAAGCTTCCCAAGATAGGTAGAAGAGTCAAGCAGATTTAAAAAGGACTCATAAAGAGTTCCAGGTTGGTGAACATGTATTCCTCAAGGTAAGACCAAAAAAGAGTTCATTGAAACTGGGGAGCTGTGCCAAGTTGGCACCCAGGTATTGTGGTCCTTTTGAAATATTGTCCAAGGTTGGACCAGTGGCATATCAACTGTCCTTGCCACCAAATTTAAAAATACATAATGTTTTTCATATATCATTTTTAAAGAAGTATGTACACGATGCTACTCATGTTGTAAACTGGAATGATGTACAGGTGGGACAAGACGGAGATTTTCAGGTGGAACCGGACTGTATCCTCGAAAGGAGGGAAACTCTGCTCCAGAATCGCATGATTGGGCAAGTGAAGGTGTAATGGAAGCACCTTAGCCCAGAAGAGGCAACCTAGAAGTTGGAGAGTAGTATGCAGGTAGCATACCCAACTCTGTTTCAGGAACACTCAAGGAGTGATGAACCAAAATCGAGGACGATGTTGAGACTTAAGGGGGAGTGTGTGTCACCTACCCAAATTCTGAAAATAATATTTTATTTGAAAAATACTTTATGTTAAATTTTAATTTCAAAGTTTTGAAATTATGACCAAGTTTGGTCAAGGATGAATGTAATTACTGAATTATTATTATTTAATAAATTAAAGTAGGAGACAAACATCCAAAGGAACTATTAAATGAGTGTTCACTGACCCACTAGGAGGAATGGAAGCTATTCGAAAGCATGGGACAGATTGTAGCAATTGCACTTCACCACTAGTTGTTGGTTATGGGACAACTACCTCTAATAATATGGAATTATCCCCCAGGTAGTGGGAGTGGGAAGGAAGCTCATTTAATGACCAAGTAACAATTGAAAAGGCCTAGGCAGCCTACATAAGGCAAATTCGAATTGAGTAGCCAACTCTTACACAATATTTTCTACAGAAATATTCCTCATGTGCATCAGGTGATCACTGAGAGATTCGAATACGGAGGCTAGTTGTGAGTGTAATCATAAGTCTGCAAGCTTTTTGATAAGGAAAACCAGAGGTGCTGGTGTAGGTCCTTTGGACTGCTAGTTCTTGAATATTTGACAATTATTGCTACTGCAAGTGGAGATCCTGAATTCCTAAGTTTCTTCCTCCTGGTGGTTCAGTGAACATGCTCAGGGGTCCTAAGGCAAGTACTTGGCTGTCTTCAGGAATTGGTTGGGTGGAACAGTCTTCTTGGGCTATTTGTTTCCCTACATAATTAATCCAGGTTCTATTGTTTCCTAATTTTTTTCAGTTTAGTAGTTATGTGTAGTAAATATTAGTAAACTCTGTTTAGAAGAAGAATTGATCTTTGATTTGGTTTAAGTCTGAATGTTATGTTTAATGATAAACTGAATTGATAATCCAATCTCTACATTTTTCCACATGCTATTATTTGCATCGTACTCTAGCGTAGAGAAGCAATTTAATTATGGATGAAAGATAGGCAGATTGCCATTGATTAGACAGATAAGTACAGTAATTGTTATGTTTTTCATTTCCTACCCTATAGTTAACAATAGTAGAAATTACTGTATAGTATCTAAAATATTATAAAACATTTTATTGTTTCATGAAAAACAAATATCGTTTATTCTTTGAACAAGTACATAGTGTTTGTTAACTCCATTATTTAGATAGGAAATAAATGTAATTCAAACTTCCATATATCATTATGTAAATAAATAGTATTACTACAAATAAATAGAATTGCTAACGATGGAACTAAGTTGCAAATCACAGTATTCATATTTCTCACACATACATTGTTTTCTATATAAATCTTCTGCTATAACATTTAAATTATTTATTTTAGTATTATCAGAGAATGAAATTAAAGTAAACCCTATCTCATTTTCATTCTTCTTACTTCTATTTATCTTACAATCTGTAAGTATGGTTCAAAATTGGGTTTCGTATGAAACTCTAGATAGTTTTTCCAAAACCATAGCATCGTTTTCCAATAGATAAACAAACACGATTTACATACTCATGCACAAACTACAGAACAAAACCTAGTTGTTGATTGAAGGTCTTTTCTGGAGTTCATTTACGAAAACATCTTATACATTGAAGGAAAAATTAGAATTTGGGCATAGCCCTATTCCTTCCCTTTTTATAAACAAAAGCAATTAAATCAAAACACACAGAGTCTTTCCAACTACAAAAATGCGTAACAGTTTTGCATAGCGCGATAGTCCCGTTATCCATACAAAACATAAACAAATAGCATAGCAACTTTTCCATTGCCGAGAAATTTATACATAGCATACAGAGTTAAACGAGCTTCGGCTCCAACATTTTCATTTATTAACATAACCCCAAACTTTTCCAATTTTGAGTTTCAAACCCAACACAGGTTCCAGCTTCACAAAGGAAGCATCAACATATAGGTTAAGATTACATTTCCAAAATGAAAACTACACACGATTTATCCCTTCCTCTAAGTTTTAAAAACGATTATTATAACTCCCATCTCGATGAACTAGGCATCAAGAAATTAAAAGGCCGAGTATCATTCAAACAGACGAGGGTCATATCCCTGTACAGTCATCACCTTAACAAAAAAGGTTCTTCAAAGATTCTCAACTGACAGACAACGCCGAAGCATGGTGAAAACTTGATTACTCATTATTTTGAAACCACATCAACCAAGGTCGATTGGCACCTACGAGGGTTTGAGACCTGGAGCTTACCAGGAATGAAGGCATGCCAACCTTTTCCAAACCATTGCCCAAGTCATCCTTCGAACCCTGCAACTGACATAACAATTTCAGAGAGTTAGATAAATTGTTTTATTTAAATCGTAAGTTGAACTTTCAACAAAAGAACCATTGAGTTTTTGAAAACACTTACCTTCTCAAGAAACGTCCGAGCTCTTCACATTCACTATCAGACGACGAGCATTTGACCTGGACCGAGACTAGGATGTTTTTATCCTTTATGCAGGAGTGTGTGCTATCACTCAAATTTAGGGTTTAAAATTATAAACTATCAACTCGACAGCAATCCAAACCAAAGACAAGACAATCTAACACAACACCATTACAGTGAGAAAGAAACCTACAACTTTAATCTAACCTACAGGTCACGAGGTTGAATCCTCTTCTCATTTTTTTGGCTAAACCCTAACTTTTAGTAGCCTATCACCTTACTGCTCGAAACACTAATGACACAATGAACAACATTCACTCATCATCATCCAACACAACGACGCAACGCTAGGGTTGCATCCAATGACCCTGATTCAAATTGATCAATGATCACGAGCATGCCAACACATTTACATTGGAGATTGTAAATCTACTGCATTTATTGTACCATCATTTCACAAGCATGGCCTTGCCACCTTGGCTCACGATGGGTCGTTCTACATCCATCTCGGAGGAGTTTCGAACTTGCAACCATTACACAGTGGCTTCTATAATTACCGTTACATTGTTATTGCACTACGGGGAATGTTAACAATCCCTGTCACATGGAGTTTGGTTCAAGCTTTTAATACAATACCAAAACACTATCTCCACGCCAGTTCGAAGCACATGCCAAACTTAAAGGCCTGTCAACCTGTCCATTCAATTTTTAATACCATGTAAGTACCATAAACATCAACGTTATAGTTCTAAGTTATGGTCGCAAATTCGATATATTATTTGGATATTAATGTTCTATATAGCCACGTATTAAGTTCCAATTTTCATGTGAGTTTAATATTGTGAACCTTTTATATATATCGTGAATAGTTTACAAATGTCAAATTTTTGCATAGGATAGTAATCCATAAGAATTATAATGTTAAACATGATAATCATAGTTTTCATTATTGCAATTATTAAAAAAGATAAGAGTTTGCATTTTTGGAATTTCAACAAAACCAATGAATAGATATTAGCATAAAAACCATGCTAATTCTATGTACTTCATACCCTAACTTCTTAATGCAATGCATTTGATGGTTAGCGATGCAATTACGACATTAATACTGTACAAGTATTAATTACCTTAAGACGACGACCAAAGCCAAACTATAACAACGTCATTGGTTTACGACATCAAACTTAAACAACATGTAGACTTTCTAGATGTCATTGTTTCCAACAATTATGAATTGTAAGACAACGTTGAAAAACCAGTAAGCAGCACTAAACTTTTCATACCTATAGATACTTGTTTTCGCAAAAGAATTCACAACATTTTTTTATTCGACGATGAATTGAATTACACACGTAGTCTGTATATAGAAACTTTTCAAATTCCTTAGCGTCGCAGCTAAGTAAACTCCAGGGTACCTCGTAGGACACCCTTGGACATCGAGAAAGCAAACTGTCAGTAATCTTATCAAAAGAAAAGTATCGCATCATATTTCTAACCTGTCTGTGCATTTAGTACAATAATCATGTTGTCAAAAGTGTGTTAAGTAGTCGTTATCAAAATTATTGCTAATTCAGAAATTAAATTATGTTTAGTACTAATGACTTTTTAATCATTGCTGTCGTAATCAAACATTTATTATTTTCCGCAATTATATTTACCTTATTTAATGCCGTTTTCAAAAGTTTTAAATTTTTATAAAAATTCAGGATGTTACATAACAAGACTCAGGAAGTAGGAAAGAATCAAGGACAAACGGATGATCCAAGTGCTTTATGCAAATGCAAATAAGTGCCATGTTCAAGAATGACTAGTTACTGCCACAGATAAAGGGTGTAATATGAACGCTTTCCTTTTTCCCCATCATGAATGATGAATGCCTCATGTGTTTTTTACAATCTTGATGAGGGTAACTGGATGCTCAGTATAGATCACCTCATAGATGAGTCTAATCCCAAATTTTTTCCAAACCTGGGAGAGGAGGGGTTCGTCCCATGACGGGCCCTCCAATGTGAAAGTTTAACAAGTCCATAGAGTTAAAACTCGGTTGTCATTTCATGTTTAGAGAGTCTGAAAAGAACTAAAGAAGACTCCAATGGTCCTTTTTCATAAAGTTAGCCTCAACGCCCGAAAAAGGGTTAAAAAACGTAGGAGAGGACTCTTCCAGTCATGATTGACTGGAGTATTCCTTTTTCGTAAGTAGTGCCTCCTGGTCGAAAAAAGGGGTAAACTATCACCAGGGAAATGAGCATTCAAATACTTTAACAAGCATGAACGCGACAAGTTTGCTTGGCAATCTTTTCCTATTTCAAGAGCCTTAAAAGAGCTTAAAGATAGACTCCGGGGGGGGTCCCTTTTCGTAAGAGTTTAACGAGCCCAGAAAAGTGATAAATCGTAACTCGGTAACTTGTTCTCATGGTTTTAGGAGCATGGGAAAGAACAAAGAGTAAGCTCGTCATCATTAAATAATTACAATCTAATGGATGATAAATAATGACAAAATATTCAAGGGGTTTTTCATACCTGAGATGATCACTTCGATGTGAAAACGACACAAATAGAACACTTAATGACTCCTGCACACTTGAAAACTAGGTCAAAAAATCAACCGAGTGTTCAAAAGCAATAAAAATGATCCAAACTAAAAAGCATCAAATATTTGAAAAATAATATTCCTTTTTGTTAATAAAATAGGAAAAAAACAAACAATAGTTACCATTGTTCATTTGCCAAATTGGGGAGAAAAAAGTGTCATTTGGAGCAGAATTTCACTTGCCGATTGCCGGAGCTACGAGCAACCATTTCACAAGCCATTCAGAGCAGGTAACCCTAAATCTCATCCAGCATATTTCCAGTGGTTTAGAATTTCATTTTTAGTTCATTTTTTAGCATTTTGGAGTTGGTTTGTGGGGAGCTTGTGCACCCTCGAGTCGTTGCAGGTCTCCCTTACGTGAACCGCGACGAACCCAGGTTGTCGCAAGCCCCACAAAGCTCGGTTGTGATGATGTCACACTATCCACAAGGATGAGGTGCGATGGAGGAAACTCCCATAGTCAACCCAAAACCCAATCCAAAAGAAAAAGTTTTAAATGCTTGAGTGAGTTTTGATGGTATTGAAATGATCCTATTGGAAGGTTAGTAGCAGCCAACATGGTCCTAGAGTGGCGTGAGCGAGAACATGAGGTGGATGATGTGCAAGTTGCAAATGATCCGTTGTGCGTGACGACATTGAGGAACTATGGACTTCTAAAGTTCTTCTAGGTCCAGGGTATGAGGGCCCAAATCCCGCTACTAGAACATATGCTTCAGATTTGGGATGCAGCTCAGCAACACTTCATGATCAACGAGCATATAGTGACCATAGATGTCGAGGACATCTACTTCTTGACTGGATTGTCCCGAAGGGGGGACAATGTGGGTCTTACCGGATCACAGGGAAGTGACCGGACTATGGATGACTTGATCCTTCAGCATTGTACTCCTCATGCCCATGCCTCTGGTGGGAAGATTCCCATCAAATGGTGCGAGAACATCTACTGCGTGCTGTAATTTTTACCATAGTGAGGATAGCAGGGAGCCAAGCGGCTCATCTAGCTACTAGGTCCCAGATGCTGTATGCGGAGGACTGTATGTCTCTGAAGGTATTCAACTGGTGTGAGGGACTCCTCACCAACATTCTAGCTCAGCTGACCAAGTGTCGGCATGGAGAGCTCAAGAAGTTTGGATATGGATCAATAGTGATCTCATTTCTATTGGAGCGGGTTCCCCTCTTGCGTCCGCAGGTGCCTTTGGATGATAGGGATCCTAAGGATCCTCACATGGCCTGATGGACAGAGGTGATGGCCCGCCATGGTGGGGGTCCTATCATTGGGTATGGTCCTGATTTCTTCACCTGGCTAGAAGGCCAGTTGCTCATGGTAGAGGACTACTCATATAGTGGTATGGATTACAGGGAGGGCCCAGACTTGGCGCTACCCGAGGGAGCAAAGTGGGGAGACATTGGTAAGAACAATGACCCTTGTACTTTTTAGTTTCGTGTATTTATGATTTTTTTTGTTATAGTTTTGATAAGTTAATAACATGTGTGTGTAGATGTGGGCCCTGTGCAACTAGTAGGAGTTTGTCTTCTTATTAGGAAAGGAGAGGGAGCAGCCATGGCCCAAGCCATGCATGCTACCATTGTGGATATGGAGGACGTCTATGAGAACCTAACTAGGTTGACGTTAGATGTTCCGGAGCCGATAGTGGATGAGTTACCGCGGTCCATGCAGAGGTATGCGGTTGGGGCGTCTGTGTGCTTCAATGTGCTGCTCCGCAAGGTAGCGAGGGTAGTTGACCGATTCCATAGTCAGCAGGCTAGAGCTGCGAAACCTAGGGGTGCACGGGCCAGGCGTTAGGACTTATGTTGTTATTATGTATCTACTGAGAGCTCAGAAGCCTTAGATTTTGTACTACTGAAAGCTATGAGGCTTCAGTTTTTGTATAGACTCACTGAAAGTCGTCGTGCTTCAGATTTTGTACCAGCACTACTTTTTATAGTGATTTATATATATACAGACATTTTCAGTGGTTTTATACATTATGTGTTTTAGATGGATGAATGATGTGATCTTGCTTACATGTTTGCTTTTATACAGTGGATGATTTTACATGTTATGAATCCTTTGTGAATGTATTATGTGTGTGTGATGTACCAATCCAAAATGAAGTTGGCCATTGAGTCAGCAACTGTGTTCATGTCTCATGGAATGTGCAGGTATTGAACAGATTCAAAGGACCTTTCCAGGAGATGGACTCATCTGAAGAGACGGAGCAAAGTGGGATCACAGATAGCGTAGAACCGGTTGAGATAGGAAACCACTAGTTGTGAATCCAAATGGATGACAATGTGGTTCATACCCAAGGAAAGAGCGTCAGTTAGGGTTCCAATCACCACCTGATACTTTTTGGCGTTGTTGGTTGTGAATCCAAGGCAATTTCCTCCTGAGCTAATGAGCGCGCCTGTTGGGGAATACAGTACCCAGGCTGCCGAAGCAAGGTTACGGGTAAGCCAGCTGGCGCTGTCCGTGAATCCGTAGCAAGTTTCCATCTGCACACGCAGACATAACATTGTATAAGAAGCAGAAACAATATCTAGACACACTAAAATAAATGTGTCACACCACACAAAAAACACATACGCCATGTACAGTATATACAAAATGACTATGCATGAAAAGTTCAGACATAGTACCTCTTCAGGTAAAGCCCATTGCAGGGTTCACCTAAATATATTCCATCATAGTCCTCGAGCTCATAGGCTCCCTTTTCCAAAACACGCTTAACGATGTAAGGTCCGTGCCACATGGACTCGAACTTTCTTTCCCACAGCTTGTCATGTTTTTGGTCATATGTAAGGACCAAATCACCCTCGTTAAAGATGCGAGGTTCTACTTACTTGTCATACTGTTCTTTGATGCATTTCCTATGCACCTCGTTGGCAAGAGTGGCATCTCAGTGAGACTCGTCAAGCTTTTCTAGGTAAAGGAATCATTCTTCCTCAGAAGTGGTGTTAGGAAGAAGTTCGAAGGCGAGTTGGAGGGATGAAATCTCGCACTCTATGGGTAGGACTGCCTCCAATCCATAAACTAATTGGAAGGGGGTAAATCCAGTGGCGGTCTTGTTGGAAGTTCGGTAGGCCCATAATGTTGCAAAGAGCATATTATTCCAGTTGGACTTGTGCGTACCCACCATGCACTGGACCATAGTTTTCAAGACCTTGTTAATGGCCTCGACCTGTCCATTGGACTGTGGGTAGTAGGGTGTTGATTTTTCATGGCGAAAACCCAATCTATCGCTCAATTCTTGAACCATGTGGTTCTGAAAGTGATAACCATGGTCGGTAACTATAGACTGAGGAACTCCAAACCACGTTATGACATGATTGAACATGAAGAGTGCGGCAGTATTGTCATCATTTGTGTATGTAGGAATTGCCTCGGCCCACTTTGTGAACTAGTCCATGGATACGATGATGTAACTATGCCCCTCGACCGAGGTAGGCTTACAATGCATGAAGTCAATGACCCATTTAGCAAAGGGGCCAACGGCAATAACTGGGTGTAATGGGGTGGGATGGGTGCTCTTTTTCGTATGAAAATGCTGACATGGAGGACATTTTTTTACGGCCTCGATACAATCTTTAAAGATAGATGGCCAATAATATCCTGTGTGAAGGATCTTCTCGGCTGTAGCCATCCCAGAGAGATGACCGCCACAAGCCCCAGCGTGATAGTCATTTAGGACGTGTCCAGCCTCGTCATGAGTCAGACAACGTCGAATAATAGAATCGATACCACGGCGATACAAAGTATCACTGATAATCAGATAATACTTCGCATGGTGGTGTATTTGACGACGGTCATCGCGAGACAATTGAGGGATGAAACGTTGGGTCTGAAGATATAAAGTGATATATCCATACCATGGATCAAACGTACTAATAAGAAACAATGGCTCATCCAGAAAAGATGCATTGGGCTCAGGTTCTATATCAGTGTGGGGAAGGTCGCAAATAAGCTCAGGAAACACTAAATACTTTTTAGACTTAGCCTTCTCGAAAAGGAGATCAAATTCCTATAGTATCACGATCCAACATGAATACTTTCCCCTAAGCACCTGACGTGTCAAAACATGGTACATGGGGTTTGAATCGGCGATGATGGCGGTGGTGCGAAGCAAAATGTAATGTCAGAACTTCTGGACGGCGATAACTACCGCTAGAGTGAGCTTCTCAACATGTGAGTAACGGGTTTCAGTGTCAATTAGACCCTTACTTAAGTAATATATCGCATGCTCTTGGGTGTTCTAGTCTTCTTGCACCAAAACCATGGCGATAGTGGTGTCGGAAGCTGCGAGGTATAGAATGTAATCTTGATAGTAATTCAGCGGTTGGAGCACAGGGGCATGGGTAATGGCATGTTTGAGACTATCGAAGGATCGTTGAGCTTGATCATCCCAAATGAATGGAACGTCCTTCTTGTGTAGTCTCATGTAGCCCTGATTCTTCTGCACGAAATTACAAATGAAGTGCTGTAAATAAGTCGCTCTTTCTTGCAGGCTCTGAAGTTATGTAACATTAGTTGGAGGTGGGAGAGCGACGATGGCTTCCACCTTCAAGGGATCAATGTGAATCCCATCTTTCGAGATGATAAACCCTAAGAGGCATCCAGACTCGACACAGAAAATACACATATGAGGGTTCGGACGGATATTGTACCATCTGCATATGAGGAAAACGGTCGTCAGATGATCTATGTGGAACTCGCGCTGTTTTGAGTGGGCAGGGAGGTCATCCAAGTACGGTTCCACAAAGTCCTTCACATCATGGAAGGCATACGACATGGCCCACTGGAATGTGCCACCAACGTTTTTAAGACCAAATGGAAGTTTACGATATGAAAACATTCCTCAAGGGCATATGAATGCAGTCTTGTGCTGGTTGGTGGGGTGGATCTCAATCTGGTTGTATCCGGAAAATCCATCCATGAATGAAAAAATGACACTTCCAGCACAATTTTCGATAATCTGGTCAATAAAGGGAGTCAGGTAGTTGTCCTTAGGACAAGCCTTATTGAGATCCCGATAAAAGACACAGACACGAATGGTGCCCTTCTTTTTAGTGACAGGGACGATGTTTGAGACCCATTCTGTCAATGGGACAGGGTAGATGAAGTCGGCCTTCAAGAGTTTCTCAATCTCTTCCTTGATTGCCGCAATCTTCCGAGGGTGTACTGGTCGCAACTTTTGGCGGACTGGTTTGACGTCGGGATAGATTTTGATTTCATGTAAAACAATGGTGGGGTCTATCCTAGGAATTTCCTCATAGGTCCAAGCGAACACATCTCGAAATTGCTTGAATAAGGCCATATAAGCAATGAATTCTTTAGGGAACACTTCTGGCCTAACTGAATGTGTTCCACTACACTAGGAGTAACCAAAATGTCAATCGAAGTGGTAGGTTCGATGTTCACAAGGTTTCCCTCAGTATCCGTATGACATGTGAGTATCGGGGATTGAGAGCAAGGGTAGACATTCGGCAAAAAAATGGTCCTAATGTTGTTCTCCACATAATCCAATGGGGGAAGAAAAGAAGACCGATGGTGGAGGTCTTCCCATGGGGGGTCATCTTCACTCATTATCTCCATGATGGACTAGTCAGAATGAAAATTCCGGAGCAGAGAATCAGGTAGGGATGACGTCCATCGTAGAGAACAAGAGGTGGAGGCCACTACGAGGTGGTCCTTGGGTGCTGATTGGATAGCCTTGTAGGTAAATTCAACAGGTGAAAGAGGCATTATGTCTCCAATCAGGTGTGTGGTGGCTTTTTCAAGTACAAGCCATGTATCAGTAGGGTTGGGAAGAGATGAAATCTCTGAGGAGATCATGTTCACCGAGGCAACATGATGAGGGGGATCCAATGTCAGAAAAATGCCCATAAGGGATGAATATTTTATGATACCAACCCCCACACTCTCATACTGTTATGAATATTTCCCAAGAATTGGGACATTATCACTAGGATGAGAAGTGGTGTCTGGTGTGCAGAAGTCCAGTTGGTCGACAGTGACAATCCGGTCTTGGTGAGGGAATTGCACTATGCGGAAGACAGATAATGTGACCGCAATCATGACGTAAAACCAATTACCACCAGGAAAGAGATTATAATCTAAGCGGGCTGCGACAACTTCCATGTTAATGGTGGCGGTCTTTCCCCCCAGCTCAACTGGAAAAGCTTGCAGTAACCCATGGGGTTCAAAGCCACATCCGTCGAATGCCTTCAATATTGTGGGAGAGCGGTTCAGTTTGGGAGAGCCAATGGCTCTCTAACAAGCGATCAGCATGACTGAGGTAGAAGCCCCTTTGTCTAAGATAGTATGATGGACTATCTTCCCAACAACGTTGGTAACAACTTGAAATGCAAGATGATGGGAAAGCCTCGGCTTAAAATACTTGAGTCTAAACATGATGGTATTTGAAGAATATGGATTGAATGCACCAATGGTAGAGAGGAGAGTGTTGCGTTGATTGGGACAATTCTGCAAGACTTCCGGTGTCACATGGCATAAGGAGCTTGTTCCAGGTCCTCTACAATATTGTAATTCTAAGCTGCCCGAGCATTAGGATTGAAAATAGCTTTTTGAATCGTGCTCTTGGGTGGATGCAATGCTGAATTGAAAGAGGGATTCTTAATGGTGAGAGAGGTTGGCGGTACAGTCACCTCAGGTAGAGAAGTGGAATCTTTTTCAGTATTACTTCCAGTAGGATCCTTCGAAGGGATTGAGTCGTACGAACGTGATAAAGTGTTCAAATTGACCATCTCACTACGCATCATGAGAACATGCGTGGTAGAGGATGCCTCTCCTTGTGAAGGAGAGGTTTGAGCAATCAACTATTGATTTTGAGTAGGGAAGGGATCATTGAGAACTGCGGGTATGGGTTTTCCCTTAAGAAACTTTTGAACTTTGTCTCTATGGGGACATTCTTTAGAAAAGTGGTCATCACCACACAGTAAACAAGGATACTTTAGCTTCCTCTTCTGTTTGGTTTCATTAGGGGTTCTCTTCTTTTCCTGTTGATTGGAAGATTTCTTAGCTTTCCCTTTGTTCTTCTTCTTACCACCAAATTTTTGAGGTGAAGCTGATTGAATAGAATTCACTTCTTCGGTGACAGCAGGAGTGGATGATTTGGTGGTGCCGTGACCAGCCTGTGTTGGTGATGGGGAAGAACCTTGGGGGTTCGATGATCCAACAGTTTGAGAGGGAGGATGGGTGTTAAGGGATCCAATGATGCCATCAACTTGGGGTCCCTTGGGTGGTTTCGCGGGGTTGTACGTGTTATGGGGTGCGTCAGGAAGAATAACAAACAATGTGCCAGATTGAGTATAGACTAAGTCTAGTAAATGGGCACGAGCGATGGATTATTCCTCAGTGATAGCCCCTCCCATGGAAACATCTCAAGCTATGGTAGGTATGAGAGACTTCGTGAACCAGTCCGCTAGGATTTGGTCTGGAATAGGAGCCTTAATCAAACGTCGTCTCCTCTGCCACTCATTTATATGATCTGAGATGTAAGTAGCGGTATTTTGACGGAGTGAGGTTAGAAGCTCTGTACCAGTTTCATACCATATAGGCAGCTAGAAATGAGTCAAAAAATTCATAGCAAGAGAACCAAAATTGGGAAAAGAATGGGGTGGTAGTTCAATATACCACTTGGCAGCCGAACCAGTGAGAGTGCGTTGAAATAACCTAAGACAGATTGAGTCATCCACCAAGGAGTTGGATGAACACCACAAGTGGTATGTCATCACATGGCTTTTAGGATCTTCACCCGGCTTGCCATCAAATTTGGGGATATCTAATGGAAGTTTCATCGGAATGGGTGGCCAATTAGCTCTGTGGTAGATGGGGTCGTTGGTCAGGCAAGATAGGTCAGGTAGGTCTAATGTAGCCAAAAAGGGAAACTACGGATTAGGCTACGGGTACTGAAAGTACTAATAAGGCATGTAAGGACCAGTGGGACCTTGTATTGACTGACCATAGGGTGTTCTAGGAGGAAAATGGCCATAGGGGTATGGGCCGCCCGGACCAAATGTAGGTCCGCCACCATAGTAAGGTGGTCCATTACCATAATAAGGTGGCCTGTTACCATAAGGTGGTGGCCCGCCTCCACTGTCGGGAGGGGGTGGGACGCTTCCAAATGGTGGGGGTCCGCCACCACTGTCAGGTAAGATGGGCAGTCACCGCCTCCATTGGGAGGAGGTGGTGGTCCACTACCACCGCCGAGATAGGATGGGCCTCCACCCCCACCTCCACCATAGTAGGGTGGTCCTCCACCACCACCACTGTAGTAGGGTGGTCCTCCACCACCAACACCAGGATGGGATGGTCCTCCACCACCACCACTAGGATGGGATGGTCCACAACCATCACCACCACCACCGAGATGGGATGGTCCTCCACCACCACCATCAGGATGGGATGGTCCGCCACCACCACCACCAAGATGGGATGGTCGTCCACCTCCACCATTAGGAGGAGGTGGGCCATGATGTCCGGAATGAGCTGTTCCTCTGCCATAAGGTAGAGGTCCACCTCCTCTAGAGTTGTGTGGGGTCACGCTGCCTCCAATGGGAGGTGGGGGTGGAGGGACTTGAGGGACTGTAAGCGGGGGTCCATGTTGTAAAAAAATTTGTTGTCCCCATAGAGTGTAAGGATTTCTGGGGTAGGGTACCCAATAGAGTACGTTTCTAGGATTAAGTTGTCCCGACAGAGGGTTAAAATGACTTGGATATGCTTGACTCAATGGTGTTTGAATTACATTGGATGGTCCCCCAACATGGGATAATCCCATAGTGGAAGGTTCAGGAGGTAAGGAATTTCCAACGGGAGGACCGATGGGAACTCCTGCTGCAATATTATGGTTAAGAGACGGGGGTTTCCCCCCTGCAACAACTTGCTGACCACTAAGTAAAGGTTGACCCAACACTAGTTGTTGATTATCCACCGTCGGATTATCATTACCTGTAAAGAAGGTAGGGGGTAAAAATTATCCTCCCCGCGAAGTTTGGGGTGGGGGAGGAGTAGGTGACCTAACCATGTTGGTCACAGGTGTGTTGGAATGTTGTTATTCAATAGGTTGGGTCATCTGAGGTAAAGGACTGGTCTCCTATCTAGGAGATGGATGTGCAGGAGTTGGTGGTTGACCAACCTCAAAAGTGGTCACATGTTGCATGTATGATTCCGGTGAATCTTAAGACAAATAATGACTTGGGAGTGGTTGATAAGGAGGTAATATCGGGTCCGTGGCCTTTCGTGCAAGACTCCGATTTGTGACCTCTGTGGCCATAGCATGTAATCGAGCCAATTGTTCACAATAAGGCACCATGCGGTCGTTGGGAGTATCCCAACTAGGTGGTGATGCAACGGAACAATGAGCCACTTGGTGTGCTAGAGATGATGTCCAATAAGCTGCTGTTGGACCAACAGTTGCTGAAGGGCCGTCTTGGGGTGAATTTATCCATTCCAACGATCCAGGCTCTCCCGGTAAAACAGGAGGTAGGTATTGTGAAGTAGAAGTTTGTGCTTATTCACCATGTGGGGGATGAGAGGCAGGTGAATCTGGAGGAAACATATGTGCTCCAACATTCAATGTAGGGTTTTCCACTTCAGGTGACACGACCGTGGCTTGTGGGTCCATCCTTACCTTCGAAATTACCTCTTGGTTAAGGGGATATTCGGGCAGCAAGTTCAGAATCCTACAGGACCTTCTCCAGGGAAAGTCAGCCAGAGTGACTGAAAAAAAAGTTTCTCCTAAGGCAAGCTAAACAAAAAGAAAAGCAGACCAGACAAAACCCTACACAAACTAAGGCCACAAGCAAAATTATGTGATAACAGTGGATTCAAAGGTCTGGAACCTCAAAGGATTGTCAAGGCTTTGTAAATCACTATATACTACAGGGTCCATCAGTAAAATGTGACAAGGAGGATTGGGACCGTACCCTTTCCTGAATACTCGATTACCTAGATGGTACATGTGTAGTAATCTCCCGGGGTGCTGTTCTCAGTGTATTTCTCTTCCAAGATGTCCAAAAGGTTAACTCAGTTGGTCTCAGGAATCCTAATGGTGTCTCTCGATATACGCAAGGTACGTGGGAGCTCAAATCCATAGTGGTGTTGTCTAATGCACAACCGTATGGAACGAGACCTTCCTATATACTACCGAGTACGTGAAACACCTTTCTATATACACCAAGTACGTGAAACACCTTTCAATATACGCCACGTACTTGAAGTACTTGGTGGGTACATGAAGGAGCTTCGATATACCTGTTTGGTACGTGAAAGAGCTTCGATATACCAATAAGTATGTGGAAGACTACAACACCCCCGGGATACAGTGTTGGAAAATAACGACACCTTCCACGCTTAACAACGCCAAAACACGTCTCTAACTTACACACAAGTTACTAAAAAGTTTACCCTAGTTCTACCGTTAATTTTATCTGGATGGTTAGGTGAATGCATGAGGTGAGTACATAAATGTAAAAATAATGCAAGCCCTAACTACATGCAAAAATGTACTTTTCTTTTGATGAACTCTATGTAGGGGAGGGATAAATTTATTTCCAATGATTTTACCAAAGCAACACAATGCAACACAATCCCAAATCTACCAAAAATGATAATGAAGTATTCTTTTCCTTTTCAAGCGAAACTAGAAAATGACACAACACTACTAAGCCAAATCAAAACATGTTTTTCTTTTTCTTTTATCTTTTCAAAACAAAAATTATGCTAAGTGATGAAAAGAGAGAGTTTCTAGATAGAGTATGCAAGCTTTTCACTTTCACTATAATGGCCTAAAAGCATAAGAACCAAAAATGGCAGGTAACTTGACAAGCATGGAACTACTTTTGCAAAACTTGACATCTACTTGAATTTTTCAAGAAAATGAGCAACTCATAATTCGTGAAAAATACAAAAAATCACACTTTCTTTCAATTTTTTTCCAAAATATCTATGAATGAGACATTCCAATGCATGTACGATTCTTCAAATGAGCTTAAAAAATGATGGAAATGAAGCACTTTTGATTTTTCAGTGGATGTATCAAAATAACAATTTGATGACAATGATGCTTTTAAACACAAATACTGAAATGAAAAGATCACTTGCAGCACTCCAATGACTCAGAAAATCCCAAGAAAAGACAAGCACTCATATGGACTGAAAATACACACAAACACTCAAAATCAATCAGTAGCAAGCAACACTAAGGCAAGCAAAGCTTAAAAAATGTACGCAAATGAGGTCTGGAAACCGATCCAATACAATGACCAGATCCAGCAAGGAGAGGAGGGAATGGAAGGGTGAGTGGATGTAGGTGGAGGAGATGAAAGTGTCCAACACTACCAAATATCAGACTTGTCCAAGACAGAACCCAAAACAACTCCAAACGAAACCAAACACTTCAACACACAAATAAAAAAATGGGGTCTCTGGCTGGATCTTGCAACACAGAGGGGGTTTGCACACCAAATCAAAACTCAAATGTAAAAATGGAGAGGGTATGCCCTTGTGTCAATTTTGACAGATCGGCGCAGTCTGTGTTTGTACACAGAGCGACTGTCGCAGGTCACAAGTGCGAGAAGTGCGACGATGTCGCAATACACCAGTGAATGGGTTGCGACAATAGGCCAAAAGATAAAGAACAAAGACCAAGAAATGACATAGTTTGCTCTGGCTCCACTGCCCAGGTGCGACAGGAAAGATCCAAGTTCAATAATGAACCAATCTCCAAACCATGAGCAATGAAATGGTTAAAAAATGGTGAGTACAAACTCATAGGAGGACTACAGACTCTTCAAAGTGAATATATGATGATGAAACAAGGCTTAGAAGGAAAATAAGATTATGGATAGCTTGCAGAAGAAATCAACTGAAAATGACATTCAAATTGAAAACTACAAACAATGTATTCCCCAGTATGGTTGCTAGATTTGTTTAACGGACAATCTACCAAGCGTGGACTCAAGGCCTGATATCCCTAACTCAACGCGAGTCTAGAACAAATTGAAGAGAGTATAATCACTCTCCTAGATCTAATTAGATATCAAGGAACTAGATACATTTACCTTATAGATCGTCGATCCTTTTCTCCTTGAATGTTGCTCCAAGCTTGACGATCTTCAGATCTGAGTTGCAAAACCTGTCAAGATAACAAGACAACAAAACAAGTAAAACGTATCTACGCAATAATAGATCTAAGTAAGCAGTCTAGCAGGTGAACTACACAAGATATCATTAACACAATGCGATTTTGGTGGAAAGCACTTATATTACTGTATTGAAAGGGAAATACATAGGATGAAAACATTACAACCAAAGACTTGACGTAGCAATCCTCCTCTAATCAAGCCAATGCCAAAGCCTCCCAAGGAAGTGTGAGTCTCCCAATAGATGAGTAGAGATCTCTCCTAAGGTAATTTCACCAGCATGTAGACACCATAGACTTCCTACCTTTGGTATGTGAGTGAGCTTCAATTATATAGGACTAAGTGGATAGAGTAGGTTGAGATATGGTAGGAGAGAGATAGGGGATCTTTCCAAGAGGTCAGGAAAAGAATGCTAGCTTCCCCAAAGGCTAGGGATAGCGATACACATCAGCAAGCTTAGGGAATGGGCTCGAAGAATCTATTTTAGTCCATTAACTGACATCGGTGCAGCCTGTAAGAGGAAAATTTGTGACGTCATAGGTTGCATGAGGACAACCTGCAATGACATCTCAAAACCTAATATAAATGGGTTTGCATCTCTTCCAGGTTAATGACTTAGTCAAGGAAACTTTAGGGAGGTTTACATTGAGTCTCATGATGGTAATATTTAGGTGTAACAGATAGCTCCTACATTCATTCTGTCGATGAGATGGTTTAACCAACACCCAATTAAAAGGGGCACCTGGAAAATGTGAGCATCAGATGAGGTGAATCGGTTTTCGATATGAATCCTACACGTCCCAGCTGCTTCAATGAACCAAAATGTATCTAGTGATTGCGCACTCCACCTGTCAGCAAAAATTTCGCTTCCATCCAACAAAACACATTCATAAAAATATACATGTAATAACCAATTACAAATTCATTAATGCTCATTTAAAATTATAATAAAAAAAATGTAACAGGAAATAAACAAATTGTAAGCGTGCCTACAGAATCTTCGATTTTGTAGATATGCTAATTAAATTATGTTCTTACCTGTCAAAAAGGAACATGTTAAGTGTAACCGAATTAGAACGGATATTAAGTGGTGATCTGCAATTTAGTGGCTCTTCTTACCTCGGATAATTTGACTTTGAGTTCCAAGATTTTAACCTTTTGACGCTCTACTTGCTCAAGCAATTGTTCATTAGTTATTTCTACAGATCTTTTGGCAGTCTTGTATTTATCTTTCTTTAACTTCAATTCTTGCCACCTATTCACCCATAAAAGCAATTCGCCTTTGAGCATTTTAATTTCTTCTCTCATGCCTAAGGTATTCGAATGAAATTCCTTAATCTCAGTTTCCAACAGAGATATCTTATCCTTAAAAGTTTGTTTAAGAACTTGCCGAAGACTCTTCTCACTTCTAGTGGGCAACGAATTGCCTATAGATAATGACTTAGGTTTAGGTATAAATGGGGATGACCCATCATTGGGTGAATTAGTCACTGAATTATTGTTTTCTTCAAAACTTTGTTCCTTATCCTGAGCAAATTCATGATTGGGAAAGATATCCTCATCATCACCAACAACTTCTACTAACGAGATTTATCCTTGTTGTTGCACGGTCACAGGAGTCACCATTGTAGTTATGCTCCTGGTAAACTTATGAGCACTTATAGATACTAAATCTCTTGGTTTGGGTATGAGTTCATCAAAAGGAATTGAATATGTATTCTGACATATGACTAACTCTTTAGGAGTTTGCTCAGGTATTCTATCATTTCGAACCAATTGCATGTCAACAGGAACTTCACTGATTGATATGGGGTTTTCCTCTAACAAATTATCCCCCAAAAATTTCGAAGGGATAGGGTTACTAACACCTGCACCTTCAGGGTTTAACTCAGTGTCTAACTTAGATGGTTCATACACAGGGAGTCATCTTCTCTTTTTCCGAATCTTAGGTCAGAGAGGTGGCCATATCTCATTTTGGCCAAGGCCATTTTTTAGTCAAGAACTGATCCCACTCTTTACCAACCAAAAAAAACTGATATCGAATCAATATCTTGATTAAACCATGGTGAAAAAGACTGTGGTCTTGATTTTCCATAGTATTTTGAACCGTAGATGTCCTCTTTTGCAAACTATTAAACAGAAAGAAAGGAAAATTTATTTTCGAACCCTTGATGGCCATAAGAAGCCTCAGGTGGTAAAACTGTATAGAAGAATAACTTCCATCGCACATAATGTACCTTATAATCATCTGTAGAAGCGGCTGCCATTGGGGTTTGAGTTATTTGATCATATATCCATGCTTATCATCGAACCCTTCGGAAAAAGAAAGCAATAAATGTTTCCATTTTTCTCTATCAATATCCTTTTTCTTGAACCACCATTCCCCTTTTTGCGACAACTTCATAGCTTCAGCTATGAAATTCTCAGAAATGACTAAGCGTAAATTCCCAATCTGGGACATGTTCTCTTTAAGGGACAAATCAAATCGGTGAGTAACTTCCACATTATGCCCACTAAAACTTTTGAAGAACTCTCCCCAACTGATTTTATCAATTAATCGCGCAACGTCCGGTTGAATATATAACAATTCGGCCCTTTCTGGCTCAAATCTAAACAGGGGAGCCATTTGCACATCCACTGATTTTTTTATTGACAAGGAAACGAAAGGGGTTATGAATACAGAAGGAATAGGGATGCAGAACTTTTCAACATTACGAAACCCTTATTCGGCTCTGTTGGAATCAAAACCATAACCCTATGCTCCTGTATACTCATCATAACTCCACCGCCAAAACAAATGTGTGAATCACAAAATCATAATGATATGAGGAGTAGAATCATAACCCTGTACAAAAATCATAACTAGAATTGGAGTTCGAAATTTAGGTTAATATGGATATTTGACACATTCATCAATTCGTTGTACCCTAATCGACAGGTGTTCATAATGTAAAAAAATCATGTTTTATATCTAAGCTATGATAGCCACCAGGTGTTAAATAGTCTTGAATTTGTATCAAAGGTTATCATAATTAAAGCAGGATTCAAAAATGGGAATCAGATCATTCATCTAAACATAGATTTAGGGTTTTATTTATTTACAAATGCATAGACTTAGTTTTAATGTTTTGAATGTTAAAATATATTTGTTAGGGTTGTAACATTTAATATGTAATAAAATAATATTATTAACCCCAAACAATATAAAAAACGTTGAAAATCATTCATAAATACTTTGTCTAGCATTATAAACCAAACCATTGAAATCTTAATGAAACTACAAAGAGTCCAAGTCAAAAGATGGGAAGAAATATAAGCTAATTCGATTTGATCCAAAGATAAATTTAACAAGCTGTAGATCGAATATCTTAAACAATATACACACTCAGAATATTTAATAATGAAAAATTGATTACATATAAATTCAACTTTAAGAACTTCTAAATGAACTAACTATATAAATGATATCTTATCCAACTCATATCAAAATGTTTTCAAAAATCCCAACTTGATCAATAAATCTTCCCTAATTGAGAGTACCTTCAGAATCAAAGATTCTAAAGGCACTCTTTAATAAATTTTTAAGAATTAATTAAAGAGGAGGACTGATCAATTTTTATTAAATAAAACAAACATTCAAATTCAGAAGGTTGTTTCCTGCCAACAGTGTCTTAAGATGGTACTCACCCATTTGTAGTTTCATGTTTTCATAGAACTCACCACATTTCATTGTTCCCCCATTAGTTATCATAATTTGAAAATTGGATATGGGCCTAACATAGAAACATGTTTCATTAGCGGCTCTCCTATGAAGTAAATTGTGGGTGATTCCACTGTCCATTAATAGAATGACTTTATGGTGCTTGATGTAGCCTACCAAATTCAATGTCTAGGGCATGGAGAAACCTAATAAGGCATGGACTCAGATTTTGGGTACATCCCCAAGAAATTTCACATTGGGGTCAACTTCCAATGGTAAAGCAATATCATCCATTTTTGGTTATTTAGTATATTTAATGCGTATGTCTTCTAGGTGATCCTATGGTCCAACATCTATTTGAAATATTTTTTGTTCCTTGCATTGATGCCCTTCAAAATAATTTTCATCATAGTTAGAGTAAAGTACAAGACATTGACATTCGACCATTGCATATGTGGATAAATTTTGGATTCTTAATGTTGGGGTGTAGGAGTTGTTTGAAGGAGGGTCCATGGGGTCACAGAGCAAGGTGTAAATAAAGGTCTTTGGGGTTGGGCATTGATCACCCTTTTAGCTCCTCAATCTCCACCCCAAGATTCTAACCATGTTGTGGGCTTCACAACCAATCTCTCTAATTCATTCATAAATTTGTGAGCCCACGAGGACAACAATAATTGGTAAATCCTTTTATTTTTTACATTTAGAAATGATTAATCTAGGAAGGAATTGATATATTTATTAAAACGTAAGAATGAAGCATATGGATGTTTTGCAGGGAAAATTTTGAGGATCCATAATTTTCTTAAATTGTAGAAACCTTGGGGAATTTTAGTAATTCTTAAATTTCCAACCATAAAATGTTTGGTAATATTTTTATAAAATATTCAAATTTATAAGTATTTTATTTAGTTTCTGGACAATTTTGGCAATATTAGAGTAAAACAAATATCATGAGGAATTTCGACAAATAATCTTAGAAAAAAATGGAAATCGACAAATCTTTTTTGGGAAAAGACATAAAAAATTAGCCCATGAGATAATATTTTCCCCTAAAATTTTCCATGTTGTTTTATGAATGTTAAAGTTATGTTTTGTTTTTTTTGTTATGACTTGGAGGAATCAATAACTAGGTTGGGCTCGTAATCATGTGACACAAGGTTGATTCCGATCTACTACCACAATAACCCCTAGGTGTAACATTTGGCCCCATATTCAACAAACAAGGATAATGGAGTTTTGAATCTGTCATGTTGCAAGGAGTGCCTTAACATAGCACCCTTTCAACAACTGGTCAACACCCCAGGGGCATAAATTTTAAAGTTTAGTTGAGAATGGAAGTGGTTTTTCATTCAAAAATTTATGGATTAATTGAAGGGGTGAATTAAATTCAAATGAATTTAATATATATTGTGATAATAATGAAATAAAAATCCAACTTACAACAACATATATGCCACATCAAAAAGGCATTTTTGAGCATTAAAAAACCATTGTTGAAATGCAAAGATTTGTATTATACGAAAATCATATGGGAAATGAGTTTTAGGTAAATGAATTAGATACAACAATGTATATTCCTAATCACAATTCTACACTAGTAGTGAAGAATTGTACACAAAAAAACATGTTTTGAGAAAAGGCACGGTGTGGGACACTTGAGGGCTTTTGCTTCATTGGAAAATGTGCATCTCCCAAAAGAGAATAGAAAGAAGCTAGATGTGAAGTGAATAATCAACTTTTTTCAAATACTCTTACAAGAGTAAAGCATACAAATTTCAGAATCCCATATGGATAAAAATGATTGTATCACTTGATGTTATATCTAACAAAGGGAGGGGTGTTCCAAGAAGGTGTGTAGTAGAAAAAACCAACAAGTGTTGATGCAAATTCATCAAAAGATGACATTAATCCTCTCCCCACTAGAACTTGAATTAGCTCAAGCTATGATGGTAATCATATTCCACCTTCATTAAATTATTCGTCACACTCAAGTGTAAGTAAAAGTTCAAGATCAGTTCTACAAGACCATGAAGAAAGATAAAATGTCTTAGATAAATTTATTAAAGGACTTATAATTAGGAATATACAAATCATATTATTAATTTCGTTTATCTTCTGAAATGCTAGATGAACTAATTTGTTACAAATATATAGTGCAAGATAGATTTTAGTGTGAAGCAATGGAGAATGGAATGTGGGCTATTGAAATGTATGAAACTTGAGATTTGGTTGAACTTCCAAAGGATAAGAAAGTAATAATTATAAAATTGACATATAAAATCATGCGCAAGAGTGATGTAACTATTGGAAGGCTGAAGGTGAGGCTAGTTTCCAAAGAATATGCACATATCTCTAGAATAGACTATGAAAAACATTTTTTTTCCATTTGATCAATTGGATACAATAAGAATAGTGTTAGCAGTGTTGCTCCATCATGTGTTGCTCCATCATAACTAGGAAGTTCACTAAATGAATGAATACAAAGTCGGTTTTCTTGAATGATCATATTGAGGAAGAAGTCTATGTCAAACAATTACATGTGTTTGAATTAGAAGGTAAATTATATTTTTTCAACCAGCTCATGAAGGCATTATATCGATTGAAACAAGATCTTAGAACTTGGTATTCAAAAATAAATATTTATCACCTATAGGATGGCTTTGTTGGAATTCAAAACAAACCAACTTTGAAAGTAAAAGGGAAAGATAACACGATTTTAAATGTTTGTCTTTATGTAAAGGATTTTACTTTTATAGGTAATGATCTAGCATGATGCAATAATTCAGGAAAGAAAATGAAAGTGTTTGAGATGACTAATATTGAATGAATGCATTACCTCCTTGCTATGAAGGTATATCAATCATATTATAACATTTTCATTTGTAAAACAAAGTGTGGTCGAGATATATTGATTCTATTCAACAATGGAAAGTGCAAAGAAGTGAAAACTACACTACGACAATGTGAAAACTTGAAAAAGATGATGAGAGCTCAATGACTTTAATTCAAGTCATTTTTAGAAATTGGTTGTAGTCTAATGTGTATTACAAATACCAGGATAAATATCACTTTTGTAGTAATTTTTGTTTCCATATTTATGTGAATATCCAAACAAAAATCATACAAGAGAAACAAAGAGAATACTATGTTATATCAAAGGTACAATGGATCATAACATTCATTACACAAAATCATGGATTTTGGAGTTAGATGGTTTTTCAAAATTAGATTCAATTTATATAATATATTATTTGGCAATGGAAATATATAATCGAGTTCAAATAAGTAACATTTAATTTATTTTTATACAATAGAGACAAAGCACATATCAACAACTTTAACATATTATCAAGTAGTTTGGCTATGAAGAGTCTTGAAAAATTTGCAGCAACATATACATTCCCCCAATATTAAACATTGTGATTATAGCATCACCATGAATATAAAAAGATTCATAATTTTCATGCAAGAATGAGGTATAGAGATTCATCATAACTTCAATAGAGATTTAATATATTAAGGAGTAGTGTACATCTACAATATATAGAGAATGAATTGGGAAATAATTTTATGAAAGAAATTCCAACTTGTTGATTTGTTTCTTTCTGCAAAAAAATATAATTCTAACCACTGTTAACAACCAAATTAACACCCTTAGTCATGTGACAGAAGAAGCACATTTTTACTATGTTCCCGCAACATGAAGACAGAACACAAGTACATTCAGAGACAAATCCTCTCTGATCTAATCACTTCTCCCATAAATGGAAGGATTAGGTGAAGAAAGTAAAAACCTAAAGAGATCAAGTTCAGTGATTGAACCGGTCATAAAAGGTCCAAAACTACGCTACACCAATCAAAAGGTGAAGATGAATGCATTAAAGTACATTAATTGTACTTAAAGTATGCTAAGTTGTGCGAAAAAACCTAAAAACTATGGAAACGTGGGTTTTTGAGCAAAAATAATAAAAAAACATGAAACGGGACAATCCCACATTGAAAAGAGAAACTTGAGAGCACACTTCCCAATGCTGTATAAGAAAGGCATTTGGGGCATTGTAAAGGGAGAAAGGAAGAGCAAATGAATGTTGGAGAGATTCTGAAGGAGGAAAAGCTCAATTTCTTCAAAAGCAAGGGTGAAGGAAGGAAGGCTCATAGTAATGGAGGAGAGATTCATAAGCAGCAAATCTGTTTACAATCGAATTAACACACTTAGTCATGTGACAAAAGAAGCACATTTGTACTATGCGCCCGCAACATGAAGACAGAACACAAGTACATTCAAAGACAAATCCTCTCTGATGTAATCACTTCTCCCATAAATGGAGGTTTAAGTGAAGAAAGTAAAAACCTAAAGAGATCAAGTTCAGTGATTGAACCACTCATAAAAGGTCCAAAACTAAGCTACACCAATCAAAAAGTGAATATGAATGTATTAAAGTGCATTAATTGTACTTAAAGTATGCTAAGTTGTGCAAAAAAGCCTAAAAACTATGTAAAAGTGAGTTTTTGAGCAAAAATAATAAAAAAACATGAAAAGGGACAATCCCACATTGAAAAGAGAAATCTGAGAGAACACTTCCTAATGCTATATAAGAAAGGCATTTGGGGCATTGTAAAGGGAGAAATTAAGAGAAAAGACATGCTGGAGAGATTCTTTGTAATGACCCTTTTTCAAAATTTTATGAAAATGCCCAATTTTCCAATTTTTCCCCAATTTCGACCTTTGACTAGTTTTGTTGTTTTGGCCTCCAAATTAACCCAAATGCTCCCAAATATTATTTAAGTGTATAGGAATTATATTTAGACTTCAATATTAGCTTCATGGATGATTGATAACCCTCAAAAGACTTCTGCAAACTTGATTTATATTCTGGTCAATGTATGGGATTTTAACTAGTAATTTGTGCATCAAATCCCCCCTGGGTAACACTGAAAATGGCCTCCCAAATGATTCAAAAATCCCTAGAATTTATGAAAAGAGGTAGGTAATGTATTAAGGATGTTATTAAGGTCTCATTTTCACAATTAATTGATTATTATATATGTTCCAACCCTCTTCCATTCAGCTGCAAAAATCACCCATTGAACCCTTGGGGAAATGGCACTATTTCTTCTCCCAATGCAATTAAACTGAGTAAAAATACTTCAAATGATCAAGTACAATACATGAAACTTGTAAAATACATCCATGGCTGTCTATTAATAAAAAATGTATCAGAGAGTCATCTATTCATTCGAAATCATCAACATTATAATGATATACATTAATGTAGTGGGGAAATGGACATTGTTTTGATCATTAATCAACATTTTTGCATACAAACAGTGGGTATTTAGACCTGATACTTTATGAATATGAATACCAAAGGATATGAATATATTACAATCAGAAATACATAATATGAATCTCTCACAATGAATACAAGAGCTCACAAAAAATGCCCTCCCTCAAGGAGCATGAATATGCCTTCAAAACTGGAAATGGTTAAGAGATGGTGCTGCACTAAACAAAACCACGAGCTACCCTGTAGCTGATACCTGCAAATAAAAATCCATTAAATCTCCATGAAAGACCTGAGTGGCCTCTCCAAACACCAACTTGGAAGGGAATCTTTCACCCTCGAAATTGGGTAAGGCAAGAAACTAGTCATCCACTAGCTCTCTCTTCGCAAATGCAATTTTTCTCAAATGATCAAAATCTATTATCATAATTGATTTCTACATTTGATAACCAAAATTAGCCTTCTAAGGGTATAAATCCTCTCATTAGCTTCTAGATATTTCCACTTAGGAAATATTCCACATTTTCCACTTGTCTCCTAGTTTCCAACCTTCCATCTTCTCTCAAATTCAAGTAGGAGTCTCTTGGGATTCTCCAACTCCATGAGTGCCTTCCTTGAGCCTATTTTTGGGGATGACATGTGATAATGGTCAGATGCCAGAATTCAGACCTGAATTTTGTCATAGATGTCATAGATGCTTCATCATTGTTATCATAAGACTAGGGAATCTAGCCCAAGTGTCCACTAGCCTCCAATTTGACTCTTCCTCTTTCATGGAGGTTACCATTCCATCTCATTTCTACCTAAGATGCTCCATGCCATTTGTATGCCTTACCAACTCACCCAATACTGTTTTCCTTCCCATGGATTCGAAATGGCAAGTGAGATTTGCCATGTGCTAGTGAGAAACCAAGCTAGTGTGGGTCCCACATCCTCTAAATGTCGTCAAAACCATTTTCCATCTATAATTCCTATTGGATTCATTTATTCAACTTATTTATTAAATACTTGGACTATTTGAATGTATAAACATTATTCCTTTGCTCCCTTATTACAATTCCCAATGTATCCATTCAACCTAGGGAACTTGGTAGGATTGATGGGGATTGTTTGCTATACAATTATTTGAATGGGGACATTACAGTCCTCCCCGCCCAAGATTGCTTGTCCTCAAGAAATTTAAAATTAGGATGCTACAAAATATTCTCCTCTTCACATGCGGCATCTTCATTTGGTAATTCCTCCCATTGCACTAAATATTCTTTGATAATTCTACTCCTCAACCTCCTTTCCCGTGTCTTCAAAATATTTTCCAGAACAAGTGTGAGATGACCTTCATCATTCAAAGGAGGAAGTATTTCTGAAGTGATGATTTACTAACCAAAGGCTTTCTTGAGACAAGAAACATGAAATACATTATGGATTTTACTCCGTTCCAGAAGTTCTAGTTCATATGCTACTTCTCCAACCTTCCGCACTACCTTGTATGGCCCATAGTACCTTGGTTTTAATTTTTCTGCTCCATTAATTTTTAGAGATGTTTGTTTATAGGGCTGCAACCTTAAATATACTAAATCATTGACCTGAAAGGTTCTTTCTTCTCTATGTCTATCAGCATATTGTTTTTGTTGATTTTGAGCAACCTGCAAGTTGTCTTTCAAGAGCTTTAAAATTTTCTGGCTCTCTTCCACCCAATCTTTATCCTTTGGGGATCTACTATCACCAAATATAATTTTAGCAAATCTAAGTGCATCATAACCATATAATGCTTTGAAAGGAGACATCCCTATTGACATATGATAAATGGTGTTGTAGCAAAACTCACCCAAGTGTAGCCATTTTTCCCATGCTTTTTGTTGCTCTCGCACATAGTTTCTTAGGTACCCTTCCAACCATTGATTCACCCTCTCTGTTTTTCCATCAGTTTGTGGATGGTATCTAGTACTTAGATTCAATTGAGTGCCCACCAATCTAAAAATTTCTTGCCAAAAAACACCCATGAATCTACTATCTCTATCACTGACAATGCTCTTGGGGAGCCCATGCAATCTAAAGATTTCTTTGAAAAAAATATCAAACACTTGTGCAGCACTAAAAGATGATATAACAACAAATAAATGAGCAAATTTTTTCAACCTATCCACTACCACATAGATGCAATACTTACCCAAAGATTTCGGCAAACCGGTGATGAAATCCATGGAGATACTATCCCATTTTTGCTCTAGAATGGGCAAGGGTTGTAATAGGCCAGCTGGACATGTAAGTTCTGATTTGTTTGTTGACATACCTTACATTCATTCACATATTTCTGAACATCTTCCTTCAGCCCCTTCCAAAAAAACCTTTGCCTCAACTGTCTATAAGTTTTGAAGATCCCTGGATGGCCGGCTAGTGGGGAATCATGTGCTTCTTGCAAAATTCGGTACTTGAGCTTTGAGTTCTGAACTAAATAAATTCTTCCCTTATAATATATTAGCCCATTCAAAATCCCGTAGTTATCATCCCCTTTGATTCCATCCAACACATCACAAGCAAATTTGTCTTTAGCATATTCAACTAGTAGCATGCTTTTCCAATCCTTGGCAATGTCCATGAGAGAAAAAGAAGATCTTCTTGACAAAGCATCTGCTACTATATTATTCTTTCCTTTGACATATTCCATATCAAAATCATAAGTTTGAATCTTGCTTACCCACTTTTTTTTTCTTTCATTTATATCTTTTTGGTTGAGAAAGTGTCTTAGACTATTGTGGTCAGTTTTCACCACAAACTTGCTTCCCACTAAGTATTGTCTGAATTTGGACAATGCATGCATAATGGCCAACATTTCTTTATCATATATGGAGTAATGTTTTCATGAGGCTGCAAATTTCTACTCTCAAAGGATATGGGGTGTTGTCCTTGCTTTAGGACAACCCCTATTCCTCCACCTAAAGCATCACATTCCACAACAAAAGGTTTAGTAAAATCAGGAAGTGCAAGTATGGGACAACTACTCATTACCTCTTTCATTTTTTGTAAGGCATTTTCAGCCTCTTCATCCCACTTGAAAGCATCCTTCTTAGTCAAATCAGTGAGTGGAGAAGTCAACCTGGAGAATCCTTTCACAAATTTTCTGTAGTAGGTGCATATGCCAATAAAGCCTCTCAATTCGGTAATATTTTTTTGTGATGGCCATTCTAAGATAGCCCTGATTTTTTCCATGTGTACCTTCACCCCTTCTTTCACAATAATGTGCCCAAGATACAATAGTTCTTTCATCCCAAATTCACATTTTGATAACTTAGCAAATAAGGACTCTTCTTGCAAAATTCTCAACACAATCTCTAATTGCTGCAAATGCTCTTCCCATGTTTTACTGTAAATGAGAATGTCATCAAAGAAAAACAAAAAAAAACTTCTTTGTTGCTTGCAAAATATCCTATTCATGCATGCTTGAAATGTGGCTGGAGCATTAGTTAACCCAAAAGGCATGACAAGAAATTCAAAGTGGGCATAATGACATTGAAAAGCAGTCTTTTGCACATCTCCATCTTTCATTCGAATTTGATGATACCTTGATCTAATGTCAATTTTGGGGAAGTATTTGGCCCCATGTAGCTCATCCATGAGCTCATCAATCCTAAGAATAAGATACCTATTCTTGATAGTCTTTTTTTTCAAGGCTCTAAAATCTATGCACATTCTCAATGTTCCATCTTTCTTCTTCACTAGCACTTCTGAAGAAGCATAAGGGCTAGAGCTTGGTCTAATGAGTCCCAACTCTAGGAGTTCTTGGATATCTTTCTCAATCTCATCTCTGAAATTTTTAGTATTTCTATGAGGTGGTGTCTGAATGGGTGAAGTTCCCTCCTCCAAAACAATGTTGTGCTCAACCCCCCTATCTAGTGGTCTACCATGTGGAAAGTCTCTAAAATTTTTTTCATATTTTTGTAAGAGTCTCTCTATCTCCTTTGGGTGTTCAAAAATATTTATATCTTGTTTGGGAGATGTAATATGACATTCAGCATCCCATTCTATGTCCCCATGCCTCAATATAGATCTCATACTATTGCACGTTACTACTTGATTGGGATAAGTGTGCTATCCTCTCACTACTCTTAGTACTCCTTTGGAATCTTGGAATTTCATTTTCGGAATTTGATAATTTACTGTATGCTCTCCTATTGAATACAACCATTGCACTCCCAAAACAACATTAGTATCAGCAACATCAACCACATAAAAACTATCAACAAAAGTATAGTTACCTACGGTGACTTGCAGCTTTGGCACCCATGTTTTGCATTGCATTATGTTGTGACCAGGAATGACAACTGTGAAGCCATCAAATGGTTCAATAGGTATCTTTCTTTTCTCCACCACATCTGAATCAATGAAGTTACAGGTGGCTCCTCCATCTACCAAAACTGAAGTTCTTTTCTCTAGTACCACACCCCTGCATCGGATAGTATGATAGTGAGGTACTGCTGAAAGTACTTCCATTCTTGCCTTGTCTGATGAAGGCTAATTTTATTCTTGTCTTTCCTCTTCTACTGTTGTCTTATGTGCCTCCTATAGATCTGAAATATTTCCATATTCATCTATGCCCCCATCACACCTCTCATTATCAGAAAATACTTCTATGTATTGAGCCTTTCCTTTAGTACATTTGTGTCCTGGTGTCCATGGTTGAAAGCATGTGAAGCACAATTTCTTTTTTTGAAGTTCATCCCTGTTTAGTCCTTCCTTTTTATTCCTTTCAAATGAATATTTTTGCCAAGGTTTCTTATCATATGCATCCCTTTGCCAAGGTTTCTTTTCAAATTTGAATTTAGGCTTGGGAGGAAATCTCGTTCTAGGAAGCACATTTTGGAGATCCCTAGTCAAGCTCATTGCATCTTTTAATGTAGTTGGCTCGGGGATTTGACCAAACCTTTTAAGGGTTCATTTAAACCTTTAGTGAACAACAATACCAACCTTCCATAGATACATCAGCCACCTTAACTGATAATTTTTGAAATTCCAACATATATTCAGTAGGGATCCCAGTTTGCTTCAATTGAGCTAGTTCTTTGAAAGGCAATTATGGATCTTTTTGTTCAAATCTTTCTAGTACCCTGTCGACAAATTCTCCATATGTTTTAACCTGATTATGACCCAAGGTTTTCAGCCCATGAAACCACCATTCATTGGCATCTCCTTCCAAATGCAAAATGGCCATTTTTAATGCATCCTCTTCCAACATAGGATTCAGCGGAAAATACACATCCAATTTTTGCACCCAAGTGTTAGCAGAGTTTTGAGAAGAACCAGCAAAAGTAGGAAGTGACATTTTTCCAATAGCACTATGTAATTCTTTGTTTTGGAATGTACTCCTATTTTCTTCCCTCCTTTTCATTTTATGTATAGCATCAATATAGTCACTGAATGGTAAACCTCTTTTACACTCTTCACTCAACCCATTCCAATCAGTTGCTAGTTTAATACTATCCACCTGAATGTCAGGATCTTCTTTGGGTATGAGAAATTTAGGAGCAGTATGCCTTTATGTGATTTTAAATTCATCAGGTCTGTTATGTGGTCTTGTGCTTGAAAAAATATACTCACTCCTTTTTATCTTTTCCCCTGAGTGTGAACCACTGTTATCTCCTATCACCCCTTTGCTTGCAAGTTGGATGACCAACAATTCCAATCCTTGCATCAATTTGTTACCCATTCTTTCTATATTGGTGGAAATTTTAGAGAAACGTGGTTCTAAGGTTGCAATAAGTTCCTCCTGATGTATTAATTTTTCATCCTCCTCTCTACCCATGGTTTTAGAAAAAAACTCTTTTTTTTCTACTACCTCTTCTTCAACAAAAACTTCTTCAATTACTGGTTTAAAGGGTGGTGGTTTGTTTTTTTGGCTTATTGTTAATACCATTAGGTTCCAAGACCATTCTCTGATACCACTTGTAATGACCATTTTTCAAAATTTTATGAAAATGCCCAATTTTCCAATTTTTCCCCAATTTCATCCTTTGACTAGTTTTGTTGTTTTGGCATCCAAATTAACCCAAATGCTCCCAAATAATATGTAAGGGTATATGAATGATATTTAGACTTGAATATTAGGTTCAGGGATGATTTATAACCCTCAAAATACTTCTTCAAACTTGATTTATATTCTGGTCAATGTATGGGATTTTAACTAATAATTTGTGCATCAAATCCCCCCTTGGTAACACTAAACATGGCCTCCCAAATGCTTCCAAACTCCCTCAAATTTATGAAAAGAGGTATGGAATGTGTTAAGTATGTTATTAAGGTCTCATTTTCACCATTAATTGATTATTATATATGTTCCAACCCTCTCCCATTCAGCTGCAAAAATCACCCATTGAACCCTTGGGGAAATGGCACTATTTCTTCTCCCAATGTAATTAAACTGAGTAAAAATACTTCAAATGCTCAAGTAAAGTACATGAAACTTGTAAAATATATCCATGGTAGTCTATTAATCACAAATTTATCATATAATCATCCATTCATTCGAAATCATCAGCATTATAATGATATACATCAATGTAGTGGGGAAATGGACATTGTTTGTTGATTAATCAACATTTTTGCATACAATCAGTGGGTATTTCGACCTGATACTTTCTAAATATGAATAAAATAGGATATGAAGCTATTAAAATCAGAAATACATCATATGAAGCTATCCCAATGAATACAAGATCTCACCAAAAACGCCCTCCCTCAAGGAGCATCAATATGCCTTCAAAACTGGAAATGGTTGAGAGATGGTGCTGCACTAAACAAAACCACGAGCTTCCCTGTAGATGATACCTACAAATAAAACTATATTTAATATCCATGAAAGAACTGAGTGGCCTCTCCAAACACCAACTTGGATGGGAATCTTTCACCCTCGAAATTGGCTAAGGCAAGAAACTAGTCATCCACTAGCTCTCTCTTCACAAATGCAATTTTTCTCAAATGATAAAAAGCTACTCTCATACTTGATTTCTACATTTTATAACCAACATTAGCCTTCTAAGGTTCTAAATCCTCTCTTTATCTTCTAGAGATTTCCACTTAGGAAATATTCCACATTTGCCACTTGTCTCCTAGTTTCCAACCTTCCATCTTCTCCCAAATTCAAGTAGGAGTCTCTTGGGATTCTCCAACTCCATGAGGGCCTTCCTTGAGCCTATTTTTGGGGCTGACATTTCATAATTGTCAGATTTCATAATTCGGATCTGAATTTTGTCATAGATGTCATAGATGCTTCATCATTGTTATCATAAGACTAGGGAATCTAGCCCAAGTGTCCACTAGCCTCCAATTTGACTCTTCCTCTGCCATGGAGGTTACCATTCCATCCCATTTCTACCTAAGATGCTCCATGCCATGTGTATTCCTTACCAACTCACCCAATAATGTTTTCCTTCCCATGGATTTGAAATGGCAAGTGATATTTTCCATGTGGTAGTGAGAAACCAAGCTAGTGTGGGTCCCACATCCTCCAAATGCCCTCAAAACCATTTGCCACTTATAATTCCTCTTGGATTCATTTATTCAACTTATTTACTAAATACTTGGACTATTCTAATGTATAAACATTATTCCTTTCCTCCCTTATTATAATTCCCAGTGTACCCATTCAACCTAGGGAACTTGGTAGGATTGATGGGGATTTTCTACTATACAATTATTTGAATGGGGACATTACATTCTGAAGGAGGAGAATATCAATTTCTTCAAAAGAAAAGGTGAAGGAAGGAAGGCTCATGGTAATGGAGGAGGGATTCACACCAAGATCCATGGTAAGGATGTACCTCTTCATTGTTTTAATATGAATTGATTCAAGTTTCTACCATTAAAGAGTTTGAATTTTGCTTATCATGTATGATTTTAATTCTCAAATGGCTTTAGATCTTCATGAATTTTTTATGAATGAATGTATATCTTTAGAATATTGTGATATAATATTCATTTGTTGACATAGAAACTCACCATTTCTTAGTAAGATAGATTGATAATTTGCAGATCTAACCCCCTACTAGCAAACTACTTCATCTATTATCAGATTGGCGACTCTATGGCTTGAAATTTCTTGATATCTCATGATTTTTCTTCATTTTTGGTGATTTCCATCCTTCAGATCTACTAATTTTTAGCTTAAAGATCACTTAAATATCTTTAGATCTAGCAAGAGGAGCTTTAAACCGGCCTCCTCACACCTTTCGCACTGTCCACACTACCTTACTGCTACGTCGCACTTTATACCCTAGCATACTGCGACGAGGCCTAAAATTTTGTTTTGGAGACCTCAATCCCCCTAACCTTTGCTCCTCTCATATGGGATGAGTGTATGGATTGGATGAGGGACCTCCTAGGGTGAAACTACAACCTCCTTTACCCTTTTTTAATCCCTACTTTCCTCATGTTTCTTGGTTTAAAGATCTACATCTTTTGTTTTCAATTTGCAGCTCATTCAACTAGTTTGTGAGATCCATGGTTTGGATATGTTTTGAAGGCTTGGTATGTGTGTTTGCAGACCTGTTTTGAAGATTCTTTTGTTGATTATGATCTGTCTATCAGCCTTTGATAAGTGTTGATATGCTTTGCATTATTTGGATCTAGATCTTTACCTTTGGAATCCTCTTCCATTCACTTTAAAATCTGCTCCAAATTTCAATTTCTTTTCCAAGTTGTGATGGATCTACTACATATTTGAATTTTTTCTTTAGCTTAAGATCCTTTTGCTGATTATACTTAGTGTATTACTCCTTTTTTAGAACCTTTGAAAAGTTTTGCATTGTTTGGATCAAAGATATCTCTCCTTGGAATGACCTTCCAAAAACTTTAAAAATTGCTCCAAATTTGCTTTCTCTTTTCAATTTTTTCTTTAGGTTGTAATAGATATTGTGGCTTGAGAAAATCTTAGCTCATAGATCCCTGATTTGGCATACATAAGACTAATCTTTAATTTGATTTGAATCTCCTTTACATCTTTGCAAAGTTTACACACCTTCCAAACATATTTATTCAAGCTGGCAATCTTACACTAGTTGGTGGAGATCTCTTTAACTTTTGGATCTATTTGGAGACCTGATTTTTATTACATTTACACACTTGTTTAAAGCCTTATTTGCAGCTTGGTATCATCCTTCTACTCCTCTTGAAAAGCTAGGAAAGTTCATACCATTTGGATCAATATCTTTACAATTGGAATTCACTTCCAAACACCTTTAAAAATTGCTTCAAATTGTAATCAATTTTCAATCTTTCTTTCAATTGGCAGTAGATCTATTTGCTTACAACCACATGTGATGATAGATCCTTGTTTTTACATATTTAGGGACTGATATTAGATTGCATTAATATCCCTTTTACATGGCTGCAAGTCTTCCAAAGCACACTTAAGAAATTGTTCATTAAAACAACTTAAGCACATTCAATATTTCAGACCTTTATCATATGCTTATTCGAAACATTAATAAAACATCAAACATACACATTTGGAAGAACCATACACATTTGAAAGACACTTCCACACACATTTGCATTTGAAGAAGACTTTGAACATCACATGTTGAGATAAGTTGAGAGTAATTTCTTTCCAAAAAACAGAAATAAACTTTAATTAGTTACATTTTGTTTTAAGAGTTAGAATATTTTCATGATTTTCATGCACAATTAGAGAGAGTTGCATCTTTAAAGTTCATTTTTCTTGAGATATATTGTCTATGAGGCACTGTATCCTCTTCACTCGCATCTTATGATGATCTTGTGAATGAGAAAGTGTATCTCGCTTGTAATAGTTTAGGAGTTGATTTTTTCAAAGCATCTTATATCGAGCCACCGTATCCTCTTCACTCGCACCTTATGGCGACCTTGTGAATGAGAAAGTGGATCTCACTTGTAATAGAGTAGATTTAATTTTTGCATACATTTTTTTGAGCCACCGTATCCTCTTCACTTGGGCCTTATGGCGATCTTGTGAATGAGAAAGTGGATCTCATGTGTAACAGTTTAGAATTTAATTCATAAGCATTCTAAAGAGCTCTGCATATCCTCTTCACTTGGGCCTTATGGCGATCTTGTGAATGAGAAATAGGGATCCCTCGTGTAATAGAATTAGATTCATCTTTACTTGAGATATCTGTTTGGGTTACATTGGTCTTTACACATCAATTATTATCCATATTTCAGAAAAAACTCTGCATGAACATACAAAATCTACCAGAAATTTTGCATGTCTGAAATAAACTCATGAACCTCTAACTCTTCCTTAATTTAGAATATTCATCGAAATAAAAGGTAGAGTAGTGAGCATTTTTCATTGTTTGGTTCATTTTTCCTGTTTTCGAGTCAAAACACCACCAGTTTCACTTCCACTCCTGAAACTAAGCAAACTACCCTTAAAATTGGCACTTAATCTAAACTTGACAAAATTTTGATTTTCATATCACCAACAAGTTTAGGTTAGTGCCCTGGATTAGGTTTGGAGAGTTAACACTCCTGGGTTACAAAACTTTGAAACTAGCATTGATTGAAGAGAGTAAATACATTAGTAGCAAAAAATGCTTGTCGGGAAAGTGCTTCTAAAACATGCGTCAAGCATGAGGTCAATCTGGATAAGTAAAGGGTGGTTCCCCCCTTTTTCTTATTTAGTGGGACATGAGCTTATCGATGGGATTCTATGTTCAGTGACAAGTCCTCGGGGTGACATCACTGTTTCTAGAGTTCTTGGTTATGAGAGTTGTCCTCGACTTACAACTGTTCCGCTCGACCGTCGATTGTGAAGTGGTAACTTTAGTGGCTATTCCTAGGATATCACATAGGCTATTGTGAGTGGGACACACATGCAAATACTTGAAACAAACTTTGGAACTTTTACTCCTTGGTAGGGTAATTGTTCAGGAACCAACACTTGCACCCCTGGCGATTAAAGTTTATTGTAACTATTTCTCACACCTTCACTTCTAGCAATTGTATGAGGACATGAAATCCCTCAGCATCTACTAGTTTCAAAAGGCCCTCTAATCCATCTTTTGACTGAGATTCGGTTCTTTGGAAGAGTAATTTTGCTTGCTTGAAATCTCTAGGGAATTTTGACTATGTGGACACTTTATTTTTGTTGAGTCCAGAAAGCCATAGGATTGTTTGATTCTATTTTTTTTCAAAATATTTTTAAACACATCCTTTTATCGAAATTTATTCAAAGTGGCTACTCTCCCGACCCGTCAGTCATGGCAGCAGCGAGGTGAGTCACTAGAAATTGAAGGCGCTGCTACATTGCGAAGATGGCTACAAAATACAAAGCATTTTGACTTTGAAACTGAAACACTTCTCACTTCAATTAACAACAGTAGAGAAGAAACAAATCAAACAAATACTGCAACATTACCTATCAAGGAAAACATAGAAACTATTGATCCTATTGCTCCATTTGAAATTGAAACATTAGAAGACAACACTGCAACTCACGTAAAATAACCTCTAACAAATATTTTAGGCCCAGTGGTACTTCACATCAATGAACCATTGCACACCATCAATCCTCTTTTGGCACATTTGGTACACATGCAAAATTCGACATCTAACCCTATGGCTTCATTAGGAGCACAAGGGACCACATCATCACAACCTCAAACGGTTGTTGGAGGTAGCAATGCTTCCAACATCCCTATGGCTTCATCAGGAGCACAAGGGACCACATCATCACAACCTCAAACGGTTGTTGGAGGTAGCAATACTTCCAACATCCCTATGAATTCATCGGGAGCACAAGGGATCACATCATCGCAACCTCACACGGTTGCTGGAAGTAGCAATACTTCCAACTTGACCTCTAACACAATCCCAATGGTTAGTTTACCTACTGCTAATATAAGTTCAACTAGCACTTCAGTGCCAGTTGACACATTTTTGGGTCTCAATCCCGGAAGTACATCCACTTTGCCTGCAGGAATCCCTATTGGAGGGTCTGCCTTAACAAACTTGGGTTTCCCATATGGTTTGGCTACTCAAGGTCAAAACAATACAAGAGTAAATCAAAATCCTATTGGCATACCAAACAGTCTTCCAAGTTCTAACTCTGGGGGAATCCTTCACTTTGGAATCTCAATATCCCTAGTGGAATCAATGGACCATGGAACAGTAATGCTAATTAGGGTAATGCTCCACAAGTTAGTGGAAGTGCCTTGGGAGGCCATTATCCAAAATTTCCTAGCATAAATCCTGGGGACAATCCCATACCCCCAACAGGTAGCACACCAGGAGGTAACCCGTCGACCAACCCCTTTCCACCATGGAGTGGGCGGTTCCAAGAAGTACCCAATATTATTTCACACCACCCCCGCAAAGAGGCAATCAAACTTGGAACGCATATCCAAACCAAGGAAACATTCAATGGAGTGTTCCAATTCCAACTAGTAACCAATCTAATTGGGGCCCACCCCCGCAAGGGGGCAATCCACCCATGAATCCTAACCAGCAATGGAGTGGTAATTTTCCACCAAGTAACCAATCTCAATGGAACATACCCCCGCAAGGGGGCAATCAACCCATTAACCCTATGCCACAATGGAATGGCAATGTTCCACCAAGTAGCCAATCTCAATGGAACATACCTCCGCAAGGGGGAAATCCATACATGCATCCTATTCCACAATGGAATGGACAACCTTCAGAAAGTAACCCATATTTTTGGATGCAATGTCCACAAGGAGGTAACCCTTATTGGAATGCTTCCCAAGCCCAAGGAAACCAACAATGGAGCCATCAAGCTTCACCTGGATATCAAATGTTTTCTCCGACACCATCCAAGTCACCATTTCTAGCCACATTGAATCTACTAGATTTATCCCAGTTGAATAATGACCCTGTTCTACATTTGAATGGGTGGCCAACCATACCAACGAAACTACCCTTAGACATACCCAAGTTTGACGGAAAACCAGGGGAAGACCCATCTAATCATGTGATGACATTCCATATGTGGTGTTCATCCAATTCTCTAGTTGATGATAGTGTTAGCTTAAGGTTGTTTCAGCGGACCCTAATGGGAACTGCTACGAAATGGTACATTGAATTGCCTTGCAATACATTCATAGATTTTTCATCTTTAGCTATGGTCTTCTTGACACATTTTCAATTATCTATCTGCTATGAGATGGGAACAGAGCTTTCAAATTCACTTAGGAAATCCACTGCCACTCACATCTTGGATCACATCCATGAGTGGAGGAGGCGTCGAAGGCTTATAAAATATGACATCCCTGACCCATTCTTAGTAGACTGGTTCATAAAATCCTAATTTCCTACTCTTGCCAAAGATGTAGCCATGTCAGGAGTCATGACTGAAGAACAAAACATTCAGAGTGCTGACCAAATGGATTTGGTATATTCCCAATCGGGCACACTTTATGACTTAATACCCCATGCTGTAAGACCTGTGTCAAATCCAGCTAGGCCGACCAAAGGACCTCATACCGATGGTGTGATTGGATCTGTTAACCAACTTGAACAGATTACCCAACAATTAGGACAAATGTCAGTTCAAAATCAGCAACCCAGAGCTAGCCAGGCAACTCAGCAATCTATAACTCAGACCCAAAATTCTGAAGTCCTTACGGTTCAAACTGCGGACCCAAAAGGAAAAAAGAAGAAACAAAAAAATAAGCCTAATGCTAACCCTAGGATAAGAGATGCACCTAAGGCGAATAATCCTACTGGAGGAAATCATGAAAACTGAAAGAACAAGTACCCTTGCAAAATTTGCCAAGGGGACCATCCTACTCATGTTTGTCCTCATATGGATGATATTCATCGCATGTTGGAACAACGAGGAGGAAAACAACCACAACCTATTGTCCTAACTCAACCCTTCCCCCAGCAACAACAGATGGTTGGTGTGGCGCTAGTACCTCCACAAGGAGGAAACTAGGCAAACCCCCCACAAGGGGGCAATCAACCCAATGCTAATATCTTCATAATTGGTGAACATGACATTCATATCCAAACAAGGGCTCATTCTTATGACATGCCTTCAAAAGATGCTGAAATAGTCGGATCACAACCTCATGGTTTTCTAAATATTGAAAACCAACCATAGACATGGTGCCTCGACCTCCAAAAGGGGTCCTCCGCAAAACAACACACAACCCCAATGCGCGAACTGCTCAAAACTACAATGTGGTTGAATATTTAGCTCAAGCCCCTTGTGCAATGTTTGCCTTGGAGGTGTTGCAAATTTTTCCCGCTCAATGGAAAGCACTATTATCTGCCATCGGTGGTATTGATCCATCAAACACTAACTTGATCACATTTGACATAGAATAACCCACATGTAGGCTTTCCTCACAAATTGCATTCCAAATTAAAGTAACTTCACATGGTATGAATATTTTTCGAACCATTGTGGATGAAGGAGCCTCCACTTGTGTCATGTCACTCGCTTGTTGGAAATCTTTGGGATCACCCACCCTAGTACCATCCCACACAATTCTCAAGGAATTTGATGGTCATTCATTCCCACGTCATTAACTTACCATGGCTTTCCCAATTGAACTGGGGGGGAAAACAGTTCAAGTAGATGTTGAGGTAGTGGATGCACCCATAGACTACAATTTTCTATTGGGCCGCAGTTGGATACATAAGATGACGACTGTAGTGTCTTCCGTATTCTAAGTCATTCGGTTTCCCCACCAAGGGAAGATTGTCACAATTGATCAATTAGATTACTGCACACCTGAAACTGGTCTCCACTCGAATGTACCTTTTGTAGGGGATGCAACGACGGTTATTCAGGATGTTGGGTAGGAATGTTTCAAGAGTCATCCCTTTTGGGAACTTTTCCAATTCCACCACCAATATTGACCCCTAGCACTGCTCTGATTTTCACCATTACATCGAAAGTGTACTTTCCATTAAGAGTTTTTTCTAATTCCACTTTGGAGGTTGGTTCCACCTCATCGGTTGGAACCTCAAAAGAAAACACCTTACATGAAAAGACTGATGGAAAGACACATACTTCTGCACACCATGAGGAAATGGAGAGTAGTGTTCCCTTTTTTGCTGTAGAGCTCGCTTATCAAGCTATTCAAATGGATTCGGTAGAACCGGGTCAAAACCCTCCCAAGATGGAGGAATATGATCCCTGTACTTCACCTGTTTGGGCCTTGAACTCTCATAGTACCCATGATCTCCTGGATCAGAATTTCTCTTTGGATGAAGCCATCCTAGAGGTCATGAACATCTCAGAACGACCCTGGGAGGATATGCACCACAAATCCTCATTTCTTCCCAAAATTGATTCATTCGAAGTTAAGCCTGAAAATATTTACTTTGATGATGATATGACCAAGTACCAATACCCTATCCAAACCCACAATCTGAGTTTGGAAGGAAACTTAGCAAACATTTCGAAAACCATCCCAATTGACATATCCATAAAACCTGGCATCGTTGAGAATATCAACATAGGTGCAGATTGTTCTCCTGAGGAAATAACACTTTATACCGCCTTATTTAAAAAGTTTCAAGATGTGCTCGCATGGTCTTATGAAGAAATTCCAGGCATCGATCCCAGTATCGTGGAACATGAGATCAAAATTTATCCCAATGTTAGACTAGTGCGGCAAAAACTACGTCCAGTGAACCCTAAGAAATCTGCTTCGATTAAAGCTGAGGTCGAAAAGATTTTAAAAGCTAGATTCATCTATCCCGTTCCTTTGACAGATTGGGTATCCAATCATGTTCTCGTTAACAAAAAACAAGGAACTATCTGGGTTTGTAACAATTTTAGAGATCTAAACTTAGCTTCTCCCAAGGATAACTATCCCACACCCTTCATTGATCAGATCATAGATGAGTGTGCCGAAAATGAAATCTTTTCGTTTATGGACGGATTATTCGGTTATAACCAAATCTAAATAGAAAAGGAAGACCAACATAAGACAAATTTCATATGCCCTTGGGGGACCTTCGCTTATCGAAAAATGCCATTTGGCCATAAAAACGCTAGAGATACTTTTCAAAGAGCTATGTCATATGCATTTCACGACACTAAGAAAATCGTTGAGGTTTATCTTGATGACTTAGCAGCTAAATCTAAAAAGAGAGCTGAGCATAGTGCCCATTTACAATCCATCTTTGAGCACTGCTGCAAGTACAACATTAGGTTAAATCCACATAAATGCATGTTTTGTGTGGACTCTGGGAGGTTACTTGGGTTCGTAGTGTCCCAAAATGGGATCATGGTTTATCCCATCAAGGTTGAGGTAATACTTCAATTGCCTTCCCTGAGAACAATCACTCAACATCAAAGCCTTCAAGGGAAAGCTAACTACTTGAGGACATTTGTTGAGAATTTTGTTGAAAAATATAAATGTTTCATGCGTCTCTTAAAACAATCTAACTTTCTGGCAATGCGAAGAGAGTAGCGTTCAGAGTGTCGGTTTAACAAATGTAAAGAAATCATAAACGTGAGAGCAGATCTCTTAATTTCTTGTATGTAACAACTTTCCTGAAATCGGTTATCAGATTTGCCCCTAGACTTTTGTAGACGTTGAGGGCACCTGCTGAGTGACCCGGCCGATTGAAACATTAATTAAAAACCTTTTGACCTTATTTTTGAGTATGTGTATCTGAATTGTTGAGTTAAATGAATAATTGCATATGTTAAACGATTAGCTACGACTATGGAAATTATGCTGATAAATAATGCTTAACGACTAGCTGTTTGGTGATTATGTAATTGTTGATGAGATGTATATTTGATTAGATAAATAAGAAGTTGAATAAATCATAAATGTTTAACAATGCTAGATTTAGAAATCAGATGATGATTATTGAAGACAGTGCTACTAATAATTTGTTGTGAGAAGTGTGTGTAGAAACAAGTGAGACGGTTCACTGACGGACACACAAAGGAACTTGAAGGGTCGTAGAGTACGGGTAAATCACACACAAGGGAAGCGACGACGATGTCGACTTCCGACGAGAATACCACGCATGAGCAGATAAGCATTGATCCGCTTGCTCAAGAGGAATGCGTGAGGGCGTACGAGGTGGGCCACGACGGAGCTGGTCACGTACGAGTTGAGGGGCGCGCAGTGAGAACGGACTCACTCCTCAGTGCCATTAGTCCCTAGATAGCATGTAGACGGAGGATGGATGGTAACGATTCCTAAAATCCCTACAAGAGTTCCCGCAAGTCAAAACGGAAATATGATGGCAGAAGGGCCCAACGATGAGGTACCCTGTCGAGAACGGAAAGAATGGACGCAAGGACCCAACGAAGTGGTACCATGCCAAGGAATGGAAATCTTGGATGATTGGACCCGACGGAGTGGTGCCATGTCAGAGAATTAAAAATTAAGGAACCATGAGCCCAACGACACGGCACCGTGATCCTAGTGAATTTGATTGTTAAATTAAAATGCATAAAAACTTAGGAGAATAACTCTAGATTATTACTTAGCAAATGCATAACAATAGCTAAGACATTTGCACATGAATAGTTATATTTTGTTGAGCATTTAAAATAATAGAAATTATTATTTAGGAGCAAAATAGATTAGACACCTAGTCAACTAAAAGCTAGGAGCTGATTAAAATATCTGGGGGACAAACTAGAGCAATCTTAGGGATGTAGGTGCACTTCCTTGAGAAACTGACACTTGGATGGGTGAGTGTTTTAAATAATTAAATAGTTAAAAATATTTAATTATGCATGAAGCGACATGTGTCGCAAGAGATTTCCCTTTATAAGGAAAGCTTAAGGAATGGGTAAGGGGCCCAGAATTTGGACGATTGTCGTAATTTTCGAATGCCTCAAAGACTTGTTGCTATCTAAGGGTTTGGCTAAGAAATCCTGGTGGGAAGGGAAGCCCAAGCTGAATTTCTGAAATACGTGTGTGAACTCTACGGCCCGATTAGCTCGGGGGTCTGGAAGGAAGAAGAGTACTTCCAGAGTGGTTGGGTGGTTTACCGAGGTGTCCTGTTGGAGAGTCGTCCAAGCTAAGAAGGAACATAAGTGGACAGAATTTACTTTCACTTGCTGGTCACTGCGCGAATTTTCGACAAGCTCAGATTGCACATTCGAACGATACTTTCAATTGTTGATCACTGTGCGAACTATCGACAAACCCAGGTATGAAAATAGATTTATTTTTTATTCAATGCTATATATATGTGGTTATGCAATATGGATCTATTTTACTAAAGAATTATGCAAATTTTTTTTATGTCGGCTGGAAAGATAGATCAATTTGTTTGGGTCTTCTATTGTGAGTAACTTCGATCTGATTATTAGAACGCCACATCCCATCGGCATGATGATTGAAGATTTGATTCTATACTACATTCAAAGTATTAATCTTCTGTTCATAAGAATTCCAAATCTGTTCGAATTGAAGGAATTATAGTAGAATCGCTTTTTCTTATATATATATCTCGAACAGAGCTATTGTTTGCGTTCCTGCGCATAGAAATGTGATACCCTGGTTTTAAATGTAACCTCTATTCCTGTAGAACGTGCCCAGATTCCTCACCTCATTGCAAATCTGATAGCCGACCTCTGAAACGCTGTCCTCATAAAATAAATTAATAGATCTACTATCAGATTGCATATCCCATTGCAATTTTGATAACTGATCTCGGTGACTCTGTTCCCAAAAAAATAAATTAGCAGATCGATTCTCAGGATGCACATCGCATTGTAAATCTAATAACCGATTTCAGAAAAGTTGTTTCATAAAAGAAATTAATAGATCTACTATCAGATTGCATATCCCATTGCAATATTGATAGCTGATCTCGGTGACTCTGTTCCCAGAAAAATAAATTAGCAGATCGATTCTCAGGATGCACATCGTATTGTAAATCTGATAACCGATTTCAGAAAAGTTGTTTCATAAAATAAATTAATAGATCTACTATCAGATTGCATATCCCATTGCAATTTTGATAACTGATCTCGGTGACTCTGTTCCCAGAAAATAAATTAGCAGATCGATTCTCAGAATGCACGTCGCATTGCAAATCTGATAACCGATTTCAGGAAAGTTGTTACATACAAGAAATTAAGAGATCTGCTCTCACGTTTATGATTTCTTTACATTTGTTAAACCGACACTCTGAACGCTACTCTCTTCGCATTGCCAGAAAGTTAGATTGTTTTATTTAAAAAAAATTTTTGCTTCTAGAAATGCGATTTACAGTCTATCTAGCCCTCTATTTATTTCCAGAAAGGATACCCGTGTTCACGTCTAGATCTATACCAAATTTAGAACCTTAATGTATTTTTTTTTACTATACTCTATTGTGATCCAAAAGATATTGATCATAGTGCATGTTTCAAATTCTTAGAACACGGATTTTATTTAGGAGATCTCTGTTTGCGAATAAAGGAGAATCCGTAAGCTCTGTGTTTTCCAAAATTTAATTTTGTACTTAGATCTCAGTCTGATATTGGAAGAGAAATTCGTTCAGTCCTATGTTCAATTTCTGAAACATAATTTAGGACTTTGGTTCCCCAAGATAAAAAAAATAACTAAATTTGTATTTAGTACTGTGTAAAATTCTGGAAATGCCGACCAAACTGTAACGCAGAATCGACATACAATCCTTGTGAAACCAACCCTTGGGATGTGCGTTGTTGAGCAACTGTAGAATGTTCTATCTTGACGATATTCCTAACTCTCTTCCCTATCAACCTGGATGAACACCCCAGCCTGCGATCATTAATTTCTACTTTACAAACTTACATGTCACGGCTCCACCTTAATGCCCATCTCCTTATGAAGTCGAACTCCAATACCGAATAAATCTCTTGTTAAGGAATACCCTGTAACTATAGCTCAACTATACTTTTGCCTCAAAACTTACTGAGCACAACAAGTCAGATCTTAATTCTCTTAAAAACCTGGCGTCGGCACAGCTAACCTGGAGACAATCGAAGTACATTCTTCGCAGCTGTCGAAGAGAATGGCTTTGTGTAACCTCCAGATTCATTTATTTCTTCTTACAATGAGCTAAGTTAATGTTTTATTTATTCCTTTAAATTGTAGACGTTAAGTGAAATGATACTTCCTATTAATACTTATTTCAATTATTATGTGATCATACTCCCGGAAATGACTCTGCGTAATCTTCAGTTCGTATATTCCTTCCTTCTGTAAGCTTAGTTATGGTTTTATTTATTCTTTTAATTTATAGACGTGAAGTGAAATGATGCTGCTTATCATTACTTATAATAAACAATAAGAAGCCATACTCCCTTGCGTCAATGTGTTATTGTTGGATAAGAAGAGTAATTTATATTGTGTTATACAGCTTTCAAAATTATAGCGAATGCTATGACTTAGGTAATTGTGTTAATGTTTAGATAGAAAAGGTAATTTATAATGTGTTAAACAACTTTCGATATTATTACAAATGTTATGACTTCATGTATATGTGGTATGGTTTAGATAGTAAAGATAATTCATAATGTGTTAAGGGACCTTTGACATTATAATGAATGTTATAACTTCATGTATATTGATGTGTCATTAGAAATGAAATCTAACGTGTAGCCGGTATTAATTTCAAAAGTGTGATGACATTACTAGAAACCTATATTTTATATAGAAATACAACAGAGATGGTATACCCACTCAAATGTATTTTATAAGCACTATTGAATGGATGTTAGTTTTAAGCTATAAAGTAAAGTGTACATATAATTAATTATTACATATGTTTGTAATATTATATGTATCATTATTTATAAATTAAAGTGTTAAAGATAAAGTTAGATGCTTATTATGTAGGTTGAATTTTGGGATTATATAACTTTAAAGAAATGTTAATAATGTCATTGCTTTGGAATGAAATATGCACACTTTTTGTTTAAAGGTTATTACTTGTTAGATATGGTCTATTTTTTTTGTAATAAAATTTAATGAATCTATATACTTATATTTATCTATAATTATAATTTGTTTATCATTAAAGAATGATGCGTGAAATCGTTTATAAAATATACGTGATGGGTTATTCAAGTTTAGGGCTATCATTCTTTTAGAATTTGGAAAATATATAAAGAAAGAAGTTGAGTTGAAAATTCTAGACGGTTAGGTTTAAAGAATTTATTTAAAAAAAAAAATAAAAAAAATCACGTCCTTGATCCACAAGCCCTACATTTGGTATCAGAGCAAGGTCGAACTTAGTTCGGACCTAGAGAATTCCGCGCAAAACAATTTAGGATGTTTAGTTGACTAATAAATTTTATTTTTTTACATCTGAACAGACTTCGTCATGGATCGAAGAACTCGCCAGGGTAGAGTCGGAAGGGGACGAGGACGAGCTGCACGCCCGTCAACCCCAACAACCCCTATGAATAACCCTCCGAGAGCGGAGGAAACCATTAACCTACCTGCGGACGAGGTCATGACAATGATGAGGAACTACCACAGAATGACAGAAGCATTGATGACACGACTTGACCGCGAGAACGTTGGTTCTCAAGTCACTGCTGTACCACAGGCGCCACCTCCGGTCAACATACACCGAGAGTTAGAAAAGGTGAAGTTTCCTGAATTTTGGGGTTCCACTGAGGGGACTGCCGCTGAGGCATGGCTAGAAAACATGGCCATGTGTTTTTCTTTGAGAGACTACACGTCTAATATGAAGGTACGGATGGCAATACTACAACTGAAGGGGGAAGCCCTTCTTTGGTGGAAGACCTTGCGACCTCAGCTAGGTCTAGAGCTTGAGGAAATATCGTGGGAATTGTTCGATGAACATTTCCGTCAGCATTACCTATCAGACGAATTCATTGAGCGACAGCTGAATGATTTCCATGCACTAAAACAAGGACTACGGACAGTACAAGAGTACGAAATCCGTTTTATGGAGTTACTAAGATATGCACCCCATGTTGCCACGGAGAAACTAAAAGTCAATAAGTTCATCTACGGATTAAACCCAGTCATACGAGACAAGGTTCGTATTCTGACACCTTCTACTTTGCACGATGCGGTCCAGAAGGCCCTCATAGCGGAAGAAGAGCTTCCCGGCAAGATGCTGCAAAATAAGAACTTTACAAATACAGACCGAGGAAGTCAACCTTCACATGCACCCAAACATCAGTATGGGAATAAGAATTTTTGGGAGGAGACCTTTCAACGGAGGGTCTAACAGAGATGATAGAACACCATACCGACCGCCACCACGGAATGATCATGCAAAGCCTTTTGCAAAACCGGCGCAGTTTGGACCAAGAAGAAATGATGCACCAGCTAGAAACAAAACAAGAGGGCCCAAAGCAGGATGTTGGAGGTGTGGAGGACCACACTTCCAAAGCGAATGTCCTCAGCAGGACCGGGGAAACCAAAGAACCCAAGCACCGCGACAAACTACCGCAGCCGATTTAGGACGAGCGCATCGTATACACGCTGCCGTCAACAACCGCCAAGCTGAACATCAATCCACCATCCTCGAGACTACTGGTAAGATACATGGTAATGTATTTTCCTTGCTTATAGACCCTGGAGCTACTGAAAGTTTTATTTCCTTAAAAGTTGTAGAAAATAATAAAATGATGGCAATAAGTCAAGATGATTTCGACACTGTCGAGATGGCATCCGGTAGTGTCCAGAGTGTGAGTCTTAAGGTAGAGAACTGCGAAGTCGACCTAGGAGTATGTTCTTCTAGAATATCCTTTTATGTTACGGAATTGGGTACATATGATCTAATCCTGGGGATGGATTGGCTGGAAGCACACTCGGCGGTGATGGATTGCCGAAGTAAGGAACTAACTTTCATCGACGATGAAGGTTACAAGAGAATGATAACAGGGAAGAAGAAGAAGGTTTCCTTAAGAATGATATCGGCCATGCAACTTAAGAAAAGCATGAGAAAAGGGTGCCAATTGTATGCGGTGATTGCATTGAACAAGGAAGGAGATAAGGTAGAAGTAATCAACCACCCCTTGTTCTCAGAATTCATGGACGTGTTTCCTGACGCATTACCTGGATTACCGCCACAGCGTGAACTGGATTTCACAATAGAACTAAAACCTGGAACCGAGCCCATAGCTAGGACTCCTTACCGAATGTCTGTACCAGAACTGAAGGAATTGCAAATTCAACTACAAGAGTTGTTAGACTTAGGACTGATCAGACCTAGTGTGTCTCCTTGGGGAGCACCTATTATTTTTGTGAAGAAGAAGGATGGGTCTTGGCGTTTGTGCATTGACTACCGTCAATTGAACAAAGTGACCATAAGAAATCAGTATCCCCTACCCAGAATAGATGACCTCTTTGACCAGATGAAGGGTGCGACGGTATTCTCAAAAATCGACCTAAGGTCGGGATACCACCAGTTGAGGATCAAGGATGAAGATATCCCCAAGACAGCGTTTAAAACTAGATTTGGACACTACGAATTTGTCGTAGTACCTTTTGGATTAACAAATGCACCCAGTGTATTTATGAACCTGATGAACGGTGTGTTTCGACAACACCTTGACAAGTTTGTACAGGTGTTCTTAGACGACATTCTGATTTATTCAAGAACACCGGAAGAACATGAGGAACACCTGAGAATAGTCTTAAAATGTTTAAGAGAAAATCACCTTTATGGAAAATTATCAAAGTGTTCGTTCTTCCAGAAGGAGATTCATTATCTTGGACACATCATATCCGGCGAAGGGATAGCTGTAGATCCAGCCAAGATTGAAGCCATTTGGGATTGGCCGGCACCCACAAATGTACATGAGGTACGAAGCTTTATGGGGCTTGCCGGGTATTATAGACGTTTTGTGGAAGGCTTCTCTAGAGTAGCGGGACCTATTACTGAATTGCAAAAGAAGAACCGTCCTTTCATTTGGACGGAGAAATGCGAAGAGGCCTTTTCTAAATTAAAAGAATTACTGACTACGGCACCAATCCTAAAAGTTCCCGATATGGATAAAGATTTCTTTGTATGCACGGATGCTTCAAAGGATGGTGTTGGTTGTGTATTGATGCAAGATGGGAGAGTAATTGCGTACACGTCCAGAAGACTTAGGCCGCATGAAGAGAACTATGCGACCCATGATATGGAGATGACTGCGGTGATGCATGCTTTGAAGTTATGGAGACACTATCTGGTAGGGAGAAAGTTTGAATTAAAGACTGACCATTGTGGGTTACAACACATCTTCACCCAAAGTGACCTTAATGCAAGACAGAGAAGATGGTCGGAAGTACTCAGTGAGTACGATTTCGACATAACGTATGTGAAAGGGACCTTGAACAAAGTGGCAGATGCACTTAGTCGTAGACCTAGGATATTCTCTGTCATACCATTAAAGACCAACTTAAGAGAAAAGATCTTGACACTACAACAGAAGGACACATGGTATAATGAAGTAAAAGCTGAGTTGGAGAATGAACAGATGAGGATACCCAAGTTTGAAGGGTACTCTTTGGACATGGATGGTTTATTACGGTATAACCGTCGCATGTATGTTCCTGATAATGAAGAAATTCGAGGTTTAATACTGTCCGAGGCTCACCGAGCCGTCTATAGAGCGCATCCTGGAATAAAAAAGATGTACGCGGATTTGAAACCTTTGTTCTTTTGGCATGGTATGAAGAGGGATGTGGTAAGTTTTGTGGCGAAGTGTATGGAGTGCCAGATGGTAAAGGCGGAACATCGACACCCAGCCGGATTACTGCAACCACATGCAATCCCAGAATCAAAATGGGAGGTTATTTCTATGGATTTTATAGTTGGGTTACCCTTAACCAACAGGAGACACGACACAATTTTTGTGGTCGTTGACACTCTTACCAAGAGTGCGCATTTCCTGCCGATTAAGAATACGTACCAAGCTCCGGAGATAGCCCGAGTTTTCATTAATGAAGTAGTAAGACTACATGGAATTCCAAAGAAAATTATTTCTGATAGAGGATCAGTATTTACTGGAAGGTTTTGGACAAGCTTTCAAGAAGCTCTTGGTACTCAACTTAACTTTAGCACCGCCTACCACCCTGAAACGGACGGACAAACGGAAAGAGTGAACCAAGTATTGGAGGACATGCTAAGAATGTATGTAATGGATCAACAGAATAAGTGGGAAGAATATCTACCCTTGGTGGAATTTGCATACAACAACAGTTATCAGAGTTCTATCCAGATGGCTCCTTTTGAATTTCTCTATGGGAGACCTTGTAGGACTCCCATAAGTTGGGATATACTAGAGGATAGGACATTACTTGGTCCTGAGGTGATACAAGAGATGGAAGACCAGATGGTCACGATTCGTGCTCGACTAAAGGAAGCACAGGATCGCCAGAAGAGCTATGCGGATGCACACAGGACTGATCGTAGCTACGAAATTGGGGATAGGGTATTTCTACGGGTAAAACCACAGAAGAGTTCTATAAAGTTTGGAAAGGGAGCCAAGTTGTCGCCTAGGTTTGTAGGACCCTTTAGAATTTCAGAACGGATAGGACCGGTTGCCTATCGTCTTGACTTGCCGTCATCATTAAGTAGAATTCATAATGTTTTTCATGTTTCTGTATTGCACCACTATGTTCCCGATACTTCACATATCATTGACTTGAGTAATGTGCAGATAACGGACGACGGGGCCGTGATGGCCGAACCGATCCGGATTTTAGACCAGCGAACGCGGCAGCTTAGGCACCGTATGATTGATCAAGTCAAAGTACAGTGGGACAGCTATAGTCCAAGCTCTGCGACTTGGGAGGACGCAACTGAGATGCGTCGTAGTTTTCCATTTTTATTCTGAACTTCGGGACGAAGTTCTAAATAAGTAGGGGTGTATGTAGTGCCCCTAGACTTTTGTAGACGTTGAGGGCACCTGCTGAGTGACCCGGCCGATTGAAACATTAATTAAAAACCTTTTGACCTTATTTTTGAGTATGTGTATCTGAATTGTTGAGTTAAATGAATAATTGCATATGTTAAACGATTAGCTATGACTATGGAAATTATGCTGATAAATAATGCTTAACGACTAGCTGTTTGGTGATTATGTAATTGTTGATGAGATGTATATTTGATTAGATAAATAAGAAGTTGAATAAATCATAAATGTTTAACAATGCTAGATTTAGAAATCAGATGATGATTATTGAAGACAGTGCTACTAATAATTTGTTGTGAGAAGTGTGTGTAGAAACAAGTGAGACGGTTCACTGACGGACACACAAAGGAACTTGAAGGGTCGTAGAGTACGGGTAAATCACACACAAGGGAAGCGACGACGATGTCGACTTCCGACGAGAATACCACGCATGAGCAGATAAGCATTGATCCGCTTGCTCAAGAGGAATGCGTGAGGGCGTACGAGGTGGGCCACGACGGAGCTGGTCACGTACGAGTTGAGGGGCGCGCAGTGAGAACGGACTCACTCCTCAGTGCCATTAGTCCCTAGATAGCATGTAGACGGAGGATGGATGGTAACGATTCCTAAAATCCCTACAAGAGTTCCCGCAAGTCAAAACGGAAATATGATGGCAGAAGGGCCCAACGATGAGGTACCCTGTCGAGAACGGAAAGAATGGACGCAAGGACCCAACGAAGTGGTACCATGCCAAGGAATGGAAATCTTGGATGATTGGACCCGACGGAGTGGTGCCATGTCAGAGAATTAAAAATTAAGGAACCATGAGCCCAACGACGCGGCACCGTGATCCTAGTGAATTTGATTGTTAAATTAAAATGCATAAAAACTTAGGAGAATAACTCTAGATTATTACTTAGCAAATGCATAACAATAGCTAAGACATTTGCACATGAATAGTTATATTTTGTTGAGCATTTAAAATAATAGAAATTATTATTTAGGAGCAAAATAGATTAGACACCTAGTCAACTAAAAGCTAGGAGCTGATTAAAATATCTGGGGGACAAACTAGAGCAATCTTAGGGATGTAGGTGCACTTCCTTGAGAAACTGACACTTGGATGGGTGAGTGTTTTAAATAATTAAATAGTTAAAAATATTTAATTATGCATGAAGCGACATGTGTCGCAAGAGATTTCCCTTTATAAGGAAAGCTTAAGGAATGGGTAAGGGGCCCAGAATTTGGACGATTGTCGTAATTTTCGAATTCCTCAAAGACTTGTTGCTATCTAAGGGTTTGGCTAAGAAATCCTGGTGGGAAGGGAAGCCCAAGCTGAATTTCTGAAATACTTGTGTGAACTCTACGGCCCGATTAGCTCGGGGGTCTGGAAGGAAGAAGAGTACTTCCAGAGTGGTTGGGTGGTTTACCGAGGTGTCCTGTTGGAGAGTCGTCCAAGCTAAGAAGGAACATAAGTGGACAGAATTTACTTTCACTTGCTGGTCACTGCGCGAATTTTCGACAAGCTCAGATTGCACATTCGAACGATACTTTCAATTGTTGATCACTGTGCGAACTATCGACAAACCCAGGTATGAAAATAGATTTATTTTTTATTCAATGCTATATATATGTGGTTATGCAATATGGATCTATTTTACTAAAGAATTATGCAAATTTTTTTTATGTCGGCTGGAAAGATAGATCAATTTGTTTGGGTCTTCTATTGTGAGTAACTTCGATCTGATTATTAGAACGCCACATCCCATCGGCATGATGATTGAAGATTTGATTCTATACTACATTCAAAGTATTAATCTTCTGTTCATAAGAATTCCAAATCTGTTCGAATTGAAGGAATTATAGTAGAATCGCTTTTTCTTATATATATATCTCGAACAGAGCTATTGTTTGCGTTCCTGCGCATAGAAATGTGATACCCTGGTTTTAAATGTAACCTCTATTCCTGTAGAACGTGCCCAGATTCCTCACCTCATTGCAAATCTGATAGCCGACCTCTGAAACGCTGTCCTCATAAAATAAATTAATAGATCTACTATCAGATTGCATATCCCATTGCAATTTTGATAACTGATCTCGGTGACTCTGTTCCCAAAAAAATAAATTAGCAGATCGATTCTCAGGATGCACATCGCATTGTAAATCTAATAACCGATTTCAGAAAAGTTGTTTCATAAAAGAAATTAATAGATCTACTATCAGATTGCATATCCCATTGCAATATTGATAGCTGATCTCGGTGACTCTGTTCCCAGAAAAATAAATTAGCAGATCGATTCTCAGGATGCACATCGTATTGTAAATCTGATAACCGATTTCAGAAAAGTTGTTTCATAAAATAAATTAATAGATCTACTATCAGATTGCATATCCCATTGCAATTTTGATAACTGATCTCGGTGACTCTGTTCCCAGAAAATAAATTAGCAGATCGATTCTCAGAATGCACGTCGCATTGCAAATCTGATAACCGATTTCAGGAAAGTTGTTACATACAAGAAATTAAGAGATCTGCTCTCACGTTTATGATTTCTTTACATTTGTTAAACCGACACTCTGAACGCTACTCTCTTCGCATTGCCAGAAAGTTAGATTGTTTTATTTAAAAAAATTTTTTGCTTCTAGAAATGCGATTTACAGTCTATCTAGCCCTCTATTTATTTCCAGAAAGGATACCCGTGTTCACGTCTAGATCTATACCAAATTTAGAACCTTAATGTATTTTTTTTTACTATACTCTATTGTGATCCAAAAGATATTGATCATAGTGCATGTTTCAAATTCTTAGAACACGGATTTTATTTAGGAGATCTCTGTTTGCGAATAAAGGAGAATCCGTAAGCTCTGTGTTTTCCAAAATTTAATTTTGTACTTAGATCTCAGTCTGATATTGGAAGAGAAATTCGTTCAGTCCTATGTTCAATTTCTGAAACATAATTTAGGACTTTGGTTCCCCAAGATAAAAAAAATAACTAAATTTGTATTTAGTACTGTGTAAAATTCTGGAAATGCCGACCAAACTGTAACGCAGAATCGACATACAATCCTTGTGAAACCAACCCTTGGGATGTGCGTTGTTGAGCAACTGTAGAATGTTCTATCTTGACGATATTCCTAACTCTCTTCCCTATCAACCTGGATGAACACCCCAGCCTGCGATCATTAATTTCTACTTTACAAACTTACATGTCACGGCTCCACCTTAATGCCCATCTCCTTATGAAGTCGAACTCCAATACCGAATAAATCTCTTGTTAAGGAATACCCTGTAACTATAGCTCAACTATACTTTTGCCTCAAAACTTACTGAGCACAACAAGTCAGATCTTAATTCTCTTAAAAACCTGGCGTCGGCACAGCTAACCTGGAGACAATCGAAGTACATTCTTCGCAGCTGTCGAAGAGAATGGCTTTGTGTAACCTCCAGATTCATTTATTTCTTCTTACAATGAGCTAAGTTAATGTTTTATTTATTCCTTTAAATTGTAGACGTTAAGTGAAATGATACTTCCTATTAATACTTATTTCAATTATTATGTGATCATACTCCCGGAAATGACTCTGCGTAATCTTCAGTTCGTATATTCCTTCCTTCTGTAAGCTTAGTTAAGGTTTTATTTATTCTTTTAATTTATAGACGTGAAGTGAAATGATGCTGCTTATCATTACTTATAATAAACAATAAGAAGCCATACTCCCTTGCGTCAATGTGTTATTGTTGGATAAGAAGAGTAATTTATATTGTGTTATACAGCTTTCAAAATTACAGCGAATGCTATGACTTAGGTAATTGTGTTAATGTTTAGATAGAAAAGGTAATTTATAATGTGTTAAACAACTTTCGATATTATTACAAATGTTATGACTTCATGTATATGTGGTATGGTTTAGATAGTAAAGATAATTCATAATGTGTTAAGGGACCTTTGACATTATAATGAATGTTATAACTTCATGTATATTGATGTGTCATTAGAAATGAAATCTAACGTGTAGCCGGTATTAATTTCAAAAGTGTGATGACATTACTAGAAACCTATATTTTATATAGAAATACAACAGAGATGGTATACCCACTCAAATGTATTTTATAAGCACTATTGAATGGATGTTAGTTTTAAGCTATAAAGTAAAGTGTACATATAATTAATTATTACATATGTTTGTAATATTATATGTATCATTATTTATAAATTAAAGTGTTAAAGATAAAGTTAGATGCTTATTATGTAGGTTGAATTTTGGGATTATATAACTTTAAAGAAATGTTAATAATGTCATTGCTTTGGAATGAAATATGCACACTTTTTGTTTAAAGGTTATTACTTGTTAGATATGGTCTATTTTTTTTGTAATAAAATTTAATGAATCTATATACTTATATTTATCTATAATTATAATTTGTTTATCATTAAAGAATGATGCGTGAAATCGTTTATAAAATATACGTGATGGGTTATTCAAGTTTAGGGCTATCATTCTTTTAGAATTTGGAAAATATATAAAGAAAGAAGTTGAGTTGAAAATTCTAGACGGTTAGGTTTAAAGAATTTATTTAAAAAAAAAATAAATAAAAAATCACGTCCTTGATCCACAAGCCCTACAACTTAGCAGCTAAATCTAAAAAGAGAGCTGAGCATAGTGCCCATTTACAATCCATCTTTGAGCACTGCTGCAAGTACAACATTAGGTTAAATCCACATAAATGCATGTTTTGTGTGGACTCTGGGAGGTTACTTGGGTTCGTAGTGTCCCAAAATGGGATCATGGTTTATCCCATCAAGGTTGAGGTAATACTTCAATTGCCTTCCCTGAGAACAATCACTCAACATCAAAGCCTTCAAGGGAAAGCTAACTACTTGAGGACATTTGTTGAGAATTTTGTTGAAAAATATAAATGTTTCATGCGTCTCTTAAAACAAGATGCAATATTCATATGGGATGACCAAGCTCAACATTCATTTGATGAAATAAAGAAAACTTTGGTCTCTTCCCCGGTGCTTAGTACACCGAACTATATAGAGACTTTCTGCTATATTTGAAAGCATCTCCTTCCACCATTGGAATGGTCTTAGCACAAGAGAATGAATCATCTCAAGATCATGTTATTTACTATCTTAGTAAGGGCCTTGTAGGTCCTGAATTGAGATATTCCCAGGTCGAGAAGTTGGCCTTGGTAGCAGTCCATGCTGTCCAACGACTTAAACATTACATAATTCCAAGGAAAACAACCATAGTAGCTGAAATGAACCCCATGAGACACATTTTGTCCCGCCATATCATTGGTGTCAAATACTCAAAATGGATAGTAATTTTACAAGAATTTGACCTCGAATTCAAAAATGCCCAAGCCAATAAATTATTACCATTTGTTGAGTTAATGTCTGAGTTACCCATTGAGAAGGAGGGTACTGTATCTGTTGAATCTTGGGTAGATGAACATGTATTCCTCATTGCAACAGCTGATCCTTGGTATGGAGCATTCATCATATACCTTCAAACCCAAAGGACTGATCCTCAGTTTTCTAGTATTGAACGACGTCGCATTCGACACTGAGCTCGAAGATACCTCATCATTGGGGATACTTTGTATTGTCGAGGAATAGACATGATATTAAGATGTTGTTTAGTACACAAGGAATCTAAACAAGTTTTGAATGATTTCCATGCTGGGGCATGTGGTGGTCATCTTTCTGGATTGGCAACTACCCAGAAAATCTTGCGTGCAAGATACTTTTGGCCTACAATTTTCAAAGATTGCATTAATGTTGTCAAAACGTGTCATCCTTGCCAAATTTACACAAGAAAAATGCGCGCACACCCTGCTCCTTTACACCCTGTAGAATCGTGGGTCCATTTTTGAAATGGGCCATTGATTTTATGACGGTCAACCCTCCTTCAGTCAATGGCCACCACTACATCATCGTAGCACTGGACTACTTCACCAAGTGGGTTGAGGCGATGCCTACATTCAATTGCACGGGTAAAACTACCACATACTTTCTATTCAATCATGTAATAACAAGGTTTGGTGTACCCAAAGAGACCACTACCGACAATGGAATTCATTTTAGGAATTCCTGTATGGATGAACTTACAGACCGGTTAGGATTGCGGCAGGACTTTTCCTTGCCATATTACCCTCAAGCTAATGGACAAGTAGAAGCCATCAACAAGGTTTTGAAAACTATGTTACAGAGGACAATTAATAAAAACAAGAATAACTGGCACTTGATGTTGTTTACTGTTCTTTGGGCTTACCGAACGACTGCTAAAACTGCAACCGGATTCACTCCCTTCCAACTGGTTTATGGAGAGGAAGCTGTGTTTCCGATTGAATGTGAAATCCCATCATTAAAGATAGCAGTCGAACTCCTACCTAACACTTCTGTAGAAAAAGAAAGGATTATCCATCTCCATTCTTTGGATGAAACTAGAAGGGAAGCTTCTCTAAATGTAGAAGCACACAAGAAGAGGGTTAAAACACAATATGACAAGTCTACCCATCCCCGAGTCTTTTCTGAAGGCGATCTAGTTTTAGTTTATGACCAAAACCAAGATAAAATAGGAGAAGGGAAATTTGTAGATAAATGATTTGGCCCACTTGTTGTCAAAACTGTGTTAAAAAAGGGATATTATGAATTGGTCAATTTCGATGGGGAACCCATGCCGGAGATCAGAAATGGTCTCTATCTGAAGAAATACTTCGCATAGGCACCGATGCCTCGCACCATTTGTTGTATTATGTTGTATTCTTTGTATAAACTTTTGTACATTAGTTATTTTGGGCACACACTTATCTTGATTGGCATTGTTACTTTGGCAGACGGAACAACAATCTTTCACATATTTGGGATATGTGAATGGTGCCAGCCATAGTTCGTAGAAAATTGCTTCCGTCGCATGGGTCATTTTCACACCTAATAACAAAGTTCTTAGTTCAGGAGGCATTTTTCTCGGATCTGCAACCAACAATGTTGCAGAATATAGCGCAGTCATTAAGCTTCTTGTCGAGGCTATCACCCTTGGCATCCAACAAATAATCATCACACTAGACTCATAATTAGTTGTATCCTAGTTAAATGGTCAGTATCAGGTTCGACATCCTACACTGTTTAGAAAGTTTCTACGAGTACGTCTTTTAGCGCGTCGGTTCGAGTTTAATGAATATATACATGTTCCTATAAGTCTGAATAGTTTGGCTGATTCTTTGGCCAACTATGTACTTGATTGGCATCTAAGTCATTAACATCATACCAAAAAGCAAGCATGTACATTATTTCATGGCCAATTTAATTGAACACATCATTTAAGGACCTAAGTAAAACCGAAATAACCTAGCTTACATCATAACCCAAAAAGTGTGTAAATTTTGCACACACCAAAAAGAATAGTGTAAATACTATTTCTCTTTTTTATTCTTTTTCCTATAAATAACACCCAAAAAAATTTCATAAAAAAAATGAAAAAATTTGGAAAAATTCAAAAATATTGGAAACTGTTTCAAAATTTTCTAGTCCGATATCAAAACTAACCCACAACTGGAAGATCAAAGACTAAAGGTTCACAGCTTCAAGAAATTCAAGCTGAAAGGGGATGCCTCCTCTCATACATCGGCTACACTACAAATGCATATGGTAAATCATGATTAGGCTCACAACACTTACATCAACAACCATGGGAGGACCAACCTACCACCATGTCGGGTTGGCACAGCACTTACATCAATGACCATGGGAGGACCAACCTACCACCATGTTAGAATGGCCCAGCACTTACATCAACGACCATGAGAGGACTTACCTACCACCATGTCTCCATGGGAGGACCTACCTACCATCATGTCGGAAAGGCACGACAATTACAACAATGACCATGAGAGGACTCTCCTATCACCATGTCACCATGGAAGGAACTACCTACCATCATGTTGGAAAATCCTGGCAATTACATCAACGACCATGACAGGACTCTCCTATCACCATGTCACCATGGAAGGAACTACCTACCATCATGTCGAAATCCCAACAGCCCTTACATATCACCATAGGAGGAGCTACCTACCACCATGTGAGAATGGCCCCATCCCTTACATCTACACCATAGGAGGACCTACCTACCACTATGTGAGAATGGCTCGTGTGCATCTGTGTCTCTAGACTCATCACTTCCCCTTGGAAGGAATCTTGATCTGAAGTACACCAAGTCTCTCTCTGAAGTACTCAAACTTCACTCTGGCCAACGACTTGGTCAACACATCGGCTATCTGCTCGTCCGTCGCAACATGCATGAGCTTCACTGTTCCTCTCTGCACCATATCCCTAATATAGTGGAACTTGATCTCAATGTGCTTTGACTTGTCATGGAACACCAGGTTCTCACACAACTCTGGTTGTCGCAATATATACAAGTAGCACTCAGCTGGAGATCAAAACGAATCAAACAGTAGCTTCTTAAGCCATACTGCCTCACAACTAGCCGAACAAGCTGTGACATACTTTGCTTCAGCTGTACTCAGTACCACACAAGACTGATTTCTGCTAAACCAAGAGATCATACTAGATCCCATACTAAAGCAACACCCTGAAGTGCTCTTCCGATCAATGGCACTGCCTGCCCAATCTGAATCAACATAACTCTCCAGGTTAAACTTTTGATTCACCTTATACTTGAGCCCATAGTCAACTATACCCTTTAGGTACCTCAGAATATGCGTTGCAGCTATCAAGTGAACATGTCTCGGATCTGTCAAATACTTGCTCAAGGTGTTCACCACAAAGCAGATATCTGGTCTCGTATTCATCAGGTACATCAAGGACCCAATCATCTAACAATACATCATCACATGATCATCCTGATCATCATCACAGCATCATCCTGATGCATATCATCTGGAGCAACACCCTGAAGCTCATAATCCATGATCATCCTGATCATCATCACAGCATCATCCTGATGCATATCATCTGGAGCAACACCCTGAAGCTCATAATCCATGATCATCCTGATCATACAGTGCATCCACCTGATGCATACCAAGTATCTACCTAATCATACAATGTATCCACCTGATACATATCATCATACATGATCTACCTGATCATACAATGTATCCACTTGATACATATACATATACATGATCCAACTAATCATAACAAGCATCCAACATGATGCATATACATATACATGATCCAACTAATCATAACAAGCATCCAACATGATGCATATACAGAGCAATAACTGGAGCATCATTCTGATGCTCATCATCCAGCACTTACATCCACAGCCATGGGAAGGATCCTCCTCTCACCATGCTTGGAATGGATCCTACAAATGTGTCCATCACTTATTCCTTGAAGTGTTGTCAATCTGAAGAACACCAAGCAAGAAAGTTGTCTTGACATCCATCTGGTGTATCTTCCATTTCATCACTTTCATTGTATTTCTCTATGCTGCCTTCTGCAACAAGCTTGATCTTATAGATCCAATTGGAAGTCATAGGAGACTTCCCTTCAGGTCTTGGGACCACATCCCAAACATCATTCTTCATGATCGATGGATCATAACATTCCTCCCTGATCCCGGGAACTTCAATATATTCAATATCTTCAATAGATAACTTTGTTTCTAGAACAAATGTTGTAGTCCTTCTTTTGTAGGTGCTCGTATACGATCTTTCCTACAAAACAAGTTAAATTGCATGATTAGAAACTTCTCATAGTTTTCAGAACAAATTCTTACACATAAAAAAATATGTCATACAGTCATGCAATTATTTTAGCCAATGCTTCAATACAACATTTATCCATATCTCATAACTTTCTAGATGCCTTCCAATCTCTACCAGAACATTGTTAAGAGTTTGCACTACTCCCAACATGTCAGCAAAGAGGTTTCATTCTACATAAGTAGCAATGGAATGTTGTACAATGCCATAGGCCACTTACCCATAACATCTATATTAGTAGTATGGTTTTCATTGATGCAATTATTTTAATATGCATAATACACACCCTAAGTCTATGAACATAAGCATATTGTAATGACCCTTTTTCAAAATTCTATTAAAATGCCAATTTTTCCACTTTTTCCCCAATTTCGACCTTTGACTAGTTTAACTGTTTTGACCTACAAATCAACCCAAATGCTCCCAAATATTCTGGAGGAGTGTATGAATGGTATTTAGACTTGAATATTAGGTTCAGGGATGTTTTATGGCCCTCCAAATACTGCTTCAAACTTTATTTGTATTCTGATCAATATATGTAATTTTGACTAGTAATTTGTGCATCAAATCCCCCCTGGGTAACACTGCAAATGGCCTTCCAAATGCCTCCAAACTCCCATAAATTTATGAACAGAGGTATATAATGTGTTAAGTATGTTATTAAGGTCTCATATGCACCATTAATTGATTTTTTCTACTGTTCTAACTCTCTCACATTCAACAGCAAAAACCCCCAATTCGACCCTTGGGGAAATGGCACTATTTCACCTCCCAATACAACTAAACTGAGTAAGAATGCTTCAAATTCTCAAGTACAGTACATGAAACTTGTATAAGACATCCATGGCAGTATATTGATCACAAATATATCATAGAATCATCCATCCATTCAAAATAATTAATATTATAGTGTCATACATCAATGCATTGAGGAAATGGACATTGTTTGCTCATTAATCAATAGTTTTGCATAGAACCAGTGGGTATTTCGACCTGATACTTTATGAATATTAATAAAAGAGGATATGAAGCTATTAAAATCAGAAATATATAATGATAATCTCTCTCAATAAGCACAAGTGCTCACCAAAAACGCCCTCCCTCAAGGAGCATGAATATGCCTTCAAAACTGGAAACGGTGGAGAGAAAGTGCTGCACTAAACCATACCATGAAACTTTCTGTAGCTGATACCTGCAAATACAAACTCCATTAAATCACCATGAAAGACCTGAGTGGCCTCTCCAAACACCAACTTGGATGGGAATCTTTCACCCTCGAAATTGGCTAAGGCAAGAAACTAGTCATCCACTAACTCTCTCTTCACAAATGCAATTTTTCTCAAATCATCAAAAGCCATTCTCATACTTCATTTATATATTTTATAACCAAAATTAGCCTTCTAAGGGTGGAAATCCTCTCAATATATTCAATATATTTCCATATAGGAAATATTCCACATTTGCCACTTGTCTCCTAGTTCCAACCTTCCATCTTCTCCCAAATTCAATTTTGAGTCTCTTTGGATTCTCCAACTCCCAAATTCGCCTTCCTTGAGCCTATTTTTGGTGCTGACATGTCATAGTGGTCAGTTGTCAGAGGCCAGGTCTGCAATTTGTCATAGTTGTCATAGATGCTCCATCATTGGTGTCATAGGGGCTAGGGAATCTAGCCCAAGTGTCCACAAACTTCCACTTTGACTCTTTATCTTCCATGGAGGTTACCAATCCTTCCCAATTCGACCTAATATGCTCAATGACATGTGTTATGACTTACCAACTCACCCAAGAGTGTTCACATTCCCATTAATTTGAATTTGCAAAAGAGAGATACCATGTATTATGAAAAATCAAGCTAGTGTGGGTCCCACCACCTCCATATGTCTCCAAAACCACTTGCCACTTAGAATTTATCTTGAATTTATTTATTCACCATATTTATTAAATGCTTGAACCCCTCTAATGTCTAAATATCATTTATTAGCTTCCTTATTACCATCCCACATGTGCCCATCCAACCTAGGAAACTAGTAGGATTGATGGGATTGTCTTACTATGCACTTATTTGAATGGGGACATTACAGTCCTCCCCACCCAAGATTGCTTGTCCTCAAGCAATTTCAGATTTGGATGCTGCAAAATATTCTCCTCTTCCCATGTGGCATCTTCATTTGGTAAGTCCTTCCATTGCACTAAATATTCTTTGATGATTCTACTCAACCTTCTTTCCCGTGTCTTCAAAATCTTTTCCGGAACAAGTGTGAGCTGACCTTCATCATCCAAAGGAGGAAGTATTTCTGAAGTGATGATTTTCTGACCAAGAGCTTTATTGAGACAAGAAACATGAAATACATTGTGGATTTTACTCCCTTCCGGAAGTTCTAGTTCATATGCTACTTCTCCAACCTTCCGCACTACCTTGTATGGCCCATAGTACCTTGGTTTTAATTTTTCTGCTCCATTCTTTTTTAGAGATGTTTGTTTATAAGGATGCAACCTTAAATATACCAAATCATTGACTTGAAATGTTCTTTCTTCTCTATGCCTATCAACATATTGTTTTTGCTGATTTTGAGCAACCTGCAAATTGTCTTTCAAGAGCTTTAAAATTTCTTGGCTCTCTTCCACCCAATCTTTAGCCTTTGGGGCTCTACTATCACCAAATATAATTTCAGCAAATGTAAGTACATCATAACCATATAATGCTTTGAAAGGAGACATTCCTATTGACATATGATAAGTGGTGTTGTAGCAAAACTCATCCAAGTGTAGCCATTTTGCCCATGCTTTTTGCTGCCCTCCCACATAGTTTCTTAGGTATCCTTCCAACCATTGGTTTACCCTCTCTGTTTGTCCATCAGTTTGTGGATGATAGCTGGTACTTGGAGTCAATTGAGTGCCTACCAATCTAAAAAGTTCTTTCCAAAAAGCACCCATGAATCTACTATCTCTATCACTGACAATGCTCTTGGGGAGCCCATGCAATCTGAAGATTTCTTTGAAAAAAATATCAGCCACTTATGCAGCACTAAAAGATGATGTAACAGCAAAGAAATGAGCAAATTTTTTCAACCTATCAACTACCACATAGATGCAATCCTTACCCAAGGATTTAGGCAATCCGGTGATGAAATCCATGAAAATACTGTACCATTTTTGCTCCAGAATGGGCAATGGTTGTAATAGGCCGGATGGACATGTAAGTTCTGATTTGTTTTGTTGTCATGCTTTACATTCATTCACATACTTCTGAACATCTTCCTTCATCCCCTTCCAAAAAAATATTTGCCTCAACTGTCTATAAGTTTTGAAGATCCCTGGATGGCCCGCTAGTGGGGAATCATGTGCTTCTTGCAAAATTCGGTACTTGAGCTTGGAGTTATGAACTAAATAAATTCTTCCCTTATAATATATCAGCCCATTCAAAATACTATAATTATCATCCTCTTTGATTCCATCCAACACATCACAAGCAAATTTGTCTTTGGCATATTCAACTAGTAGCATGTTTTTCCAATCCTTGGCAATATCCATGAGAGAAAAAGAAGGCCTTCTTGAAAAAGCATCTGCTACTATATTATTCTTTCCTTTGACATATTCAATATCAAAATCATAAGCTTGAATCTTGCTTACCCACTTTTGTCGCCTTTCATTTATATCTTTTTGGGTGAGAAAGTGTCTTAGACTATTGTGGTCAGTTTTCACCACAAACTTGCTGCCCACCAAGTATTGTCTGAATTTGGCCAATGCATGCATAATGGCCAGCATTTCTTTATCATAGATGGAGTAAATTTTTTCATGAGGCTGCAACTTTCTACTCTCAAAGGCTATGGGGTGTTGGCCTTGCTTTAGGACAGCCCCTATTCCTCCACCTGAAGCATCACATTCCACAACAAAAGGTTTAGTGAAATCAGGAAGTACAAGTATGGGACAACTACTCATTACCTCTTTCGTTTTTTGGAATGCCTTTTCAGCCTCTTCATCCCACTTGAAAGCATCCTTCTTAGTCAAATCAGTGAGTGGAGAAGTCAACTTGGAGAACCCTTTCACAAATTTTCTGTAGTAGGTGCATATGCCAATAAAGCCTCTCAATTCGGTAATATTTTTTGGTGATGGCCATTCCAAGATAGCCCTGATTTTTTCCATGTGTACCTTCACTCCTTCTTGCCGAATAATGTGCCCAAGATACAGTAGTTCTTTCATCCCAAACTCACATTTTGATAACTTAGAAAATAAGGACTCTTCTTGCAATATTTTCAACACAATCTCTAACTGTTGCAAATGTTCTTCCCATGTTTTACTGTAAATGAGAATATCATCAAAGAAAACCAAAACAAAAATTCTTAGTTGCTTGCAAAATATCCTATTCATACATTCTTGAAAGGTGGCTGGAGCATTAGTTAACCCAAAAGGCATGACAAGAAATTCAAAGTGGCCAAAATGACATCGAAAAGCGGTCTTTTGCACATCTTCATCTTTCATTCGAATTTGGTGATACCTTGATCTAAGGTCAATTTTTGAGAAGTATTTGGCCCCATGTAGCTCATCCATGAGCTCATCAATCCTAGGAATAGGATACCTATTCTTGATAGTATTTTTGTTCAAGGCTCTAAAATCTATGCACATTCTCAATGTTCCATGTTTTTTCTTCACTAGCACTACTGAAGAAGCATAAGGGCTAGAGCTTGGTTTAATGAGTCCCAACTCTAGGAGTTCTTGGATAGATTTTTAAATATCATCTCTGAAATTTTTAGGATGTCTATAAGGTGGTATCTGAATGGGTGAAGTACCCTCCTCCAAAATAATACTGTGCTCAACCCCCCTATCCGGTGGCCTACCATGTGGAAGGTCTCTAAAAACCTTTTCATATTTTTGCAAAAGTCTCTCTATCTCCTTTGGGTGTTTGAAAATACTTATAGTTGGCTTGGGAGATATAATAGGACATTCAGCAGCCCATTCTATATCCCCATGCCTCAATATAGATCTCATACTATTGCAAGTTACTACTTGATTTGGATAAGTGTGTTGCCCTCTCACAATTCTTTGTACTCCTTTTGAATCTTGGAATTTCATTTCGGGAATTTGATCATTTACTGTATGCTCTCCTATTGAATACAGCCATTGCACTCCCAAAACCATATTAGTATCAGCAACATCAACCATATAAAAACTATCAACAAAAGTATAGTTACCTACGGTGACTTGCAGCTTTGGAACCCATGTTTTGCATTGCATTGTGTTGTGACCGGGAATGACAACTGTGAAGCCATCAAATGGTTCAATAGGTATCTTTCTTTTCTCTACCATCTCTGCATCAATGAAGTTATGAGTGGCTCCTCCATCTACCAAAACTGAAGTTCTTTGTCCTTGTACCACACCTTTGCATCGGATAGTATGATAGCGAGGTACTGCTGAAAGCACTGCCATTCTTGCTTTGTCCGGTGAAGGCTGATTTTCTTCTTGTCTTTCCTCTTCTACTGCTGTCTCATATGCCTCTTCTTGATCTGAAATATGTCCATCTTCATCCATGCCCCCGTCATACCCCTCATTGTCAGAAAATACTTCTATGTATTGAGCCTTTCCTTTGGTACATTTGTGCCCCGGTGTCCATGGTTGGAAGCATGTGAAGCACAATTTCTTTTTTCTAAGTTCATCCCTGTTTAGTCCCTATTTTTTATTCCTGTCAAATGACTCTCTTTTCCAAGGTTTCTTATCATATCCATCCCTTTGCCAAGGTTTCTTTTCAAATTTGTAGCTAGGCTTAGGAGGAAATCTCGTTCTAGGAAGCACATTTTGGAGATACCTAGTCAAGCTCATTGCATCTTTTAATGTAGTTGGCTTGTGGGTTTTGACCAAATCTCTTAAGGGTTCAGAAAAACCTCCAGTGAACAACAATACTAATCTTCCCATAGATACATCAGCCACCTTGACTGATAATTTTTGATAATTTTTGAACCCCTCTAATGTCTAAATATCATTTATTAGCTTCCTTATTACCATCCCACATGTGCCCATCCAACCTAGGAAACTAGTAGGATTGATGGGATTGTCTTACTATGCACTTATTTGAATGGGGACATTACACATATGCATCACTGAACAATATTATTTAAACAAACAAATATGCAATAAATGACAATTCAAATACTTATCTTTGTTTGGTTTGTAGGGTGGACTCCCTCTCAATATTTTCTTCCTTGCAGGAACTACTGGAGTGTGCTCCCTCTTGATCTTTGCTTCCTCGATTACCTATCCTTGAACTTATATCCATCCTTGATCACTTATGCATACTTACTAGTATCATCATTGTGTTATCCTCGAGGTCTCATTCATACATTCATTAGTATAATCTCAATACTATTAGAACACAATAATCTTAAACATGTATAGTCATGATCATTTCAAACACATATAATAAACATTAGTATTCAAGGTTTCAGGAAATACTTCTTTTACTCATGCATATTCTTATTTGACCAAAGGATTTTTCTTGTTAGTCATATCATCAATCAAGGTAAGAGACATAATATGCATAAACCCTTGATTACTTACATTTCTAACTTCATGAATAATCATTATCAACCATACAACAGTATAAGATCCTAACACAAGGTAGGACTCTAACTTGATATAGGAAAAAAATACCTAGTTATCATATTTGCTAGTTATGTCTAGCAATGTATTCTTGTTCTCTTCAATGACTTGTGCTAGTAACCTGTATATCTCATAGGTTAATCATTATAGAACCAAGTTATACATACCTCGTAAGTAGATCTTCTATGTGATCCATGACAATGGATGAATCTTTGTCTTCATGTCAACATGGTCATATGTTCTTGAACTAGAACATGATTTGTCTTTCTTGATGTACCTTTCATGTTAGCGAACAACATCAACCTCATACAACACCACAATGCATTAGTACAATCATGAGTGTCAAAACCCTAATCAATGAATATCTGCATTTATAATTTTATTAAGGTGATACAACAAGTCTAAAGTTAATCAAGATTGTACTAACCTTAATGAAGACAAACATACCATAAACTTAATCATGAATAGATCTCGAAGCATACTTGGATAAGTCATACCTGTCGAGATTGCTTGTAATCTTCTTATGTAAGGCCTTAGCCTCAACTCCCTCTGAAATGGGAACTTCTTCACTTATGTAGGTGACTAATCCATTCTCTTTTAGGATTAACCCAATCCACTTTGATTTGCAGAAACTGGATCTGGAGTTGGATTAGGGTTTGTTAGAGAAACCCTAAAAATTCAAACTTTGAATTTCAAACTTCTGAAAGGATAGAAAGATGCACCTTTCTGAGCTGGTCAAGCTGGTATAATCATAATTTGAAAACTGCAAAGTTTCACCCCTCAAAATTGCCTTTTAGATTTCCAGATTCACTGGGGAGGACCCTGAATTATGGTGTGAGTTTCCCGGAGCTTCACCCAACCAAATAGTTTGATCCCAAGATCTAAACTTTTGTTTTTCCAAGGATTTTCCAGCTATGGTCACATATTTCAAAAATTTCCAATTTTGCAAAAGCCCTGATTTTTCACTTTTTCGATCAAAGTCCCAAACTAGGGTTTGATCAAGCCCGGCCTTCTACCCAACCAAAAAAATTGATCTTGGTCTCTAAATTTTTATTTTTATGAGGATCATTCAGCCATGGTCTCCTATACAAAAATTCCAACATTCTCTGAAACCCTAAATTCCTAGAGCCATGAATGAAGGTGCTCAAAATCCAATTATGTTTTAACATAAATATGTACCTGATTATTTCTAGTGTAACTCCGAAATTACAAATCCATAAGGTCTTAAACTATGACCTGTGGTAGCTTGACCTGTCATCTTTCCAATCTCTGAGAGAGAGTTATGCCAAGTGTCGCAACGTGGCCTATTTATCGGATAAAACAAGAGAGCGAACTTGTACAGAGTGCCACGTGTCAATGGTTCACTTTCGGCCTCTGAACCTTTGGCCTATGAAAGTACAGTCCGTTCCCTACCTATCACTTTTTACTAAATTTCATTTGGATCTTCCTAGCCCAAGTTGTGACCTTTTTTCCTAGGTCACTTGTTTATGACTGAGATCTGGAAGAGGTAGAAACCCTAGATTGTACAAGTCATAAAACACAAAGTACAATGAATTAGAAGTTTTGATTCGGAAATTAGGTACATTGGGATCTTATCTTCGACCTATAAAAGTTTTAGATCTTGAAACTTTGCCAAAATGGATTTATAGTGAACGTGCTACGATGATTGGTTTTTTCTATATCAAGCCCTAGCTTTGCAAGTGCAACAAGTGTCATAAATGCCATACCATGTCTTCTTTCAGGCTAGCTCTGGTACCATGTTAGTTTTTCAGAATTTACTTCAATCTGATCTAGGATCTTAACTGAGAGAACAACATGTACAACATATCTACAGCATATCAATCATGGACATAATAATGCAAACACACAAGAGACAATAGGCACAAAGATTTTCACTGGGGAAAACCAAAAACGTGAAAAACCCCACAACTTCCTCAGAGATAGATAGAGAAATGATACAACCCAAGCATAAGAGATAGTCTTCTCCTAGCAGCAGCTTCTCCTCCTCCACAAGTGCGCCACTCTCCAATGAGAGTATAAGTGAGAAAGTGAATGATCAAATAGAGTGACTCCCTCACTCTATTTATACTTGACTTGACTTGCCTAATAACCTTTACTAGGTCGTCCTTAACATAACCACATAACATAATGCTAACAAGGCCGACCCCCAATAGGGTGGTCTAATAACCCATCAAGTATAAGTTATGACACTTACAATATAAATGACGACATTTCCGTATAGAGGAATAATAACATCTCTATAGGAATACAAACACTTATGTATAGAGGAATAATAACATCTCCATATGAATACAATATACATATATGAAATGCATTCCGAAGTTACAAACACATCAACAAAAGGAAACCATGGACATGCATTCCATAAGAAAAAATTAGAGAAAGGTTATTATGCATGAATTTTTCTTGGAGGAAATTTTCTCCATTCACATTCTTACCGTTCATTCACATCTTAATCCCCCATGAATTCTTCAAGAAGCAAATGTTTCCCTTCACCATTCCTCTTTTAGTTTCTTGGGATCTTTTCTCTATTTACTATGCAACCCTTGTAACCTTGATCTTGCACTACCAATCAAGTTTCATGTGTGTTTAGTCACACTAGCTTATCGTGCAAAAACCCTACCTGTAAGGTCACACAATGGTTTGACTGTGAGCACTGATACCTACATGATTGTAATATAAGTAGGTTTCGTTAGCTTGCTTTCTTCAAAAGTGCAATAAAAAAGAATATTCACCTAGTTTTAAAGTAGGGGGTGTTGTGCAAGAAAATACCTTATAGTGGGGGAGGCGACACTACCAACTTACATGGGTTGATAGGTAAATAAATTCATGTTTCACATTAATTACTACAAATGGAAAGAGGTTAGGATTCTGAAATTTGTACCTTTTTAGCGATGGCTGGTCCTATATTTCGCCTAATCTTCCACAATGATGCACCTACAAAACAAACTTAACCTACGTTAGCGTATGTTGATGTATATGTAACTTCGGAATGTATTTCATCTATGTATTTCATATATATTTATTGTACCCTTATTAGAGATGTGTTATTCCTCTATAAGGAAGTGCCGTCGCGTGGATTGACAAGTGTCGCAAGTGTGTGTACTTGTCGATGGGTTATTAGACCACCATGTGTGGGGTCGGCCCTGAAATATATATATTATAATGTGGATGTACCTAGCTAGACAAGTCGGCCCCATAAGGTCACTGGGAAAACAAATTAGTATAAATAGAGATTAGGTGATCTCTATTTAGATCATTCGGAAAAGTATATCTCTCTCACTCAGAAATTGGCACACTAGTGAGGAGGAGGATCATCTGCTACTAGGAGACTATCTCAGTGTATTTTGGTTGTACTTTGGTTGAGCCATTGCTGTCTCTATCTATGAGGAAGTTGTGGGGTTTTTCACCTTAGGGTTTTCCCCACGGAAACTCCGTGTCTCTTGTCTCTCATGCTTTTGATTCTCGTGATGCTTGTCATGCTTATTGTGATTGTTATGCATTGATATACTGTACATGTTATTCTCTCAGTGAAGATCCTAGAGTATTGTGAATTAATGCTTAAAATTTAACATGGTATCAGAGCTAACCTGAGAAGAAGAAATTTTGTAGTGACAGAAAATTGAGTTTCTTGTTTATTGGGTTTCTCTCCACATATTTTGGAAAAGCAGTATAGTAGATTGAATCTACTCATCAAGGCGCATCTATCTGTCCAATCAAAATTGAATTCCGAGCATTTTCAGATTTGGCCCTAAAAATTATGGTTTCCACAAAAATAGGAATTTCTGAAATCTGAAGACATAGCTGGAAGCGCCTTGCAAACATCGAAGTTTAGAGCTTTGGATCGAGATTTTTGGCTGGGTATATCTCCAGGAAACTCAAACCCTAATTCAGGGCTCTCCCTAGTGAACCCGGGAGGACAAAAAGAAAAATCTGAAGGGTAAAACTTTGCTGATCTCAAATTCTAAATGCACCAAGCTGATCAGCTCATCAAAGCGCATCTTTCTATCCTTTCAGAAAATTGAAATTCACATTTTGAATTTTTAGGGTTTTTCCGCCAAACCCTAATCCGGGACCAGATCCAGTTTTCAGCATTTCAAGTGGTAAGACCTAAATATTTTCTATTTCCATTTGAAGTACTCTTTAAGATGTCTCACCACACCAAGCTTGAGGATAAGCTTGAAGGGGCCGATAACTTCCGAGCTTGGAAGTATAGAATTGGGTTAATCCTGGAAGAGAATGAGTTGGACTCATATATAAAAGAAGACATCCCTATCCCAGAGGATGAAAAGGCCAAGGTATTGCATAAGAAGAACTTGGTCAAGGCAAAGAGAATCATTGTTGATTCTATCAAAGACCATCTCATACCCCATGTGTCTTCTCTAAATACACCCAAGGAGATTTTTTACTCTTTGACCAAGCTATTTGAAGGGAAGAACATAAATCAGAAGATGACTCTACGGAATCAATTGAAAGGGGTCAAGATGTTGAATGGAGAAACCATTCAATCTTACTTCTCCAAGGTCTCTCAAATCAAGGAGCAACTTGAAGATGTGGATGAAGTAGTGGACAATGGTGAAGTTGTTATGGCCACTCTGAATGGCCTACCTAGGTCATGGGACTCCTTTATTCAAGGAATCTGTGCAAGAAAGAAATTGATCTCTTTCAGTAAACTATGGGAGGAATGCTCTCAAGAAGAATCTAGGCTTGTAGCTCATGAGGAAAATATGGGAGGTGAAGATCAAGCTCTCGCAACTCACACCAAAAGAAGCAAGCCCAAGAAGGAGCACTCTCGCTACAAAAGATCCTATCAAAAGAATAAGAAGGATCTAAGATGCAATGAGAAGGATCACTTTGCTTCAGATTGTCCCAAGAACAAAAGCGATAATAACAACAACTTCAGCAAGAAGAAGAAGGGTAGCAAAAGAAAGTTCCATGCTCATGCTACCGAGGATGATGAACCTCCAAAGAAGAATGCTAGGGCGGAAAGTGATGATGACTCATCAAGTGAAGAAGAGTATGTTCTAATCTCTGCTCTCACAGGTACTATCTCCCATGGTTGTAATGATTGGTTGATTGATAGTGGGGCTTCCAAACACATGACTGGGTTTGAGGAATCTTTTGTGAATCTATATGAACATGAATCACCCCATAAGGTGAAACTTGGGGATGATTATCAATACCCAATCAAAGGAAGTGGTGAAGCCTCCTACAACCTAGATTCTGGAAAATCTTTGAAGATGAAAGAAGTCTTTTATGTACATGGACTCAAGAAGAACTTACTCTCCATATCTGCATTGGATGCAAAAGGTATGAGGGTTGCATTTGTAGATGGCCAAGTCCTAATGTGGCCAAAGGGTAAAACAATCGATGATGCAGTAGTGATTGGAGAGCAAGAGGGAGGTTTGTACAAATTGAAGGGATAACCTGAACATGCCATGGTGACATAAAGACAAAGATTCATCCATACTCATGGATCACATAGAGGTATGTATAATTTGTTTTTGCAAAAGTTAACTAATGAGTTATGCAGGTCATTGAAGAGAACAAGAACACATTGCTAGACATAACTAGCAAATATGGTGACCAGGTATGTGTTTCTTATATCACAGGATCTATCATATAAGTATGCATGGCATGATTGATGATGATTGTTCATAAAGTCATAAGTTTGAATAATCACGGGTATATGCATATTATGTGTCTTACCTTAATTAATGATATGAATAACCAGAAGAGTCATAGGTTTGAGTAATTACAGGTTTAGACATGTTATGTTTCTTATGATATGACTAACCATAAGAGTCCTATATAAACCTTGAATGCTAATGCTTATTATTTATGTTTGAAATGATCATGACTATACATGCTTGAGATTATTGTGTTTTAATAGTATACTAATGAATGTATGATTTTGTATGAGATCACAAGGATAACACAATCATGATACTAATAAGCATGCATAGGGACCAAGGATGAATATGAGTTCAAGAACAGGTAATAAAGGAAGCAAAGATCAAGAGGGAGCACACTCCAGTGGTTTCTGCAAGGGTGCAGATATTCAGAGGGAGTTGTCCATCTCTCTACATTCCACAACAGAAAGGTGTAGAAGGACTTCAACAGCTTCTGCAAGGAAGCAAAGACTCAGAGGGAGTCCACCCAACAAACAAATAAAGATAAGTATTTTAATTATCATTTCTTGCATATTTGTTTGCTTAAATAAATTTGTTCAATGATGTATATGCTCATGTTCCTAGACTTAGGATATGTATTGTGCATATTAGAATGATTGCATTAATGAACAGTATACTGCTAATATGCATGTGTTGGGTAAGTGGCCTATGGCACTGTACAACATTCCATTGCTACTTATCTAGAATGAAACCTCTTTGCTGACATGTTGGGAGTAGTGCAAACTCTTAACAATGTTTTGGTAGAGACTGGAGGGCATCTAGAATGTTATGGAACATAGATAAATGTTGTATTGAAGCATTGGCTAAGATAATTGCATGACTGTATGACATATTTCTTTATGTGTAAGAATTTGTCTGAAAATTATGAGATGTTTCTAACCATGCAATTTAACTTGTTTTGTAGGAAAGACCGTATACCTTCACCTACAAAAGAAGGACTACAACATTTGTTCCAACAACAAAGATATCTATTGAAGATATTGAAGTTCCCAGGATACGGGAAGAATGCCATGATCCATTGATCATGAAGAATGATGTTTGGGATGTAGTCCCAAGACCTGGAGGAAATTTTTGTTATGACTTCCATATGGATCTATCATATCAAGCATGCTGCAGATGGCAGCATAGAGAAATATAAAAGTGATGAAATAGAAGATACACCAGATGGATTTCAAGACTGCTTTCTTGAATGGTGTGTTGAAGAGAAAGTATATGTGGAGTAGCCACTCAGTTTCGAAATACATAACAGGGAGTCATATGTGTGCAGATTGAAGAAAGCCTTGTATGGCTTGAAACAAGCTCCCAGAACTTGGTATGGTAGGATGGATAGTTTCCTATCTAGTTTGGGATTTACCAAGAGTAAAGAGGATTCCAACCTTTACTACAAGGTTGAGGAAGGAAATCCTGTGATCTACTCCTGTATGCGGATGACTTATTTGTAATAGGAGATGATAGATTGATTTCCGACACACAGCGGAAGCTTGCTGCCGAGTTCAAGATGAAGAACTTGGGGATGATGCATTATTTCCTAGGTATGGAGGTATGGCAGAGTGCAGGTGGGATCTTCCTTGGTCAAAGGAAGTACATAGTAGATATCCTGAAGAGATTCGGGATGATGGATTGCAAGGCCATGGCCACACCTATGGCATCGAATCTGAAGCTTCTTTGTGATGCTTCATCTAAGCTGGTTGATGTCTCTATGTATCGTCAGATGATTGGGTCTTTGACGTACCTGACAAACATGAGACCAGATATTTGCTTTGTAGTGAACACATTGAGCCAGTTTTTGACGGATCTGAGGGTGTTCACCTGGTTGCTGTAAAGCGTGTTCTGAGGTACCTGAAGGGTACAGTGGATTATGGGATCAAGTATGAAGTGAATCAAAAGTTTAACCTGCAGGGTTATGTTGATTCAGATTGGGATGGCAGTGTTGTAGATAGGAAGAGCACATCTGGGTGCTACTTCAGTATGGGATCACGTGTGATCTCTTGGTTTAGCAATAAGCAGTCCTGCGTAGCACTGAGTACAGCTGAGGCAAAGTATGTTGCAGCATGTTCAGCTAGTTGTGAGGCAGTATGGCTACGGAAGCTACTGTCTGAGTTATTTGATCTCCCGTTGGATGCTACTGGTATCTTCTGTGATAACCAGAGTTGTGTGAAGTTGTCCGAGAACCCTGTTTTTCATGACAGGTCGAAACACATAGAGATCAAATATCACTATATCAGGGATATGGTGCAGAGAGGAGCTGTGAAGCTCCTGTACATTGCGACGGACGAGCAAATTGCATATGTGCTGACGAAGCCATTAGCCAGGGTGAAGTTAGAGTACTTCAGGGAGAGGCTTGGCGTTCTTCAGATTGATGACACTTCGAGGAAGAAGTGATGGACACATTTGTTGAATCCATTCCAAGCATGTTGGAAGGAGGATCCTTCACATGGCTATGGATGTAAGCGCTAGATGATGAGCATCAGGATGATGTTTTGGTTTCTGCTTTGTATGATCAGTTGGATCATTTATATATGTATGTATGCATCATGTTGGATGCTTGGACCATGTATCTGTATATGTATCAAGTGGATACATTGTATGATCAGGTGGATCATGTATGGTGATATGTATCATGTATTTGTATTTGTATCAGGTGGATACATTGTATGATCAGGTGGATCATGTACGATGATATGTATCAGGTAGATACTTGGTATGCATCAGGTAGATGCATTGTATGATCAGGATGATCGTGGATGACGAGCTTTAGGATGTTGCTCCAGATGACTTGCAGCAGGATCTTGCAGTGATGATGATCAGGATGATCATGTATACATCAGGAAGATGTATGGTGAGTATCAGGATGATACTCTATGGCCGTGGATCAGGTTGTGCAGATGAGCATATAATTTGGCCCTGGGAGATTTGCAGATAGTCTTTCGAGGTTTTTCCTATGGCATGTAATTTGGCCTTGGGATATCTGGCAAATGCTCTTTCAAGGTTTTGCTTTGGGAGGACATATAATTTGGCCCTGGGAGATCTGCAGATAGTCTTTCGAGTTTTTTCCTATGGCATATAATCTGGCCCTGGGATATCTGGCAGATGCTCTTTCAAGGTTTTTTCCTATGGCATATAATATGTCCCTAGGAGATCCGATAGGTTGGGCTGTGTGCCCATAATAAGTCTTGGGATGCTCTTGCGAGGTTTTTCCATGAACACATATAATCTGTCCCTAGGAGATCCTATAGGTAGATCTGTGTGCTCGTAACAGCCTGGGATGCTCTTGCGAGGTTTTGTGGTGACCACATATAATATGTCCTTGGGAGATCCTATAGGTAGAGCTGTGTGCTCGTAACATCCTAGGATTCTCTTGCGAGGTTTTGTGGCAAGGTCACATATAATATGGCCCTGGGAGATCCTATAGGTAGAGCCGTGTGCTTGTAACAGCTTGGGATGCTCTTTCGAGGTTTTGTGACGCACGTAATAAGTCTTGAGGATTCCACAGTATGGCCAGTGATGACGAAGACGTATAGGTGGTGGGCCTACATCCAGTATGAAAAAGGACTGGCTCTGTAGAACTTCCTATGACGAGTAGAGTCAGAGATTGGTTGAGATAGCAGCAGCAGTGACGATGACGATGACGATGATCCCGAGAAGAAGACTTGTCTACAAGATCTGTGTCGAGAAATACCTTCCTAGTTAAGAGGGAGTGTTGATGTATATGTAACTTCGGAATGTATTTCATATATATTTATTGTACCCTTATTGGAGATGTGTTATTCCTCTATAAGGAAGTGTCGTCATGTGGATTGACAAGTGTCGCAAGTGTGTGTACTTGTCGATGGGTTATTAGACCACCATGTGTGGGGTCGGCCCTGAAATATATATATTATAATGTGGATGTACCTAGCTAAACAAGTCAGCCCCATAAGGTCACTGGGAAAACAGATTAGTATAAATAGAGATCAGGTGATCTCTATTTAGATCATTCGGAAAAGTATATCTCTCTCACTCAGAAAGTGGCACACTAGTGAGGAGGTGGATCATCTGCTACTAGGAGACTATCTCAGTGTATTTTGGTTGTACTTTGGTTGATTCATTGCTCTCTCTATCTCTGAGGAAGTTGTGGGGTTTTTCACCTTAGGGTTTTCCCCACGGAAACTCTGTGTCTCTTGTCTCTCATGCTTTTGATTCTTGTGATGCTTGTCATGCTTATTGTGATTGTTTTGCATTGATATACTGTACATGTTATTCTCTCAGTGAAGATCCTAGAGTATTGTGAATTAATGCTCAAAATTTAACAGTGTATCTTGACTGTAATAAATATGATGAAATTAGATATAACTTAACATCAAATACAATCAAATATTCAACCAAATAGACATTCCATCAAATAGACATTCGATTGGAACGTGAAGGGTATTTCCACCTTTTATGGTCAAAGAAATGTAGATAAGTACAGATATACCTGATCTGTGTAGACACTTCTGTAACCCAGTCCTGGGCTCGTACTCCTCACAATGACTTAAGAATTCCTCCAGCGTAACAGCAACTTATCATTCCTTCATTGCCCCCTCTCTCATGGCTTCTCCGTGTATTTATGGCACAATGTTGGCAGTTGAATTCGAGAGGTGGTTGAATTGGGAGGTTGGGGAAGTTGCAGAACCAACTTCAACTAATCCCAATTTGTAATCTTAATATATTTTTTCATTTCATCCTAAGATGTGCGCTAGTATCTTTATAGTAAACCATCGCACCATATGAAACTGTCAATAAGACCAACGTTTAGAACTCTACATGTCTGTAGCAAGAGTAGCGCACATGTTATGAAAAATGTAGAAAAAATAATATTTTCAGCTGAAGAGTGTAGTCTCAACAATAAATCATCCAAGGTCAATCTAGCTCTTCCATCCATAGTGTCATTTTGTGTGATCGACAGAGCAACGTGATCACGAACGGAGAAGTGTATATTTGACCTATAATAGATGCCCCCTAATGTGTGAGGTTAGAGGGAAACGATGGTCGAAATACATTATAATTCCAAGTCAGAGGAGGAGCAAGAAACCACAGAACCAAGTCACAAAAGCACCTGAAAACAATGATCAAGGTCAGCGAGCAATTACAAACTTGACATCATATAGATGTTCGATATGATACAACATGATCTCCGATACATAACTGAGAGATGTATATATAGCATGACCACTGAAATACAAGTGTGGATCCATAACACATATAAGAGATCATAGCCATAACAACAAGCGGGATATATATCTCATGAAGAGCCAAAATGAGTGTGGCTTAGTCTTGCGCAGCTTGGGTGATAACATAAATATGGTGATGCTATCAGAGTCCCAAGGTATTCATCCAAACAACCCAAGGTGCAAACCCTAACCATGTGAATAAATGAGCTAGAGTCGAACATGGGGAGTATTGTTTGATTACCGGTCATTGATGTATACCATTAATAAACGCGAGGGCTTCCATCGATAATGATAATGGGGACCAATGTACCTAGTACGTTCCAACAAGTGTGAATAAGTGGACTTGAAGTTGAACACTTGAGGAACCTATCGAATAAGAGACATTGATGTATTCCCATTATTCAACAGCGAGGGAAACTACCACTGATGACTGGAATCCCCAACGTACTAACCGAAACTCTATACTTCATTCCCAGAGAAAATGAGTTGAAGTTAATGGGATGAAGTCCGCTCGAAGGGAGGCCTTAATGCATCCTCCATCATCCAACACGAGGAACACTCACAAGTTTAAGCTGATTTGGAGTAGGACAAGTAACAAGATAAAACAAACTGGCACCAGGATGGGCAACAAATCAAGTCAAGGTAACTGCAGAATGGCCGACACAGGTTGTATCCTTGAATAGTAAGCACAACACAAAGTGACTCAGGCATATTTTAACATGAGGGGGAAGTGATATAAGCCTACAATGTACGAGACATTAGCAGACTCTCCATGTGATTGGAAGAATAACCAACCCGAGGAGTAACAAAATCTGAGAACGGGTTCACCCTAAGGTCAAAAACTAAAACCCAACTGAATGATGGACTTAAATAGGTGCTGTGTTCAAGGACATGACTAACTTAACTTCCTTTGAAACTGAAAAGATGTAGATATACCCTTCTCTTCCCTTATTCTTTTTGGTAAAAGAATGTCCTTCTTGTTGTTTTAATGAGTCCAAAAAAGTAAACTCAATAATCCCAACCATGTAAACGTTTAATGAGCCCATGGGAGGAAGACTCAGGACCTTCTTCATTGTTTACAAAGTTCGAAGAAGAGATAGAAGAATACTCTATAATAATGATCTCTGGATTTTAATATTGAACAGAGATCTTTTCTTGCTCGTCGGAGTTTTCAATTTTAAGGAGTCTAAAAAACTTAAACAAAAAATCCATACACCTACTCATGGATTTTAGTATTGAGCCCGGGTTGGTATGTGCTTGCCGGTGTTTTCCTATTTATAGAGTCTGAAAAAATTAAGCAATCCTCTATATAACTTCTCGTGGATTTCACATCGAGCCCGAGTAGGTGAATGCTCACTTGGTATTTTCCTGTTTTGAGAGTCTGAAGACCCTAAAGAAAAATCCAAAAGGTCATTTTTTGTATAGTTAGTCTCATCACCCGGAAAAGTGTAAACCAATGAGAGAAGAACTCTTCTAGCCATGTATGACTAGAGTATACATTTTTCATAAATGATCCACAAAGGTCCGGAAAATGGGTAAACTTATACCTAAGTGGATGTCGCTTCAAATCCTTTAACGAGTCTGAAATGACAACTATACTCGGCAATCTTGTCATATTTAAAGAGTCTAACAAGAACTTAGAGAGAAATCCATAAAAATCTTATCCATAAAGGTTTAACGATCCCGAAAAACTAAACTCGTGACCTCCTTACTATTTTTAACAATCTCAAAGGAGATATGGAAAAATTCTCGTAGCCTCCTTACTATTTTTAACAAGCTCGAAGAAAAGGTGGAAGAATGCTCGTAGCCTCCTTACTGTTTTTAACAACCTCGAAGAAAAGGTGGAAGAATGCTCGTAGCCTCCTTACTGTTTTTAACAAGCTCGAAGTAAAGGTGGAAGAATGCTCATAGGTGGATCAATGTCCAAATGAATGGCAGACTACATTATAGACTCTAGGAAAACTTCATCAGAAGAAAGTATATCATTCCAAATATAACACATGTCTAGACATTCAGATGGGGTCATCACTTGATCAACTGCTGGGACCCAGTCCTGAGAAGGTAAGCATGCATTTAGAGGATTATTCTCAGTAGCAATTGGACTCAAGGAACAATATGCCACATAATTTGATTTTGACATGGTAGTGCCTAACGACGAGGAATATACTTGTTCTACAGCTGGGTAATAAGGAGGATCAACAGATGTAAGCTTATCGATAGTGACAATGCTTTCGTTGTGAGGAAAATGCATCACACGAAAGAGCGTAGACACCATAGCCTGCATAGCATATACGTAATCACTCCCTAGGATTATATCAAAGTCCATAGGGTCCTTTAAAACTATAAAATCAAATAAGACTATTTTTCCACCCAATGTAATAGGTACTTGAGGGAGGAATACCAATGGTTCACTAGGTCTTTTATCGAAAGTCAACGTCCAATTAACAGGAAAACCTAAATCTCTCAAATCATAAGGGGATAAGATACTAACATAGGCTCCTTCATCTATTATAGGGATTATGAGATGCATCTTTTTGATATCCCATTGAAGGATCGAGTCAGATCCACAGGTGACATAGTTGAGCATATACCTTGTGGACCATCCAACAAGGAAGTGTGTGCATTCATGGATTGTGGGGACATGTATATTATAGAGAAGGACACATCACTCCTAGATACAACGTCAGTTGACATCAGTAGAGTGAATAAAAGAAACACATATTGTGTAATTTTTTTGTCAACCATTATGGTATATGGAATGCAAACTATTTGACAAAACAACCCTTCCAAAACAGAAGAAAACCATATGCATCACCATCAATAGTTTAGAAAAAAGGGAATCATTGATTGTGAGTAAGGATTTGAAGAAAGTTCTGAACCCAAGAATTAGAAAACCCAACATACCTTAAGTAGTCTATTTGGGCATGGGGTATTACAGTGGTACCATAGCGTCAAATAGTGATGCTACAACAATTGCATACAAAGTGTTTGGAGTCCTAAACTAAAATTCCCCATCAATTAACAAAATTTTAGCCAAAGCTACCAAGGGAGATTACAATATTTGTGTTGCTTTATGATATTTGGATTACATGGTTTCTGCTCAAAACCTATATGGTCTAATGGATTGTAGCATGAGACATATTCCATGATGGATATGCACACTCACAATATCTTGCTCAGTGGATAACATACCTTAGATGATCAATGGGTCATTGTTCTTCCCTAAGGAATTGAAGATATCTTTCCTGGATGATGGATGCCAAACATGATAGCCACATGGAGGATTCCTTTGATCGAAGAACACCCTCCAGGATATAATCAGCATTGTGCATTGTGTAAGAGGGATACAAGACCTAGATGAAATGTGGTAGCTTGGTTTCCTTTTCAAAGGATTGGAGATTGCTTGGGGATGCTTTAGGCTTCAACAATTTTATTTTAGGCTTAGATACCCTAATGGTGTACTTGGTTTTAGAGCACGGATGGACTTTGTGGAGGATCAAGATGGTATGGTATGGACTTCCCTTGCATAGATAAATCACTTGAGGTCACTAAATTGTGCATGAAATCATCATTTGAGCTTGACATGTGTACTCTAGGAGTGGATTAATTCACATGTGTGTTGCATACTTATGATTAATAGGATTTCTTGTAAGGATTAATCCAAAGTGTCTTATATTCTTGACCTCCCTTACCTCTCATAAAAATAAAGGAGCAAGAGAGTCTTTCCAAACAACACAACACATCATATATTCATTTGTATCTCTCCTTTGGAGAGCACTCTAACTGATTTTCAAGGGTTTATGAGAAAACCCTAGTGGGGCATATGAGGAGGATCTAGATGAATTATCTCTCTTGATACTCTTATTTGTATATTTGATCTATTTCTCTTGGATGTTAGGATTTATTGCTCTCTTAGAGAATCCTGGATTCTAAGATTAGGGTTTCATCCCTTGGAGGATAGAGATTATCGTTTGGAAACCCTTGGATGTATTTTGGGAATAAGAGGAGGAGGACATATTTCCTTGGAGATAGCATTAGAGGGATTCTTTCACTTGGAGGAGCTAGGGTTTGTTGAATAACCATATCTAGGGAATATTTTGGGTTGCATTTTGTCATAGATTCTTGAGAAGAGGCTATGAACATTTAAATGTATAGCACACTCAGATTTATTTTCTCTTGATATTTTTGTTTGTATATTTGATCTATTTCTCTTGGATGCTAGGATTTCTTGCTCTCTTAGAGCATCTTGGATTCTAGGGTTAGGGTTTCATCCCTTGGACTCTAGATATTAGAGTTTGGAAACCCTTGGGTGTATTTGGGAAGAAGGGAAGGACATATTTTCTTGGAGATAGTGTTAGAGGGATTCTTTCACTTGGAGGAGGTAGGATTTGTTGACTAACCCTAGCTATGGAATCTTCAGGGGTTGTATTTTGTCCTAGATCCTTGAGAAGAGGATATGGTATGTGTACTTAATTCATTGATCATCAATATATGTTATTTTTCCAAGCTATTCAAATATTTTATATATTGCAATTTTGATTCCATCATGTTATCTTGTTGGGATGGTTATTTCCATCTCTTAATTAACTTGTTGATTTGACACAATTAAGAGAAAATTGTTAAGGGACTCAACACTAAGATTGAAGATAATAGTACAACCATTTATTGTTGTTTGGTTTGATGTTATATCTAATATTGTATAAGAAGAGTTTTCAAAATTAGTTTATGTATGTGAACTTTCCCCAAAGGGTTGGAAACTCACTGGAATGATGGTATATTTCTCCTTGAATTATGAGGATTTTTGGGGGTGCTAAAAGTTAATTATTGTGATAGTTCCATTGATATTTTACAAATTAATTTATAGTTTTCCTAAAAGCTTTAAATTATAGGGTTTATACCCAAGGAACCTTCTTGGAAGAAGGTGATTTTTTATATTTGCAATAATTTCATGATGCAAATGAGATTTCAACACTCTTGGTTTATATTTTTTCATCTAATAGATGTTATAATATGTTTTTTTATGCATAGATATCTTATTTGATGTTCCTGTAAATACTCATTGGGTTGATTTCATGTTGATAAATCTCATTTTCTCTATTACATTATTTTGTAACAAGTCTTAAAAGACTAATGGTTGTGTTATCACCAAACTTGTAGGTTCCCCTACAGATGAATCCAAGATGGATGGTAGAAGGGAAGGGAAACCAAAGAGGTGCAACAAAGATGGCCTCGACTCCCAATGGATGGTTGCCACACCAATCGAGGCAATCTTCACTTCATGTTATCTAGCCCAAGACAACAAAGGGGGAGACCCAGATCTACTCCCGATAGGAGAGATCAAACCAAAACACTAGATCAAGTCAAGTATAGTTGAAGTACGTAAGGTGTATGGTGAACCCTAGATCTATGGAAGAAGTCATAAGATGAGTAATAGTTTGGATCAAGGGGTTTAAACATTGTATCATTGGTCCATTATGGATGGAAGAGTGACTTATGATGTTTGAAATAAGATCCAGGATCAGGGTACTAGTCAATTATGAGAGAGTCCACTACCTTGGGAACCATGTCCAATACAGGGTAGTTAAGGACTGAATTGGGGCTAACTAGTACCAGAGATGAGCTTGATTGAGTGATATGACAATGTCAAGGGGTTCAAGCAACCAAAACAAGGATCAAACCACAAGCTAACCCAACAATCTAGGAAAGTCGAATGGGCTTGGAGAAAGATTAATGCCTTAAGAAGTGGGCCAAATGGAGTCGGATGTCCACCAAATTACATATCTGGAATGTTGAGGTATTGAGGTAGGTGGATCTAAAAGATTAGGGTCATCCAATGGCTAGATCTCAGTAGATCTGAGATTGAAGTATGCCACAAAGTGACCTAAGTGGGGCACAACCCTCAAAATGAGGAATGGGGCCCACAAGGTCAAAATCACTGAAGTGACACACTAGTGGTGGGTTATTGAATGTGTAGATTATAGATCAAGTGGAATCCCACCTGCCCAGGTGCTAAATCCATGCAAACTCACCTCTCCCAAGAAGTGCGACCTCCCTTGGAGAGGCTTCTTTGCCTTGGAAAGTGGATCAAATAATGACCAATCCTCACCAAAGTACATATCCGAATTGTCGTGGATACTGTAGAGGTGGGTTTTAAATTTTATACCCAAACACCCAGTGGATCTTATTAGATCTGTGAAAATGTAAAATGAGGGTTTGTAAATTAACGGTTTTATCAATGAAGTAGTTATGTCAATGGATTGGAGCCAAGACAAGAAGAAAAAACCTGTGGATCTTACCTGGATAACCTTGTAGATTCCTTGATGATGATGATCTATGCAAACCCGATCAATTTGGAGCGATTTGAGGTAGTTTTCTATGAAGTCGAATTGCCCAAGGAAGCTAATGCACCCTCTCTCCTGCACAATAAACATCAACAATATCAGATTTATTGCAAACAAGAGATAAGACTAATTCCACAAGAGAAATAACAGAAAGATAACATAGATCACAATAATACTAATGATAACCCCCTGATAGAAGCGAATGCCAAGTGGAGCGAGTTGAAGAAGCCTTGCAAAAACACCTAAGTGAAGTCGCCCTCCTATAGACAAGACAAAGTTTCCAAAAAAAAGATATATCTTACCACAAATACCCAAATTCTAGGATGCAATAGACTTTCCAATCACCATCTAAGAACACCAGATGCAAAGGAGACCACAAGAATTTCCACAAGAAATTTTTTCTATATCAAGATTCCAAGAGCCAGAGACTCCTTTACAATGAGAGGCTCTCTCCTTTAAATAGGAGGGAGAGAGTCCACAATCTAACCACTTTTTGAATGAGTGGCTAAGATTAAAAGATCTAAATATCTAATCAATGGTTGAGATGAGCTCAACAATACAATACATGGATCAATAATAAAATATAACAATAAGTGGACAAACTCACCCTAGAAGAGGAGATCCCACCAAATCATGATGAAAAAATAATAGATCTAGCTTATGGTGGATCCAAGGGGTAATTTTAGACACCCTTGGTCAATCCCCATAGCACAATATCAATAAAATAATCATAAAAGTACCAAATCGTGCCTATATGGACAAATCGTGAACCTTGGGAGGCTCCAAAAATCATCAAAAAATGCCATAAGTGATGGATGTGGGTCCCGATGAAGTTGAAACTGCTGGAGAAGGTGTGGAAGACATCCCACTCATCATCACTGATCATCCCATGCCATAACATTGCCTCAGTAGCCCAAATCGAATTCCTTTGTAGCCATTTTTACCATTTCTGGACTACCTCGGGAAACGTGAAACTACCCAAACTGCCTCCTGGAGTGCCTGCGCTGTCAAGGTGAGCTCACCAATGAGTTTGGGAGAGGGGTAATATGGTAATAACAAGTGTCTGGACCACCCCCTCCATGCACAATGCCCTAGGTGAACCAAGTAAATCTCATCACTGCTCTAACAGGGCCTCCGATAGACCAAAACTACACTAGGATAGCCAACTAAGGCTCAATCATCACTGTAACTGCCCAGAACTGAAAACAGACTATCTCATTGGACTCAGAAGGTCCAAATCCATCTAAGATGTGTACTCATACACCATATAAAACTCTGCATGGTCCAAAATAAATACTCATCATATCCAGCAGACCAAATAATAATAATCTGTAAAACTGATGAAAAGCACAAATCATCATCATAAGCCTGAAACCACTGCATAAGCCCACCATGGTGACCTATACCAGAATGTATATCATCTATTTGTAAAATCTGAGGTCTGCCACCTCATGTCCTGTGGTTGACTTTTGGTCAAACTGAGGTTTGACCAAGTCAATATGACCAAAATATAACTCAAACTGTCATCAAGCTGCTACAAGGTGTCCAAGGTTAAGACATGCTTTACAATCCATTCAGTTAGCAATTATAACAAGAAGTAATCATTACTGGTGATCTAAATCCAAATATAATAAGTCATAATTATTATTTATTACTCAGACTAGACTTTCAAGGTCATACTCACTTCATAGTTGTGATCAATTTGCTAGTGAAGGGTGAAGGCTAAGAAACAATTGGCTAGGTCAAAGGATGACTTACCGACTTAACAATGTGACAATTTGAAAATGGAAAAAGGAATACACACCATAGCATATAGTGGACAAGCAACAACACAGGGAATGGCAGTTTCTCACAAATGGATAAGTTGTTCAAAGAGTGTTTATTCACCTTACACAAATGCACACAATCCATAATACAAATGAGGCCAACATTCTCTTTTATATAGCATTTAAGTTCCATTGCTTTTTGGGCCTAGAGTTTCCATAGCCTTTGATCTATGTGTGTTTACAAACACATTGCATAGATTTACATTTACTTAGGCTTCTTGCTGCAGGTGTGTTTTTAAGGCACTTGTTTACCTGAGCACTTCTAGGTGTGTCACAGACAGCTTGTTTACCTAGGTATTTACATTTCACAAAAGATACAACAGTTGATATTTCATAGCCATTTTCATTTGGCTTGCCTTTCACTCATGTGTGTTTTGAAACACATTGCATGAATGGGCTTTTCATACAAGATATAACATTTCATTTCCATACTTTGCATTAATGGCAGCACTAAAAGTTTTAGGTTTAGCCAACAACATATTTAGTGACTAGGGGGAATTCACAAGGAAATCCAACTCACCATAGGTAAGTTTTGTCACCACCTCAGAGCCAAGACACAGTAAACAAGGAAGCTTATCCAATATAGAGGCTACAGTGGGGAAAAGGTCCTCCATGCCACTAGTCAAGTAGTAAGTCAAGGTAATGAATCAACGGGGTAAGTCATGGATGGATGAAGACAGTGAATAGTGAAACCGACACTAGCAAGCCAAAGTATGGTGGGAATGATCACCTCTATTCTCCCTAGGGAGGGTAAAACCAATGAGTATAGGCCAAGAAATTCTAAGTCTGAGTAGGGACAAATATGATATATATATAATACAACCAGGTCCACATATCTATATGATCGCTAGATCATGATACTAAGTGCTAAGACATGCTAAGAAAATGGAAATAAAAGCAGTATAACCACAACACCATAATATACTTGCTGAGTCATATACCTGAATGCTCATCAATCTGAATCATCATCTGTCCTCTGAAACTGCTGCTGTAACTCTGGGCACTACTGACTGCTCTGTATAAATGGCTAAATAGCTACATTGGTCATCTCTCTAAGTGTCCTGAAACTCAGTCATGGCATGGGGAATAAAACTGCTATCCAAAATCTGATAATGATCCATAGTAGATGCTCATCTCAGCATCTCAATGCAAGGGAACTAGCTGAATAGTGTACTGGAATCAGAAAAATAATGTATGGTAGCTCGACTACTATATATGTGATAACAAGTTCATTGGGAAAATATTATTTTTCAATTCCCCATTTTTAAACTCCATTTCATCATACAAATATTGATCGTGAGTTGAAACTTTTCTAGCAACTATTAGTTTTTAAATGATTTATTTGGATAATATATGTCATAAATTGACAGGGTGCTTATGTTTGTAATACTAATTCATAACTAGTTTTTCTAATATTATAGAAAATTATTATCTTGTACTCAAATGTTCTAAAGAGTAGCATCCTCAATTTTTGTGTACATTTATTGTGATTAGAGTATAAGGTCATCACAAGGTCATTTCCCAATTACTTGTAAGAAATAGAATCCCCAATTGTCACAAGTAAATGTGATTATTATATCTCAATCCCAAGTACCTATTGTTAGGATATTTTAATACTCCATCCTTGTCCTACTTTCATTATTTACCATTTTCTAGCACTTATTGATGTTATTTCCCCGTAGTGGTGTGCAGATGTCATCTAGGACCCATTAGCCACCTAATGCGCCCTGCATGCATGATTTTAGGACACTCATAGGTAGTTCCCTATATTTTAGGAGCCCACTCAGTGACTTAGTTCAATCTAACTGAGTTACACATGAGTTGGTGACTCTAATTGGGATTTTGAGCTCCGATCACCAATGATTGTGGCCTCATGCACCATTTTCTGATTGATTTGCATGTCAAACTCATGGATGCACCCGTTTCAGATTGATTGCATGTTAAGCTCATGGATGTTCCCTCCTTGGTCAATTAACTGACTGTATCATCCGTTTATTGAGATTTGGGTTATTTTAACCGAGTTTGGGAGCTCTGGAGCACTAATAGAGGTGACAATTACTATGCTAGACAGAGTGAGACTCGAATTATCCTAGGTGATTTGAATTCTCTCCGTTGTAACATAATTGTTTATTATACTAATTATTGCATCATGTTACATTATTCTGTTCCTATCTGAGTTGTCATGCATGATTAATTGTTTGCTTATTTTTAGTGAAGTTTTCACTGTAATTCATATTTTCTACTCATTCTTTCTCTATGAGTTATACTCATCTCCATGATATGTTGTGATTTAGAATTTCACATGCTATCAGAACTCAATGAGCATATGTTGAGCAACTGCTTTTAGTAGTGCACCAAAAGCCTCTGGATTTCCATAGAAAATCCTAGTGCCATTGCATTGAATTCATTGGAGAAATCCTTTGAGGTATAGCCAGGTGTGAAGGATCCAGAAAAATGTGCTTATTTTCCTAAAATAGTGCTCAATAGTAGTCTATCTCCAAAATTGAGAGTTTTTTGCAGGTTATTGAAATTTTTTCTGTGCAACTGTAGCAACAGTACCACCTTGTATTCACTCCAGTAGTTCTAATGGATAATTTGAATGCTCCTCTCTCTCCCAGGATTCTGACACTCTTTAATTACCTTGATTGGAGGGATGATATGCAGATGGTCTTGCGCAATGTAACAATGGGAAAGGAGGTCAAACTTGAAGCAGTTGTTGAGAAGGCCAAGTAGCTGAATAGATTGGATGAAGCATTTGGTTTCATGTGTATTCATATTTCGAGATATCTACTCTTCCACCTCGAAGGATTGAAGACTCCAAGAGAGGTTTGGTTGAAGTTGGAGACCCTATTTGGAAAACAAGATGAGATAAGGGGCCATATTCTGGAGAATGAGTTGATTTCTCTTCAACCCAACAGTTTTGAAACCATCCAACAATTATTTTTCAAATTAAAATATTTGGTCATGCAATGCAAGTAGTGTGGCATTGAGAAGAAGGATGAGCAGTTGGTGCTATCCATTCTGAGCAAGCTAGGTCCCGAATTCTCCATCTTTGTTTCTACCTTCCATTCAAGGATATTGTCAATCCCTGGTTAAAAAATTCCATCTCTATATGCATTCACCAAATCTCTCATCCAATAACAAGAAAAACTAATTCATATGGGTTCTTTGCAAGCCTCCAAAAATCCGGCTCTTATGGATGGGGAGTCAAAAAGTGCGAATGTCAAAGGGAATCACAAGGGAAAAGAGAAGAGGGAAACTGAAACCAAGCAGAACTCCAAGTCTAGTCCATCGAAAGGAGCCTACAACTCCAATAAGGACAAACAAAAGGGATTTGAGAAATCCAATTGTTCCTATTGCAAGAAAGAAAACCACCCAAAGAGATCTTGCATGCAGAAGAAGATAGATTATATGACCAAACTTCTTGAACAACACAAAATTTCCCTCCCAGAAGGTGCAAGAGAGACTAAATCTGGAAGTGCGTCTGATGGTCATGAGAGATGACATGCATTGAAGGATGTATTTTCACAATCACAAGCCTTCCTCTTATATTCAGGAGCCTCCAACCACATGGTTTCCTCCAAAGAATATTTTTCTTCTCTAGATCTCAATGATGGTTTGATTATTCACATGGGAGATAACTCTTAGATCTATGCTGAGGGAAGGGAACAGTACATCTGGAGCATGGAAAGTTAAAAAAGTTCTATTTGTTCCTTCTTTGTCAACAAATTTGTTTTTTGTTTATCATACGACTCACACAGGTTCACCGAAGAAATTGTTCTTTGGTCCTGACACAGTTTAGATTGTAGAGAGCTCTTCTGGGAATATTATAGCAAAATGGTTTTCAAACCATGCCTCAAAGGCATATGAATTCTCTCACTTTTTTCCATACTCTCTACCTACTCCATTGGCATATGATGAGGATCAGAGTGATATCTCTTCTAATGAATATGAGGATAAAGATATTGATGTTGAGAATAAAGTTCAAGGAGATCCACAGATCCAACACATGCTCCCAATCCATGGCCAAGGCCAATATGGGCTTGCAAATTCCTTGTAGCTTCTAGGAACATAGTTGGGGATCCATTTGACCATATAAATACCAAATCTTAGTATCATGCAAACCTTGCATTATGGCATGCATATCCACTTCTCTCAGAGAGGTGCTACATGATGGTGGGGTTTGATCCACAATCCCTTGAAGAGACTTTCCATGGGGGGTCTACAACCAAATACAAATATCAGTTGGATGAAAAATGGTACTCAAAGGTTCATGATTTGGACTACAATGAGCCATTCCCTCTAAGGGGGGTCTACAACCAAGTACAAATATCGGTTGGATGAAAAAGGATACTCAAAGGTTCATGATTTGGACTACAATGAGTCATTCCCTCCATGGGGGGTCTACAACCAAGTACGAATATCGGTTGGATGAAAAAGGGTACTCAAAGGTTCATGATTTTGACTGCAATGAGATCCAGATCCAGATCCAACACATGCTCCCAAGCCATGGACAAGGGCAATATGCGCTTGCAAATTCCTTGTAGCTTCTAGGAACATAGTTGGGGATCCATTTGACCATAGAAATACCAGATCTCAGTAGCATGCAAACCTTGCATTATGTCATGCATATCCACTTCTCTCAGAGAGGTTCTACATGATGGTGGGGTTTGATCCACAATCCCTGGAAGAGACTTTCGATGGGGGGTCTACAACCAAGTACAAATATCGTTTGGATGAAAAAGGGTACTCAAGGGTTCATGATTTGGACTACAATGAGCCATTCCTTCCAATAGTAAGAAGGATTCCTAAAAGACTTGTTTTGGAAAATAGAGCTTCGACACAGTGGGAGGTACATCAAAGGAACAAATCCAGATCCAGATCTAGCACCTGCATTTCTATCCTACATAGGAGTAGATATCTAATATTTTTACAAAGAATTTCACTCAGGACATTTTTTTCCTTCTTTGCTTAGTATGAAGGTTCTTTGAGTTCCCTACTGTTGTTCCTTTTTGAGGGGGGGGTATTTTTCCCATGAGTTTTTTTCCCCATTTCCTTGGTTCATGGACAGTTCTTTTATTTTTTATCATTTATTTGATTGTATGGGTGACCTTTGTTCTTGTTAACCAAGGCCTAGGATGCACAAGTTTGGATTAAGGGGGGGTTTTAGGATATTTTAACACTCCATCCTTGTCCTACTTGCATTATTTACCATTTTCTAGCACTTAGTGATGTTATTTTCCACCTAGTGGTGTGCAGATGTCATCCAGGACCCATTATCCACCTAATGTGCTTTGTATGCATGATTTTAGGACACGTAGAGGCAGTTCCATATATTTTAGGAGCCCACTTAGTGACTTAGTTCAGTCTAACTGAGTTACACATGAGTTCGTGACTCTAATTGGGAGTTTGAGCTCTAATCACCACTGACTGTGGCCTCATGCACCCTTTTCCGATTGATTTTCATTTCAAACTCATGGATGTTCCCTCCTTGGTCATTTAACTGTCTATATCATCATTTCACTGATATTTGGGAGCTCTGGAGCACTGATAGAGGTGACAATTACTATGCTAGAAAGACTGAGACTCGAATTCTCCTAGGTGATTCATGTCAGAGATATGTATCCAGCTAAACTAGCTTACCTATCTATGCAAAACAATAATATATCAAAAATAAGTACAGAAAGAGAACGTGAGAAGAACACTTCGTCGAATCTAATTTGATGAAGAACAACCACCTCTCACTGAATCATGAAACTGCACACAAACCAAGTTGTACGAAGACATGTGACGCAATCCAACAACAACGTGCCCAGATCACCACAAGAATCATCACAACCATATCTGATAGCTGAAGAACTCTGATATAACATCCACACAAATGTACAGATACCTTCTAACGACTGATACAACATAACATGTTGCTAAGAACACCACAACAGTGTACAAAATACCCAGATGGCCAATATACATGTGGATAGCAGACATTCTTCCAATCAAGGTGCAATATAAATATCTGTAGAAGACCTCAAACATCGAAGAAACATGACCCCAATGGTCTATACATCGAAAATGATATCATACATATGAACATCATGACTTTAGCGATAGAAGATGGATGTTCATTATTTCTAGAATAAGGTGATAACAAAGATCAAAGATTAATATGCTTAGGAAAGAACTTATCTACACACAAGAACTTCCAAGATTACGACATACAAAGATCATAAAACAAAATTGCTCATACATAAATGAAAATGCTTATACACCAAAGGTTAGCAAACATCATATAAAAATATGGCAACATAATAAGATCAAATAGCAGATGAACTTGCTCATTAAGGAAAATGAAGTTACTTTTACACATTAAGTGCCAGCCACAACATATAAATAGTGAGCAAAAAAAAAATAGTTCATACGAGATTTACAAATATGAGATTGTTCTTATAAAATTGCTCAAGAATGTAAACATTGAGTAAAAGATGACCAAAATAAACATGACATGATTAGAAATCAACATGATTAAACATGATCAGCAAAGATAAAAACAATTTATTCATTAATCATTAGATGAAAACAATAGAGCCACTTAAAGCTATTGGTGATTCATGAGAATCTTTCTCTTTATCCTTAGCCATTAAACGTTTCAATTTAAAGCAATTCTTTTCAGGATTATTAGTTTTACCACAATGCTTACAAGGATCATACACTTTCTTCTTCTTACTATTTTCATGATGGGATTTATTAGTATGATTTGAAGTGTGCGAATTAGAACTGTTTGTGCTAGAAATTGATCCTAGACTACAAAGGAGCAAGCTAACACAATGTCAACAATACAAGCATGAAATAGGGTTTTGTTTTTGTAGTTTGTTGGTTTGAAGGTTTCAATTTCAAGAAAATAAAAGGAAATCAAACTAAAACAAGTTACTAAATCATGTAATTCATTGAAGAACTGAGATTATAAATTTAAACGAAGTAGATATAAACCATCACATTCATAACCATACAAATAGGTTTTTATCTACAACACATAAGCATTCACTGGATTAAAACATTAAAACAGAAAATGAAATCATATGTTGAATGATCAAACTGATCAAAAAAAAAAACTCAATCAAACAAGATAAAATGGCTTATAACACATATATATATTAATCTCGGTCTTCAGGAGTTACATAAGAGTCTTGCAAGCTTCAATATCACTGTATATAGCTTCTTGAAACCAAAAAATTGAACCCTCATACATCCTCCTTTACTCCTTTTATCCATTTACAAAAAGAGTAGTTTGTAACTACTTTTAGGTTTTAGTCTTAAAAGCAGTTGCATAAAATAGTTAGGATAACTTCGATTCTTTTACTAAGTATTTAACAAAAAACTTTACTATTAACCATTACATATTTGATACAAAATGAGAATACACTAAAATAAACTAGGCACTCAGTAGCCTTTCTGGTAGCCTCTACTAACATAGCAATTCCTTCCAGCGCATGAGTCCTTTTCTTATGTTGAGGCTGCTCAGCTTCCAAATATTTGATTTTGTCTGACTGAAACTTGTTCTTCTCATTCAAACTCTGCACCTGCGTGGTTAAGTCATTAGCTTGAGCCTCTGCTTCTTTTTTCCTCTTCAGAGATTTTCTGGCAACAACAATCAGTTCTTGATAACGAGCTTTAACTTCTCCAAAGTCCTCCCTTAAATGCTTATTAGTCTTTGTAGGCCTGTCATTTGACTCATTAAGGAATAATATTTCTGCTTGATGTTGTTCCTGAACCTTTCTAAGACTTTCAACCTCTGACCATATGTTTACCTCTCGTAGAAAAGTAGGGTCTTGAGATGTAAAAGGTGGAATATCTAGTTTTCTGAAGATTAAATCTTTTTCATATTTATCTTTTTCTATTCTCTCTGCAATTGCATACTCATCTTGTCCCATCTTGAGAATGATTTTTTCCTCTTTGACTTCATTTAATTCTACATATGCTTCTTCTATCTTTGTACAATCCTGCTGTAAGCTCATCTGGTTCTGATGAGAAATTGACTCATCTTTCTCTTCTTCATCTTCATCACTTGAAGAACTTTGTATTACAGTTATGACTTCTATCTTCTGATTAGACCTTGAAGATTTTTCGACATTATTTCTCATAGCTGATCTTGTTCTAAACTTCCAACTTGATTCTCTTAACTGCATGAGGAGGTTTGCATCTGCTTCTAAATCCATAACCTGCAAACTTTCATTCTTTGTGTGTTCTGCAGAAGTCCGTGAAACTAGGTTCTCAACTATACTTTGTTTTGGTGTGATTGGACTTTGAACTTGTTCAGCAGTAAGACTAATTGTCTTCTCTATTTCTTAAACTTCTTGACAATGTTCTTGTTTTTCTTTGACTACATTAACCTGTTCCTCCTTTCTGGGACTTTTAGATTTTTCCTGTAACAGAGTCTTTTTAGAAATTTCTTGTATCATAACTCCCTTCTTATCCTTTTTACCTTTCTTTTTAGACCTATTCTTATTTGCACGCTCATCCAGTTCAGCCACAAATCCAGACCAGAATATAAAATGTTCCTAGGTTTTTTTTCCTTCTGTAATACTGTTTGAATGATCAATTTTATAAGTCCATGATGAAATATGGATCGCCTTGTATGCTCAGGATGCGCTTTCACCTTATTTGACATTTTTTGGATGCTCTTGTACAAGAAGTAGGGCAAATTTCTTTTACAATGCAATTTAAGATGCATCAGAAACCTAACACTGTATTTAAAAACCATTGAGAACCTGACCCCACATGTAATGTAAGCTTGTATAATGCCAAGCACCTTCCTCCATTCTGGTTGAAAATTTGTTATATGAACTCCATTACTCCAATTTAGGGTTTCATTACCTGGTACCAAGAAAAGATTTGGGTCAAACTTGAAAGGAACGTTTTTGAACCACAATTCCCCATCCATGGAGATGCTAATAGCTTCAAAAACTAAGGCTTCTGTGAGCTGAAATCTTAAGGTTTTGAACTTAATGACATCATCAGTTAGATTCTTTGCAAAGTAAATCGAAACCTCTTCATTAAACCCAGTTACTTTCTCAAAGAAATTGAACCATCCAACTGTTTTAAACAAGTCTGCACATTTTGGAAATTGCGCAGCCCACTTCATATCCATCGGTTCTACCCTGTTAATTTCGCCACTTCTTCCCATCTTACAACTTGAAGTTTGTTAATTAAGCTTCTGAGAAAAGCAGAGATGACAAATTTTCAAAGATGTGGAACTAACCAGGTTCAACTACAGATGTCTTCATCTTTGAATTTCACGATCCCCAAATTTGACTCGTGGCACTTCAAACCTTGATTTCTTACAATGATGAAACATAATAGAGCTTATAACTATTATCATTATTCAACATGTCTTTTAGCATCTTAATTCATCATAACTCAGCATCTCAAGTCATCATAACTCATAACGAGTCACCATTAAACATAAATAACCACGATCTTTCATCATATCATATTTTTGTAGCACATTAGGGGTCTATTTTGAACTTTGCGCTGCAAGAATCTTTTCACAAAGACAATTTAACAAATACACTTTGGATAAAGGTTAGATCTTGGTTAGAAGCTTTATTATAAGTCTAAAAATAGATATAATTGAGGACTTTGAGATAAATAACATGTTGCATAAGCCATTTAAAGGTTTTTGAAGTAAAGAAATTAAATGCAATCAGAAATAAATAAAAATTAAAAACAAAATAATCAAAATCATAAATAAATAAAAGGAAAATGAAGTTCAAACTATCCTAAAAGAAATAAATAAAAATGAAAACAATTTCAACCTTAACATCTGGCTCCTGTTGTGGGATGAAGACTTCCTTGTGAGGTTTCAAGAACTTGTAGACCAGTGCATGTCTGCCACCTGAAACTGCTGCTTTATTCTGCAAACTTCCATTGGGTATGGAGTCTTATTTCACACCGGTATGTACAATGAGTGTGACATTATTTACCTTCAAGAACTATAAAAATATTTGAGGAAACATCCATTAACTGGGGTAGATAATTCCCCACCTTCCAAAATTTATAGTATGAAAGTATTATTTTCTAAAATCTTTGAAATCATGAAGGGACGCAAACAAATATTGTCAAACTTACCATGCTGACCCTTCTGGTCTCTCCTCGCATCCCATCTTAGCACCATATCACCAAGAGAAAAAGTATTTTCTTTTACCTTTTTGTCAAACCCTGCTTTAATCTTCCTTCTGTATGCATCAACTCTTTCTCCTATAGCCTCACGTTCTTGCTACAATTCAATCAATGAGAAAATTCTTCTTTGAAGATCATTAGGTTCTTTCTGACTATCTTGGAAAAACTTCATAACTGGAATGCCTAGCTGAATAGGAAAAACTGCCTCAGTACCATACACCAATTGGAAAGGGGACAAACCTATTGCTTTCTTAGTGGTTATTCTATCTGCCCACAATGCATACTTAAGCATTGAATCCGATGACCTATTATTTTGATTTAACAACTTTCTAATACTCTGAATAATGTTTCTATTTGAGGACTCTGCTAATCCTTTACCCTGAGGGTAATAGGGTGTGGAATGTCTCAAATCAATCCCATTATGCTCACAAAAACTTACCATGGATTTTGACTTGAAAGATGGTGCATTATCATTCAACAACCTCTGTGGACAACCAAATCTACACAAGATATTTTCCTGTATATAATTCATGATAACTCCTTCAGTTGTTTTACGAGTTGGAATTAACTCCACCCATTTATTGAAAAAATCAGTAGCTGTAAGTATCCACCTGTGTTGTCCACTAGATGTAGGATTTATCTCTCCTATAAAATCTAATCCCCATTGTTGAAAAGGGGCATCCACTACAATAGGCTTTAATGGAAAAGAAATGAGCTTTTGCATCCCAACAAACTTTTGACATTGGACACATGCTCATACCTGTTGATACACATCTGAAAATAAAGAGGGCCAGTAATACCCAGACATAAGAATTTTTTATGCAATAGACTTCCAATATTTGTGACCCCCACAAGCACCCTCATGCATTTCTAAAATAAGCTCTTTCACTTGTTATTTTTCTAAACATCTCAGTAAAATTCCACCTGGCTCCTTCCAGAACAACTGCTGATTTACCAAGCAATATTTTGTGGCCTTTAACTTCCATGATTTGGATTCCTTCTTATCAAAATGATTTGGACATTTCAAATGCAATAAAAAATAAACAATATCAACATACCATTCTGATTCTGCATATTTATATGTAATCTGCTCTTCATTTTCCTTCATCTGCAATTCTTCCTGAGTTGGCTGATTTGCCACCAAATGGATATCCAAATCCTCACAATTTGAATCAACTAATAGTTTAGCTAAACCCTATCCCTTCACTAACTTTGTAGGCCTGATTTCAACCTCGTATTCGATAATTTTTGCAATCCACCTACCTCGTTTACCTTCACTAACTGGCTGAGTTAAGATTTCTTTAATGGCAACATTAGGTACATAGGCAATTATCTTTGAAAGCAAAACATAGATTCTGAAAAACTTTAAAGCCTTAACAAGTGCATATGCTTGTTTCTCAAGTGTATTGTACTTTACTTTGGAGTCTTTGAGAGTCTTACTGAAAAACGCTATAGGCTGCTCTAAACCTTCTGCATTCTTCTGAAGTAGAACAACAGCTATAGTGTCTTGGGATGCAAAGGAAAAAGTGAAAAAATCTTTCAAAAAATCTAGACTTACCAAGACTAGGGTTTCTGTCAAAGCTTGTTTAATCTTCTCAAATGAAGCTTTAGCTTCAACTGTCCATTTCACTTCCCAATCCTTCCTCAACATAGATGTGATTTGTTTGATTGTCTCATCAAAATTCGGGATGAACCATCTCAGAAAATTTATTTTTCCAGTAAATGATTGAATATCTTTTTTACTTCTTGGGATAGTAATCTTCAGAATTGCTTTGAGTCTCTCAGGGTCTATTCTAATACCATCAGCTGAAACAAGATGTCCCAAAAGTTTTCCCTCCTGTACAACAAAGTGTGACTTTTTGGGGTTTAATGATAGCCCAAACTTCCTACACTTCAGAAATGTTTGCTCAAGATGCTTCAAGTGCTCATCATCAGACTGAGAGAAGACAGTAATATCATCCAAGTAGATTACAACAAATTTTTCCTTTTCTCCTACAAAGGCTATATCCATAGCTCTTTGAAATGTTGCACCTGCATTCATCAAACCGAATGGAATCTTATCATACATGAATGTGCCCCATGGGGTAGTGAAGGTTGATTTCTCCTTGTCATCCAGGTATACAACTATTTGATTGTACCCTGAGAATCCATCAACCATGGATATTCTTTGAGCTCCCACTAATATTTGCAAAATTTGCTCAATTTTTGGCAATGGATAATTGTCCTTAAATGAAGCTCTGTTAAGATTCCGAAAGTCGACACATAACCTAATCTCCCCGTTCTTCTTTCGAACTGGAACCAAATTTGCAACCCATGATGAATATCTGAGTGGAACAATTATATTTGCATCTAGTAACTTCTTGACTTCCTTCTCTATGACTAGTAGCAGAGCTGGGTTAATCCTCCTCATTTTTTGTCTAAAGGGCTTCACATTTGGTTTTAAAGGCACCTTATGCTGAATAATACTAGTGTCATAAGTTCTTAAATCTTCATAGCACCAAGCAAAAATATCAACAAACCTCTTCAATAATGCAAGGTACATGTTTCTTTGCTCAACTGAAAGAGACTTAGAAATTTTCACTATTCTTGGCTGCTCCTCTCTACCAATGTTACAGCTCATGACATTCTCTTCTGAAGATTGCGTTGCAGGTTTCAGTAGAGTGTCATCTTTGGAAAAAATTCTCTCAAGAGGGACGAGACCCTTAGGAATAAAATTCCTGTTCAATTCAATAATTCTGTGATCAACAATTGTACTTTCTGTGTATGCAGCAGTGTCATCTATCTCTTCATCTTGATCCTCATCAATTAGAGAATTGGAAAAATCTCTAGCCAATTCCAAGAATTTTTTAATCTCCACATCATCCTCAAAAACTCTCCACTGCTTTATATTGTTTGGCACTGAGGGTCTATACTTAACTTCAATTGGATATTTCATCTGAGTATGCTTTGGAATCTTGAAATGTGTAGCTGCCAATGCTAATGAATCAGTGCTATGATTTTGATCTCTGGGAATAAAATAAATATTGAATGCTATGAAAAAGTTGTCAATCATATCCCAAACCTCATTTCTATAAACCTTCAACAAATCCTGCTTTACCTAATATTTTCTCTTCACTTGTTGGAGAACTAATTTGGAGTCGCCATAAACAGAAAGTTGTTGAATTTCCAAATCCTTCGTAGCCCTTGAACCAAGTATCAATGCCTCATATTCTGCTGTGTTGTTGGTAGTAACAAATTCCAATTTATACATCAAACTAATTACCTCTCCACCAGGAGAAATCAAAACAATGCCAGCTCCTGCTCCTTATTTACATGAAGAGCCATCAAAATACATCTTCCACAATTCATCTATTTGTTCAATATAAGATTTGACTGATTCTTCTTTTTCTACCTGCAGTACCCCAGCTATACTTTCATCAATAAAATGAAGCATACAAGAACCCAATTCTTCATCTACTGAACAAAGGGGATGATTAGTTGGATTCTTATCATCTGTGACTATGAAAGCATACTGTAATTCCCTGTACAATCTTCAATTCTATCCACCAAAAACTGGAATTGTTGCATAAGCCAAGTCCATTTGTAATGTACCACCTACTTTCTTTTCCCAAGACCTTGAGAGCATCATGCCAAACTTAGGAGATATGTCAGCAACTACCACATCCATAATAACACTCTTCATTGGTAATTGAGAAAGATTAACCACAAGGTCCTTAATCACTCCTAAACATTTCACATCTCTAGAATCAAATGCAAATAAATCATGGTATGGCTTAGTGATACTCAAACCAAGGGCCTCCATAACTGCTTTAGGCATCAAGTTATGTGAAGCTCCAGAATCTAGAAGGAAATTGTGAATCATTTGGTCATGAATAGTCAAGGTTATATAAAAAGGTGGATGAAAAGTTGAAACACCTTCAAGCTTTTCAGATGAAGCAGACCCAAGGATTATTGTTGGATGTTCTTCCTGTAAATTTACTGTATATGAAGGAGAAGAATCAACTGGAACATTCAACAACTTGCATGCTAAATCTCTAAAACAAGGAGTCTTCATTAACTCAGTCAAAGGCACTGGAACCTTGATTTTGCACAATTCATTCTCAAAGTTAAAAAATTTTGTATTTTTGTTGGTTTCCTCAATTTTTGCTGCTTTGGTCTGATCATTATGGTCTTGTTTCTTTCCCTGTGTTTGATTAGGCAGATGTCTAACAGGTGGAACTATTTTCTTTTTTGGAATTTAAACAACTTGTTTAGGGCCTGACCTCAAATTATAAGACTTTTTTGGATCATTCTGACATATACTAGCAGAAACCTAATGATGATGATCATTTCCTTCCTGATAATCTTGATAATACTCAGAATTCTGATAACTGCATTCAGTTGTAAAACCTTTAGATGATAACTCCCCAAAATAGTTTAAATTATGATTTGAATCATCCTCATACTGCACATCTTCCACCTGTTCAACTTCTTCTATAAAATTATTTTGGAAAGGGGGAGGAACTCTCTGGTCTTCATTTTCTCTTCTCTCCCTCCGAATATCATTGTTTCTCCTTTCCCGAGGAATGAATCTTGGTACAAATTGTCTTCTGAACTAGTTATGATTTTGATTAGGATTTCTTTCTCCATCTTGAAAAGGTTTATTCGAGTTCTTCTCCAACTCCAATCTACTCACTTTTGTAGTCAAGGTTTTAATTATCTTATTCATTTCATCTATTTGACTTTCTTCCTTCTTTGATGCAGAGGCTTCAGGCATTACTACATTCTTACCCTTTCTCTCATGAACTTGATGGTCTGACTGTAAAATTAGTCACAACAGATCTAATGAACAAGTAAATCAATCACAACAGATGAACATAGAAAATATGGTGCAAAACTGTGCAAAACATGCAGCAGTGCTCAATATCCCAGAAAGGGTGAATGAATTACAATAGAATACAATCTCTGTCAATGAGCAATTCGAATTGACTAAGTAGGCCATTCGAATCACTGAATGGAGTAGCTTGACTCCAACTAGGAGTCCTCATCATCAATCGGTGGTGGTCATCAATGCACAAGAACCAGTCATCCAGGTGTCAATCTGAGTCTAACTGAGTGTGTCATGTGTAACTGAAGTGTGTAGCACTGATTAAGGGAAGGAGGCTCAGTGGGGGGCACATGGGAGACTAACTGAAGTCAGAACAAGTCATCTAGTCAAACTGGAGGTCCAACAGAAGTGAAACAGTCAGTCGGGAGTGAAACTAACCTCAAATCAGGGAGAATCGGAGCTAACTGAATGTAACTGAAGTGGAACTGTAGTGGTAGGTGAACAAGTGCGCCCTTCTCTGGAAGTAGGTGAGAAGTGGGCGCCTTTCATCCTAGGAGGGATAAAACTCTGAAGGAAGTGGCTCCCGGGTGCTAGAATAAGGTGGCTAAGGTGTTGGAGGCATCAAACTGGTGACTGGGATGCATGCAAAGTGCATGCAAGTGCATGCAAACCCTAGAATTTGCATGCAAACCCTAATTGCATGCAAGATCCTGAAAAAGATGATGTGGATATCCGAACACCCCCCCTCAAGCTAGACTATGATGTGCAAAAAATAATGTGGGGCCCTGATAACTAAGACCAAAGGTCACCCCAATACAATAATCCAAAAAATGCTGAAAATAAACTAAGTGAGGAAAGAGGGAAAACCCAGTGGGAAGAAAGCCCCCCCCTAAGCTAAAGCATAATAATGAATCAATCTGTTTCCACCATGATGGAACTCACCCCCAACAATGAACGAAGGTAAGAGAACTTCTTCTCAGTGAAGCTCTTGGTGAAGATGTCTGCAATTTGCTCATCAGTAGGGCAATATTGCAGAATGATGGTGTGGTCATGAACCAACTGTCGAATGTAATGCATATGAATCTCAATGTGTTTGGTCCTCTGCCGCTGAACTGGATCTGTGGAGATCTTGATAGCACTTTGATTGTCACAAAATAGGACAGTCGAAGTAGTGCCACCAAAACCAAACTCGGAAAGAATACCCTACAACCAAACTGCCTGAATGCAGGCATTGACTGCCCCTCGATACTCTGCCTCTGCTTAAGAAAGTGCAATGGCTGCTTGCTTTTTGCTGGACCAGCAAATAGCACCATGACCAATCATGAAAACATAATCGGAAGTGGACTTCCGATCAATGCTATCACCTGCCCAATCTGAATCAGTAAAACCAATGAAATCTAGCTCAGAATCTGCAGCATAATGTATGCCAAACTGTCTCGTACCTTGCAAATACTGCAAGATCCGCTTGGCTGCTCGCCAATGAAGCTCATGTGGCTGCTGCATATATCTTGACACGGCACTCACGGCATATGAGATATCAGTCCGTGAGTGTGTCAAATAAAGTAGTGAACCAATCAACTGTCGATACATACTGCAATCTGCAAGCGGTGTAGAATCTCCCTCCTCAAGACTGATTCCTGAGAGGAATGGGAATGGGGCTGCCTTACATTCAGCCATATTAAACTTCAATAACAGGTCGGAAGCATATTTTTTTTGAGATATAGTGATCCCATCAAAATTTTGAGCTATCTCCAAGCCCAAAAAGTGACTCAGCAAGCCCAAATTGCTCATGTCAAAAGCTAGATTTAAGGCAGATTTTAGCTTGTTTATTGAAGTAAGTGTGCTACCAGTAATGAGAAGATCATCAACATAAAGTACAATAACCAACAAATTACCTTTAACTCGCTGAAGATACACATTGGGATCAGATTTGCATCTTTGGAAATTCTGAGAAAGAAGGAAGGAGTCCATCTTTGCGTACCAAGCTCTTGGGGCCTGTTTTAACCCGTACAAAGATTTCTTCAATCTACAAACCAATGATGGATCTGATGTATAACCCTCTGGTTGCTTCATATATACCTCTTCAGCAAGGTCTCCATGTAAAAATGCACTCTTCACATCCATGTGGTGCACTTCCCAGTGCTTGGATGCGGCAATAGCTAAAACAAGGCGGATGGAATCCATCTTTGCAATCGGTGCAAAGGTCTCAGTGTAGTCCACTCCTTGGACTTGGGAGAAACCTTTTGCCACCAACCTTGCTTTATATTTTCTGATAGTTCCATCAGCAGCAACTTTAGTACGGTAGACCCATTTACACTTCACTAATTTTCTTCCAGGTGGAAGAGAAACTAGCTCCCATGTGTTGTTCTTTTGAAGAGAACTGTACTCTTCATCCATGGCACTTTTCCATCTCGGATCTCGATGAGAAGAATAGTATGATGTAGGATCTGAACCAGCCATCAAATAACAAATCTTAGAAAGAAATGGGTCAGCAATAGAAAGAGCCATACCTGCTCTTTGAAAGTCTCCCCTTGTTCGTCTCGGATCAGCAGGATTTCCAAGATTCGAACCAGCAGATTGTAGAGTGTTTTGGGCCCACTTTGGTAACTGAGGGGGATCATAATTGTCGGATTCCGAACCTGATATGTCATGATCATCATATGCTGCTACAATATCAGAAATATCAGAACTCATACCTTCATTATCGCTGCACGGATCTTCTTCTGGTGAAGGCGGTGAATCGATAGTCTTCTCCTCGACTAGTTGCAATTCTTGAAGCGGTTCTTCAAATTGCACACTGCGCTCTATGAATATCTTTTTAGATCTGATATCCATGAGTTTATATGCTTTTGATTCTTCCCCATATCCTATCAATATGCACTCGGTACTTTGTGGATCCAAAGCTCGTCTCTTCTCAGAAGGAATTCTAGCCCATGCAGTAGAGCCAAAAACTCTCAAATTTGACACATCCGGTTTGTGACCAAAGAATGCTTCGAAAGGAGTCATAACTTTCACGGATGAATGTAGAACACGGTTCTGTATATATGCAGCAACATTGATTGCTTCAGCCCAAAGATTTGCAGCCAAACCTTTTGATTCAATCATGCATGTAGCCATCTCTTTTAGTGACCGATTTTTCCTTTCCGCTACACCGTTCTGCTGGGGTGTGTAGGGAACTGTATGTTGGATCTTAATTCTTCTTTGGGAACAAAGTTGCAGCAACTCGGATTTAATATATTCCCCACCATTATCAGATCTAAGAGCTTTGATCTTGCTCTCAGTGGTGGTCTCAACAGAATCCTTAAAATCCTTGAATTTTCCAAGCACTTCTGACTTGTTTTTGAGAAAGAATACCCATGTAAAGCGGGAAAAAACATCAATAAATGTCAAAACATACCTTGAACCATTTAATGACATATGGGGCAGTGGACCACTGATATCAGAATGGATCAATCCCAAAATAGTAGAAGCTCTGCTAGCTTTGCCGCGGTCGAATCTGTGCTCGGGGTGCTTCCCAATAATGCAACCAGTGCATATTCCCTTCGAGGAACGGAGTTGTGGCAGCCCATCTACCCTGGATTTGTTTGATAACAGCAGCAAATACTTATAATTAAGATGTCCAAATCTGTCATGCCAAAACCTACTAACCTCATTACCATGTGTGCGAAGAGAAGTGGGCTTTGCAAGCGGAATAAAGTGTGAAAACTCATAGCATTTTGCAGTGTGATTTGCCTTTCCGACTGGAACTAGTCTTCCACTTTTGATATCAGAAATTTCAACTGTATTAGGGCTGAATGTAACTTGCTTTGGTTCACTAGTGTGTGTCATTTGATACACAGAAAGGAGATTTGAAGCCAAGGAAGGCACATAGAGAACATTCTGAAAGCTTCCATGTTCTACATGAATCGTACCTTTGCCCTTTGAAGAAATTTTTGAGTCATCTCCCAAATGGATGGGGATGGAGCTGTTTGGATCGAATGAGGAAAAAGAATCAATATTTGCGGCCATATGATTTGATGCACCCGAATCTATCAAGAGAGTAGTGGGCTTCGAAACCGTTGCCATGAGTGCTTGTCCTCTTTCATGATCATCATTCCTATCCTTCTTCCTTGCACCGTCAGGAAGAGTTATGTTGTTCTTTTCCAAAAGGAGGGCCATTTGATCTATAGTTTTCTTGATACATGAACTTTCGGGATGAAAGCCACGATTGCAATAAGTACATTTAGATTTTTGGTTACCTTCTTTGCCCTTTTCCTTGAATTTCGAACTGGATGGTGCATCTGTTTGCTTGCATTTCTCTTTTTGCTTGTGAGGCTCGAATTTGGGCTTCTCCTTCTTTTGCTTTCCTTTACCATTCGAGATCTTGGGTCCTTGAACATATAGGGCTGAATCTTTGGAGCTTATGGACCCCATTTGAATCAACTTGTCATGCTCTTTTGTGACGGACTCAATGAAGGCATTCAAGGTAGGCATCTTCCAATTCGGGGTAGTTAGCCGACCGGAATTGCAAGTAGAGACAAATACCGAATAATATTTCCCAAGCTTGCTTAGAATGGAGAGGATCAATTGTTTATCCTCTTTGATAACTCCACTGTTCTTCAATTGTAAGTTCAAGTTCTTGAATTTTGTGAAGAATTCATTGATGGTCTCGAAATTCTCAGGACTAAGGGAAATCAATTCATTCTCTAATTGAAAAGCCCTAAGCTCATCCTGCTTGCCAAATAGTGTTTCAAGTTGCTCCCATATAGCTTTTGGAGTCTTCAATCCGCTGAGGTGGAAGTGAAGATCTTTGGAGATGGAGCGACAAAGAAGACCATAAGCTTCATCAAGCTTGTTGTAGTGTTTGGTTCTATCTGATAGATTGCTTGGCTCCAATTCAAGACCAATACTGACTCGGTAGTAACCTTTTGAACGTAATATGATCTCCATATCATCTTTCCAATCAAAATAATTGAATGGGGTGAGGATAGGCTTTGAAGAAGAGTATTCCATTGCTAGGAGCGAGTCAAACTGATGTAGAAGAAGCTTGCATGCACAATGTAGCGAATGCAATTGCTGTAGGGAAGCTTGCATGCACAATGTAGCGAGTGCAATTGATGGAGACAATAAACCTGCAAATCACAATAAAACAAACACAATAAGGTCGAACAATCCACCCTTTTAGAGTTGCATCACACCTGGGATTGGAGATCAAACAATGTTGAATGGGTCCAATGTATCAGATCCAGGAATTATGTGGAAACTCAAGCTTCTGGAGTGGTATTGGAATAATTTTCAAGCTTTGCATGCACAGGAGCGAATGCCCTTGAGATATCTCATGCCAAAACTTTTTGCAATTTGAGCAATTTAGTCAAATATTTTTGTACAAACACCTATAGAAAAGAGATCTTGTCCCTGCAATGGCTCTGATACCATGTAAAATTAGTCACAGCAGATCTAATGAACAAGTAAATCAATCACAACAGATGAACATAGAAAATATGGTGCAAAACATGCAGCAGTGCTCAATATCCCAGAAAGGGTGAATGAATTACAATAGAATACAATCTCTGTCAATGAGCAATTCGAATTGACTAAGTAGGCCATTCGAATCACTGAATGGAGTAGCTTGACTCCAACTAGGAGTCCTCATCATCAATCGGTGGTGGTCATCAATGCACAAGAACCAATCATCCAGGTGTCAATCTGAGTCTAACTGAGTGTGTCATGTGTGACTGAAGTGTGTAGCACTGATTAAGGGAAGGAGGCTCAGTGGGGGGTGCATGGGAGACTAAATGAAGTCAGAACAAGTCATCTAGTCAAACTGGAGGTCCAACGGAAGTGAAACAGTCAGTCAGGAGTGAAACTAGCCTCAAATCAAGGAGAATCGGAGCTAACTGAATGTAACTGAAGTGGAACTGCAGTGGTAGGTGAACAAGTGCGCCCTTCTCTGGCAGTAGGTGAGAAGTGGGTGCCTTTCAGCCTAGGAGGGCTAAAACGCTGAAGGAAGTGGCTCCCGGGTGCTAGAATAAGGTGGCTAAGGTGTTGGAGGCATCAAACTGGTGACTGGGATGCATGCAAAGTGCATGCAAGTGCACGCAAACCCTAAAATTTGCATGCAAACCCTAATTGCATGCAAGATCTTGAAAAAGATGATGTGGATATCCGAACACTGACTGCTCTTTAAGTCTATTAGAAGCCAAAATGTTGGATTCAACCTCTAGGGCAGATTCTTTCATATTCACTAATGTAATAGGTCTCCTCTCTCTCAGGTGCAAAGAAAAATCATGATCAAATGCATTTGTTGTCACCTACCCAAATTTTGAGGATATTTATTTTAAATTTTGCAAAATACTTTATGTTAAATAATAATTAGAGATTTTTGTAATTATGACGAAATCTGGTCAAAGGTGACTATAATGACTCATTATTATTTTTTAATAAATTAAAAGACGAGACAGACACTCAACAAAACTGTTACAAGAGTGTTCACTGACCCACTAGGAGGAATGCAAGCTGCTAGAAGACATGGGACAAATGGCATCATTTGCACTCTACCACTAGCTATTGGTTATGGGACAACTACCCCTAAATTTGTGGCATTCCCCCTCCAGGTCGAGGGAGGTGAGTAGGAAGCTCACTAATGACCAGTTAACTACTAAAAAGGCCTAGGAAGACTATATAAGGCAATACGAATTGAGCAGGAAGCTCTTACAATATTTTCTCCGCAGAAAATGTTTCCTCATGTACATTAGGTGATGACTGAGAGATTCGAATAGGGAGGCTGTGGAGAGTGCAGTTGTAAGTATGAAAATTATTTTTTCTGAGATGGACAACCAGAGGTGCTGGTGCAGGTCTCTTTGACTGCTAAGTCTTTAAGACTAAACAAACTATTGCTGCTGGAAGTGGATCACCTAAGCATCTAAACGTTTCTTCCTCCTCGTGGTTCAGTGAATAGGCTCAGGGGTCCTAAGGAAGACATCTAGGCTATCTTCAGGAGCAGGTTGGGAGGAATAGGCTTCTTGTGTGTTTGTCCACTTATCTACTGGTTCAGGTTTTACTTGTTCTTCTGTTAATTCTTGTTTTACTTTCTGAAAGAGAGTATGTTTCTTTTTTCCAAAGATTGAATGATTGAATAAAATGATAGAATGAAATCCTTCTCTATATTTTTCCCCATGCTGTTATTTACATCGTACTCCAGTATAGAGAAGTAAATTAAGGTAGATGAATAGATAGGCTAAATGCCAGATTGAATGAATTGAAGAATGCTATGTTATTCTTTTAATTCTGTTGTTTCATTTCTAAGGAAAGATGCAGGAAGATAAATATACAGTATTTTGTAACAAATGTATATCGTTCATCTAATTCTTATAAATAGAAGAAAACATACTCTATTTCGTTACAGATCTATAGTTTTCCATTTCGATTCTATCGTTTCAGATAGTAACAGAATGTATTGCCATAGTAATGATTCTATGCTTTCGAGTATTTATGTTACAGGAGAATATAGCAGCTGCAATAATTATTTCCATGCCCAGAATTATTATAAGTGAATATGTATTATTTCTTCACTAACTATTACATTGGATTTCATCATTAAAATGCAATTACCTTCACAATGTCATCAAGAAACCCTTTTATCACAAACCCTAGAATCTAAACGTTCTTTTAGTACAGAGTTCATAACACTTCATAAAAACATTCATGGAAACAATAGACATTTATTGCTGAAGTTAAAGTAGCTTGATATCTAAACCCTAGACAACATTTCAACTATCTTTTATTCATGTAAAAAAAAAAACTACTAGTGAGATATTATTTATCTTTTATCTGAAAACACGATTTCGAATCAATGTCTAATTTCAGCTCACAACCCTAGCATTGAAACTTACAGAGATTCGAAACATTCACACATACGAGTTAAGGCCTATTTTTTTCATGGTTCAAATTTCTCTGCACAAGTACGGTTTCCAGGAAAAACTCTAGGTAGGGTTTCATTTCTTTAAACAAGATAGAACCCAGAGGCATTAACCATTTCGAAACACATATAGCCAAACCAAATCTCATTTCATCACAAATCCAAAAATTTTGTTATCTAAAAACTGTATTTTTAAACAAGCATTCTTTCTTCAAAGGAGCCTCTGACTTACAGAAAAATGTACACCCTCGGTTCACGGCCCATATTAAAAAATTTATTTTAAACTTGATCAGAGTTTACATTTAGACGGTTCACGATTCCAAAAACTACACAGGGTTTATCCCTTAAACAAAATAACAGTGCCAAATACATGTTCAAAGCTCATCTCAATTGACGTAGCAAGACATCACAGGGCTAAATAACATCATGAAACCGAGAGTGTATCTCCTATTTTCTATCTTGACCAAAATCAAACAGTAAAACTAAAACTCAACTATTACTCTAAACCAGGTTGAAATTCCAACTATCGTCACACCTTATTCACCAGCTAAAGCATGCCAGAGGCACCAACAAGGTTTCAAGAACCACCGAGGCTTACCCAGAAGTAGTTGCAACACTTCCATTTCAAACCCTCAGCATAGAAACCTTTCAATGATATGGGTACCTGCCATATTACAAATTCGAAGATTATAAGTATGCAGTCGTAATTATGAAGAGAGTTTATAGTATTACAATGAGTATCAATTTACTTACTCTTTAGAACGAAGTTCCTGAGCTTGGAAGCTTCAATCCAAGCTAGGACGACGAAGCCAGAAGTCGGTTGCAGCATTCATACATGCAGAGACTCAGAAGTTGATACCATCCTTGGAAAAATCGAAAGCCAATGCAAACCACTCTCAACAGTTGACAGAAGAAACACACTTTTTATAACTATATCATGGCTCTATGGCACAAAGCCTAAGCCTATAACTCTTAAATTGTTTACGCGGGACTGGGGTTCAAGACCGAGGAGGAGTCCTCCCAGAAAATCAAACATTCCTACATTAGAGCAATTTCGGTTGGCTCCACTACCTTACTAAAAAAAACAAAAAAACCATAGAAACAATAACAATAGAAACAAAAAAACCATCTTCCATCACATTACCAACGCAGTTTAGGGTTCTGACCACAGCCTTAGATCATAGGGAGATCAACGGTGGATCAACTACAAGTAGGGCACGTTGATATTTGAACCTGCAGTACAATCAATACCACTTAATAGTTGCATCTACCAACTGCCAGGTAAATGGACCGAGAATCTTGTGCATGGCACAGCTCAGTCTTTTAGCGCTCTTTACAAACCCCAAGCACGCGAAGACCCTACACCGTGGCATCCACTTTATCCCTTTAGTGTATTGACATTATTAAAAATCCTGTCAACGCCAGATTTGAAATCATGTCAAGTACCGAGTCTTTATAACCTGTCATCATTAGCATAGTTATTGCATTAGATCCTTGTGTGCAATTGTCATATGTTTTCGAAGGTTTGTATAGGTATTGTGATAATGCTATTATCACACATTTCTTTGATTAGCATGAATGTATGGTCAATACTAAATGTTCACATCGCATGTTTGTTTTGTATAGTTTCATAGGGTAATAGATATACATTATGTATAATTGTTACATGGTGATAAGTCAACAAATAAAATAAGACTAGGGTATAGTTAATACAAACTACAACGCTAAGAGCATAGCATAAGAACTATATACACTCTATATTCCTTATGTTAAGTCTTGTCATATGATTAAAGGATAATTGTAGACTTAGGATAGGCTACAGATTGTTAAATTTTCAGAATTTACTTCAATCTGATCTAGGATCTTAACTGAGAGAACAACATGTACAACAAATCTACAACATATCAATCATGGACACAATAATGCAAGCACACAAGAGACACAGAGTTTACTTGGGGAAACCATCAAGGTGAAAAACCCCAATAACTTCCTCAGAGATAGATAGAGCAATGATACAACTAGAATACAAGAGATAATCTTCTCCTAGCAGCAGATCCTCCTCCTCCACAAGTGAGCCACTCTCCAAAGTGTGAGTGAGAGAATAGAATGTGTAAAATGAGAGAGACACACTCTCTATCTATACACTAACTTGACTTGACCTTTACTCAACTAGGTCGGCCTCAACTTAACCACTTAACATAATGCTGACTGGGCTGACACCCACTAGGGTGGTCTAATAGCCCTTTGACCCACATCGCCGACCCCCAATAGGGTGTTCTAATAACCCTTTGACCCACATGACTTATACAGGGCCGACCCCAACAAGGTGGTCTAATAACCCATCAAGTATAAGTTACGACACTTACAATATAAATGGTGACACTTCCGTATAGAGGAATAATAACATCTCTATAGGAATACAATATACATATATGTAAAATACATTCCGAAGTTACATATACATCAACACTCCATCTTAACTAGGAAGGTATTTCTCGACACAGGTCTTCTGGCACAATTCATCTTCTCTGGATCATCGTCATTGGATAATCATCATCGAGTCATCATCATCGTCTCTGCTGCTGCTATCTCAATCAAACTCTGAATCTACTCGTCATAGGAAGTTCTACAGAGCCAGTCCTTTTTCATACTGGATGTAGGCCCACCACCTACAGGTCTTCATCATCTGTGTGAACGGTCTGATAGAGGTGGCCTCTCAGGACTAATTTTATGTGCGGATGCAATACCGGAAAGAGTATCCCAGGAACATTTATGTGCCTAAGCACGATCAGTAATATCTCCCAAGACTAATTACATGCATCTCCTCCACAATACCTTTAAAGAGCATCCCAGGAACATTTATGTGCCGCAGCACGATCGGGAAGATCTCTAAAGAGCATCCTAGGACTTATTACGAGCACACAACTCAACCTCTCGGATCTCCAGGAATGATTACATGTGGATACACAAAACCTTTAAAGAGCATCCTAGGAACATTTATGTGCCACAGCACGACCGGCAAGATCTCTAAAGAGCATCCCAGGACTAATTACGAGCACACAGCTCAACCTCTCGGATCTCCAGGACTGATTACATGTCTCCATAGTAATACCTCATCCCATGACTGATTACGAGCACACAGCTCAACCTATCGGATATTTGAGGACTGATTACATACTACATAGCAATATTGGAAAGAGTATCCCAGGAACATTTATGTGCCGCAGCACGAACGGCAAGATCTCCCAGGACTAATTACATGCTATTTGCATAACCTGCCACATATCATCTTTGACCTCCAAGTATCAACCTGATACTCATGATCCCATGGATCATCATCGCACAAAGCATCATCCTGATCGTCATGATCACACTGATCATCATCACTGTACCATCCTAATACATATCATCTAGAGCAACATCCTGAAGCTCGTCATCATGATCATCCTGATCATACAATGCATCCACCTGATGCATACCAAATATCTACCTGATACATATCATCATACATGATCCACCTAATCATACAATGTATCCACCTGATACAAATACAAATACATGATCCACTTGATCATATCTGATACATATCAACATACATGATCTACCTGATCATACAATGTATCCACCTGATACATATACAGAGACATGGTCCAAGCATCCAACATGATGCATATACAAAATACATACAAATGATCCAACTGATCATATCCAGCATCCAACATGATGTGTACATACATATACATATAAATGATCCAACTGATCATATACAGCATCATCTTGATGCATATACAGAGTAGTAACTGGAGCATCGTCCTGATGCTCATCATCCATGATCCTCCTGATCATCATAACATCGTCATCTTAAGATCATCTCATCGTCCATGAAGCATAGCCCAGATGCACATCATCCAGTACTTACACCACCAACATGGGAAAACACATATACCACCATTCGAGGAAGGCTCAAGCCCTTACTTTTTCACCATGGGAGAACACATCAACCATGTCAGAAAAGCTCATGTGCATGTGCATCTTCCGGACTCATCACTTCCCTTTGGAAGGAACCTCGATCTGAAGTGCACCAAGCCTCTCTCTGAAGTACTCAAACTGCACTCTGGCCAACGGCTTGGTCAATACATCTACAACCTGCTCATCCGTCGCAACATACTCTGCTTTGGCTGTACTCAGTGCTACGCAGGACTACTTCCTGCTAAACCAAGAGATCACACCTAATCCCATACTAAAGCAGCATCCAGACGTGCTCTTACTATTTGCAGCACTGCCAGCCCAATCTGAATCAACATAACCCTGCAGGTTAAACTTTTGATTCACTTCATACTTGAGCCCATAATCCACTGTACCCTTCAGGTACCTCAGAACATGATTTACAACAACTAGGTGAACACTCCTCGGATTCATCAGGAACTAGCTCAATGTGTTCACTGCAAAGCAAATATTTGGTCTCATGTTCGTCAGGTACATCAAGGACCCAATCATCTGACAGTACATAGAGACATCAACCGGCTCAGATGAAGCATCACAAAGAAGTTTCAGATTCAATGCCATAGGTGTGGCCATGGCCTTGCAATCCATCATCCCGAACCTCTTTAGGATCTCTATTGCATACTTCCCTTGTCCAAGGAAGATTCCATCTACACTCTGCCACACCTCCATGCCAAAAACAAATAGTGCATCATCCCCAAGTTCTTCATCTCGAACTCGGCAGCAAGCTTCCGCTGCATGTCGGCAATCAATCTATCTTCACCTGTAACAAACAGGTTATTCGCATACAAAAGTAGTATCACTAGATTGCCTTCCTCAACCTTGTAGTAAAGGTTGGAATCCGCCTTATTCTTGGTAAAGCCCAAACTAGATAGAAAGCTGTCTATCCTACCATACCAAGTTCTGCACATATATGACTCCCTGTCATGTGTCTCAAAACCAAGTGGCTTCTCCACATACACTTCTTCTTCAACTACACCATTCAAGAAGGCTGTCTTGAAATCCATCTGGTGTATCTTCTATTTCATCACTTCTATATGTTTCCATCTACAACATGCTTGATCTGATAGTTCCATTTGGAAGTCACAACAGACTTCCCTTCAGCTCTTGGGACCGCATCCCAAACATCATTCTTCATGATCGACGGATCATGGCATTCTTCCTGTATCCTGGGAACTTCAATATCTTCGATAGATAATTTTGTTGCTTGAACAAATGTTGTAGTCCTTCTTTTGTAGGTGATGGTATACGATCTTTCCTACACAACAGGTTAAATTGCATGATTAGAAAACATCTCATAGTTTTCAGAACAAATTCTTACACATAAGGAAATATGTCGGGCAGTCATGCAATTATCTTAGCCAATGCTTCAATACAACATTTATCCATATTCCGTAACTTTCTAGATGCCTTCCAATCTCTACCATAACATTGTTAAGAGTGTGCACAAGTCCCAACATGTCAGCAAAGAGGTTTCATTCTAGATAAGTAGCAATGGAATGTTGTACAATGCCATAGGCCACTTACCCATGCATATTAGTAGTATATTGTTCATCAATGCAACTATTCTAATATGCATAATACACAACCTAATTCTAGGAACATCAGTATATACATTATTGAACAGTATTATTTAAACAATAAAATATGCAAGTAATGACAATTCAAATACTTATCTTCGTTTGTTTGTTGGGTTGACTCCCTCTCAGTATTTGCTTCTTTTCTGCAACTCCATTCTTATGTCGATTGTGAGAAGTGGTCAACTCCCTCTGAATATCTGCATCCTTGCAGAAACTACTGAAGTGTGCTCCTTTACTTTCTTGCAGGAACAACTGGAGTGTTCTCCCTCTTGATCTTTGCTTCCTGGATTACCTGTCCTTGAACTTACATCCATCCTTAATAACTATGCATGCTTATTAGTATCATCATTGTGTTATCCTTGAGGTCTCATACATAATCACACATTTATTAGTATAATCTTAATACTATCAAAACACAATAATCTTAACCATGTATATTCATGATCATTCACAGATAATAAACATTAGTATTCAAGGTTTCAGGGAAGTCTTCTTTTACTCATACATATTCTTATTTGATCATAGGACTCTTCTGGTTAGTTGAATCATCAATCAAGATAAGAGATATAATATGCATAAAACCCGTGATTATTCAAACGTATACCTTCATGATTCTTTTGATTAGTCATATCATCAATTATGGTAAGAAACATAATATGCATACAACCATGATTATTCAAACCTATGACTTCATGAATAATCATTATCAACAACACAACAGTATAAGATCCTAACACAAGGTAGGATTCTAGCTTGATATAGGAAAAACATACCTGGATTAGCATGCTAGCTAGTTATGTCTAACATACCCGCATAATGTCTTCTGGTTCTCTTCAGTGACTTGTGCTAGTAACCTGCATGTCTCATAAGTTAACCATTGTAGAACCAAGTTATACATACCTCGTAAGTAGATCTTCTATGTGATCCATGACAATGGATGAATCTTTGTCTTCATGTCACCATGATCATATGTTCTTGAAGTCGAACATGATTTGTCTTTCTTGGTGTACCTTTTATGTTAGCGAACAACATAAACATCATACAACATCACAATGCATTAGTACATTCATAACTGTCAAAACTTTAATCAATGAACATCTTCTATTAAGGTGATACGACAAGTCTAGTAATTAATCAAGATTGTACTGTAATGATAAACATATGATAAACTTAACCATGAAACATACCTGTAAGCCATACCTGTCAAGATTGCTTGTAATCTTCTTATGGAAGGCCTTAGCCTCATCTCCTTCTGAGACAGGAACTTCTTCACTTATGCACGTGACCAATCCATCCTCTTCTAGGATTAACCCAATCCACTTGATTTGCAGGAACTGGATCTGGAGCTGTAATAGGGTTTGTCAGAGAAACCCCAAAAATTCAAACTTTGAATTTCAAACTTCCGAAAGGATAGAAATATGTACCTTGATGAGCTGATCAAGCTGGTATATTCAAAATTTGAAAACTGCAATGTTTCACTCCTCAATTTTGCCTTTGAAACTTTCGGATTCACTAGACGTGACCTTGAACTAGGGTTTGATGAAGCCCACTCTTCTTCCCAATCAAAAGGTTTGATCCAAAGATCTAAGATTCTATTTTTATGACGAGCTTCCAACCGTGGTCACAGATTTCAAAAATTCCCATTTTTGCAGAAGCCCTAATTTTCCACTTTTCTGATCAAAGTCCCGAACTAGGGTCTACTCAAGCCCGGCCTTCTGCCCAACCAAAAATTCTGATCTTGGTCTCTAAATTTTTATTTTGATGAGTATCATTTAGTCGTGGTCTCCGATTACAAAAATTTCAACTTTCTCTGAAGCCCTAAATTCCGGAAGCCATGAATGAAGGTGCTAAAAAATAATTTTGATTTGACAGAAATATGTACCTGATTGTTTCTGGTGTAACTCTGAACTTTTCGATCCACAGGGTCTGAAAAAATTTCTTGACATAGCCCGACCTGTTATATTTCCATCCTATTAGGTCTAACCTCAATTGGATTCTTTGAGAGAGGGTTATGCCAAGTGTCGCAACGTGACCTGTTTATGGGATAATACAAGAGAGCAAACTTGTACAACGTGCCACATGTCCCTGGTTCAACTTCGGCCTCTAAAAACTTTTCCTGAGATAGCCTGACCTATTTTCTTTCCATCGCAATAGGTCTGACCTCAATTGGATTCTCTAAGAGAGCGTTATTCCAAGTGTCGTAACGTGACCTGTTTATGGGATAATATAGGAGAGCGAACTTGTACAGCATTCCACGTGTCCCTGGTTCAACTTCGGCCTCTGAAATTTTTTTGAGAGATAGTACAGTCTGTGTAATACCTGTCACTTTTTACGAAATTTCATTTGGAGCTTCCTAGCCCAAGTTATGACCTTTTTCCCAAGGTCACTTGATTTTGACTCAGATCTGGAAGAGGCAAAAACCCTATATTGTACAGATCATAAATCACAAAGTACACTGAATTAGAGGTTGTCCCTTGGACACAAGGTACATGAGGATCTGATATTCGACCTGTAAAAGTTTCCAATCTGAAAACTTTGCCAAACAGGATTTATAGAGAAAGTTCTACGATGACTGGTTTTTGTTATATCAAGCCCTAGCATCGTAAGTGCAACAAGTGTCATACATGCCATATCATGCCTTCTTTCAGGCTAGCTCTGATACCATGTTAAATTTTTAGAATTTACTTCAATCTGATCTAGGATCTTAACTAAGAGAACAACATGTACAACAAATCTACAACATATCAATCATGGACACAATAATGCAAGCACACAAGAGACACATAGTTTATTTGGGGAAAACCATAAAGGTGAAAAACCCCAATAACTTCCTCAGAGATAGATAGAGAAATGATACAACCAGAATACAAGAGATAGTCTTCTCCTAGCAGCAAAGCCTCCTCCTCCACAAGTGAGCCACTCTCCAAAGTGTGAGTGAGAGAATATAATGTGTAAAATGAGAGAGACACACTCTCTATCTATACACTAACTTGACTTGACCTTTACTCAACTAGGTCGGCCTCAACTTAACCACTTAACATAATGCTGACTGAGCCGACCCCCACTAGGGTGGTCTAATAACCTTTTGACCCACATGGCCGACACCCAATAGGGTGGTCTAATAACCCTTTGACCCACATGACTTATACAAGGCCGACCCCAACAAGGTGGTCTAATAACCCATCAAGTATAAGTTACGACACTTACAATATAAATGACGACACTTCCGTATAGAGGAATAATAACATCTCTATAGGAATACAACCACTTCCGTATAGAGGAATAATAACATCTCTATAGGAATACAATATACATATATGTAAAATACATTCCAAAGTTACATATACATCAACATGGATTTTGTTGTTGCAATATTACAATAGTAGATTTCCTTCTAAATAATATAAACTCTATTATTTTCCAAGATTTCAAATAGAATTACCAATGGACATTCGATCATTACATTGATACAGAAATAGATATTTTAGCTGACTTCTCAAATTAAACAGAAAATAGAATTATAACAAGCAAACTGACGACGTGTTGAAGAGTTTGTATTCCAACACGTAAACTTGAATTGGAAACCAAACATCCATACCTCTCGTAACTTGTTCTTGCAAGGTAGCACTTAGTTTTTGTTCATTTTATATTGACGATGAATTGAAAAACTCATGTACTCTTAACTCTTGGTTGTGGTAGAATTTCTTACCCGCGTTCTACACATAGAACCAGATTTCAAATGCCTTAGCTAATCGTAGCTAAGTAAACCTCAGGGTACCTCGTAGCACCCTTTCATCATCATCAAAGCAACTGTCAGAACCTAGTCAATAAAATTCGATCGCATAATACCGAGAGTCACTGCTAACACAAATAAAAACAATGTCGTAAGCATCTCAACAGGAATAAGACGTGTTGTAGTCAATACTTTTGTCTTTAGTTAAGAGTCTCAATAATTAATTGTTTTCTGCATTAATGACTTCGTTACTCAATGTTGTCTGTATAGGCACTTATTATTTCCGCATTTACAATTATTTACATTTAATGTTGATTTTTTTTTTATATAATTTTTATGAATCATCGGGATATTACATGTGGTATCAGAGCTCATGTTCGAACTCTAGGCCTAAAAAGGCCCAAGAAACACACAACATAAATTTCCCGACTGCGGAAATTTTTACTAACTCAAGTTAAATTATTGTTATACACAGAAAATTACTTTAAGTTACAGGTATGGAAGGATCAGCTGAACGTATGGAGGACAGATTTCCACCAAACTGCCATAGTATGGGACCGCAACCTGAAGAAGAATTCCATGGCAATCTAAATGACAATTCGTCAGAATTGTTACGCTCTTTTAAGGAATTGAAAGCAGAGATAAGATTAATAAAGCAGGAAAATGAAAGAATTTTGAGAACACAAGAGGAATTGAAGCAAGTACTGTTCATTCAATACCCAATAGATGAACAGGATCGATAAGTTGAACATACTTCCAAAACTGAAGACTTACCTTATGAGGGCAGGTGTAAGCAAGTAAAAACAAATGGTGTAAACAACAGCTCCACATCATCAGGAAATACCAAAAATCCATGTAAAAAGAAACGTGACTATTCTAGTGATAGGAGTGAAGGGGGTTCCAAGCCAAAAAGAAAAAGCCGTAAAGAGTATGAACAGATATCTAGGGAGTTCAAGAAAATCAAACCCCCAACTTTCAATGTTTAAACTGAGAAAGGAGAGACAACTGAAGCATGGTTGTCCGGCATGAAAAAGTATTTTCAGATCTATGATTACTCAGAATCCTTAAAGGAAAAATGGCAATATATAACCTAAACGGGAAGGCAGATATTTGGTGGCAAGACTTTAAAAGAGTTAAGGGTGTAAAGGACAGAGATGTGAGTTGGAGTACATTTAAAAGATACTTCAAAAAGAAATTCTTATTTGAGCAGTATTATGAAGAGAAATCCAAAGAATTTTATGATCTAAAGCTGGGAATGATGAACATGAAAGAACTGAACAACAAGTTTTTAAATTTGCTAAGGTATGTGACATACCTAGTGGTATTGATGTATATGTAACTTCGGAATGTATTTCATCTATGCATTTCATATATATTTATTCTACCCTTATAAGAGATGTGTTATTCCTCTATAAGGAAGTGTCGTCATGTGGATTGACAACTGTCCCAAGTGTGTGTACATGCCGATGGGTTATTAGACCATGATGTGTGGGGTCGTCCCTGAAATATATATTATATTGTGGATGTATCTAGATAGACAAGTTGGCCCCATAGTGTAACTGGGCAAACAGGTTAGCATAAATAGAGATCGGGAGATCTCTATTTTCATCATTCGGAAAGTCACACTTCTCTCACTCAGAAAGTGGCGCACTAGTGAGGAGGAGGATCATTTGCTACTAGGAGACTATCTCAAGTGTATTTTAGTTGTACTTTGGTTGAGACATTGCTCTCTCTATCTCTAAGTAAGTTGTGGGGTTTTTCACCTTAGCGTTTTCCCCACGGAAACTCTGTGTCTCTTGTCTCTCATACTTTTGATTCTTGTGATGCTTATCATGCTTATTGTGATTGTTATGCATTGATATACTATATATGTTATTCCCTCAGTGAAGATCCTAGAGTATTGTGAATTAATGCTCAAAATTTAACATGGTATCAGAGCTAACCTGAGAAGAAGACATTTTGTAGTGACGGAAACTTGAGTTTCTTATTTATTGGGATTCTCTCCACAGATTTTGGAAACGCAGTATAGTAGATTGACTCTACTCATCAAGGATAATCTATCTGTCCAATCAGAATTCAATTATGAGCATTTTCAGATTTGTCCCTAAAAATTAGGGTTTCCACAAAAATAGGAATTTCTGAAATCTAAAGACATAGCTAGAAGCTCCTTGCAAAAATCAAAGTTCAGAGTTTTGGATCGATATTTTTGGCTAGGTAGATCTCCGGGAAACTCTAACCCTAATTTAGGGCTTTCCCCAAGGAACCTGGGAGGACAAAAAGTCAAATCTGAAGGGTAAAGCTATGCTGATGTCAATTTATGATTACACTAGGCTGATCATCTCATCAAGGCGCATCGTTCTATCCTTTCATAAAGTTGAAATTCACATTTTGAATTTTTAGGGTTTTTTCGACAAACCGTAATCGGGGACCAGATTCAGTTTTCAGCATTTCAAGTGGTAAGACCTAAATCTTTTCTATTTTCATTTGAAGTACTCTTTAAGATGTCTCACCACACCAAGCTTGAGGATAAGCTTGAAGGCGCTGATAACTTTCGAGCTTGGAAGTATAGGATTGGGTTAATCCTTGAAGAGAATGAGTTGGACTCATATATAAAAGAAGACATCCCTATCCCAGAGGATGAAGAGGCTAAGGTATTGCATAAGAATAACTTGGTCAACGCAAAGAGAATCATTGTTGATTCTATCAAAGACCATCTCATACCCTATGTGTCTTCTCTAAAGACACCCAAGGAGATGTTTGACTCTTTGACCAAGCTATTTGAAGGGAAGAACATAAATCGGAAGATGACTCTGTGGAATCAATTGAAAGGGGTCAAGATGTTGAATGGAGAAACCATTCAATCTTACTTCTCCAAGGTCTCTCAGATCAAGGACCAAATTGAAGCTGAGGATGAAGTAGTGGACAATGGTGAAGTTGTTATGACCACTTTGAATGGCCTACCTAGGTCATGGGACTCCTTTATTCAAGAAATTTGTGCAAGAAAGAAATTGATCTCTTTCAGTTGGAGGAATGCTCTCAAAAATAACCTAGACTTGTAGCTCATGAGGAAAAGATGGGAGGTGAAGATCAAGCTCTCGCAGCTCACACCAAAAGAAGCAAGCCCAAGAAGGATCACTCTCGCTACAAGAGATCCTATCAAAAGAATAAGAAGGATCTAAGATGCTTCACATGCAATGAGAAGGGTCACTTTGCTTCAGATTGTCCCAAGAACAAAAGGGATAATAAGAACAACTCCAGCAAGAAGAAGAAGGGAAACAAAAGAAAGTTCCATGCTCATGCTGCTGAGGATGATGAACCTCCAAAGAAGAAGGCTAGGGAAGAAAGTGATGATAGTGATGATGACTCATCAAGTGAAGAAGAGTATGTTCTAATCTCTGCTCTCACGGGTATTATCTCCCATGGTTGTAATGATTGGTTGATTGATAGTGGGGCTTCCAAACACATGACTGGGTTTAAGGAATATTTTGTAAACCTATCTGAACATGAATCACCCCATAAGGTGAAACTTGGGGATGATTATCAATACCCAATCAAAGGAAGTGGTGAAGCCTCCTATAACCTAGATTCTGGAAAATCTTTGAAGATGAAAGAAGTCCTTTATGTACCTGGGCTAAAGAAGAGCTTACTCTCCATATCTGCAATGGATGCAAAAGGTATGAGGGTTGCATTTGTGGATGGACAAGTCCTAATGTGGCCAAAGGGTAAAGCAATCGATGATGCAGTAGTGATTGGAGAGCAAGAGGGAGGTTTGTATAAATTGAAGGGACAACCTGAACATGCCATGGTGCATAAATCCATGGAGCCAAGTGAACTTTGGCATAGAATACTTGCTCATATGCACTATAGGGCACTTCCAATTGCAAGCAAGGCTGTAGAGGGTCTTCCTGAAATCAAGACCAAACATGAAGGTGTTTGCAAAGGATGTGCAAAAGGTAAGAACATTAAGAAGGCTTTCCCAAGCAGTGAAAGCAAGGCAAAGGATATCCTGTAAATCATCCACTCAGATGTATGTGGTCCTATGTCATCCAGTTCTCTAAGTGGGTATGTTTACTATGTCTCATTTATTGATGACTTCTCGAGGAAGACCTGGGTATACTTCTTGAAGAACAAAGATGAGGTGTTTGATAAGTTCAAGGAATTCAAAACCTTGTTGGAGAATCAAACTGACAAGAAGATGAAAACATTCAGATCCGACAATGGTGGAGAATTCACCTCAGGTGACTTCAAGAAGCTTTGCAGTGATTCAGGGATTAAGAGGGAGTTGACTGCTCCTTATAATCCTCAACAGAATGGAGTTGCAGAAAGGAAGAACAGAACAATCATGGAAGCAGCAAGGGCAATGCTGCATGACTAGGATCTACCTATGCATCTATGGGCAGAGGTAGCTAGAACAATTGTATATGTATAGAACAGAATACCCCACAAGATATTGGACAACAAGACACCAGAAGAAGTCTTTTCTGGTAAGAAACTTGAAGTCAGCCATCTCAGAATATTTGGTTGTCCAGTACACACTCATGTCCCAAAGGAAAAGATGACCAAACTAGATCCTTCAGGAAAGAAGGGTATCTTTGTGGGTTACAGTGAAAGCTCAAAGGCTTACAGATTATACCATCCAGGGTTCAAGAAGATTGATGTCAGCAAGGATGAATATAAGTTCAAGGACAGGTAATCTAGGAAGCAAAGATCAAGAGGGAGCACACTCCAGCAACTCCTACAAGGATGCATATTTTCAGAGGGAGTTGACCATCTTCCTACATTCCACAACAGAATGGTGTAGAAGAAGCTAATTCAGCAGCTCCTGCTAGGAAGCATAGACTCAAAGGGAGTCCACCCAACAAACAAACAAAGATAAGTATTTCAATTATCATTTCTTGCCTATTTTTGTTTAAATAATATTATGCTTATGTTCCTAGACTTAGGAGATGTATTGTGCATATTAGAATGATTCCATTAATGGACAGTATACTACTAATATGCATGTGATGGGTAAGTGGCCTATGGCACTGTACAACATTCCAGTGCTACTTATCTAGAATGAAACCTCTTTGCTGACATGTTGGGAGTAGTGCAAACTCTTAACAATGTTCTGGTAGAGACTGGAAGGCATCTAGAAAGTTGTGGAACATGGATAAATGTTGTATTGAAGCATTGGCTAAGATAACTGCATGACTGCATGACATATTTCTTTATGTGTAAAGAATTTGTTTTGAAAATTATGGGATGTTTCTAATCATGCAATTTAATTTGTTTTGTAGGAAAGACCGTATATCTTCACCTACAAAAGAAGGAATACAACATTTGTTCCAACAACAAAGATATCTATTGAAGATATTGAAGTTCCCAGGATATGGGATGAAGAAAAGGAATGCCATGATCTGTCGATCATGAAGAAGATGTTTGAGATGCAGTCCCAAGACCTGACAGGGATTCACATGTGTACAGATTGAAGAAAGCCTTGTATGGCTTGTAGCAAGCTCCCAGAACTTGGTGTGATACAAAGAGGAAGCTTGCTGCTGAGTTCGATATGAAAGATTTTGGAATGATGCATTATTTCCTAGGTATGGAGGTGTGGCAGAGTGCAGGTGGGATCTTCCTTGGTCAAGGGAAGTACACAGTAGATATCCTGAAGAGATTCGGGATGATGGATTGCAAGGCCATGGCCACACCTATGGCATCGAACCTGAAGCTTCTATGTGATGCTTCATCTGAACCAGTTGATATCTCCATGTATCGTCAGATGATTGGGTCCTTGATGTACCTGACGAACACGAGACCAGATATTTGCTTTGCTGTGAACACATTGAGACAATTCCTGACAGATCCGAGGAGTGTTCACCTGGTTGTTGTAAAGCATGTTCTGAGGCACCTGAAGGGTACATTGGATTATGGGCTCAAGTATGAGGCAAATCAAAAGTTTAACTTGCAGGGTTATGTTGGTTCAGATTGGGCTGGAAGTGCTGCAGATAGGAAGAGCACATCTGGGTGTTGCTTCTGTATGGGATCAGGTGTGATCTCTTGGTTTAGCAGGAAGCAGTCCTGCGTAGCACTGAGTACAGCTGAGGCAGAGTATGTTGCAGCCTGTTCAGCTAGTTGTGAGGCAGTATGGATATGGAAGCTACTGTTTGAGTTATTTGATCTCCCATTGGATGCTACTGGTATCTTTTGTAATAACCAGAGTTGTGTGAAGCTGTCCAAGAACCCAGTGTTTCATGACAGGTCGAAACAAATAGAGATCAAATATCACTATATCAGAGATATGGTGCAGAGAGGAGCTGTGAAGCTCCTGTATGTTGCGACAGACGAGCAGATTGCAGATGTGTTGATGAAGCCACTAGCCAGGGTGAAGTTCGGGTACTTCAGGGAGAGGCTTGGTGTTCTTCAGATCAAGGACACTTCGAGGAAGAAGTGATGGACACATTTGCTAAAGCCATTCCAAGCATATTGGAAGGAGGATCCTTCACATGGCTGTGGATGTAAGCGCTGGATGATGAGCACCAGGATGATGTTCTAGTTTCTGCTTTGTATGATCAGTTGGATCATTTATATGTATATGTATGTACGCATCATGCTGGATGCTGGATATGATCAGTTGGATCATTTATATGTATATGTATGTACGCATCATATGATCGGTTGGATCATTTGTATGTATTTTGTATATGCATCATGGTGGATGCTTGGAGCATGTATCTGTATATATATCAGGGGGATACATTGTATGATCAGGTAGATCATGTATGTTGATATGTATCATGTATGATCAGGTGGATCATGTATTTGTATTTGTATCAGGTGGATACATTGTATGATTAGGTGGATCATGTATGATGATATGTATCAGGTAGATACTTGGTATGCATCAAGTAGATGCATTGTATGATCAGGATGATCATGGATGACGAGCTTCAGGATGTTTCTCTAGATGATATGCAGCAGGATGTTGCAGTGATGATGATCAGGATTATCATGTGTATGGCAGGATGATGTATGGTGAGTATCAGGTTGATACTCTATGGCCGTGGATCAGGTTGTGCAGATGAGCATATAATTTGGCCCTGGGAGATTTGTAGATAGTCTTTCGAGGTTTTTCCTATGGCATGTAATCTAGCCCTGGGATATGTGGAAAATGCTCTTTCGAGGTTTTGCTCTGGGAGGACATATAATTTGGCCCTGGAAGATCTGCAGATAGTCTTTCGCGGTTTTGCCTATGGCATATAATCTGGCACTGGGATATCTAGCAGATGCTCTTTCGAGGTTTTGTTCTATGGCATATAATATGTCCCTGGGAGATCCGATAGGTTGGGCTATGTGCCCGTAATAAGTCCTGGGATGCTCTTACGAGGTTTTTCCATGACCACATATAATCTGTCCCTGGGAGATCCTATAGGTAGAGCTGTGTGCTTGTAACAGCCTGGGATGCTCTTGCGAGGTTTTGTGGTGACCACATATAATCTGTCCTTGGGAGATCCTATAGGTAGAGCTGTGTGCTCGTAACAGCCTGGGATACTCTTGCGAGGTTTTGTGGTGAGGTCACACATAATATGGCCATGGGAGATCCTATAGCTAGAGCTGTGTGCTCGTAACAGCCTGGGATGCTCTTTCGAGGTTTTGTGACGCACATAATAAGTCCTGAGGATTCCACATTATGGCCAGTGATGACAAGATCTACAGGTGGTGGGCCTACATCCAGTATGAAAAAGGACTGGATCTGTAGAACTTCCTATGATGAGTAGAGTCAGAGATTGGTTGAGATAGCAGCAGCAGTGACGATGATGATGACGATGATCCCGAGAAGAAGACTTCTCTAGTAGATCTGTGTTGAGAAATACCTTCCTAGTTAATAGGGAGTGTTGATGTATATGTAACTTCGGAATGTATTTCATCTATGTATTTCATATATATTTATTGTACCCTTATAAGAGATGTGTTATTCCTCTATAAGGAAGTGTCGTCATGTGGATTGACAAGTGTCGCAAGTGTGTGTACTTGCCGATGGGTTATTAGAACACCATGTGTGGTGTCGGCCCTGAAATATATATTATATTGTGGATGTATCTAGATAGACAAGTTGGCCCCATAGTGTAATTGGGAAAATAGGTTAGTATAAATAGAGATCAGGAGATCTCTATTTTCATCATTCGTAAAGTCACACTTCTCTCACTCAGAAAGTGGCGTACTAGTGAGGAGGAGGATCATCTACTACTAGGAGACTATCTCAAGTTTATTTTGGTTGTACTTTGGTTGAGCCATTGCTCTCTCTATCTCTGAGGAAGTTGTGGGGTTTTTCACCTTAGGGTTTTCCCCACAGAAACTCTGTGTCTCTTGTCTCTCATGCTTCTACTTCTTGTGATGCTTGTCATGCTTATTGTGATTGTTATGCATTGATTTACTGTATATGTTATTCTCTCAGTGAAGATCCTAGAGTATTCTGAATTAATGCTCAAAATTTAACAAGTGGAAGAGAAACAAAAGGTCCAAAGATACCTAAGTTGTGTACCCTTCAACATCAAGGAAAGAATAGAGTACGATAACCCAAGAACATTAGAAGAAGCTATGAGGAAAGTTGCTTTCTACTTTGATCAGAATAGGAGAAGAGGAGGAGTATCTAATTGGAAAATTCATAAACCCAGTAACTTTGAGCAGAAAAATAAAAATTTCAGGTTTCATGTAATTCTAAATTGTTATGAGAAAAGTTTCATTTGTTGGGATAATGAAGGAAGGACAGTAGAAGTTAAGGGAATTCCTAGAAAGACATCCATTAGACATATTAAAGCCATGCAAGTAAAGAAAGCAATCAGAAAAGGATGCCAAATGTTTGTAGTAAATGTGGTAAATGAGGAGTTAGGTGCTACAAAAGCCAAACTGAAAATAGAAGACATACCTGTCTTGAATGATTTCCAAGATGTTTTTCCTGAAGAGATTCCAGGATTACTTCCTAAAAGAGATCTAGAATTTACTATTGAGTTAATACCTAATGTAGTCCAAAATTCTAAAGCTCCATACCGAATGAATATACTAGAGTTAAATGAGTTAAAATCTCAGTTGAAGGAACTGATTGATAGGAAGTATATAAGACCCAGTGTGTCCCCTTGGGGAGAACCGGTCATTTTTGTAAAGAAAAAAGATGGCACCTTAAGACTTTGCATCGATTACCGTTAATTGAATAAAATGACGATCAAGAATAGATATCTGCTGCCCCACATTGATGATCTATTTGATCAGCTACGCGGAGCAACGATATTCTCCAAGATTGACTTACGGTCCGGATATCATCAAGTTCGTGTGAAGGATGAAGACATTTTCAAAATAGCCTTTAGAACGTGATATGGACATTATGAGTTTGTGGTCATGCCGTTTGGGTTGACTAATGCCCCGACAATATTTATGTGCCTAATGAATAAAATTCTGAACAAATAATAGGATAAATTTTCCATTGTGGTTATCGATGACATTTTAGTATATTCTAAAAGCAAGGAAGAGCATGATGAATATATGTGTATCATTCTGCAAGTTCTGAGAGATCACCAGTTGTATGCTAAGTTCAATAAGTGTGATTTTTACAAAGATAAGATTCAATACTTAGGACACATCATCTCTAAGGAAGGAATTTCAGTTGACCCTGCTAAGATAAAGGCCATTAATGAATGGTCGGTTCCTAAAGATGTGACAGATGTACATACATTCATGGGTATTACTAGGTATTACATAAAATTCATTGAAGGGTTTTCAAAGATTATGAACCCCATTACGTCCTTCCAGAAGAAAGGAAAGAAGTTTGTATGGGATCAGAAGTGTGCGGACAGTTTTAAAAGTTTGAAGGAATTACTGACAATAGCACCTATCTTAAGGATAGCAAGGATTTTGTAGTATGTACTGACGCATGTAATGACGGACTTGGAGGAGTCCTAACACAGGAAGGACATGCCGTAGCCTATGAATCTAGAAAGATAAAAATACATGAGAAGAATTATTCTACTTACGATCTAGAATTGTTAGCAGTAATTCATGCCTTGAAAATGTGGCGTCACCACCTGATTGGCAGAAAATTTACTTTAATGACATATAACATGGGGCTGAAATATTTATTAGATTAGACAAATTTGAATGTTAGGCAAGCTAGGTGGCTAACTTTTCTAAGTGAGTACGATTTTGAAATTTAGCACATCAAAGGGAAGGAGAAAAAGGTTGCGGATGAGTTAAGTCGTAATGCAAGGATGCATTTTATTTCAGCCACCAACACATACGCAACAAATTTGGAAAATCAGATTTTTGAAGGAATTAAGTCTGATGAATGATACATAAAACTACAGGAAAGGGCAGCAAAAAAAAGTCATGAAAATTCCATGGCATATTTCAGCTTGAAGGAAAATGGGTTGCTGTTGTATAAAAACAGGTTGTATGTACCAAACATACCAGCAGTAAAAATTCTGATTTTGGATGAGATGCATAAAAGCCATTATTCTTGCCATCTAGGTTATCAAAAAACCATCACCATGCTACGAAAAGAGTACTATTGGCCCAGAATGAAGGACGAAGTAGCAGAGTATATAGCCAAGTGTTTTGACTGTCAAAAAGTAAAGTTGGAACATCAACATCCTACTGGATTATTACATCCATTACCTATACCTAGCTGGAAATGGGAAATCATAAGTATAGATTTTATCACTAGGTTGCCAAAGAATAAAAAACAACATGATTCCATCATGGTTGTAGTGGACAAACTTAGCAAAGCAACACATTTTATCCCTGTAAAAACTACTCATAAGGCTCCAGACATTGTAGAAATTTTTATGAAGCAGATTTTTCGACTGCATGGGATACCAAAGGTAATAGTTTCGGACCGGGATTCAAAGTTTACGGGAAATTTTTGGAAGTCTTTTTTTAAAGGATTGAATACAACCTTAAACTTCAGCACAGCATTTCATCCACAAATGGATGGACAAACAGAAAGGGTAATCAAGTTTTGGAAGACATGCTAAGGATGTATGTTAAGGATCAGCCAAGTAAGTGGGAGGACTATTTGCATTTAGCAGAATTTTCTTATAACAATCACTACCATGCGTCAGCCACGCTTAGCCCGTTTGAAATTCTTTATCGTAGGAAATGTAACACACCAGTTTCTTGGAGTGATCTAGTTAACAGGGTCATTTTAGGACCTGAATTATTACAGGAGTTAGAACTAATTGTGAAACAGGTAGAAGGAAATATTAAAGCTGCCCAAGATAGGCAGAAAAGTCAAGCAGACCTTAGTAGAACTCATAAAGAGTTCCAGGTTGGTGAGCATGTTTTTCTCAAGGTAAGGCCGAAAAAGAGTTCCTTGAAATTGGGAAGCTGTGCCAAATTGGCACCTAGGTATTCTGGTCCTTTCAAAATTTTGTCAAGGGTTGGACCCATGGCATATCAATTGGCCTTTCCCACAAATTTCAAAATACATAATGTTTTTCACATTTCACTTTTAAAGAAATATGTGCACGATGCTACTTATGTTGTAAATTGGGATGATGTTCAGGTGGAACACGATGACGATTTTCCGGTGGAAATGGATTGTATCTTCGCAAGGAAGGAAACCCTAGTCCGGAATCGTACCATTGGACAAGTAAAGTTGCAATGGAAGCACCTTAGCCCAGTATAGGCAACCTGGGAGTTGAAAAGTAGTATGCGGGCAACATACCCAACTCTGTTCCAGGAATATTCAGAGAGTGAATAAAGCAACATCGAGGACGATGTTGAGACTTAAGGGGGGGTGTATGTCACCTACCCAAATTTTGAGGATATTTATTTTAAATTTTGCAAAATACTTTATGTTAAATAATAATTACATAGTTTTGTAATTATGACCAAATCTGGTAAAAGGTGACTGTAATGACTCATTATTATTTTTTAATAAATTAAAATAGGAGATAGACTCTCAAGAAAACTGTTACAAGAGTGTTCACTGACCCACTAGGAGGAATGGAAGCTGCTAGAAGGCATGGGACAGATGGCAGCATTTGCACTCTACCACTACTTCTTGGTTATGGGACAATTACCCCTAAATTTGTGGCATTCCCCCTTTAGGTGGAGGGAGGTGAGCAAGCAACTCACTAATGACCAGTTAACTACTAAAAAGGCCTAGGTGGCCTATATAAGGCAATTCAAATTGAGCAGGCAGCTCTTACAATATTTTCTCTGCAGAAAATATATTCTCATGTACATTAGGTGATGACTGAGAGATTCTAATAGGGAGGCTGTGGAGAGTGCAATTGTAAGTCTGCAAATTATTTTTTCTGAGATGGACAACTAGAGGTGCTGGTGCAGGTCTCTTTGACTGTTGAGTCTTTAATACTAAACAAACTATTGATGCTGCAAGTGGATGACCTAAGCTTCTAAATGTTTCTTCCTCTTAGTGGTTCAATGAACAGGCTCGGGGGTCCTGAGGCAGACATCTAGGCTGTCTTCAGGAGCAGGTTGGGAGGAACATACTTCTTGTCTGTTTGTCCACTTATCTACTGGTTCTTCTATTAATTCTTGTTTTACTTTCTAAAAGGGAGTATGTTTCTTTTTTCTAAAGATTGAATGATTAAATAAAATGATAGAATGAAATCCTTCTCTATATTTTTCCCCATGTTTTTACTTGCATCGTACTCCAGTATAGAGAAGTAAATTAAGGTAGATGAATAGATAGGCTGAATGCCAGATTGAATGAACTGAAGAATGCTATGTTATTCTTTTAATTCTATTGTTTCATTTCTAAGGAAAGATGCAGGAAGATAAAGATACAATATTTTGTAACAGATGTATATCATTCATCTAATTCTTATCAATAGAAGAAAACATACTCTATTTCGTTACAGATCTATAGTTTTCCATTTCGATTCCATCATTTCAGATAGTAACAGAATGTATTGCCATAGTGTTGATTCTATGCTTTCGAGTATTTATGTTATAGGAGAATATAGAAGCTGCAATAATTATTTCCATGCACATAATTATTATAAGTGAATATGTATTATTTCTTCACTAACTATTACATTGGATTTCATCATTAAAATGCAATTAGGTTCACAGTGTCATCAATAAACCCTTTTATCACAAACCCTAGAATCTAAACGTTCTTTTAGTACACAGTTCATAACACTTCATAAAAACATTCATGGCAACAATAGACATTTATTGCTGAAGTTACAGTATCTTGATATCTAAACCCTAGACAACATTTCAACTATCTTTCATTCATGTCAAAAACAAACTACTAGTGAGATGTTATTTATCTTTTAGCCAAAAGCATGATTTCGTATCAATCTCTAATTTCAGCTCACAACCCTAGCATTGAAACTTACACAGCTTCAAAACATTCACACATACGAGTTAAGGCCTATTTTTTTTCGTGGTGCAAATTTCTCTGCACAAGTAAGGTTGCAAGGAAAAACTCTAGGTAGGGTTTCATTTCTTTAAACAAGATAGAACCCGGAGGCATTAACCATTTCGAAAGACATATAGCCAAACTAAATCTCATTTCATCACAAATCCAAAAATTTTGTTATCTAAAACTGTATTTTTAAACAAGCATTCTTTCTTCAAAGGAGCCTCTGACTTACAGAAAAATGTACACCCTCGGTTCACGGTCCATATTCAAAACTTTATTTTAAACTTAATCAGAGTTTACATTCGGACGGCTCACGATTCCAAAAACTACACAGGGTTTATCCCTTAAACAAAATAACAGTGGAAAATACATGTTTGAAGCTCATCTCAATCGACGTAGCAAGACATCACAGGGTCGAAGAACATCATGAAACCGAGAGTGTATCTCCTATTTTCTATCTTGACCAAAATCAAACAGTAAAACTAAAACTCAACTATTACTCCAGACTAGGTTGAAATTCCAACTATAGTCACACCTTATTCACGAGCTAAACCGTGCTAGAGGCACCTATGAGGTTTCAAGAACCACCGAGGCTTACCCGGAAGCAATTGCAGCACGTCCATTTCAAACCCTCGGCATAGAAACCTTTCAACGATATGGGTGCCTGCCATATTACAAATTTGAAGGATTATAAGTATGCAGTCGCAATTATGAAGAGAGTTTACAGTATTGCAATGATTATCAATTTACTTACCCTTTAGAACGAAGTTCCTGAGCTTGTAAGCTTCACTCCAAGGTAGGACGACGAAGCCAGAAGTAGGTTGCAGCATTCATACATGCAGAGACTCAGAAATTGATACCATCTTTGGAAAAATTGAAATCGAATGCAAACCACTCTCAACAATTGAAAGAAGAACCACACTTTTTATAACTGTATCGTGGCTCTATGGCACGAAGCCTAAGCCTATAACTCTTAAAATTTTTACGTAGGAATCGGGTTCAAGACCGAGGAGGAGTCCTCCTCCCAGAAAATCAAACACTCCTACATTACAGCGATTTCAGTCGGCTCCACTACCTTACTACTGAGCGTAACAATAGAAACAAGAAAACCATCTTCCATTACATTACCAACGCAGTGTAGGGTTTTGAACACAACCTTAGATCATAGGGAGATCAATGGTGGATCAACTTCCAGTAGGGCACATTGATATTCGAACCTGTAGTACAGTCAATACCACTTAATAGCTGCATCTACCAACTGCCATGTAAGTGGACCGAGAAGCTTGTGCATGGCACAGCTCAGTCTTTTGGCGCTCTCTACAAACCCCAAGCACGTGAAGACCCTACACCGTGGCATCCACTTCACCCCTCTAGTGGATCAACATTATTAAAAAGCCTGTCAATGCCAGATTTGAAATCATGTCAAGTACCGAGTCTTTATAACCTGTCATCATTAGCATAGTTATTGCATTAGATCCTTGTGTGCAATTGTCATATGTTTTCGAAGGTTTGTATAGGTATTGTGATAATGCTATTATCACACATTTCTTTGATTAACATGAATGCATGGTCAATACCAAATGTTCACATCGCATGTTTGTTTTGTATAGTTTCATAGGGTAATAGATATATATTATGTATAATTGTTACATTGTTATAAGTCAACAAATAAAATAAGACTAGGGTATAGTTAATACAAACTACAACGCTAAGAGAATAGCATAAGAACTATATACACTCTATATTCCTTATGTTAAGTCTTGTCATATGATTAAAGGATAATTGTAGACTTGGGATAGGCTATAGATTTTGTTGTTGCAATATTACAATAGTAGATTTCCTTCTAAATAATATAAACTCTATTATTTTCCAAGATTTCAAATAGAATTACCAATGGACATTCGATCATTACATTGATATAGAAATAGATATTTTAGCTGACTTCTCAAATTAAATAGAAAATAGCATTATAACAAGCAAACTGACGATGTGTTGAAGAGTTTGTATTCCAGCACGTAAAGTTGAATCGGAAACCAAACATCCATACCACTCGTAACTTGTTCTTGCAGGGTAGCACTTAGTTTTGGTTCATTTTATATTGACAATGAATTGAAAAACTCATGTATTCTTAACTCTTGGTTGTGGTAGAATTTCTTACCTGCATTCTGCACATAGAACCAGATTTCAAATGCCTTAGCTAATCATAGCTAAGTAAACCTCAGGGTACCTCGTAGCACCCTTTCATCATCATCAAAGCAACTGTCAGAACCTAGTCAGTAAATTTCTATCGCATAATATCGAGAGTCACAGCTAACACAAATTAAAACAATGTCGTAAGAATCTCAATAGGAGTAAGACGTGTCGCAGTCAATACTTTTGTCTTTAGTTAAGAGTCTCAATAATTAATTGTTTTCTAGATTAATGACTTCGTTACTCAATGTTGTCTGTATAGGCACTTATTATTTCTGCATTTACAATTATTTACATTTAATGTTGATTTAACTTTTTTTAATTTTTATGAATCATCGGGATGTTACATGTGGTATCAGAGCTCATGTTCAAACTCTAGGCCTAAAAAGGCCCAAGAAACACACAACATAAATTTCCTGACTGCGAAAATTTTTACTAACTCAAGTTAAATTATTGTTATACACAGAAAATTACTTTATGTTACAGGTATGGAAGGATCAGCTGAACGTATGGAGGATAGATTTCCACCAAACAACCATAGTATGGGACCGCAACCTGAAGAAGAATTCTATGGAAATATGAATGACAATTCATCAGAATTGTTACGTGTTTTTCAGGAATTGAGAGCAGAGATAAGATCAGTAAAGTAGGACAATGAAAGAATTCTGAGAACACAAGAGGAATTGAAGCAAGTACTGTTCGATCAATACCCAATAGATGAACAGGGTTGAGAAGTTGAACATACTTCCAAAATTGAAGACTTGCCTTATGAGGCCAGGTGTAAGCAAGTAAAAAAAAATGGTGTAAACAACAGCTCCACATCATCAGGAACTGCCAAAAATCCACGTAAAAGGAAATGTGACTATTCTAGTGATAGGAGTGAAGGGGGTTCCAAGCCAAAAAGAAAAAGTCGTAAACAGTATGAACAGATATCTGGGGAGTTCAAGAAAATCAAACCTCCAACTTTCAATGGTTAAACTGAGAAAGGAGAGACAACTGAAGCATGGCTATCCAGCATGAAAAATTATTTTCAGATCTATGATTACTCATAATCCTTAAAGGAAAAATGGCAATATATAACCTAAACATGAAGGCATATATTTGGTGGCAAGACCTCAAAAGAGTTAAGGGCGTAAAGGACAGAGATGTGAGTTGGAGTACCTTAGATACTCCAAAAATAAATTCTTATCTGAGCAGTATTATGAAGAGAAATCCAAAGAATTTTATGATCTAAAGCTGGGAACGATGAACATGAAAGAATTGAACAACAAGTTTTTAAATTTGCTAAGGTATGTGCGATACCTAGTGCAAGAAAAACAGAAGGTCCAAAGATACCTAAGTTGTCTACCTTTCAACATCAAGGACAGAATAGAGTATGATAACCCAAGAAAATTAGAAGAAGCTATGAGGAAAGCAACTTTCTACTTTGATCAAAAGGAGTATCTAACTGGAAAAGTCATAAACCCAGTAACTTTGAGCAGAAAAAGAAAAATTTTAGGTTTAGTGGGAATTATGGTTTCCAAAAGAAAATTTTCCAAAATCAAAATTTTCAAGGGAACAGTTCTAGAATTAATCAGCAGCATAAATTTACAGCACCCAGAAATATTCCAAATGCTTCCAGAACCAATGACCAGAAGCCACCTATAAAAATATTTGAGTGTCAAGGTCCTCATTATGCTTCAGATTGTCCCCTTAGGAAGCGGACAACTAACCATATTCACTAAATACAGTTTGAAGCTACTGTAGGAGATTTGGCAAGATAAGTACCCAGAATTAATGCAGCATTAGACAATCAGCAAGCAAAACACCAAGTCTCAATGGTAGAGGTTGAAGGTATGCTACAAAATCATCCAGTCTCTATTTTGATTGATCCAAGTGCTAGTCTGAGTTATATATCACTAATTATTGTCGAGAGTTTTAAGTTGAAAACTGAAAAATTCAATAAATCTTGGTTAGTTAGACTAGCAACAGGAACAAAAAGAAAAGTTTTTGATTTTTTGGAAAGTTGTGTTTTATCCATGAATGAACTAACAACACAGAGCAAGTTAAATGTTTTTCCTTTAGGTTCATATGACATCATAATTGGGATGGACTGGTTAGAAGCCCATCATGTAATTCTAAATTGTTATGAGAAAAGTTTCATTTGTTGGGATGATGAAGGAAGGACAGTAGAAGTTAAGGGAATTCCTAGAAAGACATCCATTAGATAGATTTCAGCCATGCAAGTAAAGAAAGCAATCAGAAAAGGATGCCAAATGTTTGTAGTAAATGTGGTAAATGAGGAGTTAAGTGCTACAGAAGACAAACTGAAAATAGAAGACCTACCTATCTTGAATGATTTCCAAGATGTTTTTCCTGAAGATATTCCAGGATTACCTCTTAAAAGAGATCTAGACTTTACTATTGAGTTAATACCTCGTGTAGTCCCAAATTCTAAAGCTCCATACCGAATGAATATACTAGAGTTAAATGAGTTAAAATCTTAGTTGAAGCAACTAATTGATAGGAAGTATATAAGACCCAACGTGTCCCCTTGGGGAGCACCGGTCATTTTTGTAAAGAAAAAAGATGGCACCTTAAGACTTTGCATCGATTACCGTCAATTCAATAAAATGACGATCAAGAATAGATATCCATTGCCCTGCATTGATGATCTATTTGATCAACTATGCGAAGCAACGATATTCTCCAAGATTGACTTACGGTCCGGATATCATCAGGTTCGTCTGAAGGATGAAGACATTTTCAAAACAGCCTTTAGAACGCGATATGGACATTGTGAGTTTGTGGTCATGTCGTTTGGGTTGATTAATGCCCCGGCAGTATTTATGTGCCTAATGAATAAAATTCTGCACAAATACTTGGACAAATTCGTCGTTGTGTTTATCGATGACATTTTAGTATATTCTAAAAGCAAGGAAGAACATGATGAACATCTGTGTATCATTCTGCAAGTTTTGAGAGATCACCAGTTGTATGCTAAGTTCAATAAGTGTGATTTTTACAAAGATAAGATTCAATACATAGGACACATAATCTCTAAGGAAGGAATTCCAGTTGACCCCGCTAAGATAAAGGCCATTAATGAATGGTCGGTTCCTAAAGATGTGACGGATGTACGATCATTCATGGGTATTACTGAGTATTACAGAAAATTCATTGAAGGGTTTTCGAAGATTGTGAACCCCATTACGTCCTTGCAGAAGAAGAGAAAGAAGTTTGTATGGGATCAGAAGTGTGCGGATAGTTTTAAAAGGTTGAAGGAATTACTGACAATAGCACCTATCTTAGGGATTGCATATCCTAATAAGGATTTGTAGTATGTACTGATGCATGTAATGCCAGACTTGGAGGAGTCCTAACACAGGAAGGACATGCCATAGCCTATGAATCTAGAAAGCTGAAAATACATGAGAAGAATTATTATACTTACGATCTAGAATTGTTAGTAGTAATTCATGCCTTGAAAATGTGGCATCACCACTTGATTGGTAGAAAATTTACTTTAGTGATAGATAACATGGGGCTGGAATATTTATTAGATTAGACAAATTTGAATGCTAGGCAAGCTAGGTGGCTAACTTTTCTGAGTGAGTACGATTTTGAAATTCAACACATCAAAGGGAAGGAGAATAAGATTGTTGATGCATTAAGTTGTAATGCAAGGATGCATTTTATTTCAGCCATTAGCACATACACAACAGATTTCGAAAATCATATTTTTGAAGGAATTAAGACTGATGAATAATACAAAAAACTACAAGAAAGGGCAGCAGAAAACAGTCCTAAAAATTCCATGGCAGATTTTAGCTTGAAGGAAAATGGGTTGCTGTTGTACAAAAACAGGTTGTATGTACCAAACATACCAGTAGTAAAAATTATGATTTTGGATGGGATGCATAAAATCCATTATTCTTTCCATTCCAGGCTATCAGAAAACAACGACCATACTACGAAAAGAGTACTATTGGCTTAGAATGAAGGACAAAGTAGCAGAGTATATAGCCAAGTGTTTTGACTGTCAAAAAGTAAAGGTGGAACATCAGCATCCTGCTGGATTATTACATCCATTACCTATACCTAGATGGAAATGGGAAATCATAAGTATAGATTTTATCACTGGGTTGCCAAAGAATAAAAAATAAAATGATTCCATCATGGTTGTAGTGGACAAACTTAGCAAAGCAGCACATTTTATCCCTGTAAAAATTACTCATAAGGCTCCAGACATTGCAGAAATTTTTATGAAGCAGATTTTTCGACTGCATGGGATACCAAAGGTAATAGTTTTGGACCGGGATTCAAAGTTTACAGGAAATTTTTGGAAGTCTTTGTTTAAAGGATTGAATACAACCTTAAACTTCGGCACCGCATTTCATCCACAAACAGATGGATAGATAGGAAGGGTGAATCAGGTTTTGGAAGACATGCTAAGGATGTATGTTAAGGATCAACCTCGTAAGTGGGAGGACTATTTGCATTTAGCAGAATTTTCTTATAACAATCACTACCATGCGTCAGCCAGGCTTAGCCCATTTGAAATTCATTATGGTAGGAAATGTAACACACCAGTTTCTTGGAGTGATCCAGTTAACAGGGTCATATTAGGACTTGAATTATTGCAGGAGTTAGAACTAATTGTGAAATAGGTACAAGGAAATCTTAAAGCTGCCTAGGATAGGTAGAAAAGTCAAGCAGACCTTAGAAGAACTCATAAAGAGTTCCCGGTTGGTGAGCATGTTTTTCTTAAGGTAAGGCCGAAAAAGAGTTCCTTGAAATTGGGAAGCTGTGCCAAACTGGCACCCAGGTATTGAGGTCCTTTCGAAATTTTGTCAAGGGTTGGACCCGTGGCATATCAATTGGCCTTGCCCTCAAATTTCAAAATACATAATGTTTTTCACGTTTCACTTTTAAAGAAATATGTGCACGATGCTACTCATGTTGTAAATTGGGATGATGTTCAGGTGGAACACGATGGCGATTTTACAGTGGAACCAGATTATATCCTCAAAAGGAAGGAAACCCTACTCCGGAATTGCACCATTGGATAAGTAAAGGTGCAATGGAAGCACCTTAGGCTAGTAGAGGCAACTTGGGAGTTGGAAAGTAGTATGCGGGAAGCATACCCAAATCGGTTCCAAGAACATTCAGAGAGTGAATAAAGCAACATCGAGAATGATGTTGAGACTTAAGGGGGGGTGTATGTCACCTACCTAAATTTTGAGGATATTTATTTTAAATTTTCAAAATAATAATTACATAGTTTTGTAATTATGACCAAATCTGGTCAAAGGTGACTGTAATGACTCATTATTATCTTTTAATAAATTAAAATAGGAGACAAACACTCAAGAAAACTGTTACAAGAGTGTTCACTGACCCACTAGGAGGAATGGAAGCTGCTAGAAGGCATGGAACATATGGCAGCATTTGCACTCTACCACTAGTTGTTGGTTATGGGACAACTACCCCTAAATTTGTGGCATTCCCCCTCCAGGTGGAGGGAGGTGAGCAGGCAGCTCACTAATGACTAGTTAACTACTAAAAATGCCTAGGTAGCCTATATAAGACAATTCAAATTGAGCAGGCAGTTCTTACAATATTTTCTCTGCAGAAAATATTTCCTCATGTACATTAGGTGATGACTGAGAGATTCGAATAGGGAGGCTGTGCAGAGTGCAATTATAATTCTGCAAATTAATTTTTCTGAGATGGACAACTAGAGGTGCTGGTGCAGGTCTCTTTGACTGCTAAGTCTTTAAGACTAAACAAGCTATTGTTGCTGCAAGTGGATGACCTAAGCTTCTAAAAGTTTCTTCCTCCTGGTGGTTCAGTGAATAGGCATGGGGGTCCTAAGGAAGACGTCAAGGCTGTCTTCAGGAGTAGGTTGGGAGGAACAGTCTTCTTGTGTGTTTGTCCACTTATCTACTGGTTCGGGTTTTACTTGTTCTTCTGTTAATTCTTGTTTTACTTTATGAAAGGGAGTATGTTTCTTTTTTCTAAAGATTGAATGACTGAATAAAATGATAGAATGAAATCCTTCTCTATATTTTTCCCCATGCTATTATTTGCATCGTACTCCAGTATAGAGAAGTAAATTAAGGTAGATGAATAGATAGGCCGATTGCCAGATTGAATGAACTGAAGAATGCTATGTTATTTTTTTAATTCTGCTGTTTCATTTCCAAGGAAAGATGCAGGAAGATAAAGATACAGTATTTTGTAATAGATGTATATCGTTCATCTAATTCTTATCAATAGAAGAAAACATACTCTATTTCGTTACAGATCTATAGTTTTCCATTTCAATTCCATCATTTCAGATAGTAACAGAATGTATTGCCATAGTATTGATTCTATGCTTTCGAGTATTTATGTTACATGAGAATATAGCAGTTGCAATAATTATTTCCACGCACAGAATTATTATAAGTGAATATGTATTATTTCTTCACTAACTATTACATTGGATTTCATCATTAAAATGCAATTACCTTCACAATGTTATCAATAAACCCTTTGATCACAAACCCTAGAATATAAACGTCCTTTTAGTACACAGTTCATAACACTTCATAAAAACATTCATGGTAACAATAGACATTTATTGCTGAAGTTACAGTAGCTTGATATCTAAACCCAAGACAACATTTCAACTATCTTTTATTCATGTCAAAAAAAAAAACTACTTGTGAGATATTATTTATCGCTTAGCCGAAAGCACGATTTTGTATCAATGTCTAATTTCAACTCACAACCCTAGCATTGAAACTTACACAGTTTTGAAACATTCACACATACGAGTTAAGGCCTATTTTTTTTCATGGTTCAAATTTCTCTGCAAAAGTAAGGTTGCAAGGGAAAACTCCATGTAGGGTTTCATTTATTTAAACAAGATAGAAACCGGAGGCATTAACCATTTCGAAAGACATATAGCCAAACCAAATCTCATTTCATCACAAATCCAAAACTTTTGTTATCTAAAAACTGTATTTTTAAACAAGCCTTTGACTTACAGAAAAAGGAGCCCTTCCTTTGCTTCTATATTTTGGTTATTAGCATAACTGAGGAATGCATTCTAGTGTTTTTCTGTGGTTGTTTCTCCCAGCCCATTAAACCTAGGTAAATATTTTTGATAATCACCTGCTGGAAGGGCATTTAAAGGCTGTGGAAGCACTAAAGGAGCATACCTAGCAGCTATCATTCTATCCATCATATCCAATTGCTGACCTGCCATTTTTGAAGTAGACTGACTGGTTGAGGACAAAGGTTTATTGATTTTAACTGAACGGAGCTGAATGGAAGGAATATTAGCTTTAGAGTGTAATAAGGGAAATAATTCAGTTTTGATCTTTTTAGGAGATAATGGTCTAGTAAAAACCTGAATTTCTACTTCTTCTAGCCTTGGTTTAGAATACAGAAATGAAGACAAAGACTGTGGTTGACCAAGAGAAAGTAAAGATGGGGAAGATTGGGATCTTGGAAAAGAATTATTATGTAACTCTTGTTTAGATTTCTTCAAAATCTTTTATGGATCTGACACCCCTGGGTGTAAAGGTGAAGTAGGCTTCCCTGTAGTCCCAGACTTTCTGGAAGCCACTGTGAAACAATATTTTGGTGAAACTGTAGTCCAAAATAGAAACATCTAGTCCTGTTCACCTCAAAACAAAAACAATAAAAATATCCCAGGGAAGATGAAACTTCACTTCCATCTCCGGCAACGGCGCCAAAGATGTTTGTGCTAGAAATTGATCCTAGACTACGAAGGAGCAAGCTAACACAATGTCAACAATACAAGCATGAAATATGGTTTTTTTTTGTAGTTTGTTGGTTTGAAGGTTTCAATTTGAAGAAAATAAAAGGAAATCAAACTAAAACAACTTACTAAATCATGTAATTCATTGAAGAACTAAGATCATAAATTTAAACAAAGTAAATATAAACCATCACATTCATAACCATACAAATAGGTTTTTATCTACAACACATAAGCATTCACCAGATTAAAACATTAAAACAGAAAATGAAATCATATGTTGAATGATCAAACTGATCAGAAACAAAAATTCAATCAAAAAAGATAAAATGGATTATAACACATATATATATTAATCTCAGTCTTCAGGACTTACATAATAGTCTTGCAAGCTTCAATATCATCATTGTATATAGCTTCTTGAAACCAAAAAATCGAACCCTCATACATCCTCCTTTAATCCTTCTATCCATTTACAAAAAGAGTAGTTTGTAACTACTTTTAGGTTTTAGTCTTAAAAATCAGTTGCATAAAATAGTTAGGATAACTTCGAGTCTTTAACTAAGTCTTTAACTAAAAACTTAACTATTAACCATTACATATTTGATAGAAAATGAGAATGCAATAAAATAAAGCAGGCACTAAGTAGCCTTTCTGGTAGCCTCTACTAACATAGCAATTCCTTCCAGTGCATGCCTCCTTTTGTTATGTTGAGGCTGCTCAGCTTCCAAATATTTGATTTTGTCTGACAGAAAGTTGTTCTTCTAATTCAAACTCTGCACCTCCCTGGTTAAGTCATCGGCTTGATCCTCTGCTTCTTTTTTCCTCTTCAGAGCTTTTCTGGCAACACCAATCAATTCTTGATAACGACCATTAACTTCTCCTAAGTCCTCCCTTAAACGCTTATTAGTCTGTGTAAGCCTGTCATTTGACTCATTAAGGAATAATATTTATGCTTGATGTTGTTCCTGAACCTTTATAAGACTTTCAACCTCTGAGCATATGTTTACCTCTCTTGGCAAAGTAGGGTCTTTAGATGTAAAAGGTGGAATATCTAGTTTTCTGAAGATTAAATCTTCTTCATATTTATCTTTTGTATTCTCTCTACAATTGCAAACCCATCTTGTCCCATCTTGAGAATGATTTGTTCCTCTTCGAATTCATTTACTTCTACATATGCTTCTTCTATCATTTTACAATCCTGTTGTAAGCTCATCTGGTTCTGTTGAGAATTTGACTCATCTTTCTCTTCTTCATCTTCATCACTTGAAGAAATTTGTATTACAGTTATCTCTTCTGTCTTCTGATTATAACTTGAAGATTTTTCCACATTATTTCTCATAGTTGATCTTGTTCTGAACTTCCAATTTGATTCTCTTAACTGCATGAGGAGGTTTGCATCTACTTCTAAATCCATAACCTGCAAACTTTCATTCTTTGTGTCTTCTGCAGAAGTCTGTTAAACTAGGTTCTCAACTATACTATGTTTTGGTGTGATTGGACTTTGAACTTGTTCAACAGTAAGACTAATTGTCTTTTCTATTCCTTGAACTTCTTGACAATGTTCTTGTTTTTCTTTGACTACATTAACCTGTTCCTCCTTTTCGGGACTTTTAGATTTTTCCTATAATAGAGGCTTTTCAGAAATTTATTTTATCAGAACTCCCTTCTTATCCTTTTTACCTTTCTTTTTAGACCTATTCTTATTTGCACACTCATCCTGTTCAGCCACAAATCCAGACCAGAATATAAAATGTTCCCAGGTTTTCTTTTCCTTCTGTAATACTGTTTGAATGATCAACTTTATAACTCCATGATGAAATATGGATCGCCTTGTATGCTCAGGATGCGCTTTCACCTTATTTGACATTTTTTGGATGCTCGTGTACAAGAAGTAGGGCAAATTTATTTTACAGTGCAATTTAAGATGCATAAAAAACCTAACATGGTATTTTAAAACCATTAAGAACCCTCCCCCACATGTAATGTAAGATTGTATAATGATGAGCACCTCCCTCCATTCTGGTTGAAAATTTTTCATATGAACTCCATTTCTCCAATTGAGGGTTTCATTACCTGGTAGCAAGAAAGGATTTTGGTCAAACTTGAAAGGAACTTTTTTGAACCACAATTCCCCGTCCATGGCGATGCCAGTAGCTTTAGAAACTAAGGCTTCCGTGAGTTGAAATATTAAGGTTTTGAACTTAAGAACATCATCAGTCAGATTCTTTACAAAGTAAATTGAAACCTCTTCATTAAACCCAGTTACTTTCTCGAAGAAATTGAACCATCCAGTTGTTTTAAACAAGTCCGCACATTTCGGAAATTGCGCAACCCACTTCGTATCCATCGGTTCTACCCTGTTAATTTTGCCACTTCTTCCCATCTTACAAGTGCAAGTTTTTTAATTAAGCTTCTGAGAAAAGTAGAGATGAAAAATGTTCAAAGATGTGAAACTAACCAGGTTCAGCTACAATTGTCTTCAGCTTTGCATTTCATGATCCCCAAATTTGACTCGTGGCACATCAAACCTTGATTTCTTACAATGATGAAACGTAATAGAGATTATAACTATTATCATTCTTCAACATCTCTTTTAGCATCTTAATTCATCATAACTCAGCATCGCAAGTCATCATAACTCATAACGAGTCACCATTCAACATAAATAACCACGATCTTCATCATATCGGATTCTTGTAGTGCATTAGGGGTATATTTTGAACTTTGTGCTGCAAGAATCTTTTCACATAGCCAATTTAACAAATACACTTTGGATGAAGGTTATATCTTGGTTAGAAGCTTTATAATAAGGCTAAAATAGATATAATTGAGGAATTTGAGATAAATAACATGTTTCATAAGCCATTTAAATGTTTTTGAACTAAAGAAATTAAAAGCAATCAGAAATAAATAAAAATTAAAAACAAAATAATCAAAATCATAAATAAATAAAAGGAAAATGAAGTTCAAACAATCGTAAAAGAAATAAATAAAAATGAAAACAATTTCAGCCTTAACATCTGGCTCTTGCTGCGGGATGAAGACCTCCTTGTGAGGTTTCAAGAACTTGTAGACCAGTTCCTTTCTGCCACCTGAAACTGTTGCTTTATTCTGCAAACTTCCATTGGGTATGGAGTCTTATTTCACACCGATATGTACAATGAGTGTGACATTATTTACCTTCAAGAACTATAAACATGTTTTAGGAAACATCCATTAAATGGGGTAGAAAATTCCTCACCTTCCAAAGTTTGTAGCATGAAAGTGTTATTTTCGAAAATCTTTGAAATCATGAAGGGAACTAACCAAAGATTGTCAAAATTACCATGCCGACCCTTCTGGTCTCTCCTCGCATCCCGTCTTAGCACCATATCACCAAGAGAAAAAGTATTTTCTTTTACCTTTTCATCAAACCCTACTTTAATCTTTCTTCTGTATGCATCATATCTTTCTACTATAGCCTCACGTTCTTGCTACAATTCAATCAATGAGAAAATTCTTCTTTGAAGATCATTAGGTTCTTCCTGACTATCTTGGAAAAACTTCATTACTGGAATTCCTAACTGAATAGGAAAAATTGCATCAGTACCATACACCAATTGGAAAGGGGATAGACCTATTGCTTTCTTAGTGGTTATTCTATCTTCTCACAATGCATACTTAAGCATTGAATCCCATGACCTCTTATTTTGATTTAACAACTTTCTAATACTCTGAATAATGTTTTTGTTTGAGGACTCTGCTAATCCATTACTTTGAGGGTAATAGGGTGTGGAATGCCTCAAGTCAATCCCATTATGCTCACAAAAAGTTACCATGGATTTTGACTTGAAAGCTGGTGCATTATCAGTTAACAACCTCTGTGGACAACCAAATCTACTCAAGATATTTTTCTTTATATAATTCGTGATAAATTCTTCAGTTGCTTTACGAGTTCAAATTGCCTCCACCCATTTAGTGAAAAAATCAGTAGCTGTAAGTATCCACCTGTGATGTCCACTAGATGCAGGATTTATCTCTCGTATAAAATCTAATCCCCATTGTTGAAAAGGGGCATCCACTGCAATAGGATTTAATGGCAAAGAAATGAGCTTCTACCTCCCAGCAAACTTTTGACATTGGACACATGCTCGTACCTGTTGATACACATCTGGAAATAAAGAGGGCCAGTAATACCTAGACCTAAGAATTTTGTATGCAGTAGACTTCCAATATTTGTGACCCCCACAAGCACCCTCATGCATTTTTGAAATAACCTCTTTCACTTGTGATTTTTCTAAACATCTGGGTAAAATTCCACCTGGATGCTTCCAGAACAACTATTGATTTACCAAGCAATATTCTGTTCCTTTAACTTCAATGATATGGATGCCATCTTATCAAAATGATCTGGACATTTCAAATGCAATAAAAAATAAACAATATCAACATACCATTCTGATTCTGCATATTTATCTGTAATCTACTCTTCATTTTCCTTCATCTGCAATTCTTCCTAAGTTGGCTTATTTGCCACCAAATGGATATCCAAAGCCTCACAATTTGAATCAGCTAACAGTTTTGTTGAAATATTGTAACTTCCAAGAATATTATAGTTGTATTTTATTATTCTGGAGATGTTCCATTCCTCCGAGGAGACCCTATTGTATATTCGGAGATGTTTTATTCCTCCGTGGAGAATGTGGTAACTTGGGTTATTAGACTTCCCTAGTGGGGGTCAGCCCTATATGAGTCATGTGAGTTAAAGGGTTATTATACCACCCTAGTGGGGTCGGCCCTATCACATTATTTTAAGTGGTTAAGTTGAGGCCGACCTAGTTAGTGTAAAATTCAAGTCGGAGTTGTGTATAAATAGAGGAGGTTTGTTCCTCATTTAACACACATTACACTCACTTGTGATTGGCACATAGGTGAGGGAGAGATCTGATATGGAGGAGAAGGAGCTCATGTATAGGGTTTACATATTTTTATTTGTTGGTCATCTATATTGAGGAAGCTTTGCTGGGTTTTCTACCCCATTAGGGTTTCCCAGGATAAATCTGTGTCTCTTGTGTTTATGCTGTGCTTGTTGTTCTTTCAATGATCCTGTATATGCTATTGTTGTGAAATGGAATGTAATGCTAATATTTTCTATCTTAGCATATTGAAACTTAACATGGTATCAGAGCTAACCTGAAGGAAGGCAATGTATGGCACTTACGACAATTCGAAGGTTAGGGTTTTATATAGCAAAAACCAGTCATTGTGGAACGTTCACTATAAATCCATTTTGGAGAAGGTTTAGGATCTGAAACCTTTACAGGTCGTAGATAACATCCCATTGTACCTTGTTTCCAAAGGAAATCTTCTAATTCTTTGTACTTTGTGATTTATGTTTAGTACAAGTTAAGCTTTCTGCCTCTTCTAGATCTCAGTCATAAACATGTGACCTAGGAAAAAAGGTCACAACTTGGGATAGGAAGCTCCAAATAAAATTTTGTAAAAGGTGACAGGTATATCATGGACTGTAGTTTCTCAGCTTAGGTTTTTTGAGGCTGAAGTTGAACCAGTGACACATGGCACGTCGTACAAGTTCGCTCTCCTATTTTATCCCATTAACAGGTCACGTTGTGACACTTGGCATAAATCTCTCTCAGAGAATCAAACTGAGGTCAGACCTGTGGGGTTGGAAAGATGACAAGTCAAGATACCACAGGACAAATGTTCAGACTCTGTGGATTCATAATTTTAGAGATGCACCAGAAATAATTAGGTGCATATTTTTGGCAAAATAGAATTGGATTCTGAGCACCTTCATTCTTGGCTTATCACTGCTGTGGGAATTTAGGGCTTCAAAGAAAGTTGAAATTTTTGGAATCGGAGTCCATGGATGAATTCTCCTCAGAAAAATCAAAATTTAGAGACCAAGATCAAGATTTTTGGTTGGTCAGAAGGCTGGGATTGATCAAAACCTAGTTCAAGATTTTGATCGGAAATGTGGAAAATTAGGGCTTCTGCAAAAGTTGGAATTTTTTAAGTCTGTGACCACGGCTGGAAGCTCCTCAGAAAATCAAATTTTAGAGCTTTGGATCAAACCTTTTGATTGGGTAGAAGGGTGGGCTTTATCAAACCCTAGTTTGGGGTCCTGTTTAGTGAATCCAGAAGTTTCAAAGGTAATTTTTGTTAGGATATTTAGACACTTAGGAGTTAGTTAAGATCAACTTGTGTAATATATCTGTTAGGGATAGTGTGTTTCTTTAGTATGCATTAGTATGCATTTGTAAATACTTAATCCGACGGTCACAATATGTTCCCGACATAGAGTGATCCGACGGCTCAACTTCTCTTAGATCAAACCTAACCTTGATCTGTGGCTTAACACCCGATTGGTCCATGATCTCTATTTAAAGAGCATGGAGGGTCATTGTTTAGTTGATCGATTATGGGAAGCTCATTTGTAACTTTCTTTCTTTGCATAATAAATTGTCCCGTAGAAGCTATTTGGCCGGGGCCGTAGAGTGTTTCCCTCAAGAGGGTTTAAACCACGTCAAAACATCGGTGTGTTGATCTGTGATCTATTTGTGTGAAGTGGTTGCTCTTGGTGTTCGATCCTTTGGTAGTACCCTGTGTACCCAAACATGGTATCAGAGCTTTTATGAAGTGTCGCTTCCGGTTATGATCTAGATCTTGAATTCTTGTTGCCAAAACTCGAAAGGGTTTCTATTTCTTGTATTTCTGTGCATTTCTAGGCTATGGGAGGTGTTCCATTGCATCCGGAGCATCGTTTCCATTGAGAAATAGTTTTTGTTTGATCGAAAACGGTTCCCGGTTGCTCCAGAAACGCGTATTTCATCAGATCTGAAGGTATAATGTTACAGTGACGCATTTTTTATTTATTTATTTTTTTTTAAAAGGAAAAAATCTCATATTTCATCATTTTTTACTGTTAGATTTTTTTTTTGGTTCGGATTTTTTCTTTCCCGTCTGCGTATGCTCTTTGCCGTGCACCTTGAGCGATCTCGGCAAATTTGAAACAGAAAGGGAAAGGGTTTTTCTCGGCTGCGTATGCTCTTTGCCGTGCACCTTGCGCGATCTCGGCAAATCAGAAACAGAGAGAAAACATAGACTTTCCAGGCAAGCTAACAAGATCTAAATCCACAAGTGTGGAAATATTTTTTTTGTTTCGATTTTTGGTGTGTTTTGCAGGAAAAAGGGAAAGCACGCAAATCGAGCAAGAAGAGTAAAAAAAAAAAAAAAAAAGCCCCTTTCGTCATTCCCATATTTTACATACCTTTTAATCTAGCTCACTTGGTTCAAAGTTGCTTTATTCCTTAATAGGTTTGAGTTCAAGTCTTAGGAAGTTACTTTTAAAAGAAAAAGTGCATTCAATTTTTATTTTCAAGTTATTTTATTGTAAAAGTGCATCTCACTTAAATAATAAAAAATAAAAATACAAGTGAGTCACTTAAGTTTTTTTATTGTTGTACTATTTAAAAGTAATATCATTGTAAAAGTGAAATCACTTATTTTACAAAAGTGGTTGATTTAAAACAACTTTCTTGTAAAGTGATTGTCAAAAGCTTCATCTTGTGAAGATGGTGGTCCTTTTTTTTGCTGGACATTCTCTAGCTGTCACATCACTATTGGGGACATCTTCAACAGTTTCTTTGTTCAAGCATAACTTCATCATACAGAGTCAGCTTTCAGTACCGTTTTTTTTTAAACCGCCTATTTTTTCGATCTCTTCACATCCAGACTATTGGTTTCTACTTTTACAGCCATTAATTTATAAATATGACCGCCTGTTGACACCAGGTCTAAGGAAAATTGAAATTTTTGATAAAAACTCCTAAGAGAAAGAATCATCTCTAAAAGGGTTGAAATAAAGGTTTTATATAAAAAAAAAAAATACATTGTAAAAACCCATGTTTATAAAGTCCGCCAACAAATTTATGGAAAGATTAAGCCCCGGTCAGGTTTCGTCGGCGGAGATAGCATAGATCCAAATCAACGGTCCATATTAACCCCGCGTCGCCAAAGTGATCGTCAACAAACGGAGGAGAGTGGTAGCGGACATAATACCACCAAGGCACGTGTCCCACATTCATTCATCCGCGCTTGGAGAAAGTGGTATCGGAAACCACCATAACACCGCGCGGAACCACCCATTACAGAAAGGCAGAAAGATCTCTTACGTGGCAAGGTGGGACCTAACAGGTGGCGAACTAGGAATGAATTGATAAGACCGTAGCACGTGGCACTATACTTTGCATGGATCGGAAGGCCAATACATGTTTCAATCAAATCAACGGCCAGCATTTCATCCGCGGCCAGGAACATGCGCACGGAATATAAAGGAAAGTGGTCGCGGAGAATAAACCGCCTCGACAGGTGTCAGCAGATGGTGCATCCGCGCGGGTAGCAAACCGAAAAAGGAAACCACCTTTTCGATCGCGGATACCGCCGGTGCAATAAAGATGGACAAGATCTGACGGTTCAAAATGATGGTTCAAAGATCAATGGTTGAAAATGACCCACGTTCGTAAAGGTGCAAGGAGGTTAGTCTAAAAAGGCTTATATAAAAAGAAAGGGCTCCACATAACGGCATTTTGTATGTGTCGTTATCCTGGAGAGATCCGAAGACTGGTGGAAGCCGGCGATTGCGACAGAAGGCGAAAAGCAAGCACTTACAGGTAGGGTCTGGTGACCTGTCACTCTCTTTAAACGGAAATTTGTTTAAAAGAAGCATTTAGATGGAGACTGTACAAGATATAGACGTTTTTAGGTCGAAAGATGCCCTAGAAGACAGAGATGAAGACGTTTTCGATACCCTTATTAGGTTCCCAGTTTCCGATATAAAAGTGAAGTTATCTGAGCTGTTAAAAGAGGGTATAGACCCGCATAGAGTTCACCAGTCATCTTTAATAGCTTTTTGCCCTGATCAATTTCCTGTTTTCCCAGAATTCGTCTCCTGGTGTGCTGAAAACTATTCACGGGAAGGAAAAGTTGTTTTAAACAGTCAGAAAACTAGAGCCATCTGCAAAATTGAGCCAGCCGAAGTGATTAGAGCCCTAGAAATAGATTTGCCCCAAACCCTCGACCCTGAAGTTTTTTCTGAGGTATCAATTATTGAAAATTTTCACCATGTCTCTCAGAGTGATAGGGAAGTGTTTCTGTCGACGTGTCTCAGACCAGAAACTAGCCTTTCTGAACTCCCTTACCCTTTAGATATCAACCTTTTTAATGAAAATACCCAGTTGGTCTTGACACTGTTGGCCGTAGTTTTAGGGTTAGATTCGGATTTGTATATAACTGAGTTCCAATTAAGTTTATTGTACAGAATAAGTATAGTCCAGTCGGGAATTGACGAAAGTCAAATTCCCCGACTAAATTTTGAAGCTTTCATAGCCGAAAGGATGCATGACCAGATGGTCGAATTTTCCACACACAGACATTTCAGGTTTCAAGCATTTTTAATGAAAATGATTATGGTATCCAGCCAGGAAGAATTACACTTCCCAGAGATTGTTTTTGCAACTCCACTGGAAAACAATATTTTCAATTTCATCAATTACATGCTCTCGACGATCTTTAAGATGATTTTCGGAAAAAGTCTGCCTAGGGTATTGCCAGAAATGCAGGTATCAATGCAACTGAATACAGAGTATGCTACAGGAGACTGGTTTTTATCAAAAGATAGTACAGTGGTCAGATTGTATGGGTTCAAGCATAAACCCTATGTGCTACCAGCATTCCTCACCTTGAGGATTTTTGCCTTGGAGTTTTTAAGACAAAAATTGATTGTAGAAGATAACAATTTTTTAGTCCACAGACAAGCAACGGACATTAAGTACCCTTTCACACTAGGTCCGTTTACAATAAAGAATAAGAACGCTGCTGTATATATAGAGAAATTGTTAAAAGATATGAATTTCGAGACAGATGCAGCATTGGAATATGACCCATTAAATATCATATCCAAAAGAAGAATTGAACATCGTATTAGGCCTCTGAATCATCAAACTGTTGAAGGGATGGCAGACAGAGCCAACTGGCTCGAATACAAAGAAGAAATTATCCCAGACAAGTCCGACATAGAAAGGTCATTGGAAGAAGCAATGGCAGAAACAGAAAGCGAAATCAATACTGCATTAGTAGGGTCCAAAAGACCTATACAGGACGTTATGATTATTGATGATGAAGAGACAGAAAAAGGAAAACGATTGAAAACTGATGAGTCACAGGAATTGGCAACCATTTCAGAAGAAGCAAAAGCTACAGAAAATGAAATACCCGAGGTTACAGTGAGGGAATACAATATTGAAGAGACCTCTGTAGGGGATGATGTAAATAGACCTAAAAATTTCATGGATGTATTTAATGAACATAGTAAAAACAAACAGGAATCTGCGAAACAAACAAGTCTATTGTTTCCAAAGGTCAGAAATATATCAAACAATGAAGTGAGCTTATTCACCAGCAGGAACATCAAAGAAAATTCTTTAAAATTTTCAGTTGTGACCAAAGACAAGATCTCAGAGATGAGTGTAGATTTGTCGAAGATAAATGCCCCTGATAAAATTTTGTTACATAGACAGGCTGGAGAGGTTATATACTCAGACTATTTGGGGGCCACATTGAGAGCAAACAAACTAAAGAATTCAGTAGAAAAATTAAATAATCAGTTGAGGCAAGAAAAGGCAGAGAATAAGTCTCGACAACATCAAATTAAGAAGCTGCAAATGGACTTAACTAATAAAGATGGAGCAGCAGCTACCAAATTGCTCCAGGAGAAGGAAGAAATGATTTTAACATTGAGACGAAAGTTAAAAATCCCAGATGCTGTACTCATTCAAGGTGCAAAATTGACTATATTAGAAAAAGAGAAAGAAGAGTTATCTAACGAAGTCAATGATGTCACAGCTAAATTGTTAAAGCTGTCTGACGAAAAGGACTATTGGGAAAAAGAAAGGTTCATTTTGGAAGAACAGTTGGCAACAGTGAGAAAACAACTAGCAGAGAACAGTCAGCAGCAAGTACAGGCAGGCCCAGAAGAAGATAAGAATGGTGTAGATGGGATTTTACAAGCAATGTCACAAATAAGTTTAAAGGATAATGAAATCAAATTATTGAAGGCAGAAATACAGAAATTAAAAGAAGAAAATGAAGCAAAAGAAAAAGAAATAAAAACCTTGCAGGCAAATAATCAGGAATTGAGCAGTAATAATAAAGGATTGGCTGCTCATGCAACAGGACAAGCTGCTATGAAAGGATGTAAACATATGGTGTGGGACCAGATCATTAAAGAAGTTGAAAAACTTAGGCCGTATCTGGATTATATAAGAGTTAAGGAAAAAGTAGCCAAAGATGCCTTCAACAGTTGCCAGGCAGTCAGGGAAAGCTTAAACAGAAAGCCGAAAGAAATAGCCCAGAGAGCAATTACATTTTTAAACAGTTTATCCGAGGCAGACCTTACGGCCATGAGTATAACAAACAGAATTTCTGTCATCACTTGGGCCAGAAGGATCTTGGGCAAATACTCCCATATCGAAAACATCGAGACCAAAGCAGGAGAAATAAGGAAAGAAGTAATCCAGTTCAAAAAGCAATTTGACAAGTTAGTGAACAAGGGATTCCCATCTTTCTGGAACGAAGATAATGAATTAATTCCTCAGAATGATTATAAAATATTATTGTTTGATATCAGGATGGATCACCGAAAATTCCAGCAGATAGATCACATGCTCACAGGAAAAATCCTAATGGAGAAAATGTCAGGGGAATTTGAAATTTTAAATATGCTGATTTCAACTTGCGCAAACCTTCTTCCTATTTCTTATGCAGGTCATATCGAGATGCGAGTCTTGGTGAAAGAAATGACCAGTTATGACCTACCCACGGCTGACCAGTGGAATTATGTAGAGAAGTACGGAAAGACCAGATATTCTGTTCATACTTAAATGCATTTGAAATTCTTGCCATGTGGCAAAATGATGATATCCAAAAATCTTGCCAAGTGGCAAAAAGACTTTTTATTTTAAAATTGTAATATTATTTGAAAGACAGTTATGGGTTACTCGAAGACAGTTATCTTTAGTTAAATATTTTTAATTATTAGTTAGAAGAAGCAGTTATGTGGAACTTCTTCTAAAAATTTTGTATAAAAGACAATAGAGGTCATTGTTGAAGGGGTTGGAAATTTTTTGAGAAACAAGTATGTTTTGAAGTTTATTTTTGAAATAAAGGCAGTACAGTGATGATACCTATCCTTTGATACAGAGATTCATGAGTTAATCAGTCTTGCAGTCTGTTATTTTCCTTATCCTTATATGTGCATGTTATCTTCTTCGTTATATCTCCCATGGTGTTTTTCTTCTATATTTAAATGAGCATTTGAAATAACTTGAGATTCATACTGGTTATGCCTCATTTTATCTGCATTTAAATATCCATTTTATTCTCCAAAGTTGACAATAGATTTATCCTGGATAGATACCTGTTGTTGATGGAATGTCTTTACTTCTTTCTATGTCGCCTGAAAAATCAAATTGACTGTAACATGATTACTATCTTGCCTCTGTGAAAATCTATATGGTGAAAATCTCTTGCTGGTTTACTATATATTCTGAAAACTTTGACTCCATGCCCAATGTTTCTTGTTTACCTTTTCGACCAGAAAATATCCTTTGAGAAGTTTTAAGGAAACCTTTATATATTTTAGCCTTCATATATATATCCTGAGAGAGCCCTCTCTGGTAGAGAAAATGGCTAGTTCTTCTACCTAAAGCTTGGTTTGAAATAGGTTACCTTAGGTCTTATTTTCTTACAACCGGAATAAAATCTAAGTGCTAACATTTTGGCGCCGTTGCCGGGGAACGAAAGTGAAATTTTCCCTGGGAGAAACGACAAAGAAAGCTCAAATTTCTTGGGCAAGGAAGTTTGAAACAAGTTGGTTGTAGATATTGCCCTGGTGACTTCACTTGTGACAGTTTTTAGAAGTTTTGAGATTAAGTTGAGTAAGACATTGTGGCTACAAGAAGGAATCCCGGTTCGCAGTTCTTTTCGGGCGTAGATAATCCAGAAAAACTCCTCAAGACGGAGAAAATCAAAGGCAAGACGAAAGAAGGTATTTCCCAGTTTTCAAATATATTTCCTTCTTTGCAAGAACATTTGTTTGAGGAAGAAAATATTGGTTCTAGTGAAAAAATTTTGTTTAGAACTAAGTCAGATTCTGATTTGAGAGAAACAAAAGTTGATCCACAAAGTTTGTGGGACTATTCTTTAAAATCTGTTTGGGAAAATTTACAAAGATCTGAGAGGAAAGCACCTGAAATATCCAAAGCCCAAAGAATACCTGTACCGGGTAATAGACAACAGGTGACTGTAGTTGCACCTTATAACCCACCACCCATGGCTGCCAGATTTGCTCCTTTGGTTTTGCCAGCAGTTTTACATGATTTGCCTCAAAATTATGCACAGAGGATCTTTACTTTTGATAATGAGGGAAATTATACAGCACAGCAACATGTTGATAATTTCAGCGATTTTATTGATTTAGAAGAAGTAGATTTTGATGATGCTAAAATGAGGTTGTTTGCTCAAAGTTTGAGAGGTGAAGTGAAAAAATGGTTTAGAGCTTTGGCAGCTGGATCTATTGCAAATTATGATGCCTTTACAACCCTTTTTATTGAAAGATGGGAAGATCAGAAGAATCCTTCACAGGTATTGACCCAATACAACAATTTGAAAAAGGGAGGGTTTGAGTCAGTTCAGGAGTTTTCTGCCAGATTTATGAAAGTCTACAATTCAATCCCTACAGATATAAAACCTCCAGTAGGAGCAGCCAAGTTACATTATGCTGATGCTTTTGAAGGTGATTTTTCATGCACATTAAGAGAAAGAAGATCTACTACTTTGGCAATAATGATGAAAGATGCAGTAGAAGTTGAGGCTAATATGATGGCTTCTGGAAAAATGAGACATAGAGATATGGATAGAAAGAAAATTAGAGAAGATAATCAAAATGTGGCTTCTTCTTCTGCCTCTTCTTCCTCTACTGATATAAAGTTTGAAGCGATGATGAAAACTATGGAAAAATTGCTAGAAAGATTAGTAGTGGACAATAAAACTCCAAATAAAGAACCAGCAGAACCTCAAATCAGAAACCCTAACTTCAGGAGACCTTTTGTTCCAGTTGTAAGACCGAGAGGACAGCCAAACCCAAGGAATGCAGAAGACGATCAGATCCGACCTCCTTTTCCTGAAAATTATATTGCTGGAGAAGCTGAAGCCGAAATGCCTGAAGGGGATATTCATCATTGTGGTAGTTCTGATCCAGAAGTATATTTGACTAAACAGGAGCATGATATGTTCATGGCAGAAGGAGAATGTTGTAGTTTGGAGATAGGAAGTGATCAATACCAGATTGGTTATCAAAACGCCATAAATGATCTTCAAAGAAAGATGAATCTGAGGAACCGAGATGTTGTAATTGACAAAGGGAAAGAACCAATAGGTAAGTCAAAAAGAAATGCTGATAAAGCTTCTACAAGTCAGTCTGAACCACAAACTAAAAGAAAAGAAAATGAAGATGTACCCAAGGTAATTCCAGACATCAAGAAAGATTCAATGAAAGAAAGTGATAAAAATTTGGTTCCTTTCAACATACAGAATGAAATGTCAAAAGTCAAGATTTCAGTACCCTTTAATGAAATACTGAAGAACAAGGAATACAAGGAACAAATTTTCAAGATGATGCAGGTAGAAAATCGGGTGGAAGTAGACACTTTGGAGTTAGATGATGATAATCCTAATATCTGTTTAGGATCAAGAATGGAAGACAATAGTTTGGAAGAAGTTTCTCCTTTCTATGTGAATTTGGATATTCATGATAAAGTGGTACATAACTGTATGTTGGATTCCGGAGCTTCTCATAATTTGATGCCTAAACTTGTAGTAGATTCTTTGGGATTGGAAATCACAAGACCATATGATGACTTATTTTCTTTTGATTCAAGGAAGGTTAAATGTTTAGGGTTGATTAAAGATTTGACAGTCAATCTCAGTAAAATACCAGCCAAAGGTATTCTCATGGATGTGGTGGTTGCTGATATCCCTGCAAAGTTTGGTATGTTATTGTCTAGGTCGTGGGCTTCAAAGTTAAAGGGAACTCTACAAATGGATATGTCTTTCGCTACTATTCCAGTGTTGGGGGTACACAGAAGATTGTATACTGAAAAGAGAGCTTCTTATTTGGTAAGTGATCTAAAAGAACCTGAGAAACATGCCATTTATGCTTTAGACACCGATTTGGGGTCTTGCATTTTGTACAATGATGTTGAATCTAAAGAAAAGATTGATTTAATTGAACCTAAAGAAAATAAGGAGGAAAAATTGTTAAGAGAAAAAATCAGAAAAGAAGGTACTTGGACCATGCACTTTGATGGAGCTAGAAGCAGGGAAGGAGCTGGAGCAGGAGTATGGATAGTTACTCCTGACAGAGATTTTCTAATGTTTTCTTACCAATTGAATTTTGAGTGTACCAACAATGTTGCAGAGTATGAGGCCTTAATTCTGGGATTGAATGTGTTGAAGGATTTGAAAGCAAAAAAGATTGAAGTATTCGGAGATTCTGAATTGGTTATAAATCAAGTAAAAGCTATTTATCAGACCAAACACCCTAAAATGAGGTCCTATAGAAATGAAGTGTGGGATTTACTGGAAAACTTCTTTGATGAACACGATGTTATCTCAATTCCCCGAGTTAGCAACACTGTAGCAGATTCTTTAGCCACTGCAGGAGCTGCATTCAAAACTCCCGTCTTTTCTAAAAAGGAATATAATATCGAAGTCATACATAGACCATCTATTCCAGACAATGTCAAGCATTGGCAGGTCTTTGAAGATGACCAACAGATCAAACGCTTTTTGGAAATGACAGATGAGTTCCACTACAGATCTATTGACGCAGAAGGTGATGAGATGGGTCCAGACGAAGTGGATTCTCCGGAGGAAGCCGAAAAATTCAAACAGAGGATCGGAGGTAAGGATATTATTCAACTGAAGAATAATGTTATCCCTAGAGGTTTAATTCCTTTAGAAAAGTTATTTGATAAAAATGATGTGGTAAAGAATCCAAAGATTGAACCAAAGCCTGAAGATGTGAAGGATTATAATCTGGGTTCTGAAAAAGATCCCAAATTAGTAAAACTTTCAAAGAAGTTACCAAGAAAAGAAGAAGATAAAAGTGTGGAAGTAATGAAAAGGTTTTCAGATGTTTTTGCTTGGAGCTACGAGGATTTAAAGGAATATGATACTTCTGTTATATAGCATACAATTCCAATTAAACCAGGTGAAAAGCCTTTTAAGCAAAAATTGAGAAGAATAAATCCCAAGCTACTGCCAGTGATAGAAAAAGAAGTGAGGAAGTTGTTTGATGCTAAGATAATTGTGTCTCTGAGGTTTTCCAAGTGGTTAGCAAATTTAGTACCTGTAAGGAAAAAGAATGGAGAAATAAGGCTGTGTGTGGATTTTAGAAACTTGAACAGAGCTTCGTTGAAAGATAATTATCCACTCCCTAAAATGGACCAGGTTTTACAACAAGTTGTGGGAGCCGAAAGAATTTCCATGCTAGATGGTTTCTCAGGTTATAATCAAATCAAAGTTCATCCAGAGGATCAAGAAAAAACGGCTTTTACTACACCTTGGGGAACGTTTATGTACGCCAAAATGCCATTTGGTCTAATGAATGCAGGAGCAACATTTCAGAGAGCTATGGATATTGCATTTGCAGATGAACGAGACAAAATTGTGGTGGTATACATGGATGATATCACTGTTTATTCAAAGAACGCTGCTGATCACTGGAAACATTTGGAAAGAGTCTTCATAAAATGTAGAAGGTTTGGAATTTCATTAAATCCAAAGAAATCGCATTTCTGCATGGAAGAAGGAAGGTTATTGGGACACATCATATCCAAAAAAGGAATTAAGATTGATCCAGAGAGAGTATCTGCAATACAAAAGGTGGGAATTCCTAGAAGTAAGAAAGAGATTCAATCATTCATAGGAAGGGTAAATTGGTTGAGGAGGTTCATTCCTAGTTTTGCTGAAATTTTAAGAAATATAACTGAAATGTTGAGAAAAGATAGAGAAATTAAATGGAATGAAGAAGCAAGAAAATCCTTTGACAACATCAAGAAAGCATTGACCGAAGCACCGGTATTAATTAGTCCAGATTATACAAGGGATTTCATTATGTTCACATATGCATCGGAACACACAGTGGCTGGAGTATTGTTGCAGAAAAATCAAGAAGGTATAGAACAGCCTATTGCATTTTTTAGTAAAATTCTGAGAGATGCAGAATTAAAATACAACATCATGGAAAAACAAGCTTATGCTTTGGTGAAAGCATTGAAAGATTTCAGAATATATATTTTGCATTCTCATACAATAGCGCATGTTCCATCATCAGCAGTGAAAGATATTCTTACACAACCAGACCCTGAAGGAAAAAGAGCAAAATGGATAGCAGTACTGCTAGAATATGACCTGGACATTAAACCCACCAAATTAATAAAAGGTCAAGGTCTAGCTAAGATGATGACAGAAACAAATTTGGATTCCCTCAGTATAAATTTTATGGCTGAAACCTCCTCCGAGGATGTTCCAAAGTCACCAATAATTGAAGATTTTTCTTTATCTCCCTGGTACTCAGATATTGTATATGTCTTACAGAATCTCCAAGCACCTGCAGACATGGAAAAAACAAGGGCCAGGTCAGTAAAACTGAAAGCTGCAAAGTTTTGCATATTAGATGGAAATTTGTTTTGGAAAGATCCAGGAGGAATATTGTTAAATTGTCTTTTAGAGAATGAGGCACAGCATATTATGGTGGAATTTCATAAGGGTTTGTGTGGAGGACATCATTCATGGAAGGCTACAGTGAAAAAAATTCTTAGAGCTGGTTTTTACTGGCCTAGCATGTATTCCGATGTGTATAAAGAAATAACAAAATGTCATGAATGTCAAATTTTCGATGGAAAAAGAGAATTATTACCATTTCCACTGAAACCCATTTCAGTTGAAGCACCGTTCCAACAGTGGGGGTTAGATTTTATTGGTGAAATTAACCCGAATTCTTCAGGACAACACAAGTGGATTTTGACTGCTACTGATTATTTCACAAAATGGATTGAGGCCATACCAACCAGAAATGCTACAGAGACGGTGATTATGAACTTTTTGGAAGAAAATATTTTGTCCAGGTTTGGTTGCCCTAAAAGGATAGTGACAGATAATGCCCCAACATTCAAGTCAAAAAAGATGATAAATTTCTGTCATAAATATCATATACATCTGAATCATTCAACAGCTTATTATCCACAAGGAAATGGATTAGCCGAATCTTCAAATAAAAGTTTGGTGAGAATCATAAAGAAGTTGTTAGAGGATAATAAGAGGGCTTGGCACACCAAACTGAAATATGCTCTATGGGCAGACAGAATCAGTACAAAAAGAGCAATTGGTACTTCTCCTTTTCAGTTGGTATATGGTACAGAAGTAGTTTTTCCTGTCTCTTTAGGATTGCCAGTCATGAAACTGTTACAAGAAGTTGATGAAGAACCAAATCATATGCAAAGAAGAATAAATCAAATGATAGAATTGCATGAAGTCAGAGAAAAAAGCATATAACAAGACCCAAATACATCAAGAAAAAATGAAAAAGACTTTTGACAGAAAAGTTAAGGAAAGAGATTTTCAAATAAATGATTTGGTTTTGAAATGGGATTCCAGGAAAGAAGAACACCATGGAAAGTTTGAACATTTATGGAAAGGTCCATATATTATTGCAGGATGCCAAGGAGAAAATGCTTTTATCTTAAAAAATTGCAATGGAGAATTTTATCCTGGGGGGCCAGTAAATGGGAGGCACCTCAAACATTATTTGTCCTAACAGATGGAAGTGAAAGAAAGTTCTTGTACAGTGTAAATATCTCAAAAAAAAAAATAAAAATAAAAATATATATATATATATATATATATATATATATATATATATATTTTTAAAATTTGAATTTGGCCCAATGGATCAGGCACTTGGTCTACGGTGTTCTTTGCTACCTCGCAGGGAGGATAGCATCCCCAGTTGGAGCCAGTTGTTGACACCAGGTCTAAGGAAAATTGAAATTTTTGATAAAAAATCCTAAGAGAAAGAATCATCTCTAAAAGGGTTGAAATAAAGGTTTTATATAAAAAAAAAAAATACATTGTAAAAACCCATGTTTATAAAGTCCGCCAACAAATTTATGGAAAGATTAAGCCCCGGTCAGGTTTCGTCGGCGGAGATAGCATAGATCCAAATCAACGGTCCATATTAACCCCGTGTCGCCAAAGTGATCGTCAACAAACGGAGGAGAGTGGTAGCGGACATAATACCACCAAGGCACGTGTCCCACATTCATTCATCCGCGCTTGGAGAAAGTGGTGTCGGAAACCACCATAACACCGCGCGGAACCACCCATTACAGAAAGGCGGAAAGATCTCTTACGTGGCAAGGTGGGACCTAACAGGTGGCGAACTAGGAATGAATTGATAAGACCGTAGCACGTGGCACTATACTTTGCATGGATCGGAAGGCCAATACATGTTTCAATCAAATCAACGGCCAGCATTTCATCCGCGGCCAGGAACATGCGCACGGAATATAAAGGAAAGCGGTCGCGGAGAATAAACCGCCTCGACAGGTGTCAGCAGATGGTGCATCCGCGCGGGTAGCAAACCGGAAAAGGAAACCACCTTTTCGATTGCGGATACCGCCGGTGCAATAAAGATGGACAAGATCTGACGGTTCAAAATGATGGTTCAAAGATCAATGGTTGAAAATGACCCACGTTCGTAAAGGTGCAAGGAGGTTAGTCTAAAAAGGCTTATATAAAAAGAAAGGGCTCCACATAACGGCATTTTGTATGTGTCGTTATCCTGGAGAGCTCCGAAGACTGGTGGAAGCCGGCGATTGCGACAGAAGGCGAAAAGCAAGCACTTACAGGTAGGGTCTGGTGACCTGTCACTCTCTTTAAACGGAAATTTGTTTAAAAGAAGCATTTAGATGGAGACTGTACAAGATATAGACGTTTTTAGGTCGAAAGATGCCCTAGAAGACAGAGATGAAGACGTTTTCGATACCCTTATTAGGTTCCCAGTTTTCGATATAAAAGTGAAGTTATCTGAGCTGTTAAAAGAGGGTATAGACCCGCATAGAGTTCACCAGTCATCTTTAATAGCTTTTTGCCCTGATCAATTTCCTGTTTTCCCAGAATTCGTCTCCTGGTGTGCTGAAAACTATTCACGGGAAGGAAAAGTTGTTTTAAACAGTCAAAAAACTAGAGCCATCTGCAAAATTGAGCCAGCCGAAGTGATTAGAGCCCTAGAAATAGATTTGCCCCAAACCCTCGACCCTGAAGTTTTTTCTGAGGTATCAATTATTGAAAATTTTCACCATGCCTCTCAGAGTGATAGGGAAGTGTTTCTGTCGACGTGTCTCAGACCAGAAACTAGCCTTTCTGAACTCCCTTACCCTTTAGATATCAACCTTTTTAATGAAAATACCCAGTTGGTCTTGATACTGTTGGCCGTAGTTTTAGGGTTAGATTCGGATTTGTATATAACTGAGTTCCAATTAAGTTTATTGTACAGAATAAGTATAGTCCAGTCGGGAATTGACGAAAGTCAAATTCCCCGACTAAATTTTGAAGCTTTCATAGCCGAAAGGATGCATGACCAGATGGTCGAATTTTCCACACACAGACATTTCAGGTTTCAAGCATTTTTAATGAAAATGATTATGGTATCCAGCCAGGAAGAATTACACTTCCCAGAGATTGTTTTTGCAACTCCACTGGAAAACAATATTTTCAATTTCATCAATTACATGCTCTCGACGATCTTTAAGATGATTTTCGGAAAAAGTCTGCCTAGGGTATTGCCAGAAATGCAGGTATCAATGCAACTGAATACAGAGTATGCTACAGGAGACTGGTTTTTATCAGAAGATAGTACAGTGGTCAGATTGTATGGGTTCAAGCATAAACCCTATGTGCTACCAGCATTCCTCACCTTGAGGATTTTTGCCTTGGAGTTTTTAAGACAGAAATTGATTGTAGAAGATAACAATTTTTTAGTCCACAGACAAGCAACGGACATTAAGTACCCTTTCACACTAGGTCCGTTTACAATAAAGAATAAGAACGCTGCTGTATATATAGAGAAATTGTTAAAAGATATGAATTTCGAGACAGATGCAGCATTGGAATATGACCCATTAAATATCATATCCAAAAGAAGAATTGAACATCGTATTAGGCCTCTGAATCATCAAACTGTTGAAGGGATGGCAGACAGAGCCAACTGGCTCGAATACAAAGAAGAAATTATCCCAGACAAGTCCGACATAGAAAGGTCATTGGAAGAAGCAATGGCAGAAACAGAAAGCGAAATCAATACTGCATTAGTAGGGTCCAAAAGACCTATACAGGACGTTATGATTATTGATGATGAAGAGACAGAAAAAGGAAAACGATTGAAAACTGATGAGTCACAGGAATTGGAAACCATTTCAGAAGAAGCAAAAGCTACAGAAAATGAAATACCCGAGGTTACAGTGAGGGAATACAATATTGAAGAGACCTCTGTAGGGGATGATGTAAATAGACCTAAAAATTTCATGGATGTATTTAATGAACATAGTAAAAACAAACAGGAATCTGCGAAACAAACAAGTCTATTGTTTCCAAAGGTCAGAAATATATCAAACAATGAAGTGAGCTTATTCACCAGCAGGAACATCAAAGAAAATTCTTTAAAATTTTCAGTTGTGACCAAAGACAAGATCTCAGAGATGAGTGTAGATTTGTCGAAGATAAATGCCCCTGATAAAATTTTGTTACATAGACAGGCTGGAGAGGTTATATATTCAGACTATTTGGGGGCCACATTGAGAGCAAACAAACTAAAGAATTCAGTAGAAAAATTAAATAATCAGTTGAGGCAAGAAAAGGCAGAGAATAAGTCTCGACAACATCAAATTAAGAAGCTGCAAATGGACTTAACTAATAAAGATGGAGCAGCAGCTACCAAATTGCTCCAGGAGAAGGAAGAAATGATTTTAACATTGAGACGAAAGTTAAAAATCCCAGATGCTGTACTCATTCAAGGTGCAGAATTGACTATATTAGAAAAAGAGAAAGAAGAGTTATCTAACGAAGTCAATGATGTCACAGCTAAATTGTTAAAGCTGTCTGATGAAAAGGACTATTGGGAAAAAGAAAGGTTCATTTTGGAAGAACAGTTGGCAACAGTGAGAAAACAACTAGCAGAGAACAGTCAGCAGCAAGTATAGGCAGGCCCAGAAGAAGATAAGAATGGTGTAGATGGGATTTTACAAGCAATGTCACAAATAAGTTTAAAGGATAATGAAATCAAATTATTGAAGGCAGAAATACAGAAATTAAAAGAAGAAAATGAAGCAAAAGAAAAAGAAATAAAAACCTTGCAGGAAAATAATCAGGAATTGAGCAGTAATAATAAAGGATTGGCTGCTCATGCAACAGGACAAGCTGCTATGCAAGGATGTAAACATATGGTGTGGGACCAGATCATTAAAGAAGTTGAAAAACTTAGGCCGTATCTGGATTATATAAGAGTTAAGGAAAAAGTAGCCAAAGATGCCTTCAACAGTTGCCAGGCAGTCAGGGAAAGCTTAAACAGAAAGCCGAAAGAAATAGCCCAGAGAGCAATTACATTTTTAAACAGTTTATCCGAGGCAGACCTTACGGCCATGAGTATAACAAACAGAATTTCTGTCATCACTTGGGCCAGAAGGATCTTGGGCAAATACTCCCATATCGAAAACATCGAGACCAAAGCAGGAGAAATAAGGAAAGAAGTAATCCAGTTCAAAAAGCAATTTGACAAGTTAGTGAACAAGGGATTCCCATCTTTCTGGAACGAAGATAATGAATTAATTCCTCAGAATGATTATAAAAGATTATTGTTTGATATCAGGATGGATCACCGAAAATTCCAGCAGATAGATCACATGCTCACAGGAAAAATCCTAATGGAGAAAATGTCAGGGGAATTTGAAATTTTAAATATGCTGATTTCAACTTGCGCAAACCTTCTTCCTATTTCTTATGCAGGTCATATCGAGATGCGAGTCTTGGTGAAAGAAATGACCAGTTATGACCTACCCACGGCTGACCAGTGGAATTATGTAGAGAAGTACGGAAAGACCAGATATTCTGTTCATACTTAAATGCATTTGAAATTCTTGCCATGTGGCAAAATGATGATATCCAAAAATCTTGCCAAGTGGCAAAAAGACTTTTTATTTTAAAATTGTAATATTATTTGAAAGACAGTTATGGGTTACTCGAAGACAGTTATCTTTAGTTAAATATTTTTAATTATTAGTTAGAAGAAGCAGTTATGTGGAACTTCTTCTAAAAATTTTGTATAAAAGACAATAGAGGTCATTGTTGAAGGGGTTGGAAATTTTTTGAGAAACAAGTATGTTTTGAAGTTTATTTTTGAAATAAAGGCAGTACAGTGATGATACCTATCCTTTGATACAGAGATTCATGAGTTAATCAGTCTTGCAGTCTGTTATTTTCCTTATCCTTATATGTGCATGTTATCTTCTTCGTTATATCTCCCATGGTGTTTTTCTTCTATATTTAAATGAGCATTTGAAATAACTTGAGATTCATACTGGTTATGCCTCATTTTATCTGCATTTAAATATCCATTTTATTCTCCAAAGTTGACAATAGATTTATCCTGGATAGATACCTGTTGTTGATGGAATGTCTTTACTTCTTTCTATGTCGCCTGAAAAATCAAATTGACTGTAACATGATTACTATCTTGCCTCTGTGAAAATCTATATGGTGAAAATCTCTTGCTGGTTTACTATATATTCTGAAAACTTTGACTCCATGCCCAATGTTTCTTGTTTACCTTTTCGACCAGAAAATATCCTTTGAGAAGTTTTAAGGAAACCTTTATATATTTTAGCCTTCATATATATATCCTGAGAGAGCCCTCTCTGGTAGAGAAAATGGCTAGTTCTTCTACCTAAAGCTTGGTTTGAAATAGGTTACCTTAGGTCTTATTTTCTTACAACCGGAATAAAATCTAAGTGCTAACATTTTGGCGCCGTTGCCGGGGAACGAAAGTGAAATTTTCCCTGGGAGAAACGACAAAGAAAGCTCAAATTTCTTGGGCAAGGAAGTTTGAAACAAGTTGGTTGTAGATATTTCCCTGGCGACTTCACTTGTGACAGTTTTTAGAAGTTTTGAGATTAAGTTGAGTAAGACATTGTGGCTACAAGAAGGAATCCCGGTTCGCAGTTCTTTTCGGGCGTAGATAATCCAGAAAAACTCCTCAAGACGGAGAAAATCAAAGGCAAGACGAAAGAAGGTATTTCCCAGTTTTCAAATATATTTCCTTCTTTGCAAGAACATTTGTTTGAGGAAGAAAATATTGGTTCTAGTGAAAAAATTTTGTTTAGAACTAAGTCAGATTCTGATTTGAGAGAAACAAAAGTTGATCCACAAAGTTTGTGGGACTATTCTTTAAAATCTGTTTGGGAAAATTTACAAAGATCTGAGAGGAAAGCACCTGAAATATCCAAAGCCCAAAGAATACCTGTACCGGGTAATAGACAACAGGTGACTGTAGTTTCACCTTATAACCCACCACCCATGGCTGCCAGATTTGCTCCTTTGGTTTTGCCAGCAGTTTTACATGATTTGCCTCAAAATTATGCACAGAGGATCTTTACTTTTGATAATGAGGGAAATTATACAGCACAGCAACATGTTGATAATTTCAGCGATTTTATTGATTTAGAAGAAGTAGATTTTGATGATGCTAAAATGAGGTTGTTTGCTCAAAGTTTGAGAGGTGAAGTGAAAAAATGGTTTAGAGCTTTGGCAGCTGGATCTATTGCAAATTATGATGCCTTTACAACCCTTTTTATTGAAAGATGGGAAGATCAGAAGAATCCTTCACAGGTATTGACCCAATACAACAATTTGAAAAAGGGAGGGTTTGAGTCAGTTCAGGAGTTTTCTGCCAGATTTATGAAAGTCTACAATTCAATCCCTACAGATATAAAACCTCCAGTAGGAGCAGCCAAGTTACATTATGCTGATGCTTTTGAAGGTGATTTTTCATGCACATTAAGAGAAAGAAGATCTACTACTTTGGCAATAATGATGAAAGATGCAGTAGAAGTTGAGGCTAATATGATGGCTTCTGGAAAAATGAGACATAGAGATATGGATAGAAAGAAAATTAGAGAAGATAATCAAAATGTGGCTTCTTCTTCTGCCTCTTCTTCCTCTACTGATATAAAGTTTGAAGCGATGATGAAAACTATGGAAACATTGCTAGAAAGATTAGTAGTGGACAATAAAACTCCAAATAAAGAACCAGCAGAACCTCAAATCAGAAACCCTAACTTCAGGAGACCTTTTGTTCCAGCTGTAAGACCGAGAGGACAGCCAAACCCAAGGAATGCAGAAGACGATCAGATCCGACCTCCTTTTCCTGAAAATTATATTGCTGGAGAAGCTGAAGCCGAAATGCCTGAAGGGGATATTCATCATTGTGGTAGTTCTGATCCAGAAGTATATTTGACTAAACAGGAGCATGATATGTTCATGGCAGAAGGAGAATGTTGTAGTTTGGAGATAGGAAGTGATCAATACCAGATTGGTTATCAAAACGCCATAAATGATCTTCAAAGAAAGATGAATCTGAGGAACCGAGATGTTGTAATTGACAAAGGGAAAGAACCAATAGGTAAGTCAAAAAGAAATGCTGATAAAGCTTCTACAAGTCAGTCTGAACCACAAACTAAAAGAAAAGAAAATGAAGATGTACCCAAGGTAATTCCAGACATCAAGAAAGATTCAATGAAAGAAAGTGATAAAAATTTGGTTCCTTTCAACATACAGAATGAAATGTCAAAAGTCAAGATTTCAGTACCCTTTAATGAAATACTGAAGAACAAGGAATACAAGGAACAAATTTTCAAGATGATGCAGGTAGAAAATCGGGTGGAAGTAGACACTTTGGAGTTAGATGATGATAATCCTAATATCTGTTTAGGATCAAGAATGGAAGACAATAGTTTGGAAGAAGTTTCTCCTTTCTATGTGAATTTGGATATTCATGATAAAGTGGTACATAACTGTATGTTGGATTCCGGAGCTTCTCATAATTTGATGCCTAAACTTGTAGTAGATTCTTTGGGATTGGAAATCACAAGACCATATGATGACTTATTTTCTTTTGATTCAAGGAAGGTTAAATGTTTAGGGTTGATTAAAGATTTGACAGTCAATCTCAGTAAAATACCAGCCAAAGGTATTCTCATGGATGTGGTGGTTGCTGATATCCCTGCAAAGTTTGGTATGTTATTGTCTAGGTCGTGGGCTTCAAAGTTAAAGGGAACTCTACAAATGGATATGTCTTTCGCTACTATTCCAGTGTTGGGGGTACACAGAAGATTGTATACTGAAAAGAGAGCTTCTTATTTGGTAAGTGATCTAAAAGAACCTGAGAAACATGCCATTTATGCTTTAGACACCGATTTGGGGTCTTGCATTTTGTACAATGATGTTGAATCTAAAGAAAAGATTGATTTAATTGAACCTAAAGAAAATAAGGAGGAAAAATTGTTAAGAGAAAAAATCAGAAAAGAAGGTACTTGGACCATGCACTTTGATGGAGCTAGAAGCAGGGAAGGAGCTGGAGCAGGAGTATGGATAGTTACTCCTGACAGAGATTTTCTAATGTTTTCTTACCAATTGAATTTTGAGTGTACCAACAATGTTGCAGAGTATGAGGCCTTAATTCTGGGATTGAATGTGTTGAAGGATTTGAAAGCAAAAAAGATTGAAGTATTCGGAGATTCTGAATTGGTTATAAATCAAGTAAAAGCTATTTATCAGACCAAACACCCTAAAATGAGGTCCTATAGAAATGAAGTGTGGGATTTACTGGAAAACTTCTTTGATGAACACGATGTTATCTCAATTCCCCGAGTTAGCAACACTGTAGCAGATTCTTTAGCCACTGCAGGAGCTGCATTCAAAACTCCCGTCTTTTCTAAAAAGGAATATAATATCGAAGTCATACATAGACCATCTATTCCAGACAATGTCAAGCATTGGCAGGTCTTTGAAGATGACCAACAGATCAAACGCTTTTTGGAAATGACAGATGAGTTCCACTACAGATCTATTGACGCAGAAGGTGATGAGATGGGTCCAGACGAAGTGGATTCTCCGGAGGAAGCCGAAAAATTCAAACAGAGGATCGGAGGTAAGGATATTATTCAACTGAAGAATAATGTTATCCCTAGAGGTTTAATTCCTTTAGAAAAGTTATTTGATAAAAATGATGTGGTAAAGAATCCAAAGATTGAACCAAAGCCTGAAGATGTGAAGGATTATAATCTGGGTTCTGAAAAAGATCCCAAATTAGTAAAACTTTCAAAGAAGTTACCAAGAAAAGAAGAAGATAAAAGTGTGGAAGTAATGAAATGGTTTTCAGATGTTTTTGCTTGGAGCTACGAGGATTTAAAGGAATATGATACTTCTGTTATACAGCATACAATTCCAATTAAACCAGGTGAAAAGCCTTTTAAGCAAAAATTGAGAAGAATAAATCCCAAGCTACTGCCAGTGATAGAAAAAGAAGTGAGGAAGTTGTTTGATGCTAAGATAATTGTGTCTCTGAGGTTTTCCAAGTGGTTAGCAAATTTAGTACCTGTAAGGAAAAAGAATGGAGAAATAAGGCTGTGTGTGGATTTTAGAAACTTGAACATAGCTTCGTTGAAAGATAATTATCCACTCCCTAAAATGGACCAGGTTTTACAACAAGTTGTGGGAGCCGAAAGAATTTCCATGCTAGATGGTTTCTCAGGTTATAATCAAATCAAAGTTCATCCAGAGGATCAAGAAAAAATGGCTTTTACTACACCTTGGGGAACGTTTATGTACGCCAAAATGCCATTTGGTCTAATGAATGCAGGAGCAACATTTCAGAGAGCTATGGATATTGCATTTGCAGATGAACGAGACAAAATTGTGGTGGTATACATGGATGATATCACTGTTTATTCAAAGAACGCTGCTGATCACTGGAAACATTTGGAAAGAGTCTTCATAAAATGTAGAAGGTTTGGAATTTCATTAAATCCAAAGAAATCGCATTTCTGCATGGAAGAAGGAAGGTTATTGGGACACATCATATCCAAAAAAGGAATTAAGATTGATCCAGAGAGAGTATCTGCAATACAAAAGGTGGGAATTCCTAGAAGTAAGAAAGAGATTCAATCATTCATAGGAAGGGTAAATTGGTTGAGGAGGTTCATTCCTAGTTTTGCTGAAATTTTAAGAAATATAACTGAAATGTTGAGAAAAGATAGAGAAATTAAATGGAATGAAGAAGCAAGAAAATCCTTTGACAACATCAAGAAAGCATTGACCGAAGCACCGGTATTAATTAGTCCAGATTATACAAGGGATTTCATTATGTTCACATATGCATCGGAACACACAGTGGCTGGAGTATTGTTGCAGAAAAATCAAGAAGGTATAGAACAGCCTATTGCATTTTTTAGTAAAATTCTGAGAGATGCAGAATTAAAATACAACATCATGGAAAAACAAGCTTATGCTTTGGTGAAAGCATTGAAAGATTTCAGAATATATATTTTGCATTCTCATACAATAGCGCATGTTCCATCATCAGCAGTGAAAGATATTCTTACACAACCAGACCCTGAAGGAAAAAGAGCAAAATGGATAGCAGTACTGCTAGAATATGACCTGGACATTAAACCCACCAAATTAATAAAAGGTCAAGGTCTAGCTAAGATGATGACAGAAACAAATTTGGATTCCCTCAGTATAAATTTTATGGCTGAAACCTCCTCCGAGGATGTTCCAAAGTCACCAATAATTGAAGATTTTTCTTTATCTCCCTGGTACTCAGATATTGTATATGTCTTACAGAATCTCCAAGCACCTGCAGACATGGAAAAAACAAGGGCCAGGTCAGTAAAACTGAAAGCTGCAAAGTTTTGCATATTAGATGGAAATTTGTTTTGGAAAGATCCAGGAGGAATATTGTTAAATTGTCTTTTAGAGAATGAGGCACAGCATATTATGGTGGAATTTCATAAGGGTTTGTGTGGAGGACATCATTCATGGAAGGCTACAGTGAACAAAATTCTTAGAGCTGGTTTTTACTGGCCTAGCATGTATTCCGATGTGTATAAAGAAATAACAAAATGTCATGAATGTCAAATTTTCGATGGAAAAAGAGAATTATTACCATTTCCACTGAAACCCATTTCAGTTGAAGCACCGTTCCAACAGTGGGGGTTAGATTTTATTGGTGAAATTAACCCGAATTCTTCAGGACAACACAAGTGGATTTTGACTGCTACTGATTATTTCACAAAATGGATTGAGGCCATACCAACCAGAAATGCTACAGAGACGGTGATTATGAACTTTTTGGAAGAAAATATTTTGTCCAGGTTTGGTTGCCCTAAAAGGATAGTGACAGATAATGCCCCAGCATTCAAGTCAAAAAAGATGATAAATTTCTGTCATAAATATCATATACATCTGAATCATTCAACAGCTTATTATCCACAAGGAAATGGATTAGCCGAATCTTCAAATAAAAGTTTGGTGAGAATCATAAAGAAGTTGTTAGAGGATAATAAGAGGGCTTGGCACACCAAACTGAAATATGCTCTATGGGCAGACAGAATCAGTACAAAAAGAGCAATTGGTACTTCTCCTTTTCAGTTGGTATATGGTACAGAAGTAGTTTTTCCTGTCTCTTTAGGATTGCCAGTCATGAAACTGTTACAAGAAGTTGATGAAGAACCAAATCATATGCAAAGAAGAATAAATCAAATGATAGAATTGCATGAAGTCAGAGAAAAAGCATATAACAAGACCCAAATACATCAAGAAAAAATGAAAAAGACTTTTGACAGAAAAGTTAAGGAAAGAGATTTTCAAATAAATGATTTGGTTTTGAAATGGGATTCCAGGAAAGAAGAACACCATGGAAAGTTTGAACATTTATGGAAAGGTCCATATATTATTGCAGGATGCCAAGGAGAAAATGCTTTTATCTTAAAAAATTGCAATGGAGAATTTTATCCTGGGGGGCCAGTAAATGGGAGGCACCTCAAACATTATTTGTCCTAACAGATGGAAGTGAAAGAAAGTTCTTGTACAGTGTAAATATCTCAAAAAAAAAAAAAAAAAAAAAAATATATATATATATATATATATATATATATATATATATATATATTTTTGAAATTTGAATTTGGCCCAATGGATCAGGCACTTGGTCTACGGTGTTCTTTGCTACCTCGCAGGGAGGATAGCATCCCCAGTTGGAGCCAGTTGTTGACATCAGGTCTAAGGAAAATTGAAATTTTTGATAAAAAATCCTAAGAGAAAGAATCATCTCTAAAAGGGTTGAAATAAAGGTTTTATATAAAAAAAAAAATACATTGTAAAAACCCATGTTTATAAAGTCCGCCAACAAATTTATGGAAAGATTAAGCCCCGGTCAGGTTTCGTCGGCGGAGATAGCATAGATCCAAATCAACGGTCCATATTAACCCCGCGTCGCCAAAGTGATCGTCAACAAACGGAGGAGAGTGGTAGCGGACATAATACCACCAAGGCACGTGTCCCACATTCATTCATCCGCGCTTGGAGAAAGTGGTATCGGAAACCACCATAACACCGCGCGGAACCACCCATTACAGAAAGGCGGAAAGATCTCTTACGTGGCAAGGTGGGACCTAACAGGTGGCGAACTAGGAATGAATTGATAAGACCGTAGCACGTGGCACTATACTTTGCATGGATCGGAAGGCCAATACATGTTTCAATCAAATCAACGGCCAGCATTTCATCCGCGGCCAGGAACATGCGCACGGAATATAAAGGAAAGCGGTCGCGGAGAATAAACCGCCTCGACAGGTGTCAGCAGATGGTGCATCCGCGCGGGTAGCAAACCGGAAAAGGAAACCACCTTTTCGATCGCGGATACCGCCGGTGCAATAAAGATGGACAAGATCTGACGGTTCAAAATGATGGTTCAAAGATCAATGGTTGAAAATGACCCACGTTCGTAAAGGTGCAAGGAGGTTAGTCTAAAAAGGCTTATATAAAAAGAAAGGGCTCCACATAACGGCATTTTGTATGTGTCGTTATCCTGGAGAGCTCCGAAGACTGGTGGAAGCCGGCGATTGCGACAGAAGGCGAAAAGCAAGCACTTACAGGTAGGGTCTGGTGACCTGTCACTCTCTTTAAACGGAAATTTGTTTAAAAGAAGCATTTAGATGGAGACTGTACAAGATATAGACGTTTTTAGGTCGAAAGATGCCCTAGAAGACAGAGATGAAGACGTTTTCGATACCCTTATTAGGTTCCCAGTTTCCGATATAAAAGTGAAGTTATCTGAGCTGTTAAAAGAGGGTATAGACCCGCATAGAGTTCACCAGTCATCTTTAATAGCTTTTTGCCCTGATCAATTTCCTGTTTTCCCAGAATTCGTCTCCTGGTGTGCTGAAAACTATTCACGGGAAGGAAAAGTTGATTTAAACAGTCAGAAAACTAGAGCCATCTGCAAAATTGAGCCAGCCGAAGTGATTAGAGCCCTAGAAATAGATTTGCCCCAAACCCTCGACCCTGAAGTTTTTTCTGAGGTATCAATTATTGAAAATTTTCACCATGCCTCTCAGAGTGATAGGGAAGTGTTTCTGTCGACGTGTCTCAGACCAGAAACTAGCCTTTCTGAACTCCCTTACCCTTTAGATATCAACCTTTTTAATGAAAATACCCAGTTGGTCTTGACACTGTTGGCCGTAGTTTTAGGGTTAGATTCGGATTTGTATATAACTGAGTTCCAATTAAGTTTATTGCACAGAATAAGTATAGTCCAGTCGGGAATTGACGAAAGTCAAATTCCCCGACTAAATTTTGAAGCTTTCATAGCCGAAAGGATGCATGACCAGATGGTCGAATTTTCCACACACAGACATTTCAGGTTTCAAGCATTTTTAATGAAAATGATTATGGTATCCAGCCAGGAAGAATTACACTTCCCAGAGATTGTTTTTGCAACTCCACTGGAAAACAATATTTTCAATTTCATCAATTACATGCTCTCGACGATCTTTAAGATGATTTTCGGAAAAAGTCTGCCTAGGGTATTGCCAGAAATGCAGGTATCAATGCAACTGAATACAGAGTATGCTACAGGAGACTGGTTTTTATCAAAAGATAGTACAGTGGTCAGATTGTATGGGTTCAAGCATAAACCCTATGTGCTACCAGCATTCCTCACCTTGAGGATTTTTGCCTTGGAGTTTTTAAGACAGAAATTGATTGTAGAAGATAACAATTTTTTAGTCCACAGACAAGCAACGGACATTAAGTACCCTTTCACACTAGGTCCGTTTACAATAAAGAATAAGAACGCTGCTGTATATATAGAGAAATTGTTAAAAGATATGAATTTCGAGATAGATGCAGCATTGGAATATGACCCATTAAATATCATATCCAAAAGAAGAATTGAACATCGTATTAGGCCTCTGAATCATCAAACTGTTGAAGGGATGGCAGACAGAGCCAACTGGCTCGAATACAAAGAAGAAATTATCCCAGACAAGTCCGACATAGAAAGGTCATTGGAAGAAGCAATGGCAGAAATAGAAAGCGAAATCAATACTGCATTAGTAGGGTCCAAAAGACCTATACAGGACGTTATGATTATTGATGATGAAGAGACAGAAAAAGGAAAACGATTGAAAACTGATGAGTCACAAGAATTGGCAACCATTTCAGAAGAAGCAAAAGCTACAGAAAATGAAATACCCGAGGTTACAGTGAGGGAATACAATATTGAAGAGACCTCTGTAGGGGATGATGTAAATAGACCTAAAAATTTCATGGATGTATTTAATGAACATAGTAAAAACAAACAGGAATCTGCGAAACAAACAAGTCTATTGTTTCCAAAGGTCAGAAATATATCAAACAATGAAGTGAGCTTATTCACCAGCAGGAACATCAAAGAAAATTCTTTAAAATTTTCAGTTGTGACCAAAGACAAGATCTCAGAGATGAGTGTAGATTTGTCGAAGATAAATGCCCCTGATAAAATTTTGTTACATAGACAGGCTGGAGAGGTTATATACTCAGACTATTTGGGGGCCACATTGAGAGCAAACAAACTAAAGAATTCAGTAGAAAAATTAAATAATCAGTTGAGGCAAGAAAAGGCAGAGAATAAGTCTCGACAACATCAAATTAAGAAGCTGCAAATGGACTTAACTAATAAAGATGGAGCTGCAGCTACCAAATTGCTCCAGGAGAAGGAAGAAATGATTTTAACATTGAGACGAAAGTTAAAAATCCCAGATGCTGTACTCATTCAAGGTGCAGAATTGACTATATTAGAAAAAGAGAAAGAAGAGTTATCTAACGAAGTCAATGATGTCACAGCTAAATTGTTAAAGCTGTCTGACGAAAAGGACTATTGGGAAAAAGAAAGGTTCATTTTGGAAGAACAGTTGGCAACAGTGAGAAAACAACTAGCAGAGAACAGTCAGCAGCAAGTACAGGCAGGCCCAGAAGAAGATAAGAATGGTGTAGATGGGATTTTACAAGCAATGTCACAAATAAGTTTAAAGGATAATGAAATCAAATTATTGAAGGCAGAAATACAGAAATTAAAAGAAGAAAATGAAGCAAAAGAAAAAGAAATAAAAACCTTGCAGGCAAATAATCAGGAATTGAGCAGTAATAATAAAGGATTGGCTGCTCATGCAACAGGACAAGCTGCTATGCAAGGATGTAAACATATGGTGTGGGACCAGATCATTAAAGAAGTTGAAAAACTTAGGCCGTATCTGGATTATATAAGAGTTAAGGAAAAAGTAGCCAAAGATGCCTTCAACAGTTGCCAGGCAGTCAGGGAAAGCTTAAACAGAAAGCCGAAAGAAATAGCCCAGAGAGAAATTACATTTTTAAACAGTTTATCCGAGGCAGACCTTACGGCCATGAGTATAACAAACAGAATTTCTGTCATCACTTGGGCCAGAAGGATCTTGGGCAAATACTCCCATATCGAAAACATCGAGACCAAAGCAGGAGAAATAAGGAAAGAAGTAATCCAGTTCAAAAAGCAATTTGACAAGTTAGTGAACAAGGGATTCCCATCTTTCTGGAACGAAGATAATGAATTAATTCCTCAGAATGATTATAAAGATTATTGTTTGATATCAGGATGGATCACCGAAAATTCCAGCAGATAGATCACATGCTCACAGGAAAAATCCTAATGGAGAAAATGTCAGGGGAATTTGAAATTTTAAATATGCTGATTTCAACTTGCGCAAACCTTCTTCCTATTTCTTATGCAGGTCATATCGAGATGCGAGTCTTGGTGAAAGAAATGACCAGTTATGACCTACCAACGGCTGACCAGTGGAATTATGTAGAGAAGTACGGAAAGACCAGATATTCTGTTCATACTTAAATGCATTTGAAATTCTTGCCATGTGGCAAAATGATGATATCCAAAAATCTTGCCAAGTGGCAAAAAGACTTTTTATTTTAAAATTGTAATATTATTTGAAAGACAGTTATGGGTTACTCGAAGACAGTTATCTTTAGTTAAATATTTTTAATTATTAGTTAGAAGAAGCAGTTATGTGGAACTTCTTCTAAAAATTTTGTATAAAAGACAATAGAGGTCATTGTTGAAGGGGTTGGAAATTTTTTGAGAAACAAGTATGTTTTGAAGTTTATTTTTGAAATAAAGGTAGTACAGTGATGATACCTATCCTTTGATATAGAGATTCATGAGTTAATCAGTCTTGCAGTCTGTTATTTTCCTTATCCTTATATGTGCATGTTATCTTCTTCGTTATATCTCCCATGGTGTTTTTCTTCTATATTTAAATGAGCATTTGAAATAACTTGAGATTCATACTGGTTATGCCTCATTTTATCTGCATTTAAATATCCATTTTATTCTCCAAAGTTGACAATAGATTTATCCTGTATAGATACCTGTTGTTGATGGAATGTCTTTACTTCTTTCTATGTCGCCTGAAAAATCAAATTGACTGTAACATGATTACTATCTTGCCTCTGTGAAAATCTATATGGTGAAAATCTCTTGCTGGTTTACTATATATTCTGAAAACTTTGACTCCATGCCCAATGTTTCTTGTTTACCTTTTCGACCAGAAAATATCCTTTGAGAAGTTTTAAGGAAACCTTTATATATTTTAGCCTTCATATATATATCCTGAGAGAGCCCTCTCTGGTAGAGAAAATGGCTAGTTCTTCTACCTAAAGCTTGGTTTGAAATAGGTTACCTTAGGTCTTATTTTCTTACAACCGGAATAAAATCTAAGTGCTAACACCGCCCCTTGTGATATTCTACTTAACAGTTCGAACTATTTCTCCTGGAAATATCGTATGGAGGATGTTCTATAAAGTAGGGGACTTTTCAAAATTACCTCAGGGAAAGAAAAAGAACCCACTGATGATGATAAGAAAATAAAATGGGCAAATAGATGTGATGAAGCTCGTGGATTGATTGGGATGTCAATCTCTACTGATTTGCGATTCCACATATCTGGAATTGATGAACCTAATGCTACTTGGGACAAGTTGGAATCTGTGTTTGGTAAACACAATGAAACTCGAGGTCACCAACTCGAAAATGAGTTGATTTCTTTAAATCGAAGTGACTTTTCATGCATTCAAGATTATTTATCTAAGTACAAAACTCTTAAACTCTTATGTGCAAAATGTAAGATTAAGAGGGAAAACAAACAATGCATTTATCATATTCTTTCCAAACTTGGACCTGCATATTCTATTTTTGTATCTACATTTTACTACATGAAAGCATCCTTGAATGTAGCTAGCTATCAAGAGCCTAGTCTTGAATCCTTTTGTGATTCCTTGATTAGGGAACAAGATAAACTCATTCATCTTGGAATAATCAACAATGCAGATACATCTGGGAAAGTCTTATTGTCCCAACAGAAAGAAAAGTCCAAGCCTCCCAAGAAACAAAATTTTTGCAATAATAAGTCAAACAAGGGTCCCAAACCCTCTCAGTCAGCTCCTTCTTTAAAAAATGACAAAGGATCCAAGCCAAAAGGAAAGAAGACTGAGCGTCATTGCAACTATTGCGGGAAAGATAATCATGATGAATCTAAGTGTTTCAAGAAGATGGCAGCCTTGGAAGTAGCAATGAAGAAGCACCACATCAACCTAGATTCATCTTCAGAATCTGCCTCTCATGGACATGCACTTTGTGCTTCTGGTTATTCTTATAATGCATCTTCTTCTTCTACTTCAAATGAATGGCTCATTGATTCTGGAGCATCTTATCATATGGCTAAGGATCAAGCCATCTTTTCTACTATGCATGAATGTAACACCAAACAAATATTTGTTGGTGATGATAGATCTCTAAGTGTTGTAGGAGCTGGAACAGTTCCAGTAGATAATGGTCATTTTAGTGATGTACTATGTGTTCCAAGAATTTCCTGCAATTTGTTATCAGTCTATCAGATCACTCATTCTGGTGAAGGTAAAACTGTGACCTTTACACCTCACCAAGTTGTAATCAAGTATTTTAAAGATCCTCAATAGATCCTAGCTACCGGAATTGTTGATGATATTAACAGGTTGTACAAGTTTAACAACTTTGGGTCATCACCTTTCCCTTCAGTTTTTGTTGCTCATAGTGATAACTTGAGCAAACTTTGGCATGAGCGATTTGGTCACTTAAATTATCGCTCATTGCAACAACTATGTAAAGAAAATATGGTGACAGGTCTTCCGATGGTATCTTGCAAGGATGGTGTTTTCTCTGATTTTGTACTTGGAAAACATCATCGGGACAGTTTTGACAAACATGCCTCTTGGCACGCCTCGGTTCCCTTGGAGCTTGTACATAGTGACTTGTGTGGTCCTCTTCCATCTGCTTCCTTTTCTAGTTTCAAATATTTCTTAACTTTCATTGATGATTACACCAGACGTACTTGGGTTTATTTCCTAAAAATTAAGAGCGAAGTATTTAACATGTTCTTGGCCTACAAGGCCCTTGTGGAAAAACAATCTGGTCATCAAATTATTAAGTTAAGATCTGACAATGGAGGAGAATATGTTAACAATAAGTTCACTACTTTCTGCACTAAACAAGGCATCCAACAACAGCACATTGTTCCATATACACCACAACAAAATGGTGTCACTGAGCGGAAGAACCGCACTTTAAAAGAAATGGCTAATTGTATGATCCAATCTAAGGGACTATGTCTTCAATTTTGGACTGAAGCCATTAATTGTGCAAATTACATAGTTAATCGCACCCCCACTAAAGCATAACAAGGTATAACACCAAAAGAAGCATGGATTAAAACTAAACCTGATGTAAGTCACTTCCGTGTGTTTGGTAGTGAAGCATGGGCTCACATTCCGGATGAACAACGGAAAGCATTGCAGCCTAAAAGTGAAAAGTGCATATTTGTTGGATATTCTGAAGATGTAAAAGGTTATAGAATTGTTCAACCACATTATTATGATATAACCATTAGAAGAGATGTTAAATTTGATGAAAATTTCTTGGCCTACGAGCCTAACTCGGTGATTGTGCCATCTTTGGCCTGCGAGCCTGATTCGGCGTTTGTGCCTTCTTCTTCTTCTTCCAACTTCCTTGACAAGTTTCGAACTCCAGTTTCTAATGATGACAGTGAGGATGAAAATCCACCTCTACCTGCTCATGTTCCTCCAGTTGCACCAGCACAAGTGATTCCTCGATGGGTCCATTCAACATGTAAAGCAGCTGGTGATCTTGTCGGTGATCCTAGAGATCAACGTTGAACACGTTCTCAGTTTCAGCGAGCCTCTTATCTTTTGGATAAAGTTTCTGAGAATCATGATCCAGAAACTTTTGCAGAAGCTTCAGGGAATCCAGATTGGGATGCAGCCATGGATGAAGAATATCGTTCCTTAATGGCGAACGATACTTGGGGTCTTGTACCTCTTCCAAAAGGAAGAAAACTTGTCAGATGTCAATGGGTCTACAGAACTAAGTATGCATCAGATGGAAGTGTTGAAAGACTTAAGGCAAGGTTAGTTGCCAAAGGTTTTTCCCAAGTTGAAGGGATTGACTACAATGAAAACTTTGCTCCCGTCGCAAAAATGAAGTCCATCCGCCTTGTTCTTTCTCTTGCAGCCTTACACAACTGGGAAGTCCATCAAATGGATGTCAAGTCTGCCTTCTTACATGGTGATTTACAGGAGGAAATTTACATGGAACAACGTCCTGGCTATGTTCAGAATAACGCTAGCCTTGTCTGCCGCCTTAAGAAATCCTTATATGGCCTTAAGCAAGCTCCTAGAGCTTGGTATTCCAAAATGGATAACTTTCTCCTTGACATTGGTTTTTCTAGATGCCATTCTGACCCCAATGTCTATACCAAGAAAGTAGGAAACCATCTCATCATACTTGTTCTATATGTTGATGACCTTATTCTTACTGGAAGTGACCCTAAGCTTATAACCCATGTGAAATCTAATCTTAAACAAACTTTTGAAATGTCAGACTTAGGACATTTGCATTATTTTCTTGGTCTCCAAGTCTTTCAAACCAAAGAAGGAATATTTCTTTCTTAGTCTAAGTATGCTTGTGACCTTCTTCATCGCTTTCACATGGAAGATTGTACACCAGCCCCTTCTCCCTTCCAGTCCGGAGTCAAAATTTCTGCCACTTGTACTTCACCTGAAGTTGATGCCACCTTGTATCGTCAGCTTATTGGTAGTCTCTTATACTTGACTCATTCCCGTCCTGACCTTTCCTTTGTCGTTGGTCGTCTTTCCCGTTATATGCAGACACCTCATGAAAGTCACTGGAAAGCAGCTAAAAGAATACTTCGATATATTCAAGGTACAGTTCAGTTTGAGATTCATTACAGTATAGGGGGGAAACCTCTGTTGGTTGGTTTCACTGATTCAAATTGGGCCGACGATCTTGATGATCAAAAGTCTACTGCAGGTTATGTTTTCAGTCTAGGATCTAGACCTATTACTTGGGCTTGTAAGAAACAACAAGCTCTTGCTATTTCTTCAGCAGAGGTAGAATATCGAGCAGCAATTAATGCCAGTCAGGAAGCTTTATGGATTCAACATATTTTTTCAAAGTTTGGATTCGAGCAACAACAGCCTACTCCACTTTGGTGCGACAATCAAAGTGCCATCAAGCTTGCTAAAGATCCAGTTCTACATCAACACAGCAAACACATTGAGATACATATGCACTTCATCAGAAATCTTGTTCATGATCGGGTTCTTGAAGTGCTCTTTTTCCCTACAGATGATCAAGTTGCAGACATCTTCACCAAGTATCTTACAGAAGCGAAGTTTTCTAAACTTCGATCTATGTTAGGAGTTCAAGAACTTGTCATTAAGTGGGGATAGGCTCTAATCCCTCCTTCCTTCTCCTAATAGTGTCACTTTTGTAAATCCTTCAATCCTATCCCAAGTTGTTCTTAAGGGGGGATGTTAGGATATTTAGACACTTAGGAGTTAGTTAAGATCAACTTGTGTAATATATCCGTTAGGGATAGTGTGTTTCTTTGGTATGCATTAGTATGCATTTGTAAATACTTAATCCGACGGTCACAATATGTTCCCGACATAGAGTGATCCGACGACTCAACTTCTCTTAGATCAAACCTAACCTTGATCCGTGGTTTAACACCCGATTGGTCCATGATCTCTATTTAAAGAGTATGGAGGGTCATTGTTTAGTTGATCGATTATGAGAAGCTCATTTGTAACTTTATTTCTTTGCATAATAAATTGTCCTGTAGAAGCTATTTGGCCGGGTGTTAACACCCAAAAAGTGCTCACTAGCTCATTCCCTTATTCACATGACCCATTTGTCCACTTTTCCACCATCTGAGCCTCTGAAACCAACAAAAGGTCACCAAAAGACCTTAGTACACCCATTTTTTTCCACTCAAAAAGATTATTTTTCCTGAAAAGCATAAAAAACCCTAAAAAAGGGTCCAAATTCCCAAAAATATTAAAAAGGGAATAAAAATATTAATTTTATTCAAAAAAGGAAAAAGGAGGGAAAAGTACCTAAACAATGTTGGTTAATACCATTTGGTTTCCACAAAACCACAAATGGTATTCCCCACCACCAAAACCTATAAAAAGTTGGTAGGGGCTCCTCATTTCAGATCCATCCATATTCCTATCCTCATGCTGCCAAAATCTCCCTTGAGTATTTGGCCATTGTAGCAAGCGTTGGAGAAAGGACCCATTGGAGATTGGAGCTGCTCACCATTGGAGCCATTCAACAAACCTTCATCACTTGGAGGTATTGTACTTGCAAGCATTTGCTTGCCCCATTGTCAATACAAAAAATTCTTTCATATTTTCTTGTTCTTGTTTTTAAAATATTTCCATTATTTGCTTATATCCTTGCATAGATCCATGTTTAGTTTAGTTTAGATTTAGTTTGTTGTTATTTGCTTTACATTGAAACTGCTGCTACTAGTTAGCAGGTGCCCATAGCACTAAGCCTGGTTGCAAAACCGGGCCAACAGTTTTTGGCGACTCCGCTGTTTTTTGAATCTTTAAATCTCTAGTTTTGCTTTCAATCTTAGTTTTTATTAGTTTTTAGCCTTTAGATCCATAGATCTGCCATCCTAGACAACAGATCCATTACTGCTCTAGGTTTTGGCCCCATCTATTGCCATTAACAGCCCGAAATTCTCAATTTTCGGGTTCATTTTTCGGCTTCCGTGCACGGCTTTCGCCTCGTGGTTTTTAACCTGACAGTCGCGCGGTCCATTGTGGCTTTTGGGATTTTTTCCGCGTGGTTCCCCGCGGCTTCGCGGCCTGTTTATGCGTTGCACATCGCGGCTTCGCAGTCATTTACCGCGCTGCACATCGCGACTATGCGGCCCTTTTCCGCGCGGTTCCCCGCGGCTTCGCGGCCTATTTGCGCGTTGCACATCGCAGCTTCGCGGACATTTTCCGCGCTGCACATCGCGACAGTGCGCCAAAATCCCGCGCGGTCCATCGCGACTGTGCGACAGAAACCCGCGTGGTCCATCGTGGCTTTTCTGTCAGAACCCGCGATGCTAATTTTTTCTTTCGGACGAATCGTTTAAAAAATTAATTTCTTACTGTACTTTCTGCCCACATAGCACATTTTCCAGTATTAGAAATCCTGCTTATTTTACAGCCATCGAAAAATTTTACTATTTAGAATGCACATGTGAAAGAAGTCTTTTTAAAAAATTTCATCAATTGAAAGAAAGATAAATTTTTGCATTTTATCTAGATTTACAATTTTTTCCTGTTTGCTTCTTTAAAAATTTTGCCCATAGCAATTATTGAAAACGAAATCCATTTATTTCGAAAAGAAGTTATATTATTTGCTTTCTTGTTTGAAAGATCCTTTGTTTTTCGAATAGTCCTTGAAAAGCAATTAATTTCCATTTATTGAAAAAGTCATGAAATTTGTTTTTGTTTTCAAAAGATCCTTTGTTTTTTGAATACTTAGCATTTACTTTTTTCAATTTTCAGTTTAAAATACCACGCGTGCACCCAATCAAACACTAATTTTAAATTGAGCCTTAAAACTTACCCTAATTTCAACCCACTTTTAACCCCACTTGGGGAACAATAAAAGAACTTTGTAGCTAGGTAGTATTGAGGGGATAGGTGTTCCAATAACACCCCTCAGTTATTACATCTGAGACATAGTTGTTGTCCTTTAGGGAGCTAAAACCTCTTAGTATTTATTGGTGCGGTCACAACCGGTTTGTGGGAAGGCCTCTCCCCTAGGAGGGTTGAAGTCGCGAGGATGGTTCCGGAAGCCTGAGTGGAATACCGAAATCCATTCAGTAACCGAAGGGCTACCATTCGCAGTTCTCGGGATATCCCTGTATTGGGATATTGCGATCAAGGACCAAACGGAAGATTTACCTTTTCTCGACGCGTCATGAACAGAGTATCCTAGTAGCCATTCTTTAGGATTGATTACCCGATGTCCCTCCCGGTAGGGGGATATCTAGCCGTGGACTCAACACTCAATATTGTCTGACTTGGATTTCATCACCTTGCAGAGAATATAGTTTGTTGATTCACAATACTTTTAGTTAGGTGTTTGCATGATTCAACCCACCTTTGGTCTAGTTACACCTATTTTTTCTAGAAGTTGTTTGCATGTTGGTACTCTGACCATTTCTTGCATCCCTCCACTTATTGTAGCACAGCTGCTAGAATAAGTGCCCTTTTTGAGGTTGATTTTTTGGCCTGAGAGCCTTCATTTTCACTCCCCTTCTTGCACCCTTGGTTGCATTAGGGTTTTGAGTTTTTTATACATTACCATTTTACACATACAGATTTTTTCACAAAAACTTATTTTGTCACCATTGAGAATTTTAGATGTTCTCATCGTCTACAGGGCGAACTCCCAGAGTTCAGTCTACTTGGCTCGCCACGTCACAGATGCCGAGCCTTATCCCTTGACTCGACACATCGTCGGTCAACTAGACAGTCATCTGATTCTGACACGCCTCACTTCACTTCTGATTCTGAGGCAGAATCCGAAAACCCCACTGAGTTTTTCCCAACCAACATTATGTCTGGAACATCATTTGATCCACTCTTTACCAGCACCATAGGCGAGACGTCTACAGACCCTTCTACTGCAGTGCCATCCATGGAAACACCTACCCCCTAGGTATGCCTAATATGGCGGACACTCCACATTTAGGAATGCCCAACACAGGGCCGCCTCCTGTTATAGGAATCCCCAACATAGGGCCACCACCTGTTATGGGTATGCCCAACATAGGGGTCACACCCCCTCTGATTCCCACAACCCAGATTCCAGGAATCGCCACTACTATTCCTAACCCAAGTGTAACCCATGTTGCGCTTGGAAATGCTGGCCCCTATCAGACCACACCTATTGGAGGACATATACCTTCGATACCTAGCATACCTCTAGGCGCTACTGGACCCCTACATCATACCACCATGACTAGGCATGTCCCAGTCCCAGTCACTACATCTGCTAGCTTACCGTATATGGCGAGTCTGAACTTGCCAGATTTAGCCAGGCTCACCAATGACCCTATCAGACACGATCCTGCGTGGCCTCACATGCCCACCAAACTCCCCTCCGACATCCCTAAGTTTGAGGGTAAGGCAGGTGAGGACCCCCAGAACCATATCATGTCCTTCCATCTATGGTGTTCCTCCAATTCCATAGTGGACGACTCTGTCCGCCTCCGTCTATTACAGCGCACCTTCACTGGATCTGCAGCCAAGTGGTATATCGAGCAGCCCCATGGGATGCATGCCACCTTTACCTCCCTTGCCTCGACCTTCCTGCAGTTCTTTCAGTTACCTGTTCGCTATGATGCGGGCATCGAGATTCTACTGTCTTGCAGACAGAACACGGCCACCCACATCACTGACCACATTCATGAGTGGCGTCGACGCCGAAGCCTCTGCAAAATCAAGTTAGACGACCGTATCTTCCAAGATTGGTTTCTAAAATCCCTTCTCCCTCTCATTGCGAAGGATGTGGCATCGGAAAGACCCCAGTCTGAAGAAGAGGCCATCCTCAAAGCCCAATAGTTTGATCTCATTTACGCCCAATCGAGTTATCTGTATACCATTATTCCAGATGCCCCTCGGGCTGAGTCATCCCAACATGATGCGCCGAGGGCATCCCATGCCGCTGATGGTATCATTGGTCGCATGGCCTCGCATCCCCAACCCTTTTCCATTGCACATCCTAGCCATGGTCTCGACCTTTCCCGGGCTACATCTCAGTCTGGAGCAACCAGTTCATATGCTCCCATGGCACATCACCACCATACCCATGGACCTTCATGTCCACCTCAATGTTTTGGTCATGCATCATCTGAATATGCCACCCCAGCTGCACCGCAACCAGTGTACTATCCACAGCAAGCTGTGGCAACTAACCCAACACCTCCAATAGCTCAGGGTTACCAACAAACCCAGCAGGTCACTGGACCACCTCTAGCCCCATAGGCTTATTATCCACCACAACCTGCTCCCGCACCTGCGGCGAACCAAAATCCTCCCACTGCTCAAGGGCAAGTGTACACACAGCACAACCAGCCCCAGAACCAAAACAACCAGCGCAACCAAGGTGCGCAACAGAACCGTGGTAGAGGTCGTAACCGTGGTAATAACCAACAACATCAGCAAGGTCCTCCACCTCCCAATCCTCCGCAGAATAACAATGCTGCTTCTCCCAACCGCAATCCGAATCGGAATCCTAAGCATCCTAGAAATAATAACCTCAGAACAAACCACCCTTGTTCTATCTGCGGGGTCTATGGTCATTACATGCATTCTTGCCCACATTTGGAGTGAGCTCGGTAACTCTGGACCGACGATGCCCATCGTCAAGGGCAAGCGGCTCCTCAGCCGCCACCCAACCCTCCACCACCTCAACATCAACCCTTGGTGCTGCAAAACCCCTTTCCAAACCAGGGTGTAGTGAACACTCAGCCGTTAGCCCCCCCTCAGGGCAACGTGCCACCATAGCAGATTACTTATGCAGCCCCTAATCAACCCATGTTTGATTCAGGAACTCACCATTTGTTGATGATGTCGACTGTCGATGCCAACCTCCAAACCCGTCGGAACCAATATGGCTCCACTTATTAAGCCCCTCCCGCCGACAAGAACACTAACGTTAATCCCACAGATCAAACGTTACATATACCTCCGGCTCCACTTGATGGCGCTTCCAAAGCACCTCGCTTCCCACTTCGTCGTATCAACAATAATCCCAATGCTCGGGCTGCGTCGAATTACAACATCGTAGACGACTTAGCCCAGTCTCCTGCAGCCATGTCTGCTTTAGAAGTTTTGAAAAACTGTCCTTCGCAGTGTAAAACTTTGCTCTCTGCCATTGGCGCCATTGACCCCAATGATTCACAGCTGATCACATTCGATTCAGACCAATCTGAACCGTGCCTGCCTTCCTCTTTAGCATTCCAAGTTTCCGTTTCTGTTCGGAATCTTGTCATCCATCGGTGCATTCTCGATGAAGGGGCCTCCACATGTGTCATGTCTACATTCGTTTGGAAGAAGTTGGGATCCCCCACTCTCCAGCAGTCCACCACTCCATTACAAGCCTACGACGGCCGTTCGGCTCAACCCCAAGGTCTTTTAGCCAATGTCCCTGTCCAGCTGGCGGGTAAAACCGTCCTCATTGACATTGAGGTCATCAATGCCCAACTAGACTATAACCTTTTACTTGGTCGCAACTACATGTATGCCATGCGGGCTGTTGCCTCATCCGTATTTCGCACCATGCAGTTCCCCCATGAGGGACGCGTGGTCAAGGTTGACCAGCTCACCTATTACGATCCCAAGGCCCCCGCCACACCTGAAAATGTTCTCCCCATGGTTGAACAACCTGTTTGTGGTGCAACTACCTCATTCATTTCCTCAGTAGGACCCAGACTTTACTCCGAGGCGTCGATGACCTCTACATTCCAGGCCATTCCACCACCGTCACAGAAGACCCAGGTCGCTAACCTCTGCACTCTTTCACAAACACCCTGTAATCAACCCTCCTTGTTACCCAAACCACCATTAGTCCCTAGTCACATTGGGGTTACACCCATCCACACAATCCCCTTTCTATTTCCTCCTTCGGGTGTAGTAAGCGCCCCAGTTATGGCTACCCTTAGTCTCCCCAAGTTAACATTGGGATTACCCGTGTGGTATATTACGCCACCCATTCCTCCGCCGACACCAAATGTCATCCTGCAACCGGTGCAACCAATTGTTACTTCTACCCAACCACCTCCCGGTATTAATACTCCTTCGTCATCGACGAATCCCCCTCCACTCATCAGGCCCACTGGGGGCAGAGGCCCACAACCATACACTGCGGTACCCCCACCCAAGGCAGTTAAACCTCCCCCCGTGTTTCGTGCTTCTCCCAAATGCTCGTTGTGTGATGAGTTAGGCCATCCAACTCATCAGTGTCCACAGTTACCTGCATTGCAGGAACACATGCAAATGATTAACGACGACCCCAACATCCCTGTTGTCAAACTCGATCCAAACCCCATGCCTCGTGATAAATCACTACGTACCAACCACCCATGTGCAATATGAGGTATTTACGGCCACTACTCCCATCACTGTCCTGACATCCCATATTACAGAGCAGCTCTCTATGAGATGAACAATTTGGACCTTGAGACGGCACCCCCTACTATCGAGGAGATCTACCCTCCTCCATCATCCTCATCCGGAGAGATTAACACCATCTACATGATCCCGTCGACTACCTCTACCTCATCACTTGATTTGACCACTAAAATCTCCCGCAATGATGAAGAATTTATCAAGACTCCTACTGCCCTTGATTATCCCGAGGAAGACATGCACCATCGTCCATACTTCCTCCTGGAAGAGACTTCATCCACCACCGCTTCCCAATCCGCGGTTGAGTCCAAAGATTTCCTTCCTACTAAAGTCGATTGGTTAATGGATTCCATGGCCAATATTTCTCCCATCATCCACATTGACATCTCTGACCCACTTGGTGCCCTTCATACCATTACATTAGGAGCCTCCCACAGTGAGCATGAGATCGGAGAATACCAACGACTGTTCCAAGAATTCACTGACGTCTTTAATTGGCCAGATACCGAAAAGCCGGGCCTTGAACCCGCCATTTATACGATCTCCACTGGATACCCTTCTATCCGGTCGGCCCTTTCCACTGATCCCTTTCACACCCATGTTCCACTCTGCTACGTCGGTTTCGCCGATGGTGCAAGCTGTTGGTCCCCCAATCTGGCCTCCGCAGCTTGGGTAATATATTCCCCTTCACATGAGTTGATCCACATCGACGGAATGTGTTTGGGTGCCACTACCAACAACCAAGCTGAATATGATGCCGTGACCGGTCTTTTGGCCACAGCTCTCCAAATGAGCATACGTCACCTTAACGTCTTCTTAGACTCACAACTCCTAGTTTCCCAACTCAACAATGATTACCAGGTACGCGATCCCTGTCTGTTCAGGAAATTTTTACGCACTAAACAAATGATTCGACAGTTTGAATCCATTTCATTCACACATGTCCCAAGAAACCTCAATAGTGTAGCAGACCACATGGCCAACAATGTACTTGAATGGCACACCAATCGCATCATACCATAAACAAATAATCCATCCACGTGCATAACATGTGCCTCCACGGGCATATACCAAAACAAAAGGTGTATCCACATGCATAACATGTGCCTCCACGGGCATATACAAAAAACCAAATGCGCATCCACGTGCATAACATGTGCCTCCACGGGCATACAGAAACTCAAAAATGCCTCCATGGGCAAACATAAAAGACAACAAGTGCATCCACGTGCATACACGACTATATACCAGCATCGAATATATACATATATATATATATCTCGTATAGTCAGAACATGTCATAGGTGCCCTCAGCACCCAATATACAAAAAATACATCAGCCGTACAAAAAGAGTTTCCCCATATGCTCATCAGCATTTGGGGGCAAATACATATCATCTAGTCCTGAGGGTCCCTGCGCTCCTCTGGTGCCTCCTCCGCTGGCCCCGCCGGATCATGGCGAGCCTGAACTCTCCGCTCTGCTGGCCCCGCTGGATCATCCCGTAGACGGATCCTCATCTCAGCCGGCGCTGCCGGGTCATCCCGAGCACCACCCCTGTGCTCTTCCACAAAAATCGTTGTCCTCAACAGGAGCGACCGCCACTCAGGCGGCGCACCGAATCAACCCTCCAAAATATCCCAATCTAGGTCTCTCCAACCATCCTCGGGGAGTCCAGCTAGGATCCTGTCGAAGGTCTGTCTGACACCCTCTATGGCGTCATCTCGAGGGAAAACCCCTCGCCCACGAGCCGCAAATCCTCCACCACGTGGAGGCTGGTACCGCTGCAACCACCATCGCCCGCCCCCGACGAGCCACGTAGTCGGCCGGTGGCACTGGACCAACATCTGCACAAAGCAAGTAAGCCATCATATACTATCCAACTATAATCATAGATGATAAATCAAACAACACGTGATATAGTATAAAATAGAACACAAAACATACCGTCTAAACTCCAGGCCTGTCCTGGGGCACGAGGCATCTCTGGGTCGCCTCGATAGTCCATACCGGCATAAGGGTAGTCCTCAATCAGCAGGGACATCTGCTCCCACAGCTCATAAAAATCCTCCGTAAAGAAATCGCGGACGCCACCGCCGCCACGAGGCATCATCTTCCCCCACCGCATCATGCGAGGCTCACTCACCAGACCAGCACGAATGGGTACCCACGGTCGTAAGTTCGGCAACCGCTCGAAGAAAAAACATCATAGAAAGGAGGCGTAAAGGAACTCTCCTCCCTCTCGACTGGCCTTGTCCAGATCTCTCCGGACACCAGCCAGAAACATATGCCCCCAGGCGTAATAAGTCCCCTAAAGAACAGAGTCCACCAACATCGTTTGTCCCCCAGACAAACGATGTGGCGCAGTAGCACCCAATATCCGTAGAACACATGCCCCAACAGCCCGCATATCCCACTCACGTAGGGATCGCAGACTAATAGAGCTGTTCTGCAAAACGGCATCACCAACACAGAAGGTATGTAACAAATCCTCCATATCTACACCCGGCGGGATCCTCGGCAAGAGATCGCCCACCTCCCCCAAACGAGGCAACCCGGTCAGAAAATAGAAATCCGTGAGGGTGATCTCTAACCTCTCACCCCCAATAATAAAAGCACCCTCCGCCGTCACCCACCAACTCACCAGCTTGTTCAGGAGCCGTCTCACTGAATGAATAGGCGGGATCTGAGCGAACTTCAAAAGTCCGCTCACAGCCAGAGTCTGTCGCACCCCCGGATCAGTCTGAATCCTCTCCATCAGATCATCATCGATCTCCCGCTCTCGCCATGAGGACAATGGTCTCCTCAACATCCTGCCAGAAACCAGAAGAAATTTTTAGCCCCAGCACAAAATTTTTTGAAAAAATCCCATCACGGCTTTTCCACCAAAAGCCGCGATGACCATCGCGGCCTCCATGCTAAAACCCGCGATGACCATCGCGGCCTCCATGCTAAAACCCGCGATGACCATCGCGGCCTCCATGCTAAAACCCGCGATGAACATCGCGGATATTGGCCAGACAGTCGCGATGAACATCACGACTATCTCCCATGAACTCGCGATGAACATCGCGGGTTCCAACCTCACAGTCACGATGAACATCGCGGCTGTCAGCCTGAAACCCGCGCGGTTCATCGCGGGGAACAGACCCAAAACCCACGATATTCCACGTTGGAGGGTCAACATGGAATTTCGCGGCCTTCGGGGGCCCACCGCCAAACAAAAAGACATAATTGAAAAGGCTAAAGCAAATAGAGTTACCTGAAACTCGCAGAATCGAAAACCAACGGTGAAATCTCCCAGAAATCAAGAAAGAGCTCTGACTGCTCTGCCAAACTCGCAAGTAACAATGACACGTCATATGGGCCCCACGCCCTATTTATAGAATTCCAACCATTTTTCCAACCGCCATTCCGGTCTCATACGACGTCCGTTTCTCAAACCGTTCATACCATTGGAATCAACGCAGCGAGAACTTCATGATAGATTTTTCCTTTTCCTTTTTTCAACAGGTCCATTTTTTGACCTTTTTTTGGGCGCCCTCGTCGCCTCGATTTGCGTGCCACTTCGGTCGTCGTCCATTTTTGGCATGCCTTATATCGTCGGATTCAGTTTTCCGCACCCGTGATGATGCTTGAGATCATTTCTCGCTCTCACGCCTAGGTTTTTCGGGCATTTTTTCCCATGCCCCCCTCGTCGCCTCGATTTGCATGCCACTTCGGCCGTCGTCCGTTTTTGGCATGCCTTATATTGTCGGATTCAGTTTTCTGTGCCCGTGATGATGCTTGAGATCATTTCTCGCTCTCACGCCTAGATTTTTCAAGCATTTTTTCCCATGCCCCCCTTGTCACCTCGGTTTGCGTGCCACATCCACCGTTCTCCGTTTTTGACAAGTCTTATATCGCCGGATTCAGTTTTCCGCGCTCGTGATGATGCTTGAGATCATTTCTCACTCTCACGCCTAGATTTTTTGGGAATTTTTTCCCATGCCCCCCTCGTCATCTCGGTTTGCGTGCCACATCCGCCGTTCTCCATTTTTGACGAGTCTTATATCACCGGATTCAGTTTTCTGCGCTCATGATGATGCTTGAGATCATTTCTTGCTCTCACCCCCAGATTTTTTGGGCATTTTTTACATGCCCCCTCGTCGCCTCGGTTTGCGTGCCACATCCGTCGTTCTCTGTGGTTGACCATCTTTATATCGCCGGATTCAGTTTCCCGCGCTATTGATGATGCTTGAGATCATTTCTCGCTCTCACACCCATACTTTTCGGCCATTTTTTCAAAATGCCCTCTCATTGCCTCGGTTTGCATGCCACAACGGCCGCAGCCCCCTTTGTGACAATCTTTATGTCACCGGATCCAGTATCCCACACACATGATGACGCTTGAGACCTTTTCTCGCGACCATCTATCCATTTTTGTTCGGTATAATTTTATCCCTTTTTCGGGCCGAGCAATCCACTTTTACGAAAAAGGCACTTAGGGAGTTTCTGTTAAGCTCTTTTCTGACTCCTAGAACAACGAAAAGATCGCCGAGCAACCTTGCTTCCTTTTATGCTCGTGAAATATATCTGAAAGGGCGTCTACCTGGTATAAGTTTACGCCTTTTCCGAACCTCGTAGACTAATTACGAAAAAGGTATACTCTAGTCACATCGGCTAGAAGAGTTCTCCATCCGCATCATTTTATGCTTTTTCGGGCCTTGGAGACTAAACTTACGAAAAACAACACCAATAGAGTCCCCTTACCGCTTTCAGACTCTCTAAACATGAAAGCGACCACGAGCAATCACCATCCTGGGCTCGTAAAACCAACATGACAGTAGTCATAACCACTGCAGAGTCTTCTTATCGCTTTCAGACTCCTTAAAAATGAAAGCACCAATGAGCACGAACAGTCCTGGGCTCACAATCCACAGGACAGTACCATTTTAGAGCACACTTTTATCCCTTCTTGGAGCTCATTAAAACTATGAAGAAGGACCCAACGGTGCTTCTCGGTGCCATGATAGATCACGTCTACTCATACGGCAGCTTCCCCTTTTGGTCGCCTTTTTTCAGAGTATTCTGCAATATGTCACCCTGAGAACCCCTCAATAGCACCCATCAGCTTGATTCCCCACCAGAGTCATACATACCCTTCAGTCCTTAAAAGCAATGATACCCACACCTATAAGTCAGTTCCCTACGCTACCAGGTCAACCATGTCATCACACTCTGAACAAAGGAAGTTTGAGTCTACCCACTATATGACCCCAATTACTTCCCATCCCCACACGTATGTCATTCCTACCATCAGTACTACCACACTTCAGTCCTACACCTCGCGCTCCTATCAAGGAAACATCATTGCCTTGTTAGTTGCTGGTCTCTCTCTGTCGACGACAACCACATTTATTCCGGAGGATAGACCTAGAGGTCCCTGTGTCTTGGACTCATCACCATTTATGATGAGTGCCTACGAATCATTTCGAGAAGAGTCCTCGGTGCCTCTCCAAATGGTTGTTTCTCACATGCTCGATTTCAACACCTTGATCGCATCGTTGAGACTCGCACAAGGCGTTGGTCCGCTCAGTTATTAGTCAAAGACCCAGGATACCTTCTGAGTCCTCCACATTTGAGAGTCTACCTTTGGATACAACCAGTTACATTGTTCCTATAGATATCCGGGTTGCGTATGGCGATAGTATTCAGATGCACACCAGTGTTATACTCCCTCGAGTATACAGTTACAGATACTTCCCAGAGATGGCTCACAATCATTACGTCACTACAGATGTTGGATACCTTCAGTTCCAACAGTTCATCAGTTATTCCAGTGTATCAGTTATTGAGATCAGCCATGTCATAATCATGAGTATATCCCAAAATAATGTACCCTCTGGACCATTATGATGTACCACTATATTTTTTTATTTTTATTTTTTGTATTAGATCCCCCTTCTTGGGACTAATTGTTATGTATATGTCTTGATACGAACATGGGTATGCCCGCCTCGTCCATTATCAGAGATTATTCCTCATTCATATTGAGGCCATGTAATATTTTTTGTTTTGCAGCTTCCATGGGACGCAGATCCAGTCTCCAATCGGTCTCTTCTCCTCCCTACAACCCCAGAAAAAAGATAAAATAACTATGATGTCTATCGGCCATACGATGAGCTCCTGCCCTCACACATCAGGGGGCAATCTGTTAACACCCAAAAAGTGCTCACTAGCTCATTCCCTTATTCACATGACCCATTTGTCCACTTTTCCACCATCTGAGCCTCTGAAACCAACAAAAGGTCACCAAAAGACCTTAGTACACCCCTTTTTCCCACTCAAAAAGATTATTTTTCCTGAAAAGCATAAAAAACCCTCAAAAAGGGTCCAAACTCCCAAAAATATTAAAAAGGGAATAAAAATATTAATTTTATTCAAAAAAGGAAAAAGGAGGGAAAAGTACCTAAACCATGTTGGTTAATACCATTTGGTTTCCACAAAACCACAAATGGTATTCCCCACCACCAAAACCTATAAAAAGGTGGTAGGGCTCCTCATTTCAGATCCATCCATATTCCTATCCTCATGCTGCCAAAATCTCCCTTGAGTATTTGGCCATTGTAGCAAGCCTTGGAGAAAGGACCCATTGGAGATTGGAGCTGCTCACCATTGGAGCCATTCAACAAACCTTCATCACTTGGAGGTATTGCACTTGCAAGCATTTGCTTGCCCCATTGTCAATACAAAAAATTCTTTCATATTTTCTTGTTTTTGTTTTTAAAATATTTCCATTATTTGCTTATATTCTTGCATAGATCCATGTTTAGTTTAGTTTAGATTTAGTTTATTGTTATTTGCTTTACATTGAAACTGCTGCTACTAGTTAGCAGGTGCCCATAGCACTAAGCCTGGTTGCAAAACCGGGCCAACACCGGGGCCGTGGATTGTTTCCCTCAAGAGGGTTTAAACCACGTCAAAACATCGATGTGTTGATCTGTGATCTGTTTGTGTGAAGTGGTTTCTCTTGGTGTTCGGTCCTTTGGTAGTACCCTGTGTACCCAAACAATTTTGAGGGGTCAAATTTTGCAGTTTTCAAAATTGAAGTATACCAGCTTGATCAGCTCAGCAAGCCACATCTTTCCATCCATTCAGAAGTTTGAAATTCAAAATTTTAATTTTTAGGGTTTCTCTGACAAACCCTAATCTAGCTCAAGATCCAGTTTTAGGGAGAGATGAGGCTAAGGTCTTACATAAGAAGACTACAAGAAATCCTGACAGGTATGACTTGAGGAGATACAGGTATGTGTTGAAATCTGTTCATGATTAAGTTTATGATATGTTTTTCTTCATATTATTGAGGTTAGTACAATCTTGATTAATCTTATAATTGTCTTATCACCCTAGTAAAAGTATGAATGCATGTGAATGATAGAAGACATTCATTGATTAGGGTTATATGATTGTACTAATGCACATGTGGTGTTGTATGAGGATGATGTTGTCTACTAACAAGTGTAGCTAGGGTTTTACCCCCAGCTTGTGCAAATGAGCACCTACTAAGGAGAAGGGACTCCTTAGTAGCAGTTCAGTAAATGGAAATTAAAATGCTAAAACAGAAATATAAATTACTCTAAACATGTGCATGAAACAGAAAAAATAAGATGTAAAGAATGGTTTTTGTATTAATTTTACGTCCAATGTGAAGGTTGGTGAAGCTCTTGCAATGCTCCAAGAGGGTTTCTCCAAGCTCCAACTTGCTTCTTCTCTTTCTCCAATGGTGGAAATGGGCCAAAAGGGGCTCTCAAGGTGAAAGTAGCTCAAGGGTGAGCTAGGGTTTCAAGAGCTATTTTGGCAGAGTAAGGGTGCTTATGATTGTGGATATGGAATGAGGGGTCTCCATCACCTATTTATAATTTTTTGGTGGTGGAGTGCTGGCCCATGGTTTTGGGAACCATATGGTTTAGGGCAGCTGTATAGGGTTTTTTCCTTCATTTTCCTCATTATTTTATATTTTTTATTCCCTTTTTAGGGGATTTTTGCTATTTTAGAGGAATTTTGGATATTTCTAGAGTAAAAAGGGGTTTTTTAGCCTTTTTGAGGCTTTTTGATGGTTTTGTGGCCTTTGGGAGGCATTTCAGTGGGATTTTTAGGGTTTTTAAGGGAAATATGGTAGGAAAATGGACAAATTAGCCATGTAATGGGGTAGATGGGGTAATGAAAACTTTTTGGGTGTTAACAACAAGTTACAGGTACATCAAGAAAGACAAATCAAGTTCTATGACCATCATGACATGAGGACAAAGACTCATCCATAGTGTTAACACCCAAAAAGTGTTCACTACCTCATCTACCACATTACATGGCTCATTTGTCCATTTTCCTACCATATTTCCCTTAAAAACCCTAAAAATTCCACTAAAAAGCCTCCAAAAGGCCTAAAATGCCTCCAAAAGGACACAAAACCATAAAAATAGCCTCAAAAAGGCTAAAATACCCCTTTTTCCTCCAAAAATATCCAAAATTCCTCTAAAATAGCAAAAATCCCCTAAAAAGGGGATAAAAAATATAAAATAATGAGAAAAAGGAGGAAAAAACCCTATACAGCTGCCCTAAACCATATGGTTCCCAAAACCATGGGCCAGCACTCCACCACCAAAAAACTATAAATAGGTGATGGAGATCCCTTATTCCAGATCCACAATCATAAGCACCCTTACTCTGCCAAAATCTCTCTTGAAACCCTAGCTCACCATTGAGCCACTTTCATCCTTGAGAGCCCCTTTTGGCCCATTTCCACCATTGGAGAAAGAGAAGGAGCAAGTTGGAGCTTGGAGCAACCCTCTTGGACATTGCAAGAGCTTCATCAACCTCCACATTGGAGGTAATATCAATGCAAAAACCATTATTTACATTTTGTTGTTTATGTTTCATGCACATCTTTTAGAGTAGTTTACCTTTCTGTTTTAGCATAATAATTTCCATTTACTGAACTGTTACTAAGGAGTCCCTTCTCCTTAGTAGGTGCTCATTTGCACAAGCTAGGGGTAAAACCCTAGCTACAGTTTTTGGCGACTCCCCTAGGTTTGAATTTTAGGTTTTCATTTAAAAAAAATTTAGTTTTCTGCAATAATTTCCCATTTTTTCCTTTTGGTTGTCCCTTTCGGTCGCCGTACACCGCGTCTTTTCCCTCTGCAGTCGCGTCCCGACCGCGTCTTTCAGGCATTTACCTGCGACCCGACTGCGGCTCTCAGACTGTTTCCGACGCCCTGTCAGCGGATTCAAGTCTGTTACCTGCGATCCGACCGTAGCTAATCATCCTGTTTGCTGCGATCTGACTGCGCCTGTCGGCCTTTTTCCCGCGTCCCGACTGCGGCTTTCAGCCCCTTTCTGGCGTCCTGACTGCGTCTATCAGCCTTTTTCTCGCGACCCGACTGCGTCTTTTTCCCTGTTTCCTGCGTCCCAACTGCCTCTGTCGGCCCAAAAGCTGTGACCTATCCGCGTCTGTTTCCCTTAAACCCGCGGTCCGCCTGCTCAGACTCGCCACAGACCCGCGGTCTGATTTTTGCATTTTTTTCCCTAATTTGAGCCCAACCCCTTTTGCTGCAATATTTTCTGCATCTGAACAACCATCTGTCCTACCCGCAGCCCCACTTCCCTACAGCCTTTTCTGCAACATAATTTATGTTCCCTTTACAAAATCTTTTTAAAATTTCAGTATTTTTAAATCAGAAAATTTTGCAAGTTAAAGTTTCAAATTCAGTATTATTGATAGTTAGAAGGTTCCCCCCTTGTGGCACTTCTATTTTGGGTTCATCACCTCACGAGCACACACTCTGTCACATAATTCAAGTGAGCCTTAAAAAATACTTAACTCAACCAATATTCTAACCCCACTTGGGGAACACGAAAGAATCATTGTAGTTAGGTAGGATCGGCGGGATAGGCTTCCAATAACACCCCTTGGTTACTTGCACTTGAGACATAGTTGTTGTCCAATTAGGGAACCAAAATCCCCTAGTACTTTTTGGCACGGTCACGACCAGTTTCCAGAGGGCCTCTCCCCTAGGAGGGTTGAAGTCGCGAGACTGGTTCTGGAGGCCTGAGTGGAATACCGCACTCCATTAAGTAACCGAAGGGCTACCTTTCGCAGTTCTCGGGATATCCCTGTATTGGGGTATTGCGGTAAAAGGACCAAACGGCAGATTCACCTTTCTGGACGTGTCATGAACGGGGTATCTTAGTTGCCATTCTTCTAGGATTGACTACCCGGTGTCCCTCCCGGTAGGGGGATATCTTAGCCACTTGGCTTTCCTATTCATATTGTCTGCCTTGGATTTCATCACCTTGCAGAGGATATGTCTAGTTGAGTCAGAATACTTTTAGTTAGGTGTTTGCATGCTCCCTTACCTCCCTTTGGTCTAGTGAGTCCACCATTTTTTTATTTTTAGGAAACCTGCTGCTTGTTCCTATTCTGACCATCTTTGTTGATACTCCACTTATTGTAGCACAGCTGTTACAGTAGGTGTTTTGAGTTGGTTGTTGGCCTGAGTGCCTTGTTTTTGAGCTCTCCTTCTGCACACTCGGTTGCATTAGGATTTTTGAGCTGTTTTTCTACTCACCTCAACCCACAAAGATTTGACACCATCTGTCACCATTGAGTCCCTGAGACCTTCTCAGCGCCTCAGGGGCGAGCCCCCACAGCACGGTTCACTTGAAACCACCCGTCATCGCCACAGATCATCATCACTTGATACCACTTATCACAGATCTAGAGCCTTGTCACTTGACTCCACTCGTCAACGAGATAGGACTCCGTCACCAGATATTGACGCACCTTACTTTACATCCGATTCTGAAACAGAGTCTGAGAACCCCATTTACACTACCCCTACTAGCCCCATGGCTGGCACGACTTCCACTCCTTTTGTTATAGAGACCATTGGTGGTACATCCACCACTACACCAGTTACTACACCTGCTTTGGGTATGCCCTCCATGGGGCCCCCATCTACCATTCCCCTCACGGCACCTATTCCTGCAGCGGGAATACCTATCCCCACTCCATCAGTGGCTCACACTACCCATGGTGGTGCAGGCCCATCCTATACTACCTCCGTTCCCTCACTTGGGGGCACCATCCCAAATCCTGTCCCTCCACTTGGGGGCATTGGCCCCAACTTGGTCCAACCCACTACTGTGTCACATCCTTCTTCCAGTTTTCCATTCATAGCTAGCCTCAACCTACCTGACCTGGCCAGATTGACCAACGATCCTATTCGACATGACCCTGCGTGGCCTCATATGCCTACCAAGCTCCCCTCTGACATCCCTAAGTTCGAGGGCAAGGGAGGTGAGGACCCACAAAACCACATCATGTCCTTCCATTTATGGTGTTCCTCCAACTCCATAGTGGATGATTCTGTTCGCCTCCGTCTCTTACAGCGCACCTTCACTGGCTCTGCAGCCAAGTGGTATATCGAGCAACCCCATGGGACCCATGCCACCTTTGCTTCCCTTTCCTTGACCTTCCTGTAGTTCTTCCAGTTACCTGTCTGCTATGATGCGGGCGTTGAGATCCTCCTATCCTGCAGACAAAACATGGCTACCCATATCACGGACCATATTCATGAGTGGCGTCGACGTCGTAGCTTATGCAAGATCAAATTGGACAACTGTATCTTCCTAGATTGGTTCCTCAAATCCCTTCTTCCTGTCATCGCTAAGGATGTGGCATCAGAAAGACCCCAGTCTGAAGAAGAGGCCATCCTTAAGGCCCAATAGTTCGACCTCATTTACACCCAGTCGGGTTACCTTTATACCATTATACCTGACGCCCCTCGCGGAGATTCCTCCCAGCACGATGCACCGGGGGCATCCCACGCTGCAAACGGCATCATTGGCCATGTTTCGTCGCATCCCCAACCCTTTTCCATAGCACGTCCTACCCCTGGCCCCGACCTTTCGCGGGCTACCTCACAGTCTGGAGTAACCATTTCGTATGCTCCCATGACACTTCACCCCCACTCCCATGGACCCTCATGTCCACCTCAGTGCTTCGGTCATGCGACTCCCACCTACGCCCCCCCGGTCGCACCTCAGCCCTATTACCATCAGCAAGCTGCACCAGCTCTTGCGCCTTCACAAGCACAACCTGTTTATTATCCACCACCGACAGCCCCTGCGGCCAACCCACAACCCGCTCCGTAGCCATATCAGCAACCCCCTCAAGTTGCTACACCTGCACAGCCTCCACCTACATATCATCCCCCGCAACCTACTCCCGCACCTGCGCAACCTCAGAATCCACCTGCTGCCCAAGGGAAAGTTTACGCCCAACAGAACCCGCAGCAAAACCAGAACAACCAATGTAACCAGTGCCAACAAAATCGCGGCAAGGGCCATAATCGTGGGAACAACCAACCTACAGACCAAGCTGGTCAACCGGCTAATCCCCCCGACAATAATAATGTGACCCCTGTTAACCAAAACCCTGATCGCCCACCCAAGCAGGCTAAGAACCCCAATTTGCGAACAAACCATCCTTGTTCTATTTGCGGGGTCTATGGCCACTATACACATGCTTGCCCACACTTGGAGCGAGCGCGGTAACTTTGGGTTGATGATGCCCATCGCCAAGGGCATGCAGCTCCTCAGGCACCACCTAACCCCCCTCAACCTCAGCAGCCACCTTTGGTGCTGCAAAACACCTTACCAACCCAAGGCGTCGTGAACACTCAGCCGTTGGCTCCCCCTCAAGCCAATGTGCAACCCCAACAGCAGATCACGTATGCTGCTCCCGATCAACCCATGTTTGACTCGGGAACCCATCACTTGTTGATGATGTCATTCGCTGACGTCAACCTCCAGACCCATCGAAACTAGTATGGCTCCACCACTAAAGCCCCTCTTGCTGAGAAAACCCCTAACGCTCATCCCACTGATCAAGTGTTACGCATACCCCCGCCTCCACTAGAGGGCGCTCCCAAAGCACCTCGTTTCCCGCTTCGTCGTATCAACAACAACCCCAATGCGCAGGCTGCGTCAAACTACAACATCGTCGATGACTTAGCCCAATCTCCCGTAGGCATGTCTATGTTAGAAGTCTTGAAAAATTTCCCTTCTCAACGCAAGACTTTACTCTCCGCCATTGGGGCAATTGACCCACATGATTCGAATTTAATGGCATTTGATTTGGACCAATCCGAACCACGCCTGCCTTCCTCCTTAGCATTCCAAGTTTCTGTTTTCGTTCGGAATCTTGTCATCCATCGATGCATCATCGATGAAGGTGCCTCCACATGCGTTATGTCTACATTCGTATGGTAGAAGTTGGGATCCCCTACTCTCCAGTAGTCCACCACTGCATTACGTGCCTACGACGGTCGGTCGGCCCAGCCCCAAGGTCTCCTACCCAATGTCCCCGTCCAGTTAGGTGGTAAAACCGTACTTATCGACATAGAGGTAATCAATTCCCAATTGGATTATAACCTTTTACTTGGCCGCAATTACATGTATGCCATGCGGGCGGTTGCCTCTTCCGTTTTTCGCACCATGATGTTCCCCCATGAGGGACGCATGGTCAAGGTTGACCAGCTCACCTACTATGATCCCAGTGCTCCCGCGGCACCCAAAAATGTTCTCCCCATGGTTGAACAACCTGTTTCTTGTGCCACCACCGCGTTTGTCTCCTCTACGGGGCCTGGAGTTTACTCAGACGCGCCGATGACCTCCACCTTCCAATCCATTCCTCCCCCGTCATCTACGCCCGAAGTGTCTGACTTATGTACCCTGTCCCATGATAACCAAACACCTAACAATCAACCACCCTTGTTTCCTAAACCACCACTGGTACCTAGCCACATTGGTGTTACACCTATCCATACAATCCCCTTCCTAGTCCCTCCATCGGGAGTAGTAAGCGCCCCGGTCATGGCTACCCTTAGCCTCCCTGGGTTAACCTTGGGATTACCCATCTGGTACCTTTCGCCTCCCGTTCCCCCTCCAACACCAAGCGTCGTCCTCCAACCGGTGCAACCCATGGCTACTACCACTCAACCACCTCCTGGTGTCGCTACCACGTCGTCCTCCATGAACCCCCCTCCTCCTACTCCCAAATCAACTGGGGGCAGAGGACACCAACCTTACTCTGCCGTACCACCTCCCAAGACAGTAAAAAATCCCCCAGTGTTTCGTGCTCCTCCCAAATGCTTGTTGTGCGATGAGTGAGGCCATGCGACTCACCAGTGCCCACAGTTACCGACATTGCAGGAACACATGCAGATGCTCGACGACGACCCCAACATCCCAGTTGTCAAACTAAACCCCACCCCCAAGCCTAAAGATAAATCCCTACACACTAACCACCCCTGTGCCATATGCGGTGTTTACGGGCATTACTCACATCATTGTCCCGATATCCCGGATTACAGAGCGGCTCTCTATGAGATGAACAATCTGGACCTTGAGATGGCACCACCCACCATTGAGGAGATCCACCCTCCTGTCCCCCCCCCTTCAGGAGAGGTTGATACCATTTATATGCTCTCTTCAACCACTACCCCCTCGTCAACCGATTTGATGACACAAACTTTCCGTACTGATGAGGAGATTCTTGAGGCTCTCACTGCCCCGGATTATCCCTGGGATGACATGCACCACCGTTCCTATTTCATCCCCGAAGAATCCTCCTCTAGCACAGCTACCCAATTCATAGTTGAGTCCAAAGACTTCCTCCCCACCAAGGTCGACTGATTCAAGGACCCTATTCCTGCTCCTGAAGCCTTCGAGGAGGGTAACATGGCCAACATGTCACCCGTCATCCACATAGATATCTCTGACCCACCTGGCGTCAATGAATGCATTGCCTTAGGAGCCTCCTGCAGTGAACAAGAGATTGAGGAGTACAGAAAACTCTTCCAAGAATTCTGTGATGTCTTTGCCTGGTCCTATACTGAGATGCCCGGTCTCGACCCCGCCATTATAGAACACCACAATGGCACATGGCCTGATGTATCCCGTACCTCTACCAAGACCACCACTGGTTTTACCCCGTTTCATTTAGTTCATTGTGTCGAATCTGTCCTCCCCATCGAATGTCAGATACCTGCCTTACAAATCGTCGTTGAGCTTCTCCCTGATACCTCCCCACTTGAGCAACGTCTGCTATCCCTCGAACAAGCCGATGAAGACTGTCGTGCCGCTCTCCAGACCATTGAAGCTGCAAAGAACCGGTCCAAAGCCGGTTATGACAAACATGTTCACCCTCGAACTTTCCACGAAGGGGACCTCGTCCTCACCTATGACCAAGCCCATGACAAAAATGGTAAAGGGAAGTTTCAATCCATGTGACAAGGCCCTTACATCGTGCAGACCTGCCTCGGCAAGGGGGCATACATCTTAGCCGACTCCGAAGGTCATCCTTTACGCAACCCCCATAATGGGTTGTATCTTAAGCGTTTTTATCCATAAATGAAACCGTGGCCTCATTGGTCTGCATTGTACAGTTTGCTCTCTTTTTTGTTTTTCACCTTTTTTACCATCATCTTACATTCATCATTTCTGCATGATCACAGATGGACCATCTTCCACCTTGTTACACTGGCTTCGCTGATGGCGCAAGCCGCTGGTCTCCCAACCTGGCTTCTGCAGCATGGGTCTTGTACTCCCCTTCCAACGAGATGATTCACCTTGATGGAATATGTATAGGCGCTGCTACCAATAACCAGGCAGAGTATGATGCTGTGACCGGTCTCCTGACTGCTGCCCTCCAGATGGGCATATGTCACCTTCATGTGTTCCTTGACTCCCAGCTACTTGTCTCCCAGCTCAACAACTGCTACCAGGTGCATGATCCCTGCCTTTTTAGAAAATTCCTGCGTGCAAAACAACTCAGTCGACAGTTTGAATCCATCACATTCAGACATGTCCCAAGAGCCCAAAATAGTGTCGCAGATCAAATGGCCAACAACATCCTCGATTGGCATATCAATCACACAATGTAACACCTACATCATGCATCATCATCCCATAACATCTCATAAAAAAATCTAAAAACCCAAAAAGATTGCATCGCATCAACATTTGCATCCATGTAGATAAACCATAAAATCACATTCATATCCATAGGGGCATCCACGTGCCTAATCATACATACATCATGTTGCATCACATAAAATACACAAGGGGCATCCATGTGCCCAACATCCTAGACTACTTGCATCCACGTGCAGTACAAACATATCACACATCATAAAGCGCATCCACGTGCGTACAACTAAAACAACATCACAAAAAGGTGCATCCACGTGCATATATATATATATATCAAAAAATACATGTTCAGTGCTATACATGTCCTGAGTACCCCTGTACTCAGCTATACAAAAAATGGCTATACATCCCTAAAGCCTCATCAAAATACATTCCATAGCTACAAAACTCGGGAATAGTCCCATGCACTCCCTAATGAGAGTCATACCCTGCATCATTGCCTGCATCTGCTGCCTCTGAGTCCTCCCCTCCCTCCTCCTTCGGCAAGTCCTCATCCCCTATGGGCTCCTGTGCCCGTGCCCGGTCCACCAAGATCGCCACCCAGATCGCAATGGACCTGAACTCTCGGGGTGCCCTCATGCAATCCTGAACCACGTCCGGATCGACATCCCGCCATCCCTCGTCGATCACCCCTATTAGCAAATGATCTAGAAGTTCCCGTACCGACTCCAGTGTCCCCTCCGCATCGTGGCGACGGACTTCCCCTCGCCCAGGCAGAGCTGGAACGGCCACAATCCCCCTCCGTGCCACATGTCCTGGCGGCGGCCTCGGACCCACATCTGCAGATCACCCATATGTCAGTCACAGTATATCAATATACTATCATATATATAAAACTTGACATCCATAATATGCAAGCAAAAATATACGTACCATCGAGTCCCCATGCCTGTCCTGGTGCTCGTGGCGCCTCTGGATCTCCCGTGTAGTCCATGTCCCTATACGGGAAGTCGTCCAGTGTCAATGGTATCTGGAGCCACTGCAGGTACAACTCCTGCGTAAAATACCTACCCACGTCGCCACCACCACGGCGACGCATCATCTCGCCCCACCGCACCATCCGCGGCTCCCTCAAATGTACTGCTCTGATCGGTACCCGCGGCCACAGTGTGGGTACCCTCTCCATAAAGAAAGCACACAAGAAGGAACCATAGCAAAACCCCTTGCTAGATTCCTTTGCTGCCGTTAGCTGCCACTGAACGCAGGTCAAGAACATCTGGCCCCACGCATAATATACACCGCCCAGTACGTGCTCCACAAGCTGCATCTGGCCCCCAGACACCTTCTCAGGCAACTGGGACCCCAATACCCGAACCACGCATGCTGCCATGGCCTGTACTGATGGCTCCTGTAAGTCTCTCACCAAAAGTGCATTCCTATGCACCCGTGCCTCTGGACCACAGTACCTCTCTAGCATGTCCTCCATGTCTATGTCCGCAGATACTCGCGGCTATGCGCCTGCCACCCTCCCTAGACAGGGAAGCCCCGTCAGAAAGTATACATCGGTCAGGGTGAGGTCCACCCTCTCACCCTGTACTCGGAAAGCCTGTATGTCCGGCTCCCAGAAACTAATCAACCAATTCAGCAGCAACGCTGCTGACCATATCATGGGTATCTGTGTGAACTTTAGTAGTCCGCACAGCCCCAACACCGATCGCACATGGCGATCCCCTCAGACCACAGCCATGATCTCATCAGGAATCTCCCGCTCTCTCCACAGAACCTGCGGCATCCTGTCAATCACACAAAGTAGACTCATCAGACTCATGTCAAATAAATAAGTCCTTCCCCTCCCCCGGGAAGACCCTCATAGGTCGGCCCAAAACCGTGGCTTTAGGGCTTCCTGCCGCGGTTTCCGATTGCGGCTGTCAGGCCTACACTCGCGGTCCTTAACCGCGTCTATTCGACCTAACCTCGCGGTTTGGCACCGCGTGTTCCTCCCTGGAACACGCGGTACCAGACCACGTATCCAACCAAGAAACACGCGGTACCCAACCGCGTGGTTCACCCTGAAACTCACGGTCGCCAACCGCGATTTCGTCCCCCTAACCCGCGGTCCACCCCACGTGGACCGTACAAGTAACCCTGGGACCCACTACCCAACCCCGACCCTAAAAAATGTGCAGGTATGAGTTTGACGGAATACCTGTATCTCCCGGATCTAAAATCGGTCGGTCGGATCATCCAGAAATGCCACCTCAGCTCTGGTCCACTCTGATCACTAGTCAAAATCAAATAGTACAAATGACACATGTCATGTTGGACCCACTCACTATTTATAGTCAGTTGACTTTTTCTTGTTTTGGCCATTCTGACCCCATACGGAGTCCATTTTTCGAACCGTTTCCACCACTAGAATCAACACGACGAGACCGTCATGATGGTCGCCTCATTGCATTATTTTTGCCCCGTCATTTTTTTCCCATGTTTCAGACACCACTAGTTTCCTCGATTTGCGTGCCACATCAGTCGTTCTCTATTTTTCGCATATTTTATATCATCGGATTCATTTTTTCGAGCCAGTGATGATGCTTGAGATCATTTCTCGCTCTCACCCCCAGATTTTTTGGGTATTTTTTCCAAAACGCCCCCCGTCGCCTTGGTTTGCATGCCACATTGGCCGTTATCCATTTTTGACACTCTTTATATCGCCGGATTCATTTTTCCGAGCTCGTGATGATGCTTGAGATCATTTCTCGCTCTCACTCGGTACAGTTTCAACATTATGTCCCGACACCTTGTTGCCTCGGTTTGCTCGCCACATCGGCCGCCATCGGATTGTTCCACACTTTTACATGAGCCATTCACTCCTGTCATACTGCAAATGTTTTGTTATTTTGCCACCATTCCATTCGCCCCGCAAGGAGGCCCACCAGTGTTCCCCCCCTACCCTCGTTCTTGGTCATCATTACTGTTCCTTGATTGAACACTTCCTCCTTGCCTGGCCATTCCTTTTGTTCGGTATAATTTTATCCCTTTTTCGGGCCGGACAAGTCCTTTACGAAAAAGGTACTTAGGGAGTTTCCATTAAGCTCTTTTCTGACTCCTAAAACAATGAAAAGATCGCTGAGCAATCTTACTTCCTTTCATGCTCGTTAAAGTACCTAAAAGGGCGTCTATCTGGTATAAGTTTAACCCTTTTCTGGACCTGGTAGACTAATTACGAAAAATTAATACTCTAGTCACACCGGCTAGAAGAGTTCTTCATTGCATCCTTTTATGCTTCTTTGGGCCTTGGAGACTAACACACGAAAAAGCAACCCCCTGGAGTCTTCTTATTTGCTTTCAGACTCTCTAAAATTGAAAGCAACCACAAGCATGAACTGTCCCGGGCTCGTATAAATCCACACAACAGTACCATTCCATTACTTCAGAGTCTTCTTATTGCTTTCAGACTCCTTAAAATTGAAAGCGACCATGAGCATGAACTGTCCCGAGCTCGTACAAACCCACACGACAGTATCATTTTACACACACTTCTTCTAGTTCCTTAACCCATGAAGAAGTACCCTCCCGTGCCTCCTGGCACTATGATCGATCATCTCGGCAGCACCCCCAATCAGGTCGCCTTTATTCAGAGTATTCTGCAGTCTCCTGCCATTTTACCCCAACTTGCGTCTCCCTCAGCCCAGTTACCCTCCCAGATCCATTACAGCTATGATCCCTCTCCCATCAGTCAGTTTCATATGCTGCCAGATCATCCCCATTATCATACTCTGAACAAAGGAAGTTTGAGTCCACCCACTCTGCTTGCCCAGTTGTTCCCCCACAGTTTGTCAGTCCTGCCATCAATACTATCACATTTCGGTTCTCCACCTCACGCTCCTGTCAAGGAAACATCATTGCCTTTATAGTTGCAAGTCTCCCTCTGTCGACGACAACCCCTCTATTCCAGAGGATAGGCCCAAAGGTCCCTACGCCTTGGACTCATCACCATCTGTGGTAAGTGCCTACGAATCATTCTGAGAGGAGTCATCATTGCCTCTCCGAGTGGTTGTTTCTCACATGCTCGACTTCAACACCTTGATCGCATCGTCGAGAATCGCGTAGGGTTATATCCCATCAGTTTTTAGTCAAAGACCCCGGATTTCCCCCGACTCTAGCACATTGGTGAGTCACTTCAAAACGCCCAGTTATATGTTCCCGTGGATGTCCGGGCTGCGTTGGCGATTGTATTCGGAAGCCATCCAGCTATATGCTTCCTTGAGTACCCAGTTCCATTCCAGTTTAGTGTACCATTGAGGTTATTGCTCCCAGTCATTATGATCCAGCAGCTCATCAGTTCCTCTGGTACCCCAGTCAGCAGCACTGTTGATATTCCAGTGCACCATTTCTTCAGCTTACACATGGTCATCCCAGCAATATGTCCCAAATTGATGTCCCCTCTGGACTCTCATGATGTACACAGTGGTTATGTATCTTACAGGTCCCCCTTTTTCGGGCCTCACAGTTCTTTTTATGTATCTTGATACGAGCATGGGAATGCCCTCCTCGTCCATATATTGAGATTATTCCTCATTCAGTTTTTGAGGTCATGTATATGTCAGGTCCCCATTTTTTGGACCCCATTGTTATTATTATGTTATATCCTGATACGAGGATGGGAATGCCCGCCTCGTCCATATGATCAGATGATTCCTCATCCATTATTGAGGTTATGTACTTTTAGTTCTTGCAGTTTGTTCGGGATCGATGTTATGGGCTTCAGTTTGTTTCTTCTCTTCTCTCCACACCCCAGGAAAACCATACATGACTTATGATGTCCATCGGGCATACGATGAGCTCCTGCCCTCGCACATCAGGGGGCAATCTGTTAACACCCAAAAAGTGTTCACTACCTCATCTACCACATTACATGGCTCATTTGTCCATTTTCCTACCATATTTCCCTTAAAAACCCTAAAAATCCCACTAAAAAGCCTCCAAAAGGCCTAAAATGCCTCCAAAAGGCCACAAAACCATCAAAATAGCCTCAAAAAGGCTAAAATACCCCTTTTTCCTCCAAAAATATCCAAAATTCCTCTAAAATAGAAAAAATCCCCTAAAAAGGGGATAAAAAATATAAAATAATGAGGAAAAGGTGGAAAAAACCCTATACAACTGCCCTAAACCATATGGTTCCCAAAACCATGGGCCAGCACTCCACCACCAAAAAACTATAAATAGGTGATGGAGATCCCTTATTCCAGATCCACAATCATAAGCACCCTTACTCTGCCAAAATCTCTCTTGAAACCCTAGCTCACCATTGAGCCACTTTCATCCTTGAGAGCCCCTTTTGGCCCATTTCCACCATTGGAGAAAGAGAAGGAGCAAGTTGGAGCTTGGAGAAACCCTCTTGGACATTGCAAGAGCTTCATCAACCTCCACATTAGAGGTAATATCAATACAAAAACAATTATTTACATTTTGTTGTTTATGTTTCATGCACATGTTTTAGAGTAGTTTACCTTTCTGTTTTAGCATAATAATTTCCATTTACTGAACTGCTACTAAGGAGTCCCTTCTCCTTAGTAGGTGCTCATTTGCATAAGCTAGGGGTAAAACCCTAGCTACACATAGTCTTTGACCACATAGAAGATCTAGTTATAAGGTATGTATGAATTTGTTCTACTATGCTTAACCTATGAGATATGCAGGTTCTAGCACAAGGTCTCTAAATCATTGAAGAGAACAAAGAAGATATTGTTTGGGTATGTTAAGACATAACCAAGCTTGACAATCCAGGTAAGTTTTCCTATATCAAGTTAGAATCCTACTTTGTTAGGATCTTAGGTAAGTATACCTATATATGAAATGATCATGACCATATATACTTAAGATTATTTAGAATCATAATGTGTTGATAGTATTGAGACTATACTAATGAATGTATGATTATGTATGAGATCATGAGGATGACACTAGTGCACACTTGAGCATGCATAGTGGTCCACGATGGATAAGAAGTTCAAAGACATATATAGATCAAGTGAGAGGCAACCATAAAAGATAAGTATTTGAGTTGTTATTTGAATTTCTGAAATAGTAAATGATATTGCTTGTAATAGTTGTATGCATATTTGTATTCCTAGAATATATCATGCATAGTGTAATCATTCATATAGCATTGAACAGTATACTACTAATCTGCTTATGATGGTAAGATTGGACAAACATTCCATTGTTGTTTATCTAGAATGAAACCTCTTTCCTGACATGCTGAGAGTTGTGCACGCTCTTGATAGTATGTTCTGGTAGAGATGGAAGGCATCTAGATAGCCACTGTATGTATACGGGATATGGAAAAGTGTTGTGCCAAAATATTGGTCAAGATAGTTGCATGACTATGTGAATCATATCAGTATGCATAGTAGGTTATCATGTCAACGTAATTTGATGATTATAAAGTATTACTAATCATGTGATTAAATTTGATTTGTAGAAAAGATCATGTGCTATGATGATGAACACCTGTTCCAAAGAACGAGTGATGGGTGTTCAACAAGAAGACTTACAAATCAAACATACTATAGAAGGCTCATGGCTAGAATATTCTCTTAGAAAGAAGAAGAGAATCATGACGAGATGTTTTCTCCAAGTTGCTAGATAAGACCATTCGCTTAATGGTGTAATTGAAGAAATATCTGTACGGACACCCAGGATTGGTAGTCATTTGATGAGCTTAATGATCACCATGGGTGCTGCAGATTTCAACCTTTGCTACAAGGTTGAGGATGGTGTCTATATACAGATGAAATTCTTCTCTTAGATGGATGCAAGATGTTCGAATGATCTTGAGGCTCATATCAGTAAACCCATCTGACGAGAGATGGCACGGATAGATATGCAGAAGAACACTCATTGCAGAGTGTGAATGATGTTTAGTCACAGAGGAAGATTTGATAGCTTCTTGACAAGCTTGGTCTTTACCAAAAGTAAAGCTAATCCTAACCTTTATCTTAAGGTTATGAATGATGAACATGTCATACTATTACTGTATGTGGATGATCTCTTTCTGACAGGGAATAAGAAACAGATCATGGAAAGCAAGAAGAAGCTAGCTACAGAATTTGAGATGACAGATCTCGGATTGATGCATTACTTCCTAGGTCTGGAAGTATGGCAAGGCCCAGAAGGAATCTTTCTCAACCAGGGAAAGTATGCTTTGGAAATTTTTAAAGATTTGATATGTTGGAATGTAAAGCCATGACCACTCCCATGGATTCCAACTTGAAGCTGTTAGCAGATGAGTCATCAGAGTTAGTGGATATGACTCTGTATAGATAGATAATTGGGTCATTGATGTATTTGACAAATACCAGACCAGATATATGCTTTGTTGTGAATGCCTTGAGTCAGTATCTAGTGGAACCTAGACGAGTTCACCTGATAGCTGCAAAGCATGTGATGAGGTATCTAAAGGGTACGATAGATTTTGGTCTATGTTATCTTGGAGATCATGACTTCAGATTGCATGGCTACACAGATGCTGATTGGGCAGGAAGTGTATCAGACAGGAATAGCACATCAGGAGGATGTTACTTTCTAGGATCTTCCATGATCTCATGGTTTAGTAGGAAGCAATCTAGTGTGGCTCTCAGCACAGCTGAAGTAGAATATATAGCTGCTTGCTCTGCTAATTGTGAAGCAGTATGGCTTCAGAAACTGTTATCAGGACTATTTGACTTAGAGATGGACCCCACTGTGATCATGTGTGACAACCAGAGTTGTATTAAGATGACAAAGAATCCAGTGTTCCATGATAAGTCAAAGCACATAGAGATCCAATATTTCTATATATGGGATATGGTGCAGAAAGGAGCTATCAAGCTCGAGTAAGTGAGCATTGATGAACAAGTTGCTGATCTATTGACCAAACCTCTATCTCGAATAAAGTTTGAGTATTTCTGAGACAAGCTTGGTGTAGTTCAGAAGGACCCTCCTCGAAAGGGGGAGTGATGTGGTCGCTGATGATGAAATTGTCTGCATCAATAGTGAGGTCAATGATGTGGATACCTATATTGGTAATGCCGACAGTGAGGTCGATGTGTGGTCCCTAGTGGACGAGAGGGGATTGTATCATCCTCGGACTTTGGTCCTAGAATTGATCCGTAGATATATGTCTCCGAGAATGTGGTCCCTAGTGGACGAGAGGGGAATGTATCATCCCCAGACTTCCGTCCCAGAATTGATTCGTAGACATATGTCTTCGAGAATGTGGTCCCTAGTGGATGAGAGGGGATTGTATCATCCCCGGACTTCGGTCCCATAATTGATCTGTAGACAGATGTCTCCGAGAATGTGGTCCCTAGTGGATGAGAGGGGATTGTATCATCCTCGGACTTCGGTGCCAGAATTGATCCATAGAAAGATGTCTTAGAGAACATGGTCCCTAGTGGATGAGAGGGGATTATATCATCCCCAAACTTCGGTCCCAGAATTTATCTATAGATAGATGTCTTCGAGAAAGTGGTCCCTAGTGGATGAGAGGGGATTGTATCGTCCCCGGACTTCGGTCCCAGAATTGATCCGTAGACATTTGTCTTCGAAAATTGATGATAGCACTACATCGTCCCTAAACATTTAGTTCAAAACGTATGTGTCTGGATTGCATCGTCCATAGACATGAGACTTGTCTTAAATTGATAAGGATTGATCATCCTGGAAGTAGATATGGATTGCATCATCCATAGACATGATACTTGTCTTAAATTGATAAGGATTGATCATCCTGGAAGTAGATATGGATTGCATCGTCCATAGACATGGAACTTGTCTTAAATTGATAAGGATTGATCATCCTGGGAACTTGATCTGGATTGCATTGTCCATAGACATGAGACTTGTCTTAAATTGATAAGGATTGATCATCCTGGGAACTTGATCTGGATTGCATCATCCATAGACATGAGACTTGTCTTTAATCGATTAGGATTGATCATCCTGGGAACTTGATCTGGATTGCATCGTCCATAGACATAAGACTTGTCTTAAATTGATAAGGATTGATCATCCTGGGAACTTGATCTGGATTGCATCATCCATAGACATGAGACTTGTCTTAAATTGATAAGGATTGATCATCCTGGGAATTGGATCTGGATTTCATCATCCATAGACATGAAAGTTGTATTAAAAGGAGAGGGATTGATCATCCCGTAATTGAATCATGTGTATTGCAGGGTATGCTTCTATGATGTTGTCAATCGAGATGATCCAGATGCTGTTGATCAAGATGATCCAGATGATGTCGATCGAGATGATCCAGATGCTGTTGATTGAGATGATCTAGATGCTATCGATCGAGATGATCTAGATGCTGTCAATCGAGATGATCCAGATGTTGTCGATCAAGATGATCCTAATGTTGTTGATCGTGATGATCTAGATGACGATGCTATTGATCGTGATGATCTAGATGACGATGATGTTGATCGTGATGATCTAGATGAAGATTATTTTGATCGTGAGGATCCAGATGTTGATGTTGCTGTAGTTGTTCAAGTGCTGAAGATGTTGATGTTGCAGTATCAAAGACGTTCCAATAACTGCTTGAGTTATTGATGATGTATAAAAAAAGCTTCCAATGATTTATAGATGTATCATGTATCATGTAGTTGATGACTCCTTTCTCCTGCAGATGTTGTTATAATATCCTTCGCGTTAAGGGGGAGTGTTGAAATATTGTAACTTCCAAGAATATTATATTTGTATTTTATGATTCTGGAGATGTTCCATTCCTCCGAGGAGACCCCATTGTATATCCGGAGATGTTTTATTCCTCTGTGGAGAATGTGGTAGCTTGGGTTATTAGACTTCCCTAGTGGGGGTTGTTGATGTATATGTAAATTCGGAATGTATTTCACATATATGTATATTGTATTACTATAGAGATGGTATTATTCCTCTATAAGGAAGTGTCGTCATTTATATTGTAAGTGTCGTAACTTATACTTGATGGGTTATTAGACCACCTTATTTGGGGTCGGCCCTGTATAAGTCATGTGGGTCAAAGGGTTATTAGACCACCCTATTGGGGGTCGGCCATGTGGGTCAAAGGGTTATTAGACCACCCTATTGGGGGTTGGCCCACTCAGCATTATGTTATGTGGTAAAGTTCGAGCCTACATGAGTTAGGTAAAAAGGCAAGTCAAGTCAAGTATAAATAGAGTGCGGGAGGCACTCTATTTACACACTCACTTCTCACACATGCTCTCAAGGAGGAGAGGCGCACTTATGGAGGAGGAGGATTGCTGCTAGGTTATGGCTATCTCTATTGGTTGGTTGTATCATTGCTCTATCTATCTCTGAGGAAGTTATTGGGGTTTTTCACCTTTATGGTTTTCCCCAAGTAAATCTTTGTGTCTCTTGTGTGCTTGCATTATTGTCTCCATGATTGATATGCTGTAGATATGCTGTACATGTTGTTCTCTCAGTTAAGATCCTAGATCATACTGAAGTAAATTCAGAAAATCTAACATGGTATCAGAGCTAGCCTGAAAGAAGGCATGATATGGCATGTATGACACTTGTTGCACTTACGAAGCTAGGGCTTGATATAGCAAAAACCAGTCATCGTAGCACTTTCGCTATAAATCCGTTTTGGTGAAGTTTTCGGATCTTAAATTGTTACAGGCCGAAGCTAAGATCTCCAGGTACCTTGTGTCCAAAGGACAACCTCTAATTCGTTGTACTTTGTGATTTATGATCTGTGCAATATAGGGTTTCTGCCTCTTCCAGATCTGAGTCAAAATCAGGTGACCTTGGGAAAAAAGTCATAACTTGGGCTAGGAAGCTCCAAATGAAATTTTGTAAAAAGTGACAGGTAGTACACAGTCTGTACTATCTCAGAAAACTTTTTCAGAGGCCGAAGTTGAACCAGTGACACGTGGCACGCCGTACAAGTTCGCTCTACTGTTTTATCCCATAAACAGGTCACGTTGCGACACTTGGCATAACTCTCTCTCAGAAAATCCAATTGAGGTCATACCTGTCAAGATGGAAAGATAACAGGCCGAGCTATCTCAGAAAACGTTTTCAGAGGCCGAAGTTCAAACAGTGACACGTGGCACGCCGTACAAGTTCGCTCTTCTGTTTTATCCCAAAACAGGTCACGTTGCGACATTTGGCATAACTCTCTCTCAGAGAATCCAATTGAGGTCAGACCTGTCAGGATGGAAAGGTAACAGGTCAGGCTATCTCAGGAAACTTTTTTCAGACCCTGTGGATCAAAAATTTCGGAGTTACACCAGAAACAATCAGGTACATATTTCTGTCAAAACAGAATTATTTTTTGGTACCTTCATTCATGGCTTCCGGAATTTAGGGCTTTGAAGAAAGTTGGAATTTTTGTAATCGGAGACCACGGATGAATGCTACTCATCAAAATAGAAATTTAGAGACCAAGATCAGAATTTTTGGTTGGGCAGAAGGCCGGGCTTGATTAGAGCCTAGTTCGGGACTTTGATCAGAAAAGTGGAAAAATTAGGGCTTCTGTAAAAATGGGAATTTTTGAAATCTGTGACCACGGCTGGAAGCTCCTCAGAAAAATAGAAGCTTAGAGCTTTGGATCAAACATTTTGATGGGGAAAAAGAGTGGGCTTCATCAAACCCCAGTTCAGGGTCACGTTCAGTGAATCCGGAAGTTTCAAAGGCAAATTTGAGGAGTGAAACTTTGCAGTTTTCAAATTCTGAATATACCAGTTTGATCAGCTCATCAAGGCGCATATTTCTATCCTTTTGAAAGCTTGAAATTCAAAGTTTGAATTTTTGGGGTTTCTCTGACAAACTCATATCCAGCTCCAGGTCCAGTTCTTGCAAATCAAGTGGATTGGGTTGATCCTAGAAGAAGATGGATTGGTCACTTGCATAAGTGAAGAAGTTCCTGTTTCAGAGGGAGATGAGGCTAAGGCCTTACATAAGAAGATTACAAGTGATCTCGACAGGTATGACTCATCAAGGTATGTTTTGATATTTGTTCATGATTAAGTTTATGGTATGTTTGTCTTCATGTTATTACGATTAGTACAATCTTGATATTAGATTTGTTGTATCACCTTAACAAAATTATGAATGCACAATTGAAAATATTCATTGATTTGGGTGTTGACACTTATGATTGTACTAATGCATTATGGTGTTGTATGAGGTTTATGTTGTCTACTAACATGAAAGGTACACCAATAAAGACAAATCATGTTCTGGTCCAAGAACATATGATCATGATAACATGAGGACAAAGATTCATCCATTGTCATGGATCTCATACAAGATCCATTTACGAGGTATGTATAACTTGTTTATACAAAGGTTAACTTATGAGACATGCAGGTTACTAGCACAAGTCAATGAAGAGAAACAAAAGACATTATACGGGTATGTTAGACATAAATAGCTAGCATGCTAATCCAGGTATGTTTTTCCTATATCAAGCTAGAATCCTACCTTGTGTTAGGATCTTATACTGTTGTTGATCATGATTATTCCTGAAGAGTCATAGGTTTGAATAATCATGGTTTTATGCATATTATATCTCTTATCTTGATTGATGATTCAACTAACCTGAAGAGTCATAGGTTTGATTAATTACAGGTTTAGACATGTTATGATTTGACTAACCATAAGAATCCTACATAAACCTTGAATGCTAATGCTTATTATTTCTGTTTGAAATGATCATGACTATACATGCTTGAGATTATTGTGTTTTAATAGTATACTAATGAATGTATGATTTTATATGAGATCACAAGGATAACACATTCATGATACTAATAAGCATGCATAGGGACCAAGGATGAATATGAGTTCAAGAATAGGTAATTCAGGAAGCAAAGATCAAGAGGGAGCACACTCCAGTTGCTCCTGCCAGAAAGCAAAGGAGCACACTCTAGTTGTTCCTGCAAGAAAGCAAAGGAGCACACTTCAGTAGTTTCTGCAAGGATGCAGATATTCAGAGGGAGTTGATCATCTCTCTACATTTCACAACAGAAAGGTGTAGAAGAAGCTACCTCAGATTAGGACTCCAACAGCTCCTGCAAGGAAGCAAAGACTCAGAGGGAGTCCACCCAACGAACAAACAAAGATAAGTATTTGAATTGTCATTTCTTAAATAATATTGTTCAATAATGTATATACTAATGTTCCTAGAATTAGGTTGTGTATTATGCATATTAGAATAATTGCATTGATGAACAATATACTACTAATATGCATGGGTAAGTAGCCTATGGCACTGTACAACATTCCATTACTACTTATCTAGAATGAAACCTCTTTGCTGACATGTTGGGAGTTGTGCACACTCTTAACAATGTTCTGGTAGAGATTGGAAGGCATCTAGAAAGTTACGGGATATGGATAAATGTTGTATTGAAGCATTGGCTAAGATAATTGCATGACTGTATGGCATATTTCTTTATGTGTAAGAATTTGTTCTGAAAACTATAAGATGTTTTCTAATCATGCAATTTAACTTGTTGTGTAGGAAAGATCATATGCCATCTCCTACAAAAGGACTACAACATTTGTTCCAGCAAGAAAGATATCTATTGAAGATATTGAAGTTCCCAGGATCTGGGATGAAGAAATGGAATGCCATGATCCGTAGATCATGAAGAAGATGTTTGGGATGCAGTCCCAAGACCTGACAGGGAGTCATATGTATGCAGATTGAAGAAAGCCTTGTATGGCTTGAAGCAAGCTCCCAGAACTTGGTATGGTGAAGATAGATTGATTGCCGACACGCAGCGGAAGCTTACTACCGAGTTCGAGATGAAGAACTTGGGGATGATGCACTATTTGTTTTTGGCATGGAGGTGTGGCAAAGTGCAGATAGAATCTTCCTTGGACAAGGGAAGTATGCAGTAGAGATCCCAAAGAGGTTCGGGATGATGGATTGCAAGGCCATGGCCACACCTATGGCATCGAATCTGAAGCTTCTATGTGATGCTTCATCTGAGTCAGTTGATGTCTCTATGTATCGTCAGATGATTGGGTCCTTGATGTACCTGACGAACACGAGACCAGACATTTGCTTTGCTGTGAACACATTGAGCCAGTTCCTGACGGATCCGAGAAGTGTTCACCTGGTTACTGTAAAGCATGTTCTGAGGTACCTGAAGGGTACAGTGGATTATGGGCTCAGGTATGAGGCGAATCAAAAGTTTAACCTGGAAGGTTATGTTGATTCAGATTGGGCTGGCAGTGCTGCAGACAGGAAGACCACATCTGGGTGCTGCTTCAGTATGGGATCAGGTGTGATCTCTTGGTTTAGCAGGAAGCAGTCCTGCGTAGCACTGAGTACAGCTGAGGCAGAGTATGTTGCAGCCTGTTCAGCTAGTTGTGAGGCAGTATGGTTACGGAAGCTACTGTCTGAGTTATTTGATCTCCCGTTGGAGGCTACTGGTATCTTCTGTGATAACCAGAGTTGTGTGAAGCTGTCCGAGAACCCAGTGTTTCATGACAGGTCGAAACACATAGAGATCAAATATCACTATATCAGGGATATGGTGCAGAGAGGAGCTGTGAAGCTCCTGTATGTTGCGACGGACGAGCAGATTGCAGATGTGCTGATGAAGCCACTAGCCAGGGTGAAGTTCGAGTACTTCAGAGAGAGGCTTGGCGTGCTTCAGATCAAGGATACTTCGAGGAAGAAGTGATGGACACATTTGCTGAAGCCATTCCAAGCATGTTGGAAGGAGGATCCTTCACATGGCTGTGGATGTAAGCACTAGATGATGAGCATCAGGATGATGTTCTGGTTTCTGCTTGGATATGATCAGTTGGATCATTTTATGTATGTATGTATGCATCATGTTGGATGCTTGGACCATGTATCTGTATATGTATCAGGTGGATACATTGTATGATCAGGTGGATCATGTATGGTGATATGTATCATGTATTTGTATTTGTATCAGGTGGATACATTGATGATCAGGAGGATCATGTATGATGATATGTATCAGGTAGATACTTGGTATGCATCAGGTAGATGCATTGATGATCAGGAGGATCATGTATGATGATATGTATCATGTATTTGTATCAGGTGGATACATTGATGATCAAGAGGATCATGTATGATACTTGGTATGCATCAGGTAGATGCATTGATGATCAGGAGGATCATGTATGATGATATGTATCATGTATTTGTATCAGGTGGATACATTGATGATCAGGAGGATCATGTATGATACTTGGTATGCATCAGGTAGATGCATTGATGATCAGGTGGATCATGCAGCAGGATGTTGCAGTGATGATCAGGATGATCATAGATGACGAGCTTCAGGATGTTGCTCCAGATGACAGGCAGCAGGACGTTGCAGTGATGATGATCAGGATGATCATGGATACATCAGGATGATGTATGGTGAGTATCAGGTTGATACTCTATGGCCGTGGATCAGGTTGTGCAGATGAGCATGTAATTCGTTGCCCTGGGAGATTTGCAGATGGTCTTTCAAGGTTTTGCCTATGGCATGTAATTCGGTGCCCTGGGACATCTGGCAAATGCTCTTTCGAGGTTTTGCTCTGGGAGGACATGTAATTCGTTGCCCTGGGAGATCTGCAGATAGTCTTTCGAGGTTTTTCCTATGGCATATAATAGCGCCCTGGGATATCTGGCAGATGCTCTTGCGAGGTTTTGTCCTATGGCATGTAATTCGTTTCCCTGGGAGATCTGATAGGTTGGGTTGTGTGCCCGTAATCAGTCCTGGGATGCTCTTGCGAGGTTTTGCCATGACCACATGTAATTCGTTGCCCTGGGAGATTTCAGGTCGGAGTTGTGTACCCGTAACATCCTGAGATGCTCTTGCGAGGTTTTGTGGTGGACCACATGTAATTTGTGCCCTGGGAGATTTCAGGTCGGAGTTGTGTACCCGTAACATCCTGAGATGCTCTTGCAAGGTTTTGTGGTGGGGTCACATGTAATAGCACCCTGGGAGATCCTACAGGTCGGAGTTGTGTACCCGTAACATCCTGGGATGCTCTTTCGAGGTTTTGTGACGCACGTAATAAGTCCTGAGGATTCCACAGTATGGCCAGTGATGACGAAGACCTGCAGGTGGTGGGCCTACATCTAGTATGAAAAAGGACTGGCTCTGTAGAACTTCCTATGACGAGTAGATTCAGAGATTGATTGAGATAGCAGCAGCAGTGACGATGATGATGAATCGATGATGATTATCCAGTGACGATGATCCAGAGAAGATGACTTGTGCTAGAAGAACTGTGCTGAGAAATACCTTCCTAGTTAAGAGGGAGTGTTGATGTATATGTAAATTCGGAATGTATTTCACATATATGTATATTGTATTACTATAGAGATGGTATTATTCCTCTATAAGGAAGTGTCGTCATTTATATTGTAAGTGTCGTAACTTATACTTGATGGGTTATTAGACCACCTTATTTGGGGTCGGCCCTGTATAAGTCATGTGGGTCAAAGGGTTATTAGACCACCCTATTGGGGGTCGGCCATGTGGGTCAAAGGGTTATTAGACCACCCTATTGGGGGTTGGCCCACTCAGCATTATGTTATGTGGTAAAGTTCGAGCCTACATGAGTTAGGTAAAAAGGCAAGTCAAGTCAAGTATAAATAGAGTGCGGGAGGCACTCTATTTACACACTCACTTCTCACACATGCTCTCAAGGAGGAGAGGCGCACTTATGGAGGAGGAGGATTGCTGCTAGGTTATGGCTATCTCTATTGGTTGGTTGTATCATTGCTCTATCTATCTCTGAGGAAGTTATTGGGGTTTTTCACCTTTATGGTTTTCCCCAAGTAAATCTTTGTGTCTCTTGTGTGCTTGCATTATTGTCTCCATGATTGATGCTGTAGATATGCTGTACATGTTGTTCTCTCAGTTAAGATCCTAGATCATATTGAAGTAAATTCAGAAAATTTAACAGGGGTCGACCCTGTATGAGTCATGTGGGTTAAAGGGTTATTAGACCACCCTAGTGGGGTCGACCTTGTCACATTATGTTAAGTGGTTAAGTTGAGGCCGACCTAGTTAGTGTAAAAGTCAAGTTGGAGTTGTGTATAAATAGAGGAGGTTTGTTCCTCATTTAACACACATTACACTCACTTGTGATTGGCGCATAGGTGAGGGAGAGATCTGTTATGGAGGAGAAGGATCTCATGTATAGGGCTTACATCTTTGTATTTGTTGGTCATCTATACTGAGGAAGCTTTGCTAGTTTTTCTACCCCATGAGGGTTTCCCAGGATAAATCTGTGTCTATTGTGTTTATGTTGTGCTTGTTGTTCTTTCAGTGATCCTGTATATGCTATTGTTGTGAAATGGAATGTAATGCTGATATTCCCTGTATTAGAAAATTGAAACTTAACAAGTTTAGCTAAACCCTATCCCTTCACTAACTTTGTAGGCCTGATTTCAACCTCATATTCCATAATTTTTGCAATCCACCTACCTCTTTTAACTTCACTATATGGCTAAGTTAAGACTTCTTTAATGGCAACATTAGGTACATAGGCAATTATCTTTGAATGCAAAACCTAGATTCTGAAAAACTTTAAAGCCTTAACAAGTGCATATGCTTGTTTCTCAAGTGTACTGTACTTTAATTCTGAGTCTCTGAGAGTCTTACTGAAAAAATATATAGGCTTCTCTAAACCTTCTACATTCTTCTGAAGTAGAACAACAACTATAGTGTCTTGGGATGCAAAGGAAAAAGTGAGAAAATCTTTCAAAAAATCTGGACTTACCAATACTGGGGCTTCTGTCAAAGCTTGCTTAATCTTCTCAAATGAAGCTTTAGCTTCAGCTGTCCATTTCACTTCCTGATACTTCCTCAACATAGATGTGATGTGTTTGATTGTCTCAGCAAAATTCAGGACGAACCATCTCAGAAAATTGATTTTTCCAATAAATGATTGAATATCTTTTTTACTTCTTGGGATAGTAATCTTCAGAATTGCTTTGACTCTCTCAGGGTCTATTCTAATACCATCAACTGAAACAAGATGTCCCAGAAGTTTTCCCTCCTATACAACAAAGTGTGACTTTTTGGGGTTTAATGACAGCCGAAACTTCCTACACTTTAGAAATGTTTGCTCAAGATGCTTCAAGTGCTCATCATCCGATTGAGACAAGACAGTAATATCATCCAAGTAGATTACAATTTTTTTTTCCTTTTCTCCTCCAAAGGCTATATCCATAGCTCTTTGAAATGTTGCACCCGCATTCATCAAACCGAATGGAATCTTATCATACATGAATGTGCCCGATGGGGTAGTGAAGGTTGTTTTCTCCCTATCATCCGAGTGTACAGCTATTTGATTGTACCCCGAGAATCCATCAACCATGGAGATTCTCTCAGCTCCCACTACTTTTTGCAAAATTTGCTCAATTTTTGGAAATGGATAATTGTCCTTCAATGAAGCTCTGTTAAGATTCCTAAAGTCTACACATAACCTAATCTCCTCGTTCTTCTTTCGAACTGGAACCAAATTTGCAACCCATGATGAATATCTGAGTGGAACAAATCTTTGCATCTAGTAACTTCTTGACTTCCTTCTCTATGACTGGCAGCATAGCTGGGTTAATCCTCCTCAATTTTTTTCTAAAGGGCTTCACATTTGGTTTTAAAGGCACCATATCCTGAATAATACGAGTGTCATAAGTTCTTAAATCTTCATAGCACCAAGAAAAAATATCAACAAACCTCTTCAATAATGCAAGGTACCTGTTTCTTTGCTCAACTGAAAGAGACTTGAAAATTTTCACTATTATTAACTGCTCCTCTGTAGCAATGTTACAACTCATGACATTCTCTTCCGAACATTGCATTGCAGGTTTCGGCAGAGTGTCATCTTTGGAAAAAATTCACTCAAGAAGGACGAGACTGTTAGGAATAAAATTCCCCTTCAATTAAATAATTCCGTGATCAACAATTGAACTTTATGTGTGTGCAGCAGTGTCATCTATCTCCTCATCTTGATCCTCATCAATTAGAGAATTGGAAAACTCTCCAGCCAATTCCAAGAATTTTTTAATTTCCACATCATCCTCAAAAACTGTCCACTGCTTTATATTGTCTGGCACTGAGGGTCTATACTTAACTTCAATTGGATATTTCATCTGAGTATGCTTTGGAATCTTGAAATGTGTAGCTGCCAATGCGAATGAATCAGCTGTCTGATTTTGATTCTGGGAATAAAAGAAATATTGAATGCTATGAAAAAGTTGTCAATCATATCCCAAATCTCATTTCTATAAACCTTCAACTAATCCTGCTTTATCGGATATTTTGCCTTCACTTATTGGACAACTAATTCGGAGTCGCCATAAACAGAAAGTTGTTGAATTCCGAAATCCTTTGCAAACCTTAAAACAAGTATCAATGCCTCATATTCTACTGTGTTGTTGGTAGTAACAAATTCTAATTTATACATCAAACTAATTACCTCTCCACTAGGAGAAATCAAAACAATGCCAGCTCCTGCTCCTTCTTAACATGAAGAGACATAAAAATACATCTACCAGAATTCATCATTTTGTTCAATAGAAGGTTTGACTGATTCTTATTTTTGTACCTGTAGTACCCTAGCTATACTTTCATCACTAAAATTAAGCATACAAGAACCCAAGTTTTCATATACTGAATAAAGGGGATGATTAGTTGGATTCTTATCATCTGTGACTATGAAAGCATACTATAATTCCCTGTACAATCTTCGATTCTCTCCACCAAAAACTAGAATTGTGGCATAAGCCAAGTCCATTTGTAATGTACGACCTACTTTCTTTTCCCAATACCTTGAGAGAAGCATGCCAAAATGGAGATATGTCAGCAACTACCACATCCATAATAACACTCTTCATTGGTAATTGAGAAAGATTAACCACAAGGTCCTTAATCACTCCTAAACATTTCACAGCTCTAGAATCAATTGCAAATAAATCATGGTATGGCTTAGTGATACTCAAACCAAGGGCCTCCATAACTGCATTAGGCATCAAGTTATGTGAAGCTTTATAATCTAGAAGGAAATTGTGAATCATCTGGTCATTAATAGTCAAGGTTATATAAAAAGGTGGAGGAAAAGTTGAAACACCTTCAGGCTTTTCAGATGAAGTAGACACAAGGATTATTGTTGGATGTTCTTCCTGTAAATTTATTGTATCTGAAGGAGAAGAATTAACTGGTACATTCAACAACTTGCATGCTGAATCTCTAAAACAAGGAATCTTCATTAACTCAGCCAAAGGCAATGGAACCTTGATTTTGCACAATTCATTCTCAAAGTTAAAAACTTGTGTATTTTTTTCGGTTTCCTCAATTTATGTTGCTTTGGTCTGATCACTATGGTCTTCTTTCTTTCCCTGTGTTTGATTAGGCAGCTATCTAATAGGTGGAACTATTTTCTTTTTTGGAATTTGAACAACTTGTTTAGGGCCTGACCTGAAATTATAAGACTTTTTTGGATCAGTCTGGCATATACTAGCTGAAACCTGAGGATGATGATCATTTCCTTCCTGAGAATCATCATAATACTCAGAATTTTTGATAACTGCATTCAGTTGTAAAACCCTCAGATGATAACTCCCCAAAATAGTTTAAATTCTGATTTGAATCATCCTCATACTCCACATCTTCCACCTGTTCAACTTCTTCTATAAAATTATTTTGGAAAGGGGGAGGAACTCTCTAGTCTTCCTTTTCTCTTCTCTCCCTCTGAATATCATTGTTTCTCCTTTCTCGAGGAATGAATCTTGGTACAAATTGTCTTTTGAACTGGTTAGGCTTTTGATTAGGATTTCTTTCTCCATCTTGAAAAGGTTTATTCGAGTTCTTCTCCAACTCGAATCTACTCAATTTTGCAGCCAAGGTTTTAATTATCTTATTCATTTCATCTATTTGACTTTCTTCCTTCTTTGATGTAGAGGCTGCAGGAATTACTACATTCTTACCCTTTCTCTCATGAACCTGATGGTCTAACTGCTCTTTAAGTATATTAGAAGCCAAAATGTTAGATTCAACCTCTAGGGCAGATTCTTGCATATTCAGTAATGTTATAGGTCTCCTCTCTCTCAGGTGAAAAGAAAAATCATGATCAAATGCATTCGCATATGTCAACTTAGCCAAGGTTTCTGAGGGCTTAATTTCCACTGTAATTCTGCCATACATTTTGTTAAGGCGTTTTGAAAAGTCAGCTATTGTTTCATCATCTTTTATCTCTAAAGCTGAAATTCAGTAATATAATATGTGTGATCCTTTGTATCTCCCTATTGTCTCATGAAAACATCCCGTGATTCTTCTATAAGGGTTATTGAGTTTTCTGGTAGCTCCCTAAACCATTTTCTAACATCACCATCCAAACTCTGCACAAACATTCGCATCCAAACATCCTTTACTTCTATATTTCTGTTATCAGCATAAAACCTAGGTAAATATTTTTGATAATCACCTGCTGGAAGAGCATTTAAAGGATGTGGAAGCACTAAAGGAGCATACCTAGCAGCTATCATTCTATCCATCATATCCAATTGTTGACCTGCCATTTTTGAAGTAGACTGACTAGTTGAGGACAAAGGTTTACTGATTTTAACTTAACTGAGCTGAATGGTAGGAATATTAGCTTTAGACTGTAATAAGGGAAATAATTTAGTTTTGATCTTTTTAGGAGATAATGGACTAGTAAAAAACTGAATTTCTACTTCTTGTAGCTTTGGTTCAGAATACAGAAATGAAGACAAAGACTGTGGTTGACCAAGAGAAAGTAAAGATGGGTAAGATTGGGATCTTGCAACAGAAGTATGATGTAACTCTAGTCCCAAACTTCCTCGAAGCCACTGTGAAACAATATTTTGGTGAAACTGTTGTCTGAAATAGAAACGTCTGGTCATGTTCACCTCAAAACCAAAACAATAAAGATATCCCAGGGAAAATGAAACTTCACTTCCATCCTCAATAATGGTGCCAAAGATGTTTGTGCTAGAAATTGATCCTGGACTACAAAGGTGCAAGCTAACACAATCTCAACAATACAAGCATGAAATAGGGTTTTGTTTTTGTATTTTGTTGGTTTGAGGGTTTCAATTTGAAGAAAATAAAAGGAAATCAAACTAAAACAAGTTACTAAATCATGTAATTCATTGAAGAACTGAGATCATAAATTTAAATAAAGTAAATATAAACCATCACATTCATAACCATACAAATAGGTTTTTATCTACAACACATAAGCATTCACCGGATTAAAACATTAAAACAGAAAATGAAATCATATGTTGAATGATCAAACTGATCAGAAACAAAAACTAAATCAAACAAGATAAAATGGCTTATAACACATATATATATATTAATCTCAGTCTTTAGGACTTACATAAGAGTCTTGCAAGCTTCAATATCATCACTGTATATAGCTTCTTGAAACCAAAAAATCGAACCCTCATACATCCTCCTTTACTCCTTTTATCCATTTACAAAAGGAGTAGTTTGTAACTACTTTTAGGTTTTAGTCTTAAAAATCAGTTGCATAAAATAGTTAGGATAACTTCAAGTCTTTAACTAAGTCTTTAACTAAAAATGTAACTATTAACCATTACATATTTGATACAAAATGAGAATGCATTAAAATAAAGTAGGCACTAAGTAGCCTTTCTGGTAGCCTCTACTAACATAGCAATTCCTTCCAGCGCATGAGTCCTTTTGTTATGTTGAGGCTGCTCAGCTTCCAAAATTCTTATTTTGTCTACTATAAACTTGTTCTTCTCATTCAAAGTCTGCACCTTCCTGGTTAAGTCATCAACTTGATCCTCTGCTTCTTTTTTCCTCTTCATTGCGTTTCTAGCAACAACAATCAGTTCTTGATAATGAGCATTAACTTCTCCTAAGTCCTCCCTTAAATGCTTATTAGTCTTTGTAAGCCTGTCATTTGACTCATTAAGGAATAATATTTCTACTTGATGTTGTTCCTGAACCTTTCTTAGACTTTCAACCTCTGAGCATCTGTTTACCTCTCTTGGCAAAGTAGGGTCTTGAGATGTAAAAGGTGGAATATCTAGTTTTCTGAAGATTAAATCTTCTTCATATTTATCTTTTGTATTCTCTCTGCAATTGCAAACTCATCTTGTCCGATCTTGAGAATGATTTGTTCCTCTTCAAATTCATTTACTTCTACATATGCTTCTTCTATCTTTGTACAATCCTGTTGTAAGCTCATCTGGTTCTGCTGAGAACTTGACTCATCTTTCTCTTCTTCATCTTCATCACTTGAAGTAATTTTATTACAATCATCTCCTCTGTCTTCTTATTAGAACTTGAAGCTTTTTCCACATTATTTCGCATTGTTGATCTTGTTCTTAACTTCCAACTTGATTCTCTTAACTGCATGAGGAGGTTTGCATCTGCTTCTAAATCCATAACCTGCAAACTTTCATTCTTTGTGTCTTCTGCAGAAGTCTGTGAAACTAGGTTCTCAACTATACTCTATTTTGGTGTGATTGGACTTTGAACTTGTTCAGCAGTAAGACTAATTGTCTTCTCTATTTCTTGAATTTCTTAACAGTGTTCTTATTTTTCTTCGACTACATTAACCTGTTCCTCCTTTTCGGGACTTTTAGATTTTTCCTGTAACAAAGGCTTTTCATAAATTTCTTGTATCAGAACTCCCTTCTTATCCTTTTTACCTTTCTTTTTAGACCTATTCTTATTTGCACACTCATCTTGTTCTACCACAAATCCAGACCAGAATATAAAATGTTCCCAGGTTTTCTTTTCCTTCTGTAATACTGTTTGAATGATCAGCTTTATAAATCCATGATGAAATACGGATCGCCTTGTATGATCAGGATGTGCTTTCACCTTATTTGACATTTTTTGGATGCTCTTGTACAAGAAGTAGGGAAAATTTATTTTACAGTGCAATTTAAGATGCATCAAAAACCTAACATGGTATTTAAAAACCATTGAGAACCCGCCCCCACATGTAATGTAAGCATAATGCTTAACACCTCCCTCCATTCTGGTTGAAATTTTTTTATATGAACTCCATTTCTCCAATTGAGGGTTTCATTACCTGGTAGCAAGAAAGAATTTTCGTAAAAATTCAAAGGAACTTTTTTGAACCACAATTCGCCATCCATGGCGATGCTGGTAGCTTCAGAAACTAAGGCTTCCGTGAGCTGAAATATTAAGGTTTTGAACTTAATAACATCATCAGTCAGATTCTTTGCAAAGTAAATCGAAACCTCTTCATTAAACCCAGTTACTTTCTTGAATAAATTGAACCATCCAACTATTTTAAACAAGTCTGCACATTTCAGAAATTGCACAGCCCACTTCGTATCCATCGGTTCTACTTTGTTAATTTTGCCACGTCTTCCCATCTTACAACTGCACGTTTGGTAATTAAGCTTCTGAGAAAAGTAGAGATGGCAAATGTTCAAAGATGTGGAACTAACCAGGTTCAGCTACAGATGTCTTTAGCTTTGCATTTCACGATCCCCAAAATTTGACTCATGGCACTTCAAACCCTGATTTCTTACAATGATGAAATGTAATAGAGCTTATAACTATTATCATTCTTCAACATGTATTTTATCATCTTAATTCAACATAACTTAGCATCTCAAGTCATCATAACTCATAACGAGTCACCATTCAACATAAATAACCACGATCTTTCATCATATCGGATTCCTGTAGCGCATTAGGGGTCTATTTTGAACTTTGCGCTACAAGAATCTTTTCACATTGCCAATTTAACAAATACACTTTGGATAAAGGTTAGATCTTGGTTAGAAGCTTAATAATAAGGCTAAAATAGATATAATTGAGGACTTTGAGATAAATAACATGTTGCATAAGCCATTTAAAGGTCTTTGAACTAAATAAATTAAAAGCAATCAGAAATAAATAAAAATTAAAAACAAAATAATCAAAATCATAAATAAATAAAAATTAAAAACAAAATAATCAAAATCATAAGTAAATAGAAGTAAACTGAAGTTCAAACAATCGTAAAAGAAATAAATAAAAATGAAAACAATTTCAGCCTTAACATCTGGCTCCTGCTGCGGGATGAAGACCTCCTTGTGAGGTTTCAAGAACTTGTAGACCAGTGCCTTTCTGCGACCTGAAACTGCTGATTTATTCTGCAAAATTCCATTGGGTATGGAGTCTTATTTCACACTGGTATGTACAATGAGTGTGACATTATTTACCTTCAAGAACTATAAAAATGTTTGAGGAAACGTCCATTAACTAGGGTAGACAATTCCTCACCTTCCAAAGTTTGTAGTATGAAAGTTTTATTTTCTAAAATATTTGAAATCATGAAGGGACCTAACCAAAGATTTTCAAACTTACCATGCTAACCCTTCTGGTCTCTCCTCGCATCCCATCTTAGCACCATATCACCAAGAGAAAAAGTATTTTCTTTTACCTTTTTATCAAACCCTGATTTAATCTTCCTTCTGTGTGCATCAGCTCTTTCTTCTATAGCCTCACGTTCTTGCTGCAATTCAATCAATGAGAAAATTCTTCTTTGAAGATCATTAGGTTCTTCCTGACTATCTTAAAAAAACTTCATTACTGGAATTCCTAGTTGAATAGGAAAAACTGCATCAATACCATACATCAATTGGAAAGGGGACAGACCTATTGCTTTCTTAGTGGTTATTCTATCTGCCCACAATGCATACTTAAGCATTGAATCCCATGACCTCTTATTTTGATTTAACAACTTTCTAATATTCTGAATAATGTTTTTATTTGAGGACTCTGCTAATCCATTACCTTGAGGGTAATAGGGTGTGGAATGTCTCAAATCAATCCAATTATGCTCATAAGAAGTTACCATGGATTTTGACTTGAAAGCTAGTGCATTATTAGTCAACAACCTCTGTTGACAATCAAATCTACTCAAGATTTTTTCCTGTATATAATTCATGATAACTCCTTCAGTTGCTTTACAAGTTGGAATTTCCTCCACCCATTTAGTGAAAAAAATCAGTAGCTCTAAGTATCCACCTGTTCTGTCCACTAGATGCAGGATTTATCTCTCCTATAAAATCTAATCCCCATTGTTGAAAAGGGGCATCCACTACAATAGGCTTTAATGGAAAAGAAATGAGTTTCTGTCTCCAAGCAAACTTTTGACATTGGACACATGCTCGTACATGTTGATACACATCTAAAAATAAAGAGGGCCAGTAATACCCAGACCTAAGAATTTTGTATGCAGTATACTTCCAATATTTGTGACCCCCACAAGCACCCTCATGCATTTTTGAAATAACCTCTTTCACTTGTGATTTTTCTAAACATCTGAGTAAAATTCCACCTGGATCCTTCCAGAACAACTGCTGATTTACCAAGCAATATTTTGTGGCCTTTAACTTCAATGATTTGGATGCCTTCTTATCAAAATGATCTGGACATTTCAAATGGAATAAAAAATAAACAATATCAACATACCATTCCGATTCCGCATATTTATCTGTAATCTACTCTTCATTTTCCTTCATCTGCAATTCTTCCTGAGTTGGTTGATTTGCCACAAAATGGATATCCAAAGCCTCACAATTTGAATCAGCTAATAGTTTAGCTAAACCCTATCCCTTCACTAACTATGTAAGCCTGATTTCAACCTCGTATTCCATAATTTTTGCAATCCACCTACCTCTTTTAACTTCACTATCTGGTTGAGTTAAGATTTCTTTAATGGCAACATTAGGTAAATAGGCAATTATCTTTGAATGCAAAACATAGATTCTGAAAAAATTTAAAGCCTTAACAAGTGCATATGCTTGTTTCTTAGGTGTACTGTACTTTAATTCTGAGTCTCTCAGAGTCGTACTGAAAAAAGCTATAGGCTGCTCTAAACCTTCTGCATTCTTCTGAAGTAGAACAACAACTATAGTGTCTTGGGATGCAAAGGAAAAAGTGAGAAAATCTTTCAAAAAACCTGGACTTACCAAGACTAGGGCTTCTGTCAAAGCTTGTTTAATCTTCTCAAATGAAGCTTTAGCTTCAGTTGTCGATTTCACTTCCTGATCCTTCCTCAACATAGATGTGATGTGTTTGATTGTCTTAGCAAAATTCAGGATGAACCATCTCAGAAAATTGATTTTTCCAATAAATGATTGAATATCTTTTTTACTTCTTGGGATAGTAATCTTTAGAATTGCTTTGACTCTCTCAGGGTCTATTCTAATACCATCAGCTGAAACAAGATGTCCCAAAAGTTTTCCCTCTTGTACATCAAAGTGTGACATTTTGGGGTCTAATAACAACCCAAACTTCCTACACTTCAGAAATGTTTGCTCAAGATGCTTCAAGTGCTCATCATCAGATTGAGAGAAGACAGTAATATCATCCAAGTAGATTACAACAAATTTTTCCTTTTCTCCTACAAAATCTATATCCATAGCTCTTTGAAATGTTGCACCCGCATTCATCGAACCGAATGGCATCTTATCATACATGAATGTTCCCTATGGGGTAGTGAAGGTTGTTTTCTCCCTGTCATCCGGGTGTACAATTATTTGATTGTACCCTGAGAATCCATCAACCAATGAGATTCTCTGAGCTCCACTACTTTTTGCAAAATTTGCTCAATTTTTGGTAATGGATAATTGTCCTTCAATGAAGCTCTGTTAAGATTCTGAAAGCCTACACATAACCTAATCTCCCCGTTCTTCTTTCGAACTGGAACCAAATTTGCAACCAATGATGAATATTTGAGTGGAACAATTATCTTTGCATCTAGTAACTTCTTGACTTCCTTCTCTATGACTGGCAGCAGAGCTGGGTTCATCCTCCTCAATTTTTTTCTAAAGGGATTCACATTTGGTTTTAAAGGCACCTTATGTTGAATAATACTAGTGTCATAAGTTCTTAAATCTTCATAGCACCAAGAAATATTATCAACAAACCTCTTCAATAATGCAAGGTACCTGTTTCTTTGCTCAACTGAAAAGAGACTTAGAAGTTTTCACTATTCTTGTCTACTCCTCTGTACCAATGTTACAGCTCATCACATTCTCTTCTGAAGATTGCATTGCAGGTTTCAGCAGAGTGTCATCTTTGGAAAAAATTATCTTAAGAGGGACGAGACCCATAGGAATAAAACTCCCCTTCAATTCAATAATTCTGTGATCAGCAATTGTACTTTTTGTGTATGCAGCAGTGTCATCTATCTCCTCATCTTGATCCTGATCAATTAGAGAATTGGAAAACTCTCCATCCAATTCCAAGAATTTTTTAATCTCCACATCATCCTCAAAAACGCTCCACTGCTTTATATTATCTGGCACTGAGGGTCTATACTTAACTTCAATTGGATATTTCAGCTGAGTATGCTTTGGAATCTTGAAATGTGTAGCTACCAATGCTAATGAATCAACTGTCTGATTTTGATCTCTGGGAATAAAATAAATATTGAATGCTATGAAAAAGTTGTCAATCATATCCCAAACCTCATTTCTATAAACCTTCAACAAATCCCACTTTACCTAATAATTTCCCTTCACTTGTTGGACAACTAATTCCGAGTCGCCATAAACAGAAAGTTGTTGAACTCCCAAATCCTTCGCAGCCCTTAAACCAAGTATCAATGCATCATATTCTGCTGTGTTGTTGGTAGTAACAAATTCCAATTTATACATCAAAATAATTACCTCTCCACCAAGATAAATCAAAACAATGCCAGCTCCTACTCCTTCTTTACATGAAGAGCCATCAAAATACATCTGCCACAATTCATCTTTTTGCTCAATAGAAGGTTTGATTGACTCTTCTTTTTCTACCTGCAGTACCCCAGCTGTACTTTCATCACTAAAATGAAGCATACAAGAACCCAATTCGTCATCTATTGAATAAAGGGGATTATTAGTTGGATTCTTATCATCTGTGACTATGAAAGCATACTGTAATTCCCTGTATAATCTTTGATTCTCTCCACCAAAAGCTGGAATTGTTGCATAAGCCAAGTCCATTTGTAATGTACCACCTACTTTCTTTTCCCAAGACCTTGAGAGTAGCATGCCAAACTTAGGATATATGTTAGCAACTACCACATCCATAATAACACTCTTCATTGGTAATTGAGAAATATTAACCACAAGGTCCTTAACCACTCCTAAACATTTCACAACTCTAGAATCAAATGCAAATAAATCATGGTATGGCTTAGTGATACTCAAACCAAGGGCCTCCATAACTGCTTTAGGCATCAAGTTATGTGAAGCTCTAGAATCTAGAAGGAAATTGTGAATCATCTGGTCATTAATAGTCACGGTTATATAAAAAGGTGGAGGAAAAGTTGAAACACCTTCAGGCTTTTCAGATGAAGTAGACCCAAGGATTATTGTTGGATGTTATTCCTGTAAATTTATTGTATCTGAAGGAGAAGAATTAACTGGTACATTCAACAACTTGCATGCTGAATCTCTAAAACAAGGAATCTTCATTAACTCAGCCAAAGGCAATGGAACCTTGATTTTGCACAATTCATTCTCAAAGTTAAAAACTTGTGTATTTTTTCCGGTTTCCTCAATTTATGTTGCTTTGGTCTGATCACTATGGTCTTCTTTCTTTCCCTGTGTTTGATTAGGCAGTTGTTTAACAGGTGGAACTATTTTCTTTTTTGGAATTTGAACAACTTGTTTAAGGCTTGACCTCAAATTATAAGACTTTTTTGGATCAGTCTGACATATACTAGCTAAAACCTCAGGATGATGATAATTTCCTTCCTGATAATCATCATAATACTCAGAATTCTGATAACTACATTCAGTTTTAAAACCTTCAGATGATAACTCCCCAAAATAGTTTAAATGATGATTTGAATCATCCTCATACTGCACATCTTCCATCTGTTCAACTTCTTCTATAAAATTATTTTGGAAAGGGGAAGGAACTCTCTGGTCTTCATTTTCTCTTCTCTCCCTCTGAATATCATTGTTTCTCCTTTCCCGAGGAATGAATATTGGTACAAATTGTCTTCTGAACTGGTTAGGATTTTGATTAGGATTTCTTTCTCCATCTTGAAAAGGTTTATTCGAGTTCTTCTCCAACTCCAATATACTCACTTTTGGAGTTAAGGTTTTAATTATCTTATTCATTTCATCTATTTGACTTTATTCCTTCTTTGATGTAGAGACTGCAGACATTACTACATTCTTACCCTTTCTCTCATGAACATGATGGTCTGATTTCTCTTTAAGTCAATTAGAAGCCAAAATGTTGGATTGAACCTCTAGGGAATATTCTTGCATATTCATTAATGTTATAGGTCTCCTCTCTCTCAGGTGTAAATAAAAATCATTATCACATGCATTTTCATATGTCAACTTAGCCAAGGTTTCTGAGGGCTTAATTTCCACTGGAATTCTGCCATACATTTTGTTAAAGCGTTTTGAAAAGTCAGCTATTGTTTCATCATTTTTTCTCTTTAAAGCTGCAAATTCAGTAATATAATATGTGTGATCCTTTGTATCTCCCCATTGTCTCATGAAAAAATCCTCTAATTCTTCTATAAGGGTTATTGAGTTTTCCGGTAGCTCCCTGGACCATTTTCTAACATCACCATCCAAACTCTGCACAAACATTCACATCCAGACATCCTTTGCTTCTATATTTTGGTTATCAGCATAACTGAGGAATGAATTCCAGTGTTCCTCTGCAGTTGTTTCTCCCAACCCATTAAACCTAGGTAAATATTTTTGATAATCACCTGCTGGAAGAGCATTTAAAGGAAGTGGAAGCACTAAACGAGCATACCTAGTAGCTATCATTCTATCCATCATATCCAATTGCTGACCTACCATTTTTTAAGTAGACTGACTGGTTGAGTACAAAGGTTTATTGATTTTAACTGAAATGAGCTTAATGGTAGGAATATTAGCTTTAGACTGTAATAAGGGAAATAATTCAGTTTTGATCTTTTTAGGAGATAATGGACTGGTAAAAACATGAATTTCTACTTCTTCTAGCTTTGCTTCAGAATACAGAAATGAAGACAAAGACTGTGGTTGACCAAGAGAATGTAAAGATGGGGAAGATTGGGATCTTGAAAAAGAAGTATTATGTAACTCTTGTTTAGGTTTCTTCAAAAAATTTTATGGATCTGACATCCCTGGGTGTAAAGGTGAAGTAGGCTTCCCTCTAGTCCCAGACTTCCTGGAAGCCACTGTGAAACAATATTTTGGTGAAACTGTTGTCTGAAATAGAAACGTCTGGTCCTGTTCACCTCAAAACCAGAACAATCAAGATATCCCAGGGAAGATGAAACTTCACTTCCGTCCCCGGCAACGGCGCCAAAGATGTTTGTGCTAGAAATTGATCCTAGACTACAAAGGAGCAAGCTAACACAATCTCAACAATACAAGCATGAAATAGGGTTTTGTTTTTGCAGTTTGTTGGTTTGAAGGTTTCAATTTGAAGAAAATAAAAGGAAATCAAACTAAAACAAGTTACTAAATCCTGTAATTCATTGAAGAACTGAGATCATAAATTTAAACAAAGTAAATATAAACCATCACATTCATAACCACACAAATAGGTTTTTATTTACAACACATAAGCATTCACTGGATTAAAACATTAAAACATAAAATGAAATCATATGTTGAACGATCAAACTGATCAAAAACAAAAACTCAATTAAACAAGATAAAATGGCTTATAACACATATATATATTAATCTCACTCTTCAGGACTTACATAAGAGTCTTGCAAGCTTCAATATCATCACTGTATATAGCTTCTTGAAACCAAAAAATCAAACCCTCATACATCCTCCTTTACTCCTTTTATCCATTTACAAAAAGAGTAGTTTGTAACTACTTTTAGGTTTTAGTCTTAAAAAGCAGTTGCATAAAATAGTTAGGATAACTTCGAGTCTTTAACTAAGTCTTTAACTAAAAACTTAACTATTAACCATTACATATTTGATACAAAATGAGAATGCATTAAAATAAACTAGGCACTAAGTATCATTTTTGGTAGCCTCTACTAACATAGCAATTCCTTTCAGCGCATGAGTCCTTTTGTTATATTGAGCCTGCTCAGCTTCCAAATCTTTGATTTTGTCTGACAAAAACTTGTTCTTCTCATTCAAACTCTGCACCTGCCTGGTTAAGTCATCAGCTTGAGCCTCTGCTTCTTTTTTCATCTTCAGAGCTTTTCTGGCAACAACAATCAGTTCTTGATAACGAGCATTGACTTCTCCTAAGTCTTCCCTTAAACACTTATTAGTCTTTGTAAGCATGTCATTTGACTCATTAAGGAATAATATTTTTGCTTAATGTTGTTCCTGAACCTTTATAAGACTTTCAACCTATGAGCATATGTTTACCTCTCCTGGCAAAGTAGGGTCTTGAGATGTAAAAGGTGGAATATCTAGTTTTCTGAAGATTAAATCTTCTTCATATTTATCTTTTGCTATTCTCTCTGCAATTGAAAAATCATCTTGTCCCATCTTGAGAATGATTTGTTCCTCTTCGACTTCATTTACTTCTACATATGCTTCTTCTATATTTGTACAATCCTGTTGTAAGCTCATCTGGTTCTGCTGAGAATTTGACTCATCTTTCTCTTCTTCATCTTCATCACTTGAAGAACTTTGTATTGCAGTTATTTCTTTTGTCTTCTATTTAGAACTTGAATCTTTTTCCACATTATTTCTCATACTTGATCTTGTTCTGAACTTCCAACTTGATTCTCTTAACTGCATGAGGAGGTTTGAATCTGCTTCTAAATCCATAACCTGCAAACTTTCATTCTTTGCGTCTTTTGCAGAAGTCTGTGAAACTAGGTTCTCAACTATCCTATGTTTTGGTGTGATCGGACTTTGAACTTGTTCAGCAGTAAGACTAATTGCATTCTCTATTTCTTGAACTTCTTGACAATGTTCTTGTTTTTATTCGACTACATTAGCCTGTTCCTCCTTTTCGAGACTTTTAGTTTTTTCCTGTAATAGAGGATTTTTAGAAATTTCTTGTATCAAAACTCCCTTCTTATCATTTTTACCTTTCTTTTTAGACCTATTCTTATTTGCACACTCATCCTGTTCAGCCCACTACTACATTTTTGGCCTTTAGGGGGGGTTGTCTTCCACCCCCAAAAGTGACCTACGGGGGGGGTTTTGGCTTTGGGGGCGGTTTTGGAAAAACCGCCCCTAAAGGCACCAATGTTAAAAGTTTTTCCCTTTAAGGGCGGTTTTTGACGAGATTGGAACCACCCCCAAAAGTGACTTTTGGGGGCGGTTTGTGACCCCCCTCATAGAGGTCTACGGAGGCGGTTGTAAACCCCCCTCGGAGACCCTTTCATAGAGACCTACGGGGGTGGTTTTGAACCCCCTTCATAGAGACCTACGAGGGCGGTTGTGAACCCCCCTCATAAGCCCCCTCATACAAACCTACAAGGGCGGTTTGGAACCCCCCTCGTAGAGGACTATAGGGGCGGTTGTGAACCCCCCTCGTATAGTCATATAGGGGCGGTTTGGAACCCCCCTTGTAGAGGCCTATAGGGGCAGTTTAGAAACCCCCTTGCAGAGGCTTATAGGGGCGGTTTTGAACCCCCCTCGTAGTGGTCTATAGAGGCAGTTTGAAACCCCCCTCGTAGAGGCCTATAGAGGAAGTTTGAAACCCCCCTCGTAGAGGCCTATAGGGGCAGTTTGGAACCCCCCTCATAGATGCGTATAGGGACGATTTTTAACCTCCCTCGTAGATTCCTATAGGGGCAGTTTAGAACCCCCCTCGTTGTAACATACAAGGGCAATTTCGAACCCCCCTCGTAGTGACATATGAAGGTGGCTTAGAACCCCCCTCATAGTGACATATGAAGGTGGTTTAGAACCCCCCTCATAGAAACATACAAAGACGGTTTGAAACCCCCTCTATAGCCATAATAAAGCATAATAAAATATATTTTATTAAAAATACCAATATTGCAATATCAATAGGGCATGGAGGAATCGAACCACCAACCTCCTGCTTGTAAGGAAGGCGCTCTTCCATTGAGCTAGAACCCTTTCAGAATTGGGGAATTCCATGTTAGTCAAGAATGTAATACAAATGCTAAAAGCTACCATGCTGGAACAAAAAACAAAGAGAACTCACACATAATAACTAATTTGGTTTGCATAAAGTAAAGATAAATTGTACCATAAAGGATGACGATGGAGGCATTCTCAAACCCCACACACCAGCAATAGTAGGCACATTGACAGTTTGGGAAGAAAGATTCTCAATAATCACAGGTCTTGGATGCTAATAATATGTTAAAGAAAGAACGTGTGATCAAGGTGTTGGTTGAGGTTGTTGAGAATAGGATGCAAAAGGCAACTATGATGAAGGTGTTGATAAAGGCTGCTAAGGATAAGGTGTAAAAAAACACCTTTGATAAAGAAGCTAGTGGAAGTTGCTGAGATAAGGGCACATTAATCACTTGTGAAGAAGGAGGTTGTGGCTATTTCCCTTCAAGAAGAGGAAACTAATGAACTTGTGGAGTATACTGTGCAAGTTGTGGTTGAACTGATGGAGACACGCCCACGGTTGTCTGTAGTGTATTTTTCCTATTGGAAAAAATTTATAGGTGAATCTGTTGGCTTGCTGGTGGCATAGATTTATGCCCTGACTGTGGTGAAATTCCAGGTCGAGGCTGCAAAATGTCAAAGTTAGACCACAGGAAAGTATTAATAATTTTCGTGTATGCAAGGAAGACAACAAGGAAATGGACGTATAGTAAATAAATACATTTAGATCATACCTGTAATGGTTGTGGAGCCCCAAATCTCTGATGTGATTCAAAAAATCCAAATTAGACAACAAGGGAAGGTCTGATTAGCCTAAGAGGATTAGTTGCTTTGCTAACAACCAAAGAGTATTGATCTCTACTCCATTTGCCACCTCTAGAACTAGCATATGCAAGCCTAGCCATGGCCCCGCTAAGGAAGAGAGGGAGTTGGGTAAGAGTTCTTGGTCTTCATCCCTATATTCCCTTGCAAATGATGACTAGACAGTAATAAATATTGTTAGATGCTAGAAGTCTGCTACAACCATTGGAAGTGTTTCTCTTTGGAAGAGGAATTTATACTTCAACTAGCTAAACCTAGAATGGATAAGCTAGTCATGGTCACAGAATTGTTGGAACATCAAGACTTGAACCTCCTCCCATTGCAATCCCATGAACTATTGAGACCTAGGATCTAAAAACAAAATATTATGCATGCAATGAACTATTTATAACCATGTCTATAGGGTATTCCTTATCATTGTTCTCAATAATTGCAGGTTTGTGTCAAGATGGTTTCAAATCCTTGTTTACAATTCACAACATATTCATTAGTCCTAGCTTTTTTATACTCTCACAAAAACATCTAAAACCTGTATTAAAACAAAGAATAAAAATTCATCTCGTCAAAATAGCCTAAAAATAAGACAAATTAGAAGTTCCAGTGCCATACTGAACATTTATTATGTTAGCTACCTGCTCAATGGCCGCACGTATAGGTGTTGGGGGAGTGAGGTAGAAAAGAATGAAATGCATCTACTAGTACATCCATTAATGCAGGAACTTCACTCTCATCATCATCATTGCTTGCAACAAGATCAATAACATTCCCAAGGGCCTTATTGCAGCATATCATAAGTTCAACAATTGTTTCGCAAATTTCCCCACGCCTAAGGGGAATATCAAGTAACAACTATATAAGTAAAAAGCGCATTACTTGCATTTTGGTAAATTTAGATTCACCCTTAGAATCCTATGATGGAAAGACAAGTATTAGAGATAATGATCATACTTTAAACAAACAAAATTATTAACACAAGGGATAACAAATTTCATTGAACACAACATGAAAAATATGAATCCTGCTTCTGATGAGAATTATCAATTTTACTCTCAAACTGTAAGAACAAACTATTTATATGGAAAAAAGAACAGAAAGGACATTATTTCAATTATTGATATGATAAGTTATATATTTTCAAGTTCATAAAATAAAGAAAAAATAGCTAATTCATGAGTCTACTTACAGCTTGGAAAAGTTGTGCTTCTGCATTATGTAGTTTGTTGAATGAATCTTCATCGTCCCTACTTAAAGGAAAAAATAAAAAGACAAATGGAATATTTTGAAATGTCCCCAAGAAGCTCATCATATAGGCACCTAAATAGTTGGAATCCAATGGACTCACTTCATGCTGCATACTTTTAATCAACTCTGTGTTTATGTGAAATCATCAATTTTTGTGCATGCACAAATAAATGTTGCAGTTGCTCAATGTTTACTCTCCCAATCTGCAGTTCTGTTAACATTGGCATATGTCAACGTCTCCCAATCTACAGTTTTGTTAACTTTGGCATATGTTAACGCATCAAGAATTGATAATTTCAAAGCCATGAATTTACACAATGGCAGGAATTCTAAGTTTGATTCTTACATGGATAAAATCTCATGCTACAGGCTTCAAATAACAATTTGCCAGCAGGACACACTCACCTATGATTCAATCCATAGCTTCAGATTCAAATAATTCTTGAAATGTCGTTCATCAACCATGCATATACTATGTAAATCGACTCATAGCAGTCACAACTTACCTTGGTTGGAGATAGAGCATTATTCAAACACCAAACTCAATAATAACCTTTTCAATGCTGATTTTTTTCTTCTTGAATCGAAACCTTAGTCAACATATGAACTTCTGTTATGACACATAAATTGCTATCTACTATCAGCTCCTATTCGTAATTATATAGATACATCTCCTATAACTCGTTATAGCATGCTCCTTAAGAAGCTCCCTACTAGCTAGTGATGTTCCATCTAGATCGTCTGAGACTCTTCTATTAGCTAGTCCATATAGACCTGGTACTCCCTATACAACTCATCATCTTACTAGTCCAAAAGAAACACCTCAATAGAGCTATAGTGCTCCCATAACAAATATATATGACTCCTCCATAATCACATTAGGAATATTAGTGTTAGGACTTGTGAACTCCATTAAGAATATCTTACTCTATTAGTCTTCTTAGTTTTGATTTCCTCTTTTATAACGCCATCATCTCTTGTCTGGACTATTTCTTTGGCACAAGGTTATAGTCTTTCACCTAGCTAGATAGTTTATGGACTCCACAGAACATAACCTCATTTTAATCACTCTATGATTTTATCCCAGTATAGGTTTCAATACAACTCCCTCCTTGAACTCTTGATCGCTACACCTACGATCTGATCTAAGTTATGAAATTCAGATCCAACAATCCAATCATAGTACTCTATATCCACAATGGAGATAACAATTTCTTCGTAGGGTTGCATTCAAAACACAGTGATCCCCTTATGAACCACAATCATCACTTAAATCTTTGATTCCATAATATGACCCATATTCAGGAAGCTTGAAATATCAACCAATTGCAGCAAAACTCTGCATCTTGGAATCACCCTCAATTTCTTATCTTCTTGACTATTCATAGACAGTCCTAATTCACATTCAGATCTTCACTGTTGGACATAAAATACACAATTTACTGATCAATAATTTGTCCATTCAACTAAACATTAACATATTAACATAGAAAGGCATATACAGATTAACACAATACTTCATTAGCTATAAAATCTGTACATTCATCTTCATGGCCTGATTTTACATTTCTTGGCTACATCTAGCCTTGACAGAATAACACAACACTTCATTAGCTATAAAATATGTACATTCATCTTCAGGGCCTGATTTTACATTTCTTGGATACAACTAGCCTTGACCTCCTCTCGCTCTCTACTGCCCCGAATTGCATTCATTTGGCCAATATCCTTCTTCATACCCTTAGGCTTACATTATATGGAAGAGTACAATTGCTTCCAGCTCACCAACTAACTTTTTAAATTCTTGTAATTGACTTCTAACAACTCTGTTGCTCTATATCTTTCAACAGCGGGTAACCCCGAGCTGGGCTATGATTTCTGGGATATGATTTCACCAGGGTGAAGGTCTTAGTCATAGGGCTCTATGTCACTCTCACCACTCTTGAGCCTTAATTATGCTGAGAACACATAAAACCTTATGTAACTACCCATTATCAAGGAAATTAATTTAATTCCTAAATAAGGGCTATAAATTTAATTGAACATACTAGAGAAAACCATAATAGTATAATACTTACACTAATGTTTACTAGGTAATAGTATGATAAGTTATAACACAAATATTTTGTAACTTATTGATTGCATACTCTTACTGAAGATGCCTAGGATTGCATAACTTCACAAAATCTTGTTTCTTGAAATAGTTTACAGCTCAAAGCAACTTCATTGAAACACCACTCAGAAAACCCTGTGCATGGAACGACTCTCCTTGAATTAAATGCTAAAATAAATGATCCCACTAGAAAGCACATCGATACCCTCCAAATAAACCATTGAGAGGCCTATGATGATCATCTAACACATAGGATGGCTGTGAATACATGAAATTGTGGTGGAAAACATATGGTTTACCACAAAGAAAACGTCTTATGGCATGAAAATATTTGACAAATTTCAAGAACAACAGATAAACCTAGCTTGTCCTTTATCCCTCTACTTTCTCTTCTCTAATAGGTAGAGAAGGTGCATGTTAATGGTTGTAGCATAAACTTAGGTATATGTATGTCCAATCATAATGGTTTGACAGTAATTTGGATTGAAAAATAGCACTTGACTCGTGGATAGAATTTTTAATATAATGGGAATAGGTTATAGGATTAATAACTTAGATTGCAGTCCTTCATAATCTACTTCTTTTCTAGTGATCAACATAGAAGTAGCCTATCATATGATGTTGGAGGTAAAAAATGACAAGAAGTGGCTAGGAGAAAAGCATGCATAGGTTCCAATAAAGGACAGCTGACAACTTCTCAAGAGGAAGTTTGGAGTCCTCCTAGGGAAGACCAAATTAAGTTCAATTTGGATGGGGTAGCAAAGGGTAACCCAGAGAGGACAAGAAACAGGGGAGCATTAAGAGATCATGAAGGCAATATAATAGAAATATATATATGGAGAACACTAGTAAAGATTTGAACAACCAAGTGAAAGGTAAAGCCTTGATTGGAGGAGTACAATTATGTAATTATGTAAATATATTCCAATAACTTCATGCAAGAAACCATACATTTCTGGAATAATGTTTTTTTTGGGATTCCCTAGTGCATCAAGTGGCGGCTTTCGTTTTCTATCTCTACTCATATTAATTTCCAATTCTTTGATCAAAATCTGGAATCTACAAAATAACAATTTTAAACATGAGAATAATGAAAGTATAAATCCTAGCTAAATCTCCTCACCACAATAGGAGTATTTTACAGGAAGAGCTAGTTCTGATCCCCAAAATTGAAGTTCAATCCATTAAAATAAAGAAAGAATAAACTCTAGGGTGAAGCTCAATTCTTGTCAATGTGCCAGTGTTATGTAAACTTAGCCAATTGCAAGTAGATATAGATGTGGTAGCATATATAGAGTTATAAGTTTCTAACGTAGGGAAAAACTGCACACCCCTTTATTTCCACACAAGAAAGATATAGATATACCTATAACTCTACCAATTCCCCTTCAAGTCTTTCTATTTGTGCATCATGTGACTTTGAAACAGAACGTTGATGGTTACACAGAATTGCTACCTAATGATGACAACAAATTTCCATAAGAACTGTAACATTGCATTTTGAGGTAGCGATGAGAATAATCTCCAAATCATATTGTTTCTTACCTCATTGTTTGCACGTTGATAATCAACAACCTTCTCTAGTGAAATGCTACCAATTGTACCTTGAAGTTGTTTTGAGATCCAAAGGAAAGACATTCAGGGGACATGGAAAAAATGATTGAACATAGAAAATGAAGTTTGCATTGAATTTGTTGGAACTGTTGTGTGTCAAATAAATTCATAATGTTGAGGGAAATATGACCAATTAATGTTAATGAACATATGCTACAGAAAAACTATAGGAATCAGAATCAGACTTGTGAAAATAGCAACAAAAACAACAACATATCTTCTCTGCAATCATTTAATAAGCAATGTAATCAACATAAAAATAGTAAAATGTTAGACTAAGAAAAGACAAACCAATGGCTATTATCCTCAACTCCTGTGCATATTATTTCATGCCAACGATGTGAAATAATGCCAGCAACAATTCTCATATAAGCTGAGATATGGAATGCCTCAAATCTGACTCTATATATTCCAGTCTATATAACCATATAGTCATTAATACTACTGTATGAATGCTTATTGTTTGACAATAATTTATAAATAATGAGAGTTAGGTCACTATGAAAAGTCACTGTTGAAGCCTTATATTAATTATGATAAAATAACGGTCACATAGAGAGAAGGTATGTTACACATTGGCTTGAAGAAATTATGAATTTAATTGACATGAAAACTAAGTGAAATTATCAAAATGCTACAGCCTATGTAAACAACCTAATATGGAAATTCCAACTCTGTTGATCAAAAATCTAGGGTGGCATCGGAAATGAATTTTGTGCTACCACCTATTGTATGAGGAAATGACAAAGGTGGGACAAATGAAGGAACATAGATACACAATAGAGCATTGAAAAATAGGTCTTGTTCAACATGTCTTGTTCAGTATGTGCATGAGCAGCCATACACGCTCTTGGATGACATCCCTTCATGTATCCCCGCCCTACCTTTTGAATTCACCTTAGGAACATTTCTTCTCCCTTTTTTGGCTAGAAATTGCATGCTACAAATTCTCCAAACCTATAAACTAGAATCATCTCCTTTTACTGTCCAAGTATCCAACTTTCAAGCAAGACACATGCAAGATTCCATACTCCATTGCTATTGATAGTTTGGGAGCATAGTTGGAAAAGGGAACTTGTTACTTTACAATGATTTTTCACTGACTTTGGATTAAACTATCTTCACACCCATTTAGTTTATCCATATTTCAAGCAAGACACATGCAAGAGTCCATACTTCATTGCTATTATTAGTTTCAGAACATAATTGGCAAAGGGCACTCATTACTCTGCAATGAATTTTCACTAACTTTGGATTAAAATATCTTGACACCCATATAGTTCAAAATGCAAGTTCTGTTCCTGACATCCTTTTGTCCAATAGATCTTTATAAGATGGCTTTTTGTATATTTGTAGAGGCCAATCATTGTTCGGCCCTTGCTCTATTTATGATTATCAAATTAAGGAGTTGCTTGTTTTCTGACATTTCCACTGTATTGTAGGTTTGTCTTTTGTCTACATGGAATATAAGCGCGATGCAAAAGATGATATACGAGGTCTTGACAACATATAATTTGGCCGAAAAAAGCATCTCCTTTCTGTGGAGTGGGAAAGGGCAATGTTCTAGTTTGATCTTTTATTCTTTTTAATATTTACATATTGTTTTATCATGTATTTCTTGAAATTTTCTCCAAAGGTGACTCTCAGTAAATTTTTTAGAGAATCACTATTTTTATGAATACACAGCATGTTATCATACTATACAATACCTATACTAGATGAACTAACTGGTTGCACTTCCTTGTAGCTCACGAAACTTGTCTGTCCTTAAAAGCAGTTGTCTTCCTGAATAATACATTGTAGCATAAGTTGAATAATGACACATCAATTTAGATTTAGAAAACAAAATCAAAATCACTTCTAGGCCATAGGATGCAGCTACCAACCCTCCCAGGGCTGACAAACCTGACATACAAAAACAATGCACAATGAGATCAGTTGGCATAATCATTTAGCCAAATATTTGTAGTCAGAAGTTGTTCCAACATTCTCTATTCTTTTCATCTCTTTCTTCATAAGATCCATGAAATTGATTGGTAAGAAAATACTAGAACTATCAGTGATGTAGAAATTATTTAGATTTGTTTGCTTGTTGAATTTCATGATCATATTGTTAGAAGGTTGAGAGAATTGCAAGATGTATCCTAGATTTTACTTTTGGACCGTATCTATTCAATAAATATGAATACCTCCTTGTAGTACCATTTATTTTAATCGGTTCCTTCCCCAGGAACAATACTTAATTCTTACACGATACTTCAATCAATACATCCCTGTAGATAGGTACAGGGATCACAGCTTGTCAGTCTATCTCTCGTTCTAGGGTAAGAAATGGGTCTCGACTCTCAATCATCCTCATTCTGTCACAATTACAATCACTTTAATTTTAATTATAGTTAGGCCCCCATCTACTCACTACTGGTTCAAGTAGCTTCACAGCACGCTTAAATGGCCCTTGCATTGATTTCTCATAAACTTGTCTAATCAACCAACAAATGAAGGTATAAATGACAAGATATTATTTGAGTGTAATGATTCATCCCTGAACCTGTTGTGTCTTAGTTTCCTTTGAACAGTGAAATGCTCCTTGTCTGCAATCATTAGTTCGAGATCGCATACAGTGATATCTATGACTTAGAGCATCATATCTAGCTCAGAATTCACTTTGGTATCTATTGCATTGGGAGCTTGGGACCTCTTTGTAAATCCGATATCCTAAAACTCTACCTAAGATAGAATTATGATACCTCCCTGTAAACCTGGTGACACCTGAGGAAAAAGTGAAATAGGGGCCAGCAAAGAAACCAGACCTACAAAAATGCTTTCGAAGAGACCTGCAACACCATGAAGCAGGATCGCCCTAAGCAGTTTTTACACATGACTATCAGAGTTATTTCGCCATCGCTGGTGTAGAAATTTCCCAGGATAATACGACCTTTGGAATCGAGGTATATTGTAACCTTTATTTTTTCTTTTTTCTAGGAGTCATTCCTCACAATTAAGACAGAGAACTTTTCATCTAGTTGTTTAAATCTGTGTTTCCAGAATCGCCAAGTAATTGGTAATCCTTAAAAAACACCAAAAATGAAATTTAATTTGTGTCCCGTTTTGAATTGTATCCTGATTCTTATCCTTTTAATTTGCTAAACCCTTGCCTAATTATTGGAATAGATATAATAAGTTGTAGCTGCTACCGTTTTTTTAGGGAGGCATAGTGTGGGAAGAAACCAGCTGAGTTGAATGGAATGTGAGCGAGCTCCACGCAGGATCTTCTTTGTGAATCGATGCAGGCATGTGCTTCTCTTCCCTGGTCATTGCGTCTAGGGATGATGGACCAAATTCCTCATGGATCGACTAAAGAATAAGTTTCTTAACCAATGGAATAAGCTACTAGAACCACTACTCAATATGATGTTAGTGGTGTTGTTGGTTATGATAGTGGTGTTGCTTATAGAGATGGTACTCCTACACACTTGGTTATATAAGTGAAGGGAATCAGATCATTATATTATAGGTCACATTCACTGGTTATGGCATGGGGTCTCGATCTGGGTATGGGTATATATATGTATCTACTACCTTTACTTATGTTGTTTAAACAAATGCATCTGTTATTGGTGTTGCTCAGTATCGATCATGAGGGTTTTACTCTTTCTCTCTAAACTATGGATCTCGCTCTCGATCTACTGAAGAAACTACTCGGCTTAGATATGCTTCTTTAACAATGGGTTATTCGACAAGATCAATTATTCCATAACCGTCTCAGAATTAACCTAGAGACTGAAACCAAAAATTATAATAAAAATTATAAAAATAGAAAGTGCAGGGATTCAACTTACAAGTGATTTCACATGATCCAAAGCCCTGAGGAGCTGTCCAGTACGAGTGGATGAGATTCGATATTTGGTGCTTCCTCCAGAGGAATTTGAAGGTCGAATATCAGCATGTGGTCGAGTGATCCGAGGGATTGTAACCAATTGGTTTCTTCGTTGAAACCCATCTCTATCCTTCTCCATATCTATCTTGGCTTCGGTCTGTAATGGATGTTTTCGTTGCTATTTTAATGGATGTTTTCAATGCTATGGTTTTTTCTGTCCCTGATCCTGCCTTGCCTTCCAAGTAGTCAGATCCTTGATAGTTTCCCCAATTTTCTTCTCCAATTTCTTTCTCCCTAATTTATTCTCCCAATTTTTATTTCCCTCCAAGTATAAATTTGCGTTTTTAAAATTCATTAATATTTTTATATTATACAGGGTTTTATGACGTCACTGAAAAATTAGAGTGGATGGACACTTTTAGGGTGGGGATGACCCATTCAAATTTGAACCTTTCTCGACCCATTCTAGCCTTTCCTAGAAGTGTAAAGTTAAAATTCTTCTTCAAAAAAAAATTAAAATCTGAATTTTATCCTTCCAATATGAAGGACATAATTTATATCAACATTTTAAAAGAAGGGCAACATTTGAAATTACTCATCCATATAAATTTCATTTTCTATGTTGAAATTCCTATGCTATAAATTTCGACTCGTCATTCAAAATATTGGAAATATCATAAATTATAATCATTCACTCACTCATTTCATGCACTCACTGCTTAGCTTCGCAAGGTGATGAGTGATGACTGACGACTACAAGGTACTAGCCACTGGGATTTGACTCTGAATCCCGAGTCACTTCGGGCTGAGATCTAAGGTGTGACAATGTGTCATTGACTATGGCTGTAACAATAGAGAACCACTACAAGGCCCAAAACAAGGCCGAAACATTGTGCCTACTACCTATGTGAACCTGGCTACCAATGTCCACTTGTTTTTCATCAAAATGAAATTCAAATTGCCGCTTTAATGAGTCCTCTTCTACAAGACTTCATTCTCGCATGAATTCCACAGACTCATGACAACTCTAAACAACACTCAATGGCATGCAACTACAAATAATGGCATGCAACTAGAACCACAAAACAAGCAGAGGTTGATTTATGCATTGATATAGAGAGGTGGCACTAGGCACACAATATGGAGAAACAATGAGTTAGAAAAAACATTTGGACCAAAGTACCACAATGGTTATTAATAAAATTTTAAAAAACAATTTTTGGCTCAGGAATTGTCTTCAATTTGATGGGTGGCATGATCATGATCATGTAATATCCCTCTGTCCTTCCAAAAATATGTGGTTTCTCACCACGTTTCTCTTTGACACTCGCCACCAAAATACATCTAAAAATAACATGTCTTTACATCCTCTTCCATTTACATCTTTACCTCTTTCTTTTAATTATTTATATATTAAAAATATATTAATATTATATATTATATAGAAAAGTGTAAGTGGAAAACCAATGATGCATGAAGCACAATGGGGATCTAAATAGTAAGCATTAATAAGGTAATGCTGTGCAATTTGTAGGATTGGATGCAATAACTTAAGAACATGGAAGACAACTTGGAGAATCTCCTGGGTGCTAAAAAATAGATGTGGAATTTGAAATTTCCCATTAATATGTCATGGAACTAGAACTGTAAAAGGTAAGATCCATAAGGAATGTATATGGAATTTTTAGCAAGGTTGTGAACAAGTCAAAGCCTTTCATCTAGAGATATGTAGATCCACAAGGAAAACCCCCACGAAAGACACACAAATATTACAAAACATATCATGCCTTGCATGTAGATATATGTAGATCCACAATGAAGACCCCCACAGAAGACACACAAATATTACAAAACATACCATGTCATATAGGATATAAGGATTTTTTTCAAAAATCACAACTATGTGATGAAGACTAGAAAGCAATTGGGTTCATATGAAAGTTGTTGGATGCAACCTACTAATCATTTGACCAAATCAACTCACTCTTTCATTTTCATTGAGACAGATAACCATTTGCTATTGACCATGGGACATATCTTGGTTTCCTCTCCTAAATAATGCCCAATAAAGCATTTGAGACTGTATTGTTTGAATTCATGAAGCCTACAAAGCAAATGGGATCATAATTATTGTTGATGAATGCAACCTACTAATCATTCAACCAAATCCATTTTGACACAATCTCCATCAGAATATTGTGTAGTATTTATAAGCAGGAAACCATACAAAATCTAAATCATATAACTAGGAAGCAAAGTTGAGGTGCAAAATAAGTCATCCAACATTGTACTATGCCAAAATATCAGTTATGGGGGCATGCAACAACTACCAAAATAACTAAACGTGTTATCAATTTCCAGGTTTGGGGAATAGAAGGAATCTCACTAGTTCTCATGCAAGACCAATAGTGGTCATGGTGAAGTATTTTGGATTTGTTGAACTAGCATTTTTATATTTAGATTTGTGATCATTCACCTAGTCCTTGTTTTTCAGTAACACAGTTATGCTATGTTACGAGGCATGTCCATGCCCTTTAAAAATTTTAGATGTTTACTGAGATTTATTTTAGGAGTTGGAACACGATGCATGCCTAAACTTCCAGTTTACTACAAGGAATACCTTTTTCTCTTCCAAGCTTATTGTTGATCCTTCAGGTGACCGGGAAGGTAAGGAGGAAAGCAAGGAAATGGAACAAGAGACTTTTAGGAAGATCAGATTTGGTGCAATGTTTGAATTTTTTGGCATGCAGGTTTCAATTACAAAGACTACGATTGTTACTCTGATGTCTATCGATGATGTGAGGAAATACAAACAGGATTAGGTATCAAATATTTTATGATGAAATATTGGTTTAACAGCTTGTTTTGAAGAGAATATTCTCCTCCTTTGCTTGCCTTCATCAAGTACCAGTGCATATTGCAACCACTTCTTAATGAAATTCTATTTGGTGTACATGATCAAATACTAACTTTAAAGATTGAACATACAAGTAATATTGGACGACTACACATTAGGCTTTTAAAATGTGTCGAGCATTATATTGTCAAGCTTACTTGATTGCATTTTACAATTAATTTTTGTTAAGGAATTTTTACAGGAATCACTAAATTTTCTTCTTGGAATGGCCTGGAGCTGTAACAACTCTGGGTATAGACAACAATCAACTCAGAAACATATATCCTGAATAAATTTGTTCTTAAAAAGGATCTAGGATAGGTATATAGAATGAATATGTTTTTTGTGAACCTCATAATTTTAGTAAGTATGATTCCTTTCGGTATGAGAAACCATCTATTGGCTTGGTTTTGCAACCAAGCTTTGTGCAATGGGCACCTATCAACAATGTGATAGCAGTTTCAATATTGAAAGCAAAAACGATTATGAATTAAATCTAAATCTAAACTAACATGTGCATATAACAAATAAATTTAAAAACAATTCATGGAAAGAACAAGAAATAAAAGAATAGATGTTTTGTATTAAGATACCTCAAATGGTGAGGATTTGTTTTGAGCAACTCCAAGGGTGAGTAGCTCCAAGCTCCAATGGTCTCTTCTCCAAGATGCTGAAAATAGCCAAAAGTCTCATGAGAGATTTTGACAGTGCGAGGATAGGATGATCGATGGATGGAAAGTGAGGAGCCCCTACCACCTTTTTATATTTTTTGGTGGTGGGGGATACCATTATGGTTTTGAGGAAACCGATGGTATTGACCAACATGGTTTAGGTACCTTTTTCCCTATTTTTTTCTTTTTTTAATATTTTTAATATTTTATTCCCTTTTAATGTTTTTTGAGAATTCTAGACCCTTTTTTAGGGTTTTTTTTATGTTTTTGGAGGAAAAATATATCTTTTGAGGGGAAAAAGGGTGTATTATGGTCTTTTGGTGACCTTTTGATGGCTTTAGAGGCTCAAATGTTGTAAAAGTGGACAAATGGGTCATGTGAATAAGGAAATGAGCTAGTGAGCACTTTTTGGGTGTTAACAGATTGCCCCCTGATGTGTGAGGGTAGGAGCTCATCGTATGGTCGATAGACATCATAGTTCTTTTGTCTTTTTCTTGGGGTTTGGGGAAGAGAATAGACCGGTTGGAGACTGGATCAACGACCCTTGGAAGTTACAAAAAAATAAAAAAATTACATGGCCTCAATATGAATGAGGAATAATCTCTAATAATGGACGAGGCGGGCACACCCATGCTCGTATCAAGACATATACATAACAATTAGTCCCAAGAAGGGGGACATAAAAAATATGCTGGTACATCATAATGGTCCAAAGGGGACACTATTTTGGGATGTACTCATGATCATAACATGACTGATCTCAATAACGGATACACTGGAATAAAGCGACAACCGTTCTGAACAAGGTCTCAGAAGGGTTGATGAACTGTTGAATTTGAAGGTGTCCAACATCTGTAGGGACTCAATGACTCTGAATCAACTCTGAGGATTATATGTAACTGTATACTCGAGGGAGTATATAAGACTGGGGTACATCTAAATACTGTCGCCATGCGCAACCCGGATATCTATAGGAAAATGTAACTAGTTGTTTCCATAAGTAGATTCTCAATTGTGGAAGAGTCAGGTGGTATCTGGGGTGTTCAACAAAAAACTGAAAGGACCAATACCCTGTGCGAGTCTCAACGATGCAATCAAGGCGTTGAAGTCGAGCATGTGAGAAACAACCATTTTGAGAGGCACTGAGGACTCTTCTCGAAATGATTCGTAGGCACTCATCATAAATGGTGATGAGTCCAAGACACAGGGACCTATAGGTCTATCCTCTGGAATGAACTTGGTTGGCGTCGACAGAGGGAGACCAGCAACTGACAAGGCAATGATGTTTCCTTGATAGGAGTGCAAGGTGTAGAACTGAAGTGTGGTAGTACTGATGGTAGGACTGACATACTGTGGGGATGGGAAATAATTGGGGTCATAGAATGGGTGGACTCAAACTTTCTTTGTTCAGAGCATGATGACATGGTTGACTTGGCAGCGTAGGAAACTGACTTGTAGGTGCGAGGATCATAGCTTTAAGGACTGAAGGGTATGTATTGACTCTGGGGGAACATGTTGATGGATGTTGTAGAGGGACTCTCAGGGTGACATACTGCAGAATGCTCTGAACAAAGGCGACCAAAATGGGGAAGCTGCCATATGAGTAGACATGATCTGTTGTGGCGCCGAGAAGCACCATTGGGTCCTTCTTCGTATTTTTAATGAGCTCCAAGAAGGGATAAAAGCGTGCTCTGAAATGGTACTGTCCTATGGATTTTGTGAGCCCAAGACTATTCGTGCTCATGGGTTCTTTCATTTTTAAGGAATCGGAAAATGATAAGAAGACTCTTTAGTGGTGGTGGAGTACCATCCTGTGGATTTATACGAGCCCAGGATGGTGTTTGCTCGTGGTCGCTTTCATGTTTAGAGAGTCTGAAAGCTGTAAGTGGACTCCATTGGTTGTCTTTTTCGTAAGTTAGTCTCCAAGGCTCGTAAAAGCATAAAATAATGCAAATGGAGAACTCTTCTAGCCGATGTGACTAGAGTATTCCTTTTTCGTAATTAGTCTACAAGGTCTGAAAAAGGGGTAAACTTATACTAGGTAGACGCCCTTTCACATACATTTAGCGAGCATGAAAGGAAGCAAGGTTGCTCGGTGATCTTTTCATTGTTTTAGGAGTAAAAAAAGAGCTTAACAGAAACTCCCTAAGTGCCTTTTTCGTAAAAAGAATTGCTCGGCCCGAAAAATGGGTAAAACAATACCGAACAAAAAGGTATTAATGAGAGCGAGAAATGGTCTCAAGCATCGTCATGAGTGCGGAAAACTGAATCCGGTGACATAAAGATTGTCAAAAATGGGCAACGACCAATGTGGCACGCAAATTGAAGTGATGAGTGGCATCATCTTTTTCAGGATCTTGCATGCAATTAGGGTTTGCATGCAAATTCTAGGGTTTGCATGCACTTTGCATGCATCCCAGTCACCAGGTTGATGCCTCCAGCACCTTAGCCATCTTATTCTAGCACCCGAGAGCTTCTTACATTAGTTCATTATCCCTCCTAGTCAGGAAGGCACCCACTTCTCACCTACTTCCAGAGAAGCGCGCACTTCTTCACCTACCACTGCAGTTCCACTTCAGTTACACTCAGTTAGCTCCGATTCTCCTTGATCTGAGGCTAGTTTCACTCCTGACTGATTGTTTCACTCCGATGGACCTCCAGATTGACTAGATGACTTGTTATGACTTCAGTTAGCCTCCCATGCACCCTCCACTGAGCCCACTTCCCTATATCCGTGCTACACACTTCAGTTACACATGTTACACTCAGTTAGACTAAGATTGACATCTGGATGACTGGTTCTTGTGCATTGATGACCACCACTGATTAATGATGAGGACTCCTAGTTGGAGTCAAGCTACTCCATTCAATGATTTGAATGACCTCCTTAGGCAATTTGAATTGCTCAGTTATTGTTACTGTATTCTATTGTAATCATTCACCCTTATTGGGATATTCAGCACTGCTGCATGTTTTGCACAGTTTTACACCATATTTTCTATGTTCATCTATTGTTATTGATTTACATGTTCATTAGATTTGCTGTGACTAATTTTACATGGTATCAGAGCCATTGCAGGGACAAGATCTCTTTTCTACAGGTGTTTCTACAAGAGGATTTGAGTGAATTTTGCTCAAAAATTACAAAAAGTTTTGGCATGAAAGATCTCAAGGGCATTCGCTCATGTGCATGCAAAGCTTGAAAATACTTCTAATACCACTCCAGAAGCTTGAGTTTCAACATAAATCCTGGATCTTATACATTGGACCCATTCAACATTGCTTGATCTCCAATCCCAGGTGTGATGCAACTCTAAAAGGGTGGATTGTTGACCTCATTGTTCTTGGTTTTATTGTGATTTGCAGGTTATTGTCTCCATCAATTGCATTCGCTACCTTGCCCTTGCAAGCCTTTCTACATCAGTGTGCACTCGCTCCTAGCAATGGAATACTCTTCTTCAAAGCCTATCCTCACCCCATTCAATTATTTTGATTGGAAAGATGATATGGAGATCATATTACGTTCAAAAGGTTACTACTGAGTCACTCTTGGTCTTGAATTGGAGCCAAACACCTTGTCAGATAGAACCAAACACTACAACAAGCTTGATGAAGCTTATGGTCTTCTTTGTCTCTCCATCTCCAAAGATCTTCACTTCCATCTTAGCGGATTGAAGACTCCAAAAGCTATATGGGAGCAACTTGAAATACTATTTGGCAAGCAAGACGAGCTTAGGGCTTTTCAATTAGAGAATGAATTGAATTCCCTTAGTCCTGAGAATTTCGAGACCATTAATGAATTCTTCACAAAATTCCAGAACTTGAACATGCAGTTGAAGAATAATGGAGTTATCAAAGAGGATAAGCAATTGATCCTCTCCATTCTCAGCAAGCTTGGTAAATATTATTGGGTATTTGTCTCTACTTTCAATTCCGGTCGGCTAACTACCCCGAATTGGAAGATGCCTACCTTGAATGCCTTCATTGAGTCCGTCACAAAAGAGCATGATAAGTTGATTCAAATGGGGTCCATAATCTCCAAAGATTCATCCCTATATGTTCAAGGACCCAAGATCTCGAATGGTAAAGGAAAGCAAAAGAAGGAGAAGCCCAAATTCGAACCTCACAAGCAAAGAGAGAAAGGCAAACAAACGGATGCACCATCCAGTTCGAAGTTCAAGCAAAAGGGCAAAGAAGGTAACCAAAAATCTAAATCTACTTATTGCAACCGTGGCTTTCATCCTGAAAGTTCATGTATGAAGAAAACTATAGATCAAATGGCCCTCCTTTTGGAAAAGAACAACATAACTCTTCCTGACGGTGCAAGGAAGAAGGATAGGAATGATGATCATGAAAGAGGAAAAGCACTCATGGAAACTATTTCGAAGCCCACTACTCTCTTGATAGATTCGGGTGCATCGAATCATATGGCTGTAAATATTGATTCTTTTTCTTCATTAGATCCAAACAGCTCCATCCCCATCCATTTGAGAGATGACTCAAAAATTTCTTCAAAGGGAAAAGGTACGATTCATGTAGATCATGGAAGCTTTCAGAATGTTCTCTATGTGCCTTCCTTGGCTTCAAATCTTCTTTCTGTGTATCAAATGACACACATTGGTGAACCGAAGCAAGTTACATTTAGCCCTAATACAGTTGAAATTTCTGATATCAAAAGTGGAAGACTTGTTGCAGTTGGAAAGGCGAACCACACTGCAAAATGCTATGAGTTTTCACACTTTATTCCACTTGCAAAGCCCACTGCTCTTCGCACACATGGTAATGAGGTTAGTAGACTTTGGCATGAAATATTTGGACATATTAATTATAAGTATTTGTTATTGTTATCAAACAATTCCATGGTAGATGGTCTTCCACAACTCCGTTCCTCGAAGGGAATATGCACTGGTTGCATTATTGGGAAGCACCCCGAGCACAGATTCGACCGCGGAAAAGCTAGCAGAGCTTCTACAGTTTTGGGGTTGATACATTCTAATATCAGTGGTCCGCTGCCCCATACATCATTAAATGGTTCAAGGTATGTTTTGACATTTATTGATGATTTTTCCCCGCTTTACATGGGTATTCTTTCTCAAAAACAAGTCAGAAGTGCTTGGAAAATTCAAGGATTTTAAGGCTTCTGTTAAGACCGCCACTGAGAGCAAGATCAAAGCTCTTAGATATGATAATGGTGGAGAATATATCAAGGCCGAGTTTCTGCAACTTTGTGCCCAAAGTGGAATTCAGATCCAACATACAGTTCTCTACACTCCCCAGCAGAACGATGTAGCGGAAAGGAAAAATCGGTCACTGAACGAGATGGCTACATGCATGATTGAATCAAAAGGTTTGGCTGCAAATCTTTGGGCTGAAGAAATCAATGTTTCTGCATACATACAGAACCGCGTTCCACATTCATCCGTGGAAGGTATGACTCCTTTCGAAGCATTCTTTGGTCACAAACCGGATGTGTCAAATTTGAGAGTTTTTGGCTCTACTGCATGGGCTAGAATTCTTTCCAAGAAGAGACGAGCTTTGGATCCACAAAGTATTGAGTGCATACTGATAGGATATGGGGAAGAATCAAAAGCATATAAAATCATGGATATCAGATCTAAAAAGATATTCATAGAGCGCAGTGTTCAATTTGAAGAATCGCTTCAAGAATTGCAACTAGTCGAAGAAGAAACTGCCGTTTCACCGCCTTCACCAGAAGAAGATCCGTGCAGCGATAATGAAGGTATGAGTTATGATATTTCTGATATTTTAGTAGCACATGATGATCATGACATATCAGTTTCGGAATCTGACCATTATGATCCTCCTCAATTACCAAAGTGGGCCCAAAACACTCTTCAATCTGCTGGTTAGAACCTTGGAAATCCTGCTGATCCGAGACGAACAAGAGCAGACTTTCAAAGAGTAGGTATGGCTCTTTCTATTTCTGATCCATTACTTCCTGAGATTTGTTATTTGATGACTGGTTCAGATCCCACATCATACTATTCTTCCCACCGAGATCCGAGATGGCAAAGTGCCATGGATGAAGAGTACAGTTCTCTTCAAAAGAACAATACATGGGAGCTAGTTTCTCTTCCACCTGGAAGAAAGTTAGTGAAGTGTAAATGGGTCTACCGCGTGAAAGTTGCTGCTGATGGCTCTATCAACAAATACAAATCAAGGTTGGTGGCAAAAGGTTTCTCCCAAGTCCAAGGAGTGGACTACACTGAGACCTTTGCACCGGTTGCAAAGATGGATTCCATCCGCCTTGTTTTGGCTATTTCCGCATCCAAGCACTGGGAAGTGCACCACATGGATGTGAAGAGTGCATTTCTACATGGAGACCTTGCTGAAGAGGTATATATGTAGCAGCCAGAGGGCTGCACATCAGATCCATCATTATTTTGCAGATTGAAGAAATCTTTGTATGGGTTAAAACAAGCCCCAAGAGCTTGGTACTCAAAGATGGACTCCTTCCTTCTTTCTCAGAATTCCCAAAGATGCAAATCTGATCCGAATGTGTATCTTCAGTGAGTTAAAGGTAATTTGTTGGTTATTGTACTTTATGTTGATGATCTTCTCATTACTGGTAGCACTCTTACTTCAATAAACAAGCTAAAAACTGCCTTAAATCTAGCTTTTGACATGAGCGATTTGGGCTTGCTGAGTCACTTTTTGGGCTTGGAGATAGCTCAAAATTTTGATGGGATCACTATATCTCAGCAAAAATATGCTTCCGACCTGTTATTGAAGTTTAATATGGCTGAATGCAAGGCAGCCCCATTCCCATTCCTCTCAGGAATCAGTCTTGAGGAGGGAGATTCTACACCGCTTGCAGATTGCAGTATGTATCGACAGTTGATTGGTTCACTACTTTATTTGACACACTCAAGGCCTAATATTTTATATGTCGTGAGTGTCACATCAAGGTATATGCAAAAGCCCCATGAGCTTCATTGGCGAGCAGCCAAGCGGATCTTGCAATATGTGCAAGGTACGAAACATTTTGGCATACATTATGTTGTAGATTCTGAGCTTGATTTCATTGGTTTTACTGATTCAGATTGGGAAGGTGATAGCATTGATCGGAATTCCACTTCCGGTTATGTTTTCATGATTGTTCATGGTGCTATTTGCTGGTCCAGCAAAAAGAAGGCAGCCATTTCACTTTCTTCAGCAGAGGCAGAGTATCGAGGGGCAGTCAATGCCTGCATTCAGGTAGTTTGGTTGCAGGGTATTCTTTCCGAGTTTGGCTTTGGTGGCACTACTTCAACTGTCCTATCAAGATCTCCACAGATCCAGTTCAGCGGCAGAGATCCAAACACATTGAGATTCATATGCATTACATTCGACAGTTGGTGCATGATCACACCATCATTTTGCAATATTGCCCTACTGATGAGCAAATTGCAGACATCTTCACCAAGAGCTTCACTGAGAAGAAGTTCTCTTACCTCCGTTCACTGTTGGGGGTGAGTTCCATCATGGTGGAGACAGATTGATCCATTATTATGCTTTAGCTTGAGGGGGGGCTTTCTTCCCACTGGGTTTTCCCTCTTTCCTCACGTAGTTTATTTTCAGCATTTTTTTTTGGATTATTGTATTGGGGTGGCCTTTGGTCTTAGTTACCAGGACCCCACATTATTTTTTGCACATCATAGTCTTGCTTGAGGGGGTTTGTTCGGATATCCACATCATCTTTTTCAGGATCATGCATGCAAATTCTAGGGTTTGCATGCACTTTCCATGCATCCCAGTCACCAGGTTGATGCCTCCAGCACCTTAGCCACCTTATTCTAGCACCTGGGAGCTTCTTACATTAGTTCATTAGCCCTCCTAGTCAGGAATGCACCCACTTCTCACCTACTGCCAGAGAAGGGCACACTTCTTCACCTACCATTGCATTTCCACTTCAGTTACACTCAGTTAGCTCCGATTCTCCCTGATTTGAGGCTAGTTTCACTCCCGACTAACTGTTTCACTCTGTTGGACCTCCAGATTGACTAGATGACTTGTTCGGACTTCAGTTAGCCTCCCATGCGCCCTCCACTAAGCCCACTTCCCTATATCAGTGCTAAACACTTCAGTTACACATGTTACACTCAGTTAGACTCAGATTGACACCTGGATGACTGGTTCTTGTGCATTGATGACCACCACTGATTGATGATGAGGACTCCTAGTTGGAGTCAAGCTACTCCATTCAGTGATTTGAACCTCCTTAGGAAATTCGAATTGATCAGTTATTGTTACTGTATTCTATTGTAATCATTCACCCTTATTGGGATATTCAACACTGTTGCATGTTTTGCATAGTTTTACACCATATTTTCTATGTTCATCTGTTGTGATTGATTTAATTGTTCATTAGATCTGCTGTGACTAATTTTACAGGTGGAGTACCATCCTGTGGATTTATACAAGCCCAGGATGGTGTTTGCTCATGGTCGCTTTCATGTTTAGAGAGTCTGAAAGCTATAAGTGGACTCCATTGGTTGTCGTTTTCATAAGTTAGTCTCCAAGGCCCGAAAAAGCATAAAATAATGCAAATGGAGAACTCTTCTAGCCGATGTGACTAGAGTATTCCTTTTTCGTAATTAGTCTACAAGGTCCGGAAAAGGGGTAAACTTATACTAGGTAGACACCCTTTCACATACATTTAGCGAGCATGAAAGGAAGCAAGGTTGCTCGGCGATCTTTTCATTGTTTTAGGAGTCAGAAAAGAGCTTAACAGAAACTCCCTAAGTGCCTTTTTAGTAAAAGGAATTGCTCGGCCCGAAAAATGGGTAAAACAATACCGAACAAAAAGGTATTAATGAGAGCGAGAAATGTTCTCAAGCATTGTCATGAGTGCGGAAAACTGAATCTGGTGACATAAAGATTGTAAAAAATGGGCAACGGCCAATGTGGGACGCAAATCGAGGTGATGAGTGGCATTTTGAAAAAATGCCCAAAAATTATGGGGGTGAGAGCGAGAAATGATCTCAAGCATCATCACGAGCGCGGAAAACGGAATCCGACGATATCAAACCTGTCAAAAATGGACGATGGCCGATGTGGCACACAAACTGAGGAAACGAGGGGGCATGTGAAAGATGCCCAAAAATCTGGAGGTGAGAGTGAGAAATGATCTCAAGCATCATCACGAGCGTGGAAAACTGAATCCGACGATATAAGACTCTTAAAAAACGAATGACGGCCGATGTGGCACACAAATCAAGGCGATGAGGGGCGGGTGAAAAAATGCTCGAAAAATATGGTGTTGAGAGTGAGAAATGATCTCAAGCATCATCACAAGTTCAGAAAAATGAATCCAATGGTATAAAATTTTCGAATAAATTGACAACAGCCAATGTGGCACGCAATTCGAGGTGGCATGGGGCATGCAAAAAACTGCCTGAAAGTGTTTGGTGAGAGCGAGAAATGATCTCAAGCATCATCACGGGCACGGAAATATGAATCCTGCGGTGCAAATGGTGCGAAAAACGAAGGTCATAAGGACTTCAGAATGGTCAAAGGAAATAACTAGGTTAAAAAATGGCTACAAATAAAGGTGAGCCCACCAAGCCAAGGATGTAGTGGTGGGGAGAAATGATGACCCGCGGGTGAAGAATACTAGGTGTATCAAATCAAATCAAATATACAAGTGACACGTAACCCCAAAAATGGTTGAGATCGCGAATGTGAAAAAGTGAGCAGGGTTAATGACTTGCCCCCATGCGATGTGCATGGGGTTTGTGATTGTGGATCACATATGTGTTGGTTTGAACAATGGGCTCATTGAGGTGTTGAGATAGAGATGATAGGAAGGTTCAAAATGATTGATCATGTCCCCTATCCTGGGGTCGAGGTAATCTATTATGCCCCCTAACTCAAAGGTGTCAATGTGGTGTAGATGTTGTCTCAGAGAGAGATCAATAGGGCATTTAGCAACTGCTGGAGGGGTGGTATACCATGAGCCTGTGGGCCGTGGTGGCATACTGAAGTGATGATATGATGATGGGGGATTCCCTTTATGGGGTGGATGCCCCCAGTATCTCCGATGAGAATCATGATGATGATGAGTAGGCAAGGTTTCGGGCCTACCCCCATGTTGTGGACATGTGGTTTCCTCGTCGATTTGAAAGGGTTGAACATGTGTGTCAAAGGGATCAATGGAAGGGGCCGACCGGACAGAGGGGTATCTAGTGGAAACCATGTAAATGGTGCTAATTTCTTCCAAGGAGGAAGATGGTGGGGGATGAATTTCCTCAATTTGAGGAGGGGATATCTCTAGATCGGCATTATTCAATTCATATAGAGCTGCTCTATAATCTGGGAGATCATGGCAGTGATGTGAGTAATGGCCGTAAATCCCGCATATCACACAAGGGTGATTAGTGAGAAGCATTTTGTTGTGAGGTTGAGGAGGTGGCTGAGCAACTGCTGGCGGGGTGGTATACCATGAGGCTGTGGGCCGTGGTGGCATACTGAAGTGATGATATGATGATGGGGGATTCCCTTTATGGGGTGGATGCCCCTAATATCTCCAACGAGAATCACGATGATGATGAGTAGGCAAGGTTTCGGGCCTGCCCCCATGTTGTGGACATGTGGTTTCCTTGTCGATTTGAAAGGGTTGAACATGTGTGTCAAAGGGATCAATGGAAGGGGCCGACCGGACAGAGGGGTATCTAGTGGAAACCATGTAAATGGTGTTAATTTCTTCCAAGGAGGAAGATGGTGGGGGATGAATTTCCTCAATTTGAGGAGGGGATATCTCTAGGTCGACATTATTCAATTCGTATAGAGCTGCTCTATAATCTGGGAAATCAGCGCAGTGATGTGAGTAATGGCCGTAAATCCCGCATATCGCACAAGAGTGATTAGTGCGAAGCGTTTTGTCGTGAGGTTGAGGAGGTGGCTCAAGTCTTATCACTGGAATTCCGGTGTCGTCATCCAACATATTCATGTGTTCTTGGAGTGCAGGTAATTGTGGACATTGATGAGTGGCATGGTCTACGTCGTCACACAACGAGCACTTAGGGGGAATGCGAACAGTTGGGGGGTTCTTGACTACCTTGGGGGTTGTTGGGGGGGTGCGAGTTATGGGTCCAGTGTTATAAGTTTGTGGGCCTCTGCCCCCTATGTTTCATAACGGAGGTGGGGCATTTCTAGATGTTGATGTCGTAGTCACTATTGGGGGTGGTTTGTTTTGCAGATGAGTGACAGGAGGGGGTGGGCGGTTGGTAGTAGCAATAGGTTGTACCGGTTGTAGGAAAACGGTTGGAGTCGGTAGGGGAGTTGGGGAAGGTAAGTACCATACAGGTATTCCTAACCTTAAACCTGGAAGGTTAAGTGTAGCCATTACTGGCATGCTGACAACTCCTGAAAATGGGAACAAGAATAGGATTGTGTGAATCGGTGTTGTTCCGATATGACTAGGCACAATGGGTGCTTGTGGTGGTGGTTGAGGTTGTTGAAAGTGTTGTTGTTCATTGTTCGATAAGGTGCACAAATCGGATACTTTAGTTACCTGGGGAGGGTGTGGGATAGAAGGGAAAGTGGTGGTCAACGGGGTATCCGAATATATCCCGGGTCCGACTGATGAGACGAACGATGTTGGTGCACTAAGAACGGGTTGTTCGATCATGGGAAGAACATTATTAGGTGCAGTGGGAGCGTATTGGTTTCGACGCGTTTGGAGATTCATGTCAGACAATGACATCATAAGGAGATGATGAGTATTTGAATCCATCGGTTGGTTTGTGTGTGCAGCATATGTGATTTGTTGTTGTGGTGTTGTGGTTCCTTAAGGAGGATCAAATGGATGAGTGTTCACCACTCCTTGTGTGGGAAAAGAATTCTGCAGCACCATGGGTTGTGGTTGAGTAGGTGACGCTGGTTGTGCCATGTGCCCTTGCCATTGGGCGTCATCATTCCACAGTTGGCGCATTCGCTCCAAATGGGGCCAAGTGTGTGTGTAATGGTCGTATACCCCGCATATGGAACATGGGTGGTTTGTTCGTAAATTGGGGTTCTTACCCTGTTTCAGTGGTCGATCAGGGTTTTGGTTGGCGGGGGCAGCGTTGTTGTTGTTTGGTGGATAAGTCTGAGCGACTGGAGGTTGTGGTGCAGCAAGCGCTGCCTGTGTGGGTAATAAGCCGTTGGGGCTTGTGAGTGAACAAGAGCATGTGTGGCCTATTGATGGTAATACGTAGGGGGTGAAATTGGAGGTGGATAGGCTGAGGGTGCGTGATGAGGTGGACCTATTTCTTGTTGTGGTTGTGGGTAACCTTGAGCTGCTGGAAGTGTTGGAGCAAGAAGTGCTGCCTCTTGAGGATAATAAGCCACTTGGGCTTGTGGTTGAACCAGAGTCTGGTGGGCCTGCTGGTTATAGTAGGGAGGTAGTGCATAAGCTGATGGTGCATGCCCATAAAATTGTGGTGGACACGAAGGTCCATGGATGTGATGGGTGTGTGTTATGGGAGCATACGAAGTTGTAGCCTCGGAATTGGATGAAGCCCTAGAAAGGTCTGGGGTGTTGTTTGTACTCGTCATGGTAAAAGGTTTATTTTGTGTCATGACTTGGCCGATAATACCATCAGCGGCATGGGATTCCCCCGGAGCGTCACCTCTTGAAGAATCACCTCGTGGGGCGTCTGGTATGATAGTGTAGAGATAGCTTGACTGGGCATAAATCAGGTCAAATTGCTGAGCTTTTAAGATAGCTTCTTCTTCTGACTGGGGTCGTTCGGAAGCTACATATTTGGCTATGAGGGGTAGGAGTGATTTGAGAAACCAATTCAAAAATATACGGTCGTCCAGTTTTATCTTGCAGAGGCTATGGCGCTTGCACCACTCATGGATATGGTCGGTGATGTGGGTAGCCATGTTTTGTCTATAAGACAACATTATTTCAACTCCTGCATCATAGCGTACAGGTAGCTAAAAAAACTAAAGGAAAGTGGAGGCGAGGGACGTAAATGTATGGTGGGTCCCATGTGGTTGCTCAATGTGCCACTTGGTTGCAGAGCCAGTGAACATTCGTTGCAACAGTCTTAGTCTAATGGAGTCATCCACAATGGAGTTAGATGAACACCATAGGTGAAATGACATTATGTGGTTTTGGGGATCTTCCCCAGCTTTTCCTTCAAAATTCGGGATGTCCGAGGGAAGCTTTGTAGGCATGGGTGGCCATGTAGGGTTGTGTCTGATAGGATCGTTGGTTAACCTGGCTAGGTCTGGCAAGTTCACACTAGCCATGTATGGTAGATGAGCAGATGGGTGTGGCGTAGTGACTGGGACATAACTGTTAATGGTAGCATTATGCAGTGGTCCAGTGGCCCCTAAGGGTATGCTAGGTATGGCAGGTATGTGTCCTCCAACCGATGTGGTGTGGGAAGGACCTGCGCTCCCAAGTGCAACATGGGTTGCAGAGGGGTTAGGAATAGTGCCAGGAATTCTTGGGATGTGGGTTGTGGTAATGAAAGGGGGTGTCACCCCTATGTTGGGCATACCCATAACAGGTGGTGACCCTGTGTTGGGCATACCTAAAGGTGGAGTGGCCCCTATATTAGGCATGCCTAAAGGGGTTGTTGTTACCATGGGTGGCACAGTAGTAGTAGGGTTTGTCGATGTATCTCCAATAGTACTGGTGAAAAGGGGATCGTATTGTGATCCAGCCATGGTGTTGGTTGGTGATATTTCAGTGGGGTGTTCGGATTCATCCTCAGAATCAGATGTGAAGTGAGGCACGTCAGAATCGGATGATGATGTTCTATGCTGATGATGTGTCGAGTCAAGGGTGCCGAACTGAGGGGGTTCACCCTGAAAACGGTGGGACCGTCTTAAATTCTCAATGGTAAGAAATGTATAAAAATTTTAGTGTATGGTGGTGATGTAAAAGACTTGAAACCCTAGTGCAACAATGTGTGCAAGAGGGGAGTGAAAAAATAACGGCTCTCAGGCCAACAACAAACCTCAAAATCACTTATTATAACATCTATCCTATAATAAGTGGAGGGATCCAAAACATTGGTTAGAATACCAAAAGTCAAACAGTTCCTAGAAAAAAGTGGTGCTCACTAGACCAAAGGTGGGTATTGTATCATGCAAACACCTAACTAGAAGTATTGTGAGTCAAAAAATGATATTCTCTGCAAGGTGTTGAAATCCAAGTCAGACAATATAGAGTGTTGCATCAACGGCTAGATATCCCCCTACCGGGAGGGACACCGGGTAGACAATCCTAAAGAGTGGCAACTAGGATACCCCATTCATGACATGTTCAGTTGGGTGAATCTGCAGTTTGGTTCTATCTCCGTTGTACCCCCATTCGGGTGTACACCGAGAACTTCGAAAGGTATCCTTCGGTTACTGAATGGATTGCGGTATTCCACTTGGACTTTCGGAACCAGTCTGGCTACTTCAACCCTCCTAAGGGAGAGGCTTTCTCGATAAATTGGTTGATAACCGTGTCAAAATTATAAGAGATTTTTGGACCCTAAAGACAACCACTATGTCTCAAATGTAAATAATTGAAAGGTGTTATTGGTACACCTATCCCCTCAATTCTACGTAACTACAAGATTCTTTAAGTGCTCCCCAAGTGGGGTTAAAAGTTTGTTGAGTTAAGGTAAATTTTAAGGCTCAGTTTAAATTATGTGGCAGAGTGGGTGCAAGTGTGATATTTAAACTGAAATTGATTTGCCTCGCTTGGGCGATTGATTACAAATGAAAGAAAAGATGCTTCCAGTTTTGCAAAAAATAAAGGCGTTTTTTGAAATGTAAATGCTTGAAAAAACAATTCAAAAATAATGGATCTTTGAAATAATTTAAAGGGAAGCAAATGACATAAATATTTCAAGAAATAAATGGATCTCTTAGAAAATTTCTTGGGCAAAGTATTGAGCAAATAAACTGTAAAACCTTTGATCTAAATGCAGAAAAATATTTCTTTCAATTACTGAAATTTTTTAAAAAGACTTTTAAATGGAGCATATAGAAATAGAAAAAGATTTAGAATGGCTATAAAAATGCAAAAAAAATAATGCTGTAAAAGAGGCTAAATGGGCAAAACATAAGGCAAAAAGTTTTTCAAAAAATTGGCCGCATTCAAATTAACTGCATTGCGGGTTTTGGGGAAACAGCCGCGATGTGCAACATGGGTTTCGACCGCGCAGTCACAATGTGCAGCACGGAAAATGGCCGCGAAGCCACGATGTGCAGCACGGGTTTCAGCCACATAGTCGCGATGTGCAGCACGGCAAATGGCCGCGAAGCCATGATGTGCAGCACGTAAGATGGCCGCAAAGCCACGGCACACCACGCGGAAAAAGGCCGCGAGGTTGCGATGAGCCGCGCGACTATCGGGCGAAAAACCGCAAGGTGAAAGCCGAAAATGGATGCCGAAAAATGAACCCGAAAATGGAAATTTCAGGCTGTTAATGGAAATAAAAATGGCCAAGATCTAGAACAACAATGGATCTGCTATCTAAGATGGCAGATCTATGAATTAAAATGATTAAAACTAACAAAAACTAAGATCTAAAGCAAAAAACCAAGATATAAGAATTCGAAGCCAGCGGAGTTGCCAAAAATTGTTGGCTTGGTTTTGCAACCAAGCTTTGTGCAATGGGCACCTATCAACAATGTGATAGCAGTTTCAATATTGAAGGCAAAAACAATTATGAATTAAATCTAAATCTAAACTAACATGTGCATATAACAAATAAATTTAAAAACGATTAATGGAAAGATCAAGAACTAAAAAAATGGATGTTTTGTATTAAGATACCTCAAATGGTGAGGATTTGTGTTGAGCAACTCCGAGGGTGAGTAGCTCCAAGCTCCAATGGTCTCTTCTCCAAGATGCTGAAAATGGCCAAAAGTCTCATGAGAGATTTTGATAGCGTGAGGATAGGATGATGGATGGATGGAAAGTGAGGAGCCCCTACTACCTTTTTATAGTTTTTGGTGGTGGGGGATACCATTATGGTTTTGAGGAAACCAATGGTATTGACCAACATGGTTTAGGTACCTTTTTCCCTATTTTTTCCTTTTTTGAATATTTTGAATATTTTATTCCCTTTTAATGTTTTTTGGGAATTTTGGACCCTTTTTGAGGGTTTTTTTTTATGTTTTTTGAGGAAAAATATATCTTTTGAGGGGAAAAAGGGTGTATTATGGTCTTTTGGTGACCTTTTGATGGCTTTAGAGGCTCAAATGGTGGAAAAGTGGACAAATGGGTCATGTGAATAAGGAAATGAGCTAGTGAGCACTTTTTGGGTGTTAACACCATCGTTATTGGTATGAGAAACCATCGCTATAAAGTCTAATGCAAAAGCTAGAAAATAAATACCACTAAGTTGTAAACAAGAAGACAAATCCAATTTCAAAAAAAAAATTAGTTAGCTGAGCATTAAATCCTACAATAGCCATAACAATCTACGGCTATTAACATAGATAGAAGCCTCTATGAAAAGCATAAAGGTGACTAAGGTATTATATTAGAACTATATGTTTATGGACGAGTGGAGTAAGAAGAGTTGGCATATATTCAACATTTGAGGTCACTGGAGAACTTATGCACATAAAAGTTTGAAGCTAAAGAGTTGTCGGGTCTTGAACATTTGAGGTCGTTTTAGAAGTTGCGGGCATATGAATGTGTGAAGCTAAAGAGCATACAGAGGACGGCATAGCAACCACAGCCTTGAGAACTATACGTTTATGGATGCTCAAAGTTAGATGAGATGCCATATCTTCAACATTTGAGATTGCAGGAGAAGTTGTTGGGACATAAATGTGTAGTTGAAGGGCATACAGGGTTTGACACAGCTGACACAGCTTCAAGAAATTGATGTTTTTGCATGCTCCAAGTTTCAAGAGCTTCCAGGTCTTGAACATTTGAGGTCGTTGGAGAAGTTGAGGGCACATGAATGTGTGAAGCTAAAGAGCATATAAAAGCTTCGATAACTATATGTTTATGGATGCTCGGAGTAAGAAGAGCTTCCAAGTCTTGAACATTCGAGGTGTCTAACATCATAGAATTCAAGAAAGCAATTTAATGTGGTGCATACTATTGCACTGGATCCTGAAAGCCCCATCTGCAAATCAAATAAGACATTGCAATAGCAGTTATTTTGGTAACAATTTTCCCAAATAAAAAGTAAAAGGTATAGCATGCCTCCAATTTTAAATATTTACGAGCTTTAGACTATTTGAAATTACTTTCCAATAGAAGTATCATTATGAAAAGTGTGCCCACAATATCCATTATATACTCATTACTGAAAAAAATTTCAAAGATTTGTGTATTATTCAATAGAAATGCAAAATCAAAGCCAAAAACTATTCTTAATATCACTTCAATTTCAGACACGCTAAATTAAATTAAAGGTAATCTTTATAGATAACTCATTATTCAAAGACACATAAAGAAATGAACTTACTGATTCCTATGACAATCTTAAATATGAAATGAAGCCCATCATTGTTTTCCAAATCTTCAGAGATAGACAGCACAAGAGAAACACATAGTTAGGGAAGTGTTGTTAGTTACCATATGTTGTCTCTGCGGATGGAAAAAAAAGTTTAGTGTGTCTATTTTTCAAGAGGGTTTTGTATTTTGGAGAAAAGGGGAAGAAATAGAGGATGGCACTATGTATGTAAAAATAAATAAAAACATCAATGTTATTAATGATACGATGAAGCTTCTTTGTGTAATGTAATTTCTCTAGAAGATATCTATGGTTTTAGTTATTCCTCTGTGTAAATGGTGTAGTAAAATGTTTATATGTAGTGAAATTCGACTTGTTGGAAGTCATGCTATTGAATGTCCAATCATCTAACGTTTTATTTTGGATTGATTAATTGTGTTTTCAAGTTAGAGCCATTACCTGAGTGAAATCGATGATGACTACCCATTTAAACTTGTAATCAACGTTGTTGTCAAGTAGAGAACGACTCCATTGCATTCAAGTCAAAGACTCTTGAAGGGAGACTGAGTTGCATTGAACGAAGAGAACAGTGCATTCTCTATATCTGACTTCAAACCATTGAAGATTAAAGCTAGGAGATATGAGAGACTGCTTTTCTGGCCTGCATCCTTGTCTCATTGAGTAGAGGCACACTCAAAGAGCGGAGGTGTTTCAAGAAGGAAGAGAAACAACTTCTCTTGTTGGCATTTTCTTTTTGACGAAGTAAACAAAACCTAATATTCAGTCTAGGTTAACTGTGCTTCATTTATTTATTTTAGATTGAAGGTTCAGATTGATTGGGGCAGTCAAGATGCTCTTGACAGAGTAAAATCCAATCAACAATATTGTTTAAACAAGAAAAAGGTCAAATGACTAATAGAAGCCATGGCCCTAAAACTTCAATCCACAACACTTTATAATGATTTTGCAGTCGAAATATTACCAAGTGTGTTTTCGCGACAAGAAAAAGTTAAAGTGGGTAGTATGTGGTGAAAGGGAGCTTCATTTCAAAATAAATACAGGGCACAATCGGATTGAAGTCAATGAATAAATTACCTCGTGGGAAATTTCTTCAGCTCTGCTCTGTGCTACTTCTCAGCATCGGTCTGCTCAGTGATCCATCCATGCTTCTGAATGGGGTAAGAGAGTGGGTTCCATGGATTTCGGTTCATGTATGAATGGATCCACATTGTTCGTGCTTTGGAGGAGTAATCCACTTCTCCTTTGGCTATTCGCTTGCTTGGTTTCAATCCTCCTTCCTCCTCTATGTCCATAGTTAACAATATCCTAGCTCTCCCATCCCACTCTTCTGTCCATATACATCTTTCATCTCTAGGTGCATCATCAACTCATGATGAAAAACTAAGGTGGAAGAGGTGTTTCATTTTCCTATCTCCTAAGGCTAATAAATTATATGGAATTTTTAAGCCAAGAAAAATAATAAGTTCAATAAAAATGACAAGATATGCATCTGGCTTTCATAAATTAAATGTGTAGGTGTGGGACATGACAATTTGGACATGCAATAACTTTTGAAGGTATAAGATCAATCCTACTAATTTTTCTTTCGTAGTGTATGGGTGTAATAAGGGTATATGAAGGTGTTAAATTCATTGATGAAAAATTGTATTTTTTTTTGTACTGGGAGAATTGGAAATTGGGGCGGGGCTCGCGGTACTCGCGTGACATGGGATTGATTCCCATCCACTACAACTATACCCCTAGGTACACCCACACAACCCACCAACATGGGACATATGTTATCTGAGATTTTAACCTTTGGTGTCACAAGGAGTGCCTTAAGAATACACTCTATCACTAGTTGGCCTACACCCCTGTCAGAAATGAAAAATTACAATTTATCCAAAGATTATATAGTTGAATTCCAATTATGATAGTTTCAAAATGTGCAAATCATGTGACATTTAGACTATTTCCTTCTCTTTGTGTTGACATGCTCCCTCTATCTCGATTCTAGTAAGGGTTAGTGGTGAGGAACCTAGACTCACTCGATGGGTACACCCCCCCAATGGTTTCTTTAGGGATAAAGTCATGGTCTTATTCCCTATAATGTCATTACCAAGGCATTGGGACACCTACATAAGGCTCTTTCTTTCCTCCTTTGACTCTTGCCAAGGCCTTGAGATCTATCCCACTATGTAAAAAAACTTGATTGTTCCCATATCCAAATTTTATGCCAAATATCAACTTTAAAGGGCATCTATTATGGTTCATGGCCTTTGTCATTGCCCATTACCTCAATAATATTATGTTAAGGTATACTTCTTTCAATTCCTTCCTCGGCCATTTTCTTATAACACCCATCCCTAGTGTGGTAGGTTAAGAGTTTATTCATGGCCCTTGAGTTTCAAAGGCTACATTTTAGGACTAAGGCTAATGTTTCATCACTCTATCTTGGTTTATCCCTCAATACTTACACATAGTTCTCAAAATACCATAATGGTTTCAATATGCTCTATTGAAGGTGAAGGATCCCCTTGAGAGGCAATTTGTGTTTGTTCAAGGCATTGTTATTAGTATTGGAAGCACAAAATAGCCCTTTGAACAATACCTTGTGCTAAAAAAATCATAATGGTGTCCAGTATATCACCATTTTGAGGTCAAATATCCCCTTGAGAGGTCATGTGTTTTAGCTCAAGGAATCAATATTCTTGGGACTATATTCCATGGGTCGAGCATCAATCCATCTTTTGGAAGGGGCTAATCCTAAGTATGCCCACTTTGCTTCATTTTTATGAAGCCAGTGTAACCTTGAAAGGGGGATTTTGGGACATCCCCTTATGATCACTAGTTATTATAATGAAGCAGCCCCTCTTTAAAGGCCTTTTTTATATCTAGTTGACATTGAAAAAGTGGCTTTCACCACTATTTATGCTTATTTTGAGGTTAATCTACCTTTGGTGATGGATTAATAAAGATTATTTTATGGGTGTGGTTTCATTACTTTGAAGAAACCTTGGATTGATTGCTAGGTGGACGACATTGGAAGACAACAAGCAAATCAACATTGCAATGAAACACACTTTTAAGTTAAGGATTTGGTATTTGAAAGGCTTCAACCATGAAAATAGATGTCCTTCAAGCAACAAAAGGACACTGCAAACTTGTGACACCATATAAATTCCTAGTCCATAACATTTTCCTCAAGGGATTAAGGCCCATGCATGAGGCCCTAGTCCATAACATCATCCCTATGTGAGGAATATTTGGCATACATGCAAAATATGGCCATTTCAATCTTTATGAGACCAAGAATGGCTATCATTACGTAGTCCATATTATCAAGTCAAAATATAACGTCTAAGAGTAAGGGGCTCATGGTTCATGTGTGATTCCCTAGACCACCACAAAGGCCCTATATACAACATAGGGACTATTTAGACAATGAGTAAGATATGCTTTCCATTTTGAGGTTTGACACACCAAGTAGGGCTATCAGTCCCTAAACCATGGTTGAGTCAATTCCCACGATCCATGATCTAGGAAACAACATCATGCAAATGAAACGATGAGACACTACCACCCTCAATGAAGCCAGTCACACGGGTCGTAGTCGTCTCCCACGCCACATCTTAGTGGGATCCAAACTCCTACACCCACTGACTGAGGTAGCTGCATTGTGTGGATGGAATGGCGAGGCACCACCGCCAACAACAAATATGGCCACATGGGTCATGCAACTATCCCCAAACCCACACAAGGGTATCATCTGATACTCGCTTGTTAATGATCCTACCGTAGATTCACCTATGTTAACCTTGTTATGAATTCTCCTTCCTCTAAATGATAAGGTTCATTAAACTTCTCATGATGTTGAAGGCAGTGAACCACCTTCATTGACATGATCCAAACAGTTCACCAAATCATTCAATCGGTAGGAGAAATGAGCAGTGTGTACAAAGGGTAGGTACATAATCAACATAAGTTGATGACACACACTTACTATGAATTCCTTGTTGAATACCAATAATTGCAATGGTCTAAGAATATTTCCCAATCCTCTCAAACCAGGGAGAAAAACCCATTGGTTGCATCAGCGTAGCACGTGTGCAAGCCATAACATATAAGGGCATCACAGACTTGTTATTTTCTCAAACTTCCATCGCCTAAATGACCATAGTCCCTCTAAGAATATATCCATGAAGGGGAACCTTCACGTAGCTAGTTAGCAAGTTAGTCTTGTTCATTATTGGAATTAACCGACTTGATTATGTCTTAAATAATATGGTTCCTAGACATACTAGTGGAACTTTATCTAAAGGGGAATTGCTAGTGATATTAAACCTAAGAGGCTTGAGTCATGTGTTGACTCAAATGCCAACTAAGTAATTTTCATTACTTGAGGAAAATGATACCCTCATGCCACTAATAAAACTGAAGAAACAAAGCAAAGAATTGAAGACACAATAGGTAAACATCATTTTGATGGAAATTATTATGTTTATCGAAATGGAAGCCATTCACTTATTAACAGAAGTGAGAAATAAACTAATAAAAGTATAGTGTCTAATGAACAAAGTGTCGGCCCCAGAGTGCGATCGGTGAAGGATACCAAGTGCTCATAGAACCAGTCTATCCAAATCGCGCAGGATTGAACCAATTTCTTAAAAAAATATCACAAAATGGAGTGGCGGGAACCAGTATTCCAAATGGCGCAGGATTCCTAAAAATGATTTTGATTTTGATTTCATTCCCATGATGAAAAAGTTAATTAGACATTTAATACAAGTCTAGGCACATCACATATTAAAATACATTTATATGGATTCGCAAGAAAGCTACTAAATTCAATAAATTATTAAATACATTGTTTAAGTAAATAATTATGATTCCACTTTAGAACTGAGCGGAGTGATGGAGGATGCATCCAGTACAGAAGCTTTTCGGGTCTCTTCAGGGTTTTTTTGGTGTTTTAGAAGTGCATGAAGACTTTCTCCATTTAGCTGTGTATATGTGGAAGAATGGAGTATTTGTTAGACATGGAATGGGAGGCGGAGACTTGAGTCACCCTTCACAAAAAGGGGAAAACAATGAGAAGAAAGGGTGATGGAATGAAAATTACTAGCATGTTGAAATTGGCAGGAAAATTTTCATTTCTGGTGTTACAGATCTAAAAATTACCAACATATCCCACTTGTAGTTGAAATTAGATTCACTCTTTAGAGATTATGTGATGTCGCAAGGCCTTAATCATCACTCAAGAGCAATAGAGGGAATTGTTACATATAGGCTAGATATTCCATGTGTAGGTCATATGTAGTAGTCTAGGTTAAAATGCATGGACTATCAACCCCATAGCAAATTAATATGGTATTAGGCCCTAAAATTAGTTTGCAGGCCATGGTATAGGCCACGAGAACCATCGTCAATGTTACAAATATTGAAATGGACATAATATCTCGCTTGTAAGGTAAAGTATTTATGTGTAGGGCCCTACACATGTACCATGAATCATATAGTAAATTTATTAACCATGGACCATTATTTAGGTTATGAGAACCACTATTGGTTTACATAACCTATAAATATTAAACCAACAACAACAATGACATCAACGATGGTGACAATGATGATCATGACGATCTGACATGTAGGATAGAGATTCTTATGTGGTAATCTAGGTTAACATGCATGGACCATCAACCCCATGGAAAATTAATATGGCATTAGGCCCTAAATTTAGTTCACATGCCATAATCCAAGCCACGAGAACCATCCTTTGTGTTACAAATATTAAAATGGCCACCATAAATAATGCCACTAATTAGACACTGACCTAAGACAACCAACCCATGTAAATGACTCATGCAATTGGCACACTTAATCCATGCAATGAATTCATGCACCTAGCAAGCTTCAACCTCTAACCCCCTCACCTCATACCTAACCTTAACATCTAGCCCCAAACCGAATAACATGATAACTTATAAACCACTTAACCACTAGTACCAGCAAAACCAAAACCCCTTGCCCACTAACCCACTGATCCCTTAGGTGCATCACTTCTAATCCAAAAACTCCCCAAAGCCTACAACATTATGAAATTGTATAAAATATCCCCTTAATCCAGTGTCCCTCTAACCCTAACCCACTACCCCCTAACCCAATCACTAACATGCCTACTGCACCAAATCAACACACTAACACAATCAACTTTGACCTTGGGTTATTTATAACCAATGTTTTAGATCAAAGACTTTGACATCATGAGTTTTAAGGGGAGTTCCAAAAAAATTGCCTCCAAAAGTTCAATTCTCATGACTTTTAGTGGGGGTTTTGACAAACCGCCCCCACAAGTTATGAGAATTGGGCTTTTAGGGGGGCTTTTCAAACAACCACCTCCAAAAGTTCAATTCTCATTACTTTTAAGGGGGGTTCCAAACAAACCACCTTCCAAAGTTCAATTCTCATGACTTTTAGGGGGGGTTTTGACAAACCACCCCCAAAAGTTATGATAATTGGGCTTTTAGGGGGGGTTTTCAAACAACCGCCTCCAAAAGTTCAATTCTCGTGACTTTTAAGGGGGGTTCCAAACAAACCGCCTCCCAAAGTTCATGTCTCATGACTTTTTGGGGGTGTTTCCACAAACCGCCCCCAAAAGTTATGAGAATTGGGCTTTTAGGGGGGTTTTCAAAAAATCGCCTCCAAAAGTTTAATTCTCGTGACTTTTAAGGGGGGTTCCAAAAAAACCGCCTCCAAAAGTTCAATTATCATGACTTTTAGGGGGGGTTTTGAAAAACCGCCGCCAAAAGTTATGAGAATTGGGCTTTTAGGGGGGGTTTTCCAAAAACCGCCCCCAAAAGTCCAATTTCCATGACTTTTAGGGGCGGTTTTAAAACACCTCCTCCAAAGGTCTGAAAAAACTTTTAGGGGGGGTTTTACCAAGACCCCTGCAAGCCAAAACCGCCCCTAAAGGGCTATTTTGTTGTAGTGGCCACAAATCCATACCAGAATATAAAATGTTCCTAGGTCTTCTTTTCCTTCTGTAATACTGTTTGAATGATAAGCTTTATAACTCCATGATGAAATATGGATCGCCTTGTATGCTCAGGATGCGATTTCACCTTATTTGACATTTTTGGATGCTCTTGTACAAGAAGTAGGGAAAATTTATTTTACAGTGCAATTTAAGATGCATAAAAAACCTAACATGGTATTTAAAAACCATTGAGAACCTGCCCTCACATGTAATGTAAGCTTGTATAATGCCGAGCACCTCCATCCATTCTGGTTGAAAATTTGTTATATGAACTCCATTGCTCCAATTGAGGGTTTCATTACCTATTAGCAAGAAAGGATTTGGGTCAAACTTGAAAGGAACGTTTTTGAACCACAATTCCCCGTCCATGGCGATGCCAGTAGCTTCAAAAACTAAGGCTTCCATGAGCTGAAATCTTAAGGTTTTGAACTTAATAACATCATCAGTCAGATTCTTTGCAAAGTAAATAGAAACCTCTTCATTAAACCCAGTTACCATCTCAAAGAAATTGAACCATCCAGCTATTTTAAACAAGTCTGCACATTTCAGAAATTGCACAGCCCATTTCATATCCATCGGTTCTACCCTGTTAATTTCATCACTTCCTCCCATCTTACAAGTGCAAGTTTGTTAATTAAGCTTCTGAGAAAAGCAGAGATGACAGATGTTCAAAGATGTGGAACTAACCAGGTTCAGCTACAGATGTCTTCAGCTTTGCATTTCAGGATCCCCAAATTTGAATCGTGGCACTTCAAACCCTGTTTTCTTATAATGATGAAACATAATAGAGCTTATAACTATTATCATTCTTCAACATGTCTTTTAGCATCTCAATTCATCATAACTCAATAGGTCAAGTCATCATAACTCATAACGAGTCACCATTCAACATAAATAACCACGATCTTTCATCATATCGGATTCCTATAATGCATTAGGGGTCTATTTTGAACTTTGCGCTGCAAGAATCTTTTCACATAGCCAATTTAACAAATACACTTTGGATAAAGGTTAGATCTTGGTTAGAAGCTTTATAATAAGGCTAAAATAGATATAATTGAGGACTGTGAGATAAATAACATGTTGCATAAGCCATTTAAAGGTTTTTGAAGTAAAGAAATTAAAAGCAATCATAAATAAATAAAAATTAAAAACAAAATAATCAAAATCATAAATAAATAAAAGGAAAATCAAGTTCAAACAATCCTAAAAGAAACAAATAAAAATGAAAACAATTTCAGCCTTAACAAGAACCTTTAGCATTATTAAAACTTTTCTTAGGATTCTTATTATGGGCCATAAGAGTTGTATTAGGTGAGACTTGTCCTGAAACAATTAACCTTTCTTGCTCATTAATCAACCCTTTACAAAAATCATCAAAAGTAGGTTTTGTGGTATTTGAAGACAATTCAAGAGCTCTATTCCTAGTTTGAATGAACATATCAAAACAAGATGGCAATTTTTGTTCTACAAGAATTATTAGAGCAGTGTCTGTTTTCTTGTAATCTTTAGCACAATTATTTAATTTTTCATTTAAGGTTTTCACTTCAGCAATATATAATTCTACTCTTTCAAATTTAATAGGATCTAGCTGAAATTTTTTCTTTTCAAGGTAATAAGTAGAAACATCATCATATTTATCAAATAAAGAAGCAAGAATTTTCCATACCTCAACTGGGTTGTCTTTTGCCTCCATACTTACTTGAAGACTATCTAAAACCATTTGACCAATGAGACCTCTTGCTTGATCACATTTATCTCCAAAGATAGCCACATCTTTAGCATCAGCAGGTTTTGTGTGTTCACCATTAACAATCCTCCATAGATTCTTACTCCTGAGAACACCAATCATTTTTATCTTCCATGCAAGATAGTTAGGACCAACAAGTTTAGGAACAAAAGCTACTTTTGAAGTCATAATGATATAAATAAAAACCAAATGCTAGAAATGACAAGAGAAAAAAAAGTGAATAATAGAAAACTGATACACTTTGTCGTACTGAACTACATAAACACAGTAGAAAAAACAATATAGGAAAAGAAACTTTTACTTACATCCCTTTTGAAAAAAAAGGGCCAAGAAAATCCACTCACGAGTTTTGTCACACTAAACTAGCAAATAAAGGCTGATGCTTACGGTTCCTGCACAGGAAGGTCGTGGTTACTCACGGGTTTCCAGTAGAGTCAGCCGTGGGTTCACGAGTCTGTAAAGGTGATGTCGCGATTCTGATCAGGTTGTTCGCGGGTTTCTGTGTAGTAAAGTCACGGCTATGCCGAAGTACTCGCGGGTCTCCACAGAGTAGGGTAGCGAGTATACTTAAGTAAACACGAGTTAGAAGTGAGAACTGTTAGAAAAACAGGATCGCAGATCAATAACAATAAACAGAAATGCAAAATATAATCACACACACATTACAAGAGAGACACATATATATCATGGTTCACCCCAAGATGGGCTACGTCCACGCTGAAGTTTCTAGTCCTTATTATTATACTTTCCAGCAAAGTGAAGGGATACAACCTGCAGCACAACTGCTGCACTTCCTCTTCACTGTCTCACAGTCTCTCTTCTTGATCTCAGAGATCTTTACAATGCAAAAAGCCTAATACATCAACCCTAGCCGTATTAATGTCTTTATTTTATAAGGGAAATACAATGGGAAAATACCACGGGATACCCAAAACCATGGGCCCAAAAATAGCCCGAACCCCAAGGTTGGGGCATGAGTGTATAGTTCTCTGCGGTGCACGACTGAGACAATATCATCTATGAGACTAGAAGATCTGGCTCCACAAACAACAATCTCCCACTTGGAGACTAATCACAGCAACTCCACCGTTGCTGCACTTGCTGGACCTTGGACTTGGCAACTTTCTCATCTTCACCTTCATGCTAGAAGGCCAACTGAAACTGAGCCGGAAATCAGTTTATCTTTGGTCACTACCTTTGTGAACATGTCTGCAGGATTCTGGCTAGTATGTATCTTTTCCAGCTTCAAAGTTCATCTTCCAGAACAGAGCATATGAAATGGTACTTCATCTATATATGTTTAGTCCTGTAATGGAATGCTGAGTTCTTTGCAAGATGAATGGCACTCTGGCTATCACTATACAACCTATTATCCTTCTGCTTCTTATCCACTTCGTCCATAAAACTATGCAACCAAATCATCTCTTTACTAGCCTATGTAACAGCAACATACTCTACTTCCGTTGTTGAAAGTGCAACAACCTTTTACAATCTCGAAATCCAACTTACTGTTGTTCCACCTACAGTAAACACATACCCTGTAGTGCTCCTCCTGCTATCCTTATCACCTACCATATCTGCATCAACATATCTCTGTAGAACAGTGTCTGAACCTCCAAAACATAATGCTTGAGTGGTAGTACCTCTCAAATACCTGAGAATCCACCGTACTGCTTTCCAATGTTCTTTACCTAGATTGTTCATATATCTGCTCACAACTCCCACTGCTTGTGCAATATCTATTCTTGTGCACACCATGGCATACATCAAGCTGCCAACTGCTGATTGATAGGGAATATTGGACATGTAATCTGTCTCTTCCCGTGTCTTGGGACACATTTCCTTACTTAGATTGAAATGGTTGGCCAAAGGTGTACTTACTGGTTTTGCATTCTGCATTTTGAAACTCTCCAACACCTTTTGTATGTACTTACTCTGAGACAATGTCAATTTGCAATTTTTTCTATCTCTCGTTGTTCTCATATCAAGGATTTGCTTTGCAGCACCCAAATGATTTATCGCAAATGAATTTGCTATCTTCCTTTTGAGTACATTTATATCCTGCATGTTAGACCCTGTAACAAGCATGTCATCCACATATAGTAACAAGATAATATATATTTCATTGTCTAGCTTCTTGAAATAAACACAGTGGTCAGAATGACATCTACTATAACCTTGTTCTATCATAAACCTATTAAATTTTAAATACCATTGCCTTGGAGCTTGCTTCAAGCCATACAAGCTCTTCTTCAACCTGCATACCAAATCCTCCTTCCCTTTGACTTCATACCCTTGTGGTTGCTGCATATATACCTCTTCCTCCAAATCCCCATGGAGAAAGGCTGTTTTTACATCTAACTGTTCAAGATGCAAATATTCTACCGCCACTAGACTTAAGATAGTCATAATTGAAGTCATCTTAACAACAGGAGAAAATATTTCATCAAAATCTATACATTTCTTCTGTGCAGACCCCTTTACAACAAGTCCTGCCTTGTACCGCTTCTTACCTCTTTCTTCTTCCTTCAACCTGTAAATCCTTTTGTTCTGCAATGCTCTTTTACCAGAAGGCAACTGAACCAGATCCCAAGTCTGGTTTCCTACCAATGAGTCCATCTCCTCATTCATGCCTTGCTCCCATTTCTTTCTAGTTTCCACCTACATTGCTTCTTCATAACATTCTGGTTCACCAGCATCAGTCATCAACAAATAATACATTGAAGGAGAGTATCGTTCAGGGAGTCTACTTAACCTAGTAGATCTTCTTGCGGTTGCAGGAGTTTCAGGTACTTGCTGTTGTTCTTGATTTTCTGGCACCTTTGGAACTTCATTTTCTTGAATTTCATCAAGTACTGTGCACTCTGTGTTTTCCTTTTCTTGTTTCTTTCCCTGCAACTGATATTTATACATGAACTTTTCATTGAATATGACATCTCTACTTGTAATGATTTTGTGATTTTCATAATCCCATAAACGATAACCAAAATCATCAACCCCATATCCAATAAAGGTAGATTTCTTGGATTTAGCTTCAAGCTTTGTTTTATTTTCTTTATCAATATGGACAAATGCTTCACAACCAAACGTTCTCATAGATGAGTAGTTTACTTTTTTATTTGTCCATGCCTCCTCTGGAATACCACCATCCAAAGCACTTGAAGGTACTCTGTTTATTAAATAAACAACAGTATTTACAACATCTGCCCAAAACTATAAGGGCAACCCTGCATGCAATCTCATACACCTTGCACGCTCCATGATCGTTCTGTTCATCCTTTTAGACACACCATTTTCTTATGGTGTTCCTAGGAATGTCTTCTCTCTACGAATCCCATGGTATGAACAGTAACTATCAAACTCCTTGCCGTAGTACTCACCTCCATTATCAGATCTAAGACACTTGAACCTTTTTCCTGTCTCATTCTCAACCAAAGCTTTCCACTTCTTAAAAGTAGCAAACACATCAGATTTCTGTCTAATGCAATAAACCCAAGTTTTTCTAGTTGCATCATCAATAAATGTAACATAATAATGAGAGCCACCAAGAGATTGTACCTGAGCCGGTCCCCATACATCTGTATGCACTAGCTCTAACTTTTCATTCTTCTTCTGTTTCCCAACCCTGAGAAATCTGACTTCTATTTTCCATAAACACAGTTTTCACAGAATTCCAAACTTACCTGCTTCAAATCTGGCAGCAACTTCCTTGAGTGGAGAATCTGCATCCCCTTCTCACTCACGTGGCCAAGCCTATGATTCCACAATGTTGTATATGTTCCTGTGTAAGCTAAAGAGATAGAATGGTCAGTATTATGAGGACATAAATACAGCGTACCTACCCTGTCTCCTTTTGCTATCTCCATTGATGCTTTAGTGATCTTCCACCACTTTTCTCCAAATGTAGATAAACAGTCGCCATCTCTCAACTGCCCTGTTGAGATCGGATTTCTTTTCATAGCAGGAATATGCCTTACATCTTTCAACAGCCAATTAGTTCTATTCTTAAATTTTATCCATACCTTACCCATTCCAACAATTTTGCATGGCTCATCATCACCCAATAAAACATGTCCAAAATCGCCTGGAACATAATGATGAAAGTATTTCCTATGGGGTGTAGCATGACATGAAGCCCCTGAATCTACTACCCAATAATCACTAGTATTATCTAATGCAAGAATCATAGAATCTTGTAACACATCACCTGTTACATTTGCTTCCTGGGTAGTTTCCTTCTGTCCATCTGCTTTCTTCTTTAGAGATCTGTAGTCTTTCTTCAGATTTCCTTTCTTTCCACAGTTCTAGCACTCTGTTTTTTCCAGTCCGGACTTGGATATGCCCATTTTAGACTTCCCACGATTACCTTGGCTCTTTCCTCTCTCCTTTTTTCTTCCCCTGCTCTCCATGGTCAACGCATTACCTGATGTCTCACCTATGCTTTTTGTTCGCATTTCCTCGCTAAGAATAACACCAATAGCATCATCAAATTTCAAGGTGTTTGAACCAGAGACAGAGTTACTTACAGCCATGACCAAGCTATTCCATCTTTCTGGCAATGAACACAAGGTTAGAAGAGCCCTAACCTCATCATCAAAGTTCACACTTACAGAAATTAGTTGATTTGTAACCGTATTAAACTCATTTAAATGATCAGTAACAGATCCACCTTCCGACCTCTTCATATTAAATAAATGCTTCATTAGAAATACCTTGTTGGAGAAGCATGGATTTCATAGAAGACATCCTATTGAATATCTGTGCTCTGGGGAAGCACCAGACGACCCTTGTATCTCAGGAAAGAACCATCCCAAGAGTAAAGTGGTACAACAGAAGGATTGTTGGCCAAGCATTGGATGATTTGAGATAATGAAGATTCATTAACATATCTCTGTTGAACAGATTGCAACCAATTTGGAATAGGCAAAGAAATAGTTGAAAGAGAACCTTGGTCATAAAATGTGCGAGAAAGAGCATCCACCACAATATTGTCCTTACCCTTCTTGTAAGTGATCTCATAGTCATAACCCATGAGTTTTCTAACCCATTTCTGTTGTGCTGGGGAGGATAGACGTTGTTCCAAGAAATATTTCAGACTCTGGTGATCAGTCTTGATGTAGAAATGATTCCCTAATAGGTATGGGCCCCACTTATGTACTGCATGCAAAATAGCCATCATTTCCTTCTCATATGTAGAGGTAGCTAAATTATTACCTAAAAGGGCTTTGCTAGTGAACACAATGGGGTGTTCATCTTGAAGGATAAAAACACCAAGTCCATTGCCGCAAGCATCACTCTCAATAGTGAAGGGCTTGGAAAAATCAGGCATAGCTAGAATAGGTGTAGTACACATAGCTTGTTTCAGTTTGTCAAATGCACACTCAGTAGCATGTGTCCATGTAAAAGCATCCTTTTTCAATAGAGTAGTTAATGGAGCTGCAATCTTCCCATAATCCTTGACAAACTTGCGGTAGTAGCCAGTCAACCCCAAAAAACTAAGAAGGCTCTTGAGTGTTCGAGGACGCAGCCAATTGTTTGTGGCAGGATCCACACGAACCCCTTCTGTTGAGATAATGTGCCCGAGATACTCTACTTCTTGCTGTCCAAAAACACATTTAGACTGTTTGGCGTGGAGATGATGGTCAGAGAAAAGTTTCATTACAAGATCTAGATGCTGGAGATGTTCAGCCTAGGTTTTACTATAGATGAGGATATCATCAAAGAATACCAGAATGAATTTCTACAAGTAGGGCCAGAATATTTTATTCATCAAGGCCTAGAATGTGGAAGGAGCATTAGTGAGGCCAAAGGGCATGACCAAAAAATCATAGTGGCCATCATGTGTGCGGAAAGTTGTTTTAGGGATATCATCCTCATGAACCCGACTTTGATGATACCCAGAATGAAGATCCAACTTAGAGAAACATTGAGCACCATGAAGCTCATCAAGAATAGGAATGGAAAACTTATCCTTGATAGTGAGGTGATTAAGTGCTCGGAAGTCAATGCAAAGGCGCCATGACCCATCTTTTTTGCGGACGAGAAGAACTGGTGAAGAAAAGGAACTAGTGCTTGGGCGAATAGTACCTTGCTTCAGTAAGTCCTAAACGAGCATTTCAATCTCTGTTTTTTGGTGAAATGGGTAGTGATAGGGCCTAATGTTGGGAGGAACGCTTCCAGGAAGGAGATGAATACAATGGTCCTTTGGCCTTGAAAGTGGAAATCCCACTAGTTCAACAAAGACACTGGTATATCGTCCAGAATTTGTTGTAGATCCAAAGGAGTAGTGGAGACCGCTGATGGTTGCATCTGAATGGAATGGATCTGAGCGATGACACCATGTGAATTCTTCTTAAGGAGTTTTTCCATGTGATGTGAGATGATGATGCTGACAAACCTTGGTTGTAAGTCGATCAATGTGTGTTTTTTTCCATTGGGGAAAAACTGCATCCAAAGTTCGGCAAAATCCCATAAGATGGGGCCAAGTGTGCATAGCCATTGAGCGCCCAAAACCACATCACATCTACCTAAGGTCAAGGAAAACATGTCAGAGCACAGGTTATAATCTCCCATAGAGATATGCACATTACGACACTTCCCTTTGCAAGGTAAGGTGCCCCCATTAACAACCATGAATTCAAAGTTAGAGCAAGGATGGATAAAACAATCAGCCTGTTTGGCGATCTGAGGGTCAATGAAATTATGTGTGCTACCAGAATCAATGAGTATTGTAAGAGGAAGATTCTTGAAGTAACCCATGACCCGCATGGTCTGGGGGGTGGTGATTCCAGCTAAAGCATGGAGAGATATCTCTGGCTGGTCATCCTGAGACGGAGGGTCAATAGGTGGCTCCAGAATGTCGACCTGAGCATCCATTGTATCTAGAGATTCTTCACCAATTTCATAGGCAGGCAGAGAATCCATATCCAAGAGATAGATATTTTCCTGAACACATCTATGTCCCCGATTGAATTTCTCATCACAATTATAACAAAGCCCTTTTTCTCTGCATGCCTGCATTTCAGTTTCAGACAAATGCTTGATAGGATTTGGTCGAGGAGCTGGCGGGATGGGAGGTCCTTGAGAACCCATATTTCGGAAGAGAACAAAAGTGGGTTTGGAGCGCTATTGGGCTGCAATCTTGCCTTCTTCCAACTTATCCAACCCTAGGGCTGCCATCATTGTGTTGGGACAAAACATTTTTGACCTCAGAGTGGATTGCATCCTTTAAACCACTAATAAAACAACTCCGGTAGAAGTAATCAAGCAATCCTTCAGTGTGGTTGGCTAGTTTCAGAAATTCAGTTTGGTACTCTCTCATAGTGCCAATTTGACGAAGTTTAGTGAGGGCTCTTGTAAAGTCATCAAAAGCACTAGGACCAAACCGTTGCAAAAGGAGCTGGAAAAAATCTGTCCATTTTGGCTCTTCATGAACCTTGATGTACCAATGGTACCATTGAATAAATTCCTGTTCCAAATGAAAGGATGCAAGTGGAACTTTGTTGACATCAAAAGTATTATGTAGACTGAAATACTGTTCTGTACAATAGATCCATCCAGTCGGATCAGTACCATTGAAGCGAGTAAAATCAAGCTTCGAACCACGAAAATTGTTGGAAGAAGAGAACCCATTGTCTGATGAAAACTCGGACTGTCATTTGTTGTTCATGGCTGAATGCTCAAGATGGAGGTCGAGAAATTTTTCATCAAGATCCTGGAGTTTAGCTTGGATGGCTGCAAGTGCTTCTTCCATGCTTTTTGCTCCTGCACGAGTGACAACCATAACCATGAGTTTTTTTTTTTTTTTTTTGAGTCGGTAGAAAAACAAAAACAGAAACTGTTTCAGTAAAGGAAAATATGGATTTGGGAAAAAATCTGAAGGGTAATTGGCTTTTGACTAGGTTTTGGACACTATTGAGTGGACAGAGAAACAGAAAAGGAGGATTTTAGAAGCGGGGTGAAAGAATGGGAAAATTTGACAAAGAGGGACAAAGAAGCATAATTAGGAAAGGAACTCTGTGGTAAAATTTGAAGGTGATTGGGTGAAATCCGAGGAAGTTATGGGAAACCCTAAAAATAGACAAATGTGGAATTTCAGGCTTTGGGAAGAGAATTTGGGATAGGGTCCTCAGGAATGAAATATGCAGAATGGGATTACAGGGTTTTAGGGAAGTTTTGAAGGGAAACAGAGTGAAAACAAGGAAGATATGGAGAAAAAACTAAATTTTATACTTAAGGGATCTGAAGCAGATAGATCTGCAATGGCGCGGAAGTGATTGGAAACAGAGGGATTTGAAATGGCACCGAATGGATCGAAAACGGATGGATCTAGAACGGCTTTCAGAATGGATCTGAAATGGTTGGATCTGAAACGCCGCGGAAATGATCTGCAATAGTTCATCTGAAAAATAGATATGGACCCTAGGTATGTGTTCGGATATCCACATCATCTATTTCGGGATACATCATCTATTTCAGGATCTTGCATGATCTATTTCAGGATATTATCTATTTCAGGATTCCTATTTCAGGATATGATCTATTTCAGGATTCTGCATGCACAGGCATGCATCCCAGTCACCAGTTTGATGCCTCCAGCACCTTATCCATCTTCTTCTAGCACCCGGGAGCCACCTACCACAGAGTTTTAGCCCTCCTAAGCTGAAAGGCGCCCACTTCTCACCTACTGCCAGAGAAGGGCGCACTTGTTCACCTACCACTGCAGTTCCACTTCAGTTACATTCAGTTAGCTCCGATTCTCCCTGATTTGAGGCTAGTTTCACTCCCGACTGACTGTATCACTTCCGTTTGACCTCCAGTTTGATTAGGTGACTTGTTCTGACTTCAGTTAGCCTCCCATGCGCCCCCACTGAGCCTCCAGATCCTATATCAGTGCTACACACTTCAGTTACATTTATTACACTCAGTTAGACTCAGTTTGACACCTGGATGAATGGTTATTGTGATTGATGAGCACCACCGATGATTGATGAGGACTCCTAGATAGAGTCAAGCTACTCTATTCAGTGATTCGAATGGCCTACTTAGTCAATTCGAATTGCTCATTGACACATATTGTATTCTATTGTAATTCATTCACCCTTTCTGGGATAGAGAGCACTGCTGCATGTTTTGCACAGTTTTGCACCATATTTTCTATGTTCATCTGTTGTGATTGATTTACTTGTTCATTAGATCTGTTGTGACTAATTTTACATGGTATCAGAGCCATTGCAGGGACAAGATCTCTTTTCTACAGGTGTTTATACAAGAAGATTTGACTGAATTGCTAAAAATTGCAATAAGTTTGGCATGAGATATCTCAAGGGCATTCGCTCCTGTGCATGCAAAGCTTGAAAATTATTCCAATACCACTCCAGAAGCTTGAGTTACCACATAATTCCTGGATCTGATACATTGGACCTATTCAACATTGCTTGAAATCCAATCCCAGGTGTGATGCAACTCTCAAAGGGTGGATTGTTCGACCTTATTGTGGTTGTTTTGATGTGATTTGCAGGTTTCTTACTTCCTCCATGTGCATTCGCTAATGCAAAGATGGAGACTTCTTCTTCACAAAATATTCTTACTCCATTCAACTATGATGAATGGAAACCAAAGATGATTGCATTCTTGAAGAGACAATGTCTTTTTGATATGTGCATTGGTAATACAAGAGATTTTGATTCCGATGAAGAGGAGAATGATTGGCTCAATGATTGTGATAGAGCTTTTGGAGCAATATGTCTTGCTATGTCTCCTTGTATGCGCTACCTCATTAAGACTGCTGAAAATCCAAGTGATCTATGGGTCCAACTTGACAGAGAATTTGGAAAGCAGGAAGAAGAGGATCATGCTAGCCTTTTGGAGAACAAGCCCAGTGAGATCTCCTTATGTGTTCTTTCCGATCATGTGTTGGCCTCAACAATTGTTCAAGATGAAGAAGAAACTGTAGATTCAACACTCATTCTCTCAAAGTCTTCTATTTCGAATTCTGAGCAAGATAAACAAGCTCATACTCTAGATTCTGAAGAGGTTCTTGAATCCTCTCTTTCACATGAGTTTGTCGGCATGCGGAATAATGATCTACTTGATGTTTTGGAGGTAAAATCTGATTTTGGAGGTGAAGCATTCGCCCTCCTTGATTGCATGCCTTCTATAAACTTATGTTCTATCATTTGCAAAGTTTCTCAGAGTTTTAATGAAGATGAAGAGCACTACCATTCGCTTGAGTTCAATTCTCATGCACTTTTTGCTGATTTTGGTTTTGATCTCACCCTTGTTGGTTCAAAGGAGATCTCAAGAAACCATTCATCTATTTTTGGAGCTGATTTAACTTCTATTGATAAGAAGTTCAAGTTTCAAGATCTATTTGATCCGATTGGAGCTATTCCTACCTCACTTGGTTCGAATCACAGGTTCCAGGATCATCCTCATATTTTCAGATTTGTTCTCACCTTTTTCGGTATGAAGAGCAAGTTCTTAAAGTCTCCTCATTTGCTTGCATCCATTGATGGAGAATTCAAGAACATGTTTTTGGAGCATGATCCATTTACTCCCAAGAGTAAGATACCTCCAGACATATCTACTTGATTTTGGAGCAGTTAAATCTTTTGGTATGCTACAGTCTATTTTGAGGGGGGGTATTTTTCCCATGAGGTTTTCCCCATTTCCTCGGTTTATTGACTGTTATTAGTTTTTGGATTATTGTATTGGGGTGACCTTTGGTCTTAGTTACCAGGGCCCCACATTATTTTTAGTTGGCACATCATAGTCTAGCTTGAGGGGGGGTGTTCGGATATCCACATCATCTATTTCGAGATACATCATCTATTTCAGGATCTTGCATGATCTATTTCAGGATATTATCTATTTCAGGATTCCTATTTCAGGATATGATCTATTTCAGGATTCTGCATGCACAGGCATGCATCCCAGTCACCAGTTTGATGCCTCCAGCACCTTATCCATCTTCTTCTAGCACCCGGGAGCCACCTACCACAGAGTTTTAGCCCTCCTAAGCTGAAAGGCGCCCACTTCTCACCTACTGCCAGAGAAGGGCGCACTTGTTCACCTACCACTGCAGTTCCACTTCAGTTACATTCAGTTAGCTCCGATTCTCCCTGATTTGAGGCTAGTTTCACTCCCGACTGACTGTATCACTTCCGTTTGACCTCCAGTTTGATTAGGTGACTTGTTCTGACTTCAGTTAGCCTCCCATGCGCCCCCACTGAGCCTCCAGATCCTATATCAGTGCTACACACTTCAGTTACATTTATTACACTCAGTTAGACTCAGTTTGACACCTGGATGACTGGTTATTGTGATTGATGAGCACCACCGATGATTGATGAGGACTCCTAGATAGAGTCAAGCTACTCTATTCAGTGATTCGAATGGCCTACTTAGTCAATTCGAATTGCTCATTGACACATATTGTATTCTATTGTAATTCATTCACCCTTTCTGGGATAGAGAGCACTGTTGCATGTTTTGCACAGTTTTGCACCATATTTTCTATGTTCATCTGTTGTGATTGATTTACTTGTTCATTAGATCTGCTGTGACTAATTTTACAGTATGTGCGGCTTCCTAACAGTTCAAGGGTTTCACTCGGCCACCAATTTTATCTGGCGACTTGCGTATTGGGGAAGTACCCATCACTCCATGGCTCAGGTAAAACTGATATCCACTTTGCCACAAATGACAGCTCTTGGTTTACCTTACGAGTGGGAACTAGTCAATCAGGTAGGGGTCGTTGCTCTTTTTGCTGACAGGTCCTCTCAATAGGCCAACTACTTTGGAGTTCTTGTGGTACTCCTCACAATGAGTTTTAGGGCTTATGCCCAAGTACTTCCCACAGTTAAGCGGATAGGGATTATTCCCAGATCCAAACTTGCAATAGATGTGAAAAAAAAAAATTGGCAGAAATTCCACCCAACGAGCCCAAGAAAGTGCTCTGATACCAGATGTGAAGAACCTGCAACAATTAATTAATGAAAATACATGAGATAGCAGAAATAATAGAAATCAAAATCACTTTTATTGATCGCATGCCACTTCGAGGGGGCAACCTCCTTTGAGCAAGCTCAATACAAATAACTTCACGATGCTTTCAAAGGCCTCAACACACACTTATATACTAATTCTAGGCTCCAATACTATGGGTCAAAACCATGGGCCAATACAAACTATGGATCAACAATACTACGGGCGACTTACAAAGCATATGCACCAAAAAAAAATAACACAAACTATGGATCAACAAATACTACGGGACGACTTACAAAGCATATGCGTCTAACAACAGTATACTAACAAAGTAAAGACATGGGTTCCTAACACACGGGTTCTGCAAAGAAAAAGTCGTGGGTGTCCAGTTTTAGGCTGAAAACAGTGTCGAATCTTCCGAAGACAGAAACTTGCACAAAGTCTATTGAGTTGTAATTATTGTCTTAAAGAATCACCAAAATATTTAATTATCGACCATGGTTGGTAATCTTAGAGTTGTGGCACAGTATATGCTGAGGTAGAATGGGACCTAAGTTTCTGTTTGGCGGACCTTAGAAATGTTTAATAAAGAAAAGATCGAAAGATCTTTCAAAATGAAAAACGAGTCAAACTTCAGAAATACAACAAACGAACTAATTAAACCTAACTAAACCAACATATCATAATAATATCAAGTTATACTACTCTACTCCATGGATAATAACTGAAAGATATAAAAACAACAATATCATTTTAGGAAGCAAGACTTGATAAAAAATAGAACTACTTTGATGAAGTTGAAAACTACTGATTAAAAACTCCAATCTAGGAATTGGAAAAAACTGTAAATGAGTTTAGAGACCTATCTATGAGATTACTCAATTGACAACTAATTATGAAACAAATAACTTAAAGCAAAACTACAAACAACTAGCGAATTCAACAACTATTCGTGCATTCAATTAATATTCCAAGACTACATTAAACTACCTAATTCCATTCTCCTTGAAGATTCTGAGGCAGTGTATCAAATGTAATATGAATGAGAGAGAATGTATCAAAATGACTTTCAAATGTAACAAGGAAAGAAAATGGAAGAAAATCTAATTTAACTTCGACGAATAAATGCAAACTAAAGAGTGTCCAACTACAATTAACTTTAAATATTATGACCTATCTTCTATCCATAAGCAAATGAATTGGAACTAATGAAGTCTAAAAGCAAGTAGAAAACTTAACAAAAATATTTACTTGAACTGAATTTGATTTAGAAGCAAGTACAAAACTTGATAAAGATATTTTATATAGAAGCAAGTAGAAAACTTGATAAATATATTTTATATAGAAGCAAGTACAAAACTTAATAAAGATATTTATTTCTGAACCAAACCCTATTTCATGAACATCTTCATTAACTATATGAATGGGAAAACTAATCCTATTCTTAATGAAGAACTATCAAAATTAAGATACTTTGGAGAATGAATTTATTAAATCTAACCTGAAATTAATCTTAGGGAACATGGCATAATGAAACTAAGAATGGGACTGATGAATTCTATAATAGTGAAGCATTAATGAATCAGATATAAAAGAAACATAATCTGTAAAGCAACTAAAGCAAAATTAAGGAAAACATAATGAAAACTAAGAATGATGATAAAACTTAATTAAAACTCTATGTAGTGTAAAACAAGATCTTAATTACATCTAAGAATGCTAATTAATTGCAAGAAATATTACAGTTCAAAGACCTAAGAAACTGGATTCTAAATAAGCATAAAAACAATGCATAAAGTGTTAAGGTCTGTATGACGATTCAGATGACAGTCTAAAAGACGGTCCGAATGACGGTCCGGATGGAGGAAAATAATTTAAACTAAGGATGTGAAAATCCTCACAGCAGATCTAAGAGCTGATGTATACCTCACAATCAAAGAATTTAGGAATAAGATTAAGAGTGGTCAATGTAGTAAGATGAGAAACAGAGTAATAATATAGTAGAACTCAAATAGAAGCAAAAATACTTCACACACACTGATTCATTAATCACAAATGGAAAAACAAATAATACAATGCATGAGGGTTTGAATGCCAAGGTGGCAATTCGAATTAGCCTTCATGGAGTGATCAAAAGATCAGTGGAGTGTCATCAGAGCACAACTAGAAGTCTATCTCATCATCAGTGGAGTCATCAATGCTCAAGTAACTATCAACCATCAATCAAACTGAGTCTAACTGAGTGTAACTGGAACTAACTGAATGAAGCAGGCTCAGTGGAGGGTGCATGAGGAGCTAACTGAAGTCAGAATGAGCAGTCTAGTTACACTGGAGGTCCATCGGAGTGGTAAGGTCAGTTAAGAGTGATTCAAGCCTAAAATCAAGCAGACAACTCAGTTAACTGAAGACAACTGGATTGGTAGGTGAAGAAGGGTGCCTTTTTCAAGTGGATGGTGAAATGTGGGTGCATCACTGGCTAGGAGGGCTAAATCTGAGTGGAAAGAAGCTCCCGAGTGCTGGAAGACTAGGGACTAGGTGCTGGAGGTATCAACCTGATGACTGGGCAGCATGCGGATGCATGCAATGCATGCAAGACTGAAAATGCAAAGGATGAAAATGTTGGTAGGACTAGGACAGAGTATAGGAATATCCTAACACTAGCCTTAATCCATCTTGGGCCCTGGTAACTGAGACCACAGGTCACCCAATACAATGAATAATAACAGTCAATAAACCGAGGAAATGGGAAAAACCTCATTGGAAAAATACCCCCCCTCAAAATAGACTGTAAGGCACACACAAAAATAAATGCTACAAACTCAAGCAGGTGTGATGCTTGGTCATATGTCTGGAGGTATCTAATTCTTGGGAAGAAGTGGATCATGCTCAAAGGGCATGCGCTTGTACTTTCTCTTCAGATCGAATGTGATGAGAACAAATCCAAAAGTATGAGGATGATCCTTGAACCTGTGATTCGAATTAGCTGAGGTAGGATCAAATCTATGAATGTCCATATAGTCTTTTGTCTTCTCCTTCGAACCATCATGGGTGAGATTATGCCAAAAAGAGCCATCAAACAATAGTAAATGTTTTGAATCCAAATCAGATCCAAGGCTTAAAGAATGGTTTCTTAAGATCTCCTTTGAACCATTTGAGGTGACATCTAAACCATTGAATGCATGAGAAATTATCCCAAGCGAATGGCAATGGCCATGAAATATCAGTGTTTGCTTGGAATCCAAATTAGATCCAAGACTTGAATCATGGTTTCTTGAGATCTTTTTTGAACCATTAGAGGTGAGATCAAAACTAGTAAGTGCATGAGAAATTATCCCATGTGAATGCCAATGGCCATTATCTTCAATAACCTTCTGAAAGCATGAAATAATGATCATATAGTAGTAAATAAGAGGTGAGTGATCAAGGAGAGAGTGCGTTACCTCCAATGGATGATTTGACCTCCGAAACATTCATGAGATCATGATGCAAACCAACAAACTTTGGTGCAAGAGAGGATTTAGGACCTTCTACAATTTCTAGAGTGTAAGTTGGCATAGAATTCGAAATAGAAGAAATTTGGAGCATGAGTGTAGAATCTGCAAGTTCTTCTTCTCTGTGGACAAATTCAATATGAGATATGTTTGATATTGGTTCATGATCAATGAGATCATCAAGGAGGGAGAATGCATCACTTTGCTTGCTCTCGAAGGGGTTTGGACCAATCCCTTCATTTTGTCTGCCAAATCTTTCATCCAGGTGGGCCCATAGCTCTTTTGGAGATGAAACATCAACGAGGTCATATGACATGCATCGAGACATAGCATAACTCATGGCTGCACAAGCTATTTCACCTTCATTTAACCTATCATACTCTTCTTCATAGGATTCAAACTCTCTTTAAAAACAATAATCAAAGAGACCATGTCTCTTCAAATGTGCTATCATTTGTGGTTTCCATTCATCATAGTTGAATGGAGAAAGAGGAGTAATTCCTGATGAATACATGGAAGCTGTAGAAGACCTGCAAAAACAATAGAAAAGTCTGCAACTCTTACTACTGCAACTACTACACTTGAAATCTTGATAATTACCTACAAAAAACTCTCAAGAATGGAGATAAACAATACTCTCAACATGCTCTGATACCATGTGAAAATCCTCACTGCAAATCTAAGAGTTGATGTATACCTCATAATGAAAGAATTTAGGAATAAGATTAAGAGTGGTGAATGCAGTAAGATGAGCAATAGAATAATAATATAGTAGAACTCGGATAGAAGCAAAAATACTTCACACACACTGGTTCATTAATCAAAAATGGAAAAATAAATAATACAATGCATGAGGATTCGAATGCCAAGGTGGAAATTCGAATTAGCCTTCATGGAGTGATCAAAAGATCAGTGGAATGTCATCGGAGCACAACTAGAAGTCTATCTCATCATCAGTGGAGTCATCAATGCTCAAGTAACTGTCAACCATCAGTCAAACTGAGTCTAACTGAATGTGGTAGGTGTAACTGAGTGTAACTGGAACTAACTGAATGAAGGAGGCTTAGTGGAGGGTGCATGAGGAGATAACTGAAGTCAGAATGAGTAGTCTAGTCACACTGGAGGTCCATCGGAGTGGTAAGGTCAGTTAAGAGTGAGTCAAGCCTAAAATCAAGGAGAGAACTCAGTTAACTGAAGACAACTGGACTGGTAGGTGAAGAAGGGCACCTTTGTCAAGTGGATGGTGAGATGTGGGCACATCACTGGCCAGGAGGGCTCAATCTGAGTGGAAATAAGCTCCTGAGTGTTGGAAGACTAGGGACTAGGCGCTGGAGGTATCAACCTGATGACTAGGAAACATGCAGATGCATGCAATGCATGCTGCATGTAGGAATGCATGCAAGACAGAAAATGCAAAGGATGAAAATGCTGTGAGGACTAGGATGGAGTATAGGAATATCCTAACAAAGGAAAGAAGCAGATTAGATGAACTTTAACACCAGTTGGTTGATGCATATGAACCTATAGTGCAAGGAAACAATGAATAGAGTGTTTAGGAGCTAAGATAACAATAAGTAACCGATTCTAATCATTGTCTAAGGAATGAACTATTTCTATGGCATAATAAAACAAAACTAAGATATGAATAAAACTAACCTACAGCTACAGGAAAACATTAGAAAAACTAATTCTAACTATGAATTTAATTTGAACTATTAAAACATTAGCTAGTTGACTCTATCTAGTTGCAAAAGACTGAAAGCAAACTATAAGAAAAACTATGCTTGACTGGTCATTATCAATTCTGTAAATGTAAGTTAAATTATCAATAGGAAATAAATTACAAGAAATGAAACAACAGCTACATGAAAACACAGTTAAATACAATTACTGGAAATGAAAAACTATTTATTTGCAGAAAGGAAAATGCAAAATATACACAATAGAACCTCCAGTTGTTGAGGGGCCCTTCCCAACAATCAGAGATTGAAGCTTAACTCACACTAATCACCAACAACAGAACATTAACAGCAAAATTCAGGAATTTCCATCAACTAAGAAAGTTACACAGCGTTTCTACAAATTACTGCTACCGTCTATATGCTATATTGTTTATATCTATGCTTCTTGCCCCGTTTCTCCACAAGAGGCGTCTATATATAAGTTTACAATCAGGGAGAAGGTCGACATAGTCGACCTATCTAAAAATAGAAGTCTTAATGACTATGGAAAAACTGCATGGTGGTTTATGACAGCGCAGAGACCGTCTGCCTAAGTCCACGACATTGATTCCCTTTGACGTGAACATCTGTGAGTCTGTTTCCTTCCATCGTGGGAAGAGGATGCGTTGGCAGGCTGAGCGTGGGAAGGTAAGGATCTTCTAGAATGTTGACGTGGGCAGGAGTGCGTGCTGCCAGGCTGGACGAACAGGAAAGACAAAACTTCTGGATTGTTGACGTCAGCAGCAGATGTGTTGTTAGGCGAGGCGAGTAGGAGGTACAATCTTCTAGAACAGGGGCTCACCAACCATAAAAACCATGTTGCTAATAGAACCCACCTTTCCGTTTCTTCCTTTAATGGCCAGAAATATCCCAACCATTTATCTCGCAAGTTGAATGAGGGTCTGAATGGCGGGTTGAATGTGGATAGACGTCCTCGGCGTGAACGCATGGATGAATGAAGGTCTGAATGATGTTTGCAGCCTGTAGAACCAAAACTAAATACAAGAAATGTCTAGAAATCTGAGATGATAGTCAATAAACCATAAAAATGATAATAATTATTCGTAATTCGTATGATTTTCAAATAAACGCATACCTGAGTGTGTTTGAAGGTCTGAATGGAAAAGAGATTGACTTATCATAGCAAAATAGTGAAAATAATGTCAATCAGAGTGTGTTTGATGATCAAAAGTAGTGACAAAATGGACACCAACATTCCCCCAAACTGGAGATATGCCAGGTCCCACTAAGCAAAAGAAGAGATAATTTTAGGAAGAAGGCTGAGCTGCGGTAGCAGCTGCCTTCGACTTGGACGAGGAGGATGTAGATTTGGCCTGGAATTTCTTGAATTGATCCCTAAAGGTATCATACCTCAACTGGAGAGAAACGTTGGAAGTTGTTTTGGCATGATTTAAGTCTTCAATGGTTTTTACTTGCAAACGCAATTCTTTGTTTTCTTCATGAAGCCTAGAGATGATTTCAACATTCTTCTGGTTCTGGTCTATTAGCTGTGCTACTTCTTGGTTCAACCTTTCCACTTCCTGCTAATTTGGAGTGGACTGTTATATATGATGTTCAGGATCCTTTTGGGGATTCAACTCCCTTGGGAATATTTCAGGTTCAACAGTATGTTCTTCAAGAGCCCTGTCTTCATTGTGTCCAGGAGCAAATTCAAAAGTGGGTGTCTCAAGTAAGCGGACGGACACATTGGCTAATGCAAGGAGGGGAGATTCAATGGTATGTTCGTTCAATTAGTCATTAGGACTGACCAAATTCTGCATCTAAATGACAGGATGAATGATCGGCTGAATGATGGTCTGGACGATGGTCTGAGCATGGTTTTCCTTCCTCGATTTGGTGGGTGTTGGAGAAAAAAGTGGAGGTTCTGTGCTCGTGTCCTTCTGGACAAAATCAGGAGGGTAAGTTGAATGGACCAAGTGCAACTCTCCTATGATGTCTTCATCAAACCGCACATATTTGGTAACCTTTTCTTCTTGGGAAGAGGTTTGGGCCAACTCGTTTACACGGGTTTGGAAACAATGACGTTTACGAGAGGCAGGGGATTTGGTCGTAGGATTCTTAACTAGATGAGGGTTTAGGACTTCAAAGACAAAGCATTCCCAGGTTTTCCCCTTTTCTTCCAACTGGTGAGTGATCAGGATTTTAATCAAACAGTGGTGGTATAAGCTTTGAGAGGGGTTAGTGGTATTCTTCCTAACCTGACTTGACATTTTCTCTAAACTTTTCAGGAAATAGAAGGGGAAATTAAGAGCCTGACCATTAACGAAATGTGCCAGTAACCTAAAGTGGAAAGCTTTGAAAACAATGAACTTACCCTCACAAGTGATCAAATGGATAATGACATTCAGTGGCTCGAGGTATTCAGGCTTAACCCATTCCCGGTGGAACCGTTTCGTGCCCACAACATGCTGATAGTCGGCTTTAAGAGCAAATTCGTGCTCCATCCATGGAAGAAAGAGATGTTTGTGCCAACGGGATCCTTCCCTAGGTTTTTTCATGGCAAATGCAATGGATTCTTCCGTCACCGGAAAAGTGAGATGGCCAATCATGGTTGTCTTACCATCGAAGCCCTTACCAAACAGTAGTGAAACCTCGGCATCATGGCCGTCAAGAAGGTGAATAAATCGACCCCATCCAGCTCGCAAAAATACTTCACGACATGCCTTAAATTCGGGAATGCGGAGGAGGTCTTGGTGACTGCCAGGCTCGTAACGGATTGGCATATTGAACAGAGGTAGAAGGATGCGGATGGATAGAGAGGATGCATGAAATTGTAGGGGATGGATATTGATAGGTTTAGGGCAGATGGAAAATGAGCAAGATGAAGGAAAATTTACGCAAGGGTTAGTTTAAATTGAGATCCGTTTGAGCAGTTGAATGATCGTGGGGGAATATTTGGCACGTTTGAATGATACACTATCATTCAGTTACCTTGAGTCGCGTTCTATCATGGAACTGCGTGAGTTAGTGAATTCGCATAGCTATGATATGTTCAACCACGCGTCCAAAGTGAAACTTTGGACAGGTTGAATGTAATCCTCATTATGAAATTATAGACATAAATTACACATAAAAATCACGATGACTTAATAAATGAAACGATAGATCACACGATAAAACTTAATGGAGGATTAAAATCATATGATGGTTAATCAATTCATTTGATGAGACAAAATGAGTGTGCAAGGATGGCATTTAATTTGATCCTTGACATGATTAGTTGATTAGATATATCAATAAAAATCAAAATTTTAAATATCTTAGCACACTTATTAATATCATTACAAGCTAAGGTTTCATTCGGTACTGCATTCAGATCGTTATTCCCATTTTCCTCGTTCGTCACCTCATTCAGATCATCATTCGACCCTTCATTCAACCCTTCATATAGACCTTTGTACAAAAATGTGCTTTGATGGATCTGACTATTGCTGATTACGCAGAGAATTTTTCTGGGACTTATCGGCACACAAGAGATGTTGTAAACCTACTTTTCTAGAACTTTTAATCGCATTCTTCTTTCATTTGTCATTGATCAGAACAATCTTCCTTCTGCTTTTCTTGCATTATCCTGAAAATACCTATCATTTTGTCAGAGATAAATGAATTTATGAATAATCAGAAAGTAAAGATAGTTCTAAACCTTTCTCCCAAACCAAAAATATGGCATGTCCTCAAGCCATCAAAGAAAAATTGATTACTATTCACATATTTCAATTAATGGTTTAGCCAATAGCTTCTAAAATGTTGTAATAATTTTTGCAAGAAAATGAAATATTCACTAATAAATGTAGATGATTCAGATATGTACATTCATCAAAAAGAATACAACAGTGCTTAAGAAGACCATATGAAGAATGATAGTGCAATGGATGCGAAAAATGCCATAGGAAAACTAGTCATCTATGACTCATTTTAAAGCTCTTGTCATCCAAAGAATATAGATAAAGTTCACCCTAGAGCTTATGAGATTTCTATAGTTATGGATCCCATTTCTAGGATAATCATGCCCTAGGTATTGTTTGAATTAGATGACAGGGTCCAAGTGCAGCTTACAGCCATTCTCTAATGACAGTATAAATAATTGGCCTAAACATGTGTTTGTATACTCAGGTTTTTTTTTTTTGATGAGCCATGTGCATAGCAATGCGTTAACCAAACCTCTTTTACCCGATATTTCCCCGCTACCAGCAGGCATGTTCACTACCCCGGCGGGTTTATCTTGGTACCATGCAAGCATAGCCCCGCTGCCAGCGAGCTTGTTCAGTAGCCCGGCAGGTTTACTTGCATTTACCAAGCTTCCTTGTTTAATATTTTTCTTAGCATGGACCCGCTTCCAGCGAGCCTATTCAGTACCTTGGCGGGTTTGCTTCGTATAATGATTTTTAGTAAGGAATATGGTTGGCACTAGAGTGTGCTAATCCTGCTAAACACATAATTCAAAAATTTTTTAGAACGAACCTTATGATTAACTTTATTTATAATGGCCTAGATTATAGATCATGTCAAAAGATAATAACCTAAAGTTGTTCTTTGACCTCTCAGTACATCTTGTTCATGAAATATCAGTAATGTTCCCCACAAAAGAGAAGTATCACTCCCTTTTGGGATACCTTTTAAAGAATGCTTTAAGAGACAAGTTTTGATAATGAGTTTAGGATGAGCTAGTAGTCCATAGGTGTAAGATAGAATTTTTTTTGAAAATCGTAGTGATAAAAGTAGGTCTTAAGCAACTATGCTAATGATAAATCAGAAATGTGCATGTCTGAATCAAATACCATATGCAGAATCATACAAGAAAGTGGTTTTAAATGATGTAAAGAACATTTTAACCTTTCACTATAAATTTTCAATTTTCAACAATAATTGAAAGAGAAGGAGTTAGGATGTATTATGAGGTTTTTAGATCACTTCCTTTTTCAGATAATATTGCATGAGCTAATTATAAAGATAAGGTTCTTGAAATCAAACTGCAAAACCACTTGTTAGATAATTCAAATTTATTCAAAACAAAAACATATGTACAAAGAAAAAATCATACAAAATTAGAAAAAGGAAAAGAGTCTTCCTGTTTTAACTGACAAAATTCCATAAACTGATCATAAAAATGAATTTCCTGTATAAATGCAATCAGTCGTTAGAAATGACTATTTATTATTGAAAACAAAAATATATTTACATATATACAAATGAAGATAACCCAAAATAATTCAAGAACCAGGAGGAGGAATGACTTCCTCTTCTACCAGCTCCATCTCCTTTTGTTGTAAGGCATTCTGCACAAAATCTTGTTTAGATATTGGTTGATGATAAAGTGTAAGTCTATGTCCATTTACTGTATTGGAGAAAACTCACTATGGCTTGGGAATACCACAACAGACAGATGACTACCAGAAATCTAGTCAATTATCAAAACAATGCTATTATAAATGACAATGTTAAAATAATGGAGAAATGTAACCAACCTCAATCCAACGTTTGATGTAGATCCCCGTTGGAGCTTTCAATCCATGCACATCCAAGCACTTGTAATCTGCAAATTAGTCTTAACAACCAATATCTAACAAGTACATGTGATATATAAATGACATTAACATTATCAATAACAATGGTCCATAAAATCATAAGCAAATGTAACCCAATGTATAATAAACAACATTCACACCATGAATGGATGAGAATATGAGTATTTCTATTAATGAACAAGAAGAAGTACAAAGTGATACGACCTCTTGCCGGCAACCAATCTGAACCAAGATCTAGATCAATCCAGTTGTGCCTCCACCACTTCAATCCTCCATGAAAGGCAAACTCAAACTAGCAAGGAGTTTGGAAGGTGAACATAACTGGTTCACAACTACAAGGATCAATGAGTGCAAGCTCAAGATAGGGAAAAAATCCACTAGAGTGCCTTTACTATTCTCTTCTTCCTCCAGTCCATAAGCCATATGTGCTCAATATATAGTCCTCTCAAAGGTAGGTGAAAGGACTCATCGAGACGTTACTTGGGCATATGGAGAGCCAAAGGTCACCCAATGACCGCTTTTGGGGAGTAAAAAGTAATAAAATAGTGGTTTTTACCATTTTACTTGATACCCATGGGCTGTAGGGATGCAACTCGCAGGTATGCATGCTATAGTGATGCAACATGCGGGTAGGAACAAAAATAGGGTAGACTAGTATCACTGAAGGATGAAAATGGATCTGAGTCACTGAAATGGATCCTATAGGCCACAGAATGCTGATGCTCACAGGGTGGAAGATTTCTGTATAGCAGATGCCCCTTAATGTGTGAGGTCAGATACTGAAATGTGCTACGATGGTCGAAATACATTATAAAACTCAGACGTGGAGTGATGGAGACACAAGTAGAAAGAACGGCTCACTCATCATAGTACAATAGTATCTCTGAATACATGTCGGTATAGTACAACAATCTGATACAATGGCCATGAATAGGTAGTACGTAAGTAAATATATGTCACAAGTGATCATAGCCATGATCCCTCTATAGTAAGATATGGTCTCCTCCTGAAAAGGAGACTACTGGTACAAATTGGAGGTACAAACAGCTGAAATCTGAGAGGTGATATCTCAGATTTAAAGTCAAATTCATATGTAGCATACTGAATGCCACAAGCGCCTGGGGTCCTCTAGACAAGTCTTCGATGGTGCAAGCCCCATCAAGTGAATAAAGGAGTTGGGGTTGTTGGCTTGGTTTTGCAACCAAGCTTAGTGCTATGGGCACCTGCTAACTAGTAGCAGCAGTTTCAATAGAAATAAAAACAATAAACTAAATCTAAACTAAACTAAACTAGCATGTGCATTTTGAATTAAAAAACAAGAACAAGAAAGATAAAAAATAATTTTTGTATTGACAATGGGGGCAAGCAAGTGCTTGCAATAACAATACCTCCAAGTGATGAAGGTTGTTGAATAACTCCAATGGTGAGCAACTCCAATCTCCAATGGGTCCTTTCTCCAAGGCTTGCTACAATGGCCAAAAACTCAAGGGAGATTTTGGCAGCATGAGGATAGGAATATGGATGGATGTGAAATTAGGAGCCCCTACCACCTTTTTACAGGTTTTGGTGGTGGGGAATACCATTTGTGGTTTTGTGGAAACCAATGGTATTGACCAACATGGTTTAGGTACTTTTCCCTCCTTTTTCCTTTTTTGAATAAAATTAATATTTTTATTCCTTTTTTGATATTTTTGGGAATTTGGACCCTTTTTGAGGGTTTTTTATGCTTTTTAGGAAAAATAATCTTTTTGAGTGGGAAAAAAGGGGTGTACTAAGGTCTTTTGGTGACCTTTTGTTGGTTTCAGAGGCTCGGATGGTGGAAAAGTGGACAAATGGGTCATGTGAATAAGGGAATGAGCTAGTGAGCACTTTTTGGGTGTTAACAGATTACCCCCTGATGTGTGAGGGCAGGAGCTCATCGTATGGCCGATAGACATCATAGTTCTTTTGTCTTTTTTCTGGGGTTTTGGGGAGGAGAAGAGACCGATTGGAGACTGGATCCGTGTCCCATGGAAGCTGCAAAACAAAAAATATTACATGGCCTCAATATGAATGAGGAATAATCTCTGATAATGGACGAGGCGGGCATACCCATGCTCGTATCAAGACATATACATAACAATTAGTCCCAAGAAGGGGGATCTAATACATAAAAAATTTACTGGTACATCATAATGGTCCAGAGGGTACATTATTTTGGGATGTACTCATGATCATGACATGACTGATCTCAATAACTGATACACTGGAATAACTGATGAACTGCTGAAACTGAAGGTGTCCAACATCTGTAGGGACGCAATGACTATGAGCCATTTCTGGGAAGTATCTGTAACTGTATACTCGAGGGAGTATAAAACTGGTGTACATCTGAATACTGTCGCCATGCGCAACCCGGATATCTATAGAAAAATTGTAACTGGTTGTATCCATAGGTAGACTCTCAAATGTGGAGGAGTCAGGTGGTATCCGGGGTCTTCGACTAATAACTGAACGGACCGATGCCCTGTGCGAGTCTCAACTATGCGATCAAGGTGTTGAAGTCGAGCATGTGAGAAACAACCATTTGGAGAAGCACTGAGGACTCTTCTCGAAATGATTCGTAGGCTCTCATCATATATGGTGATGAGTCCAAGACACAGGGCCCTCTAGGTCTATCCTCTGGAATAAATGTGGTTGTCGTCGACAGAGGGAGACTAGCAACTAACAAGGCAATGATGTTTCCTTGATGGGAGCGCGAGGTGTAGAACTGAAGTGTGGTAGTACTGATGGTAGTACTGACATACTTGTGGGGATGGGGAGTAACTGGGGTCAATGGGTAGACTCAAAATTCCTTTGTTCAGAGCATGATGACATGGTTGACCTGGCAGCGTAGGGAACTGACTTGTAGGTGTGGGCATCATTGCTTTTAAGGACTGAAGGGTATGTATTGACTCTGGGGGGGAATCAAGCTGGTGGGTGCTGTCGAGGGGTTCTCAGGGTGACATACTGTAGAATACTCTGAACAAAGGCGACCAGAATGGGGAAACTGCCATATGAGTAGACGTGATCTGTTGTGGCACCGAGAAGCACCATTGGGTCCTTCTTCGTAGTTTTAATGAGCTCCAAGAAGGTATAAAAGTGTGCTCTGAAATGGTACTATCCTGTGGATTTTGTGAGCCCAGGACTATTCGTGCTCATTGGTGCTTTCATTTTTAAGGAGTCTGAAAACGATAAGAAGACTCTGCAGTGGTTATGACTACTGTCCTGTTGGTTTTACGAGCCCGGGGGTGGTGATTGCTCGTGGTCGCTTTCATGTTTAGAGAGTCTGAAAGCGGTAAGGGGACTCCATTGGTGTTTCTTTTTCGTAAGTTTAGTCTCCAAGGCCCAAAAAAGCATAAAATGATGCGGATGGAGAACTCTTCTAGCCGATGTGACTAGAGTATACATTTTTCGTAATTAGTCTACAAGGTCCAGAAAAGGGGTAAACTTATACCAGGTAGACGCCCTTTCAGATACGTTTAACGAGCATGAAAGGAAGCAAGGTTGCTCGGCAATCTTTTCATTGTTTTAGGAGTCAGAAAAGAGCTTAACAGAAACTCCGTAAGTGCCTTTTTCGTAAAAAGGGATTGCTCGGCCCGAAAAAGGGATAAAATTATACCGAACAAAAAGGATTGATGGGAGCGAGAAAAGGTCTCAAGCATCATCATGAGTGTGGAAAAATGAATCCGGCGACATAAAGATTGTCAAAAAGGGGGGCTGCGGTCGTTGTGGCACGCAAACCGAGGCAATGACAGGGCATTTTGAAAAAATGGCCAAAAAGTATGGGCGTGAGAGCGAGAAATGATCTCAAGCATCATCACAAGCGCGGGAAACTGAATCCGGCGATATAAGACTCGCTAGAAACGGACGACGACCGATGTGGCACGCAAACGAGGCGACGAGGGGGCATGGAAAAATTCCCTAAAAATCGGGAGGTGAGAGCGAGAAATGATCTCAAGCATCGTCACGAGCACGAAAAACTGAATCCGACGATATAAAGATTGTCAAAAACGGAGAACGGTGGATGTGGCACGCAAACTGAGGTGACGAGGGGGCATGGAAAAAATGCCCGAAAAATATGGATGTGAGAGCGAGAAATGATCTCAAGCATCATCACGAGCGCGGAAAACTAAATCCGGCGATATAATGGCATGAAAAACGGAGGTCATAAGGACTCCGGAATGGTCAAAGCAAATAACTAGGTTAAAAATGGCTACAAATAAAGGTGAGCCCACCAATCCAAGGATGCAGTGGTGGGGAGAAATGATGACCCGCGGAGGGAAATACTATGTGTATAAAATCAACTCAAATTTACAAGTGACACGTGACCTCAAAAATGGTTGAGATCACGAATATGAAAAAGTGAGCAGGGTTAATGACCTGCCCCCATGCTATGTGCATGGGGTTTGTGATTGTGGATCACATATGTGTTGGTTTGAATGATGGGATCATTGAGGTGTTGAGATAGAGATGATGGGGAAGGTTCAAAATGATTGATCATGCCCCTTATCCCGGGGTCGAGGTAATCTATTATGCCCCCTAACTCAGAGGTGTCAATGTGGTGCAGATGTTGTCTCAGAGAGAGATCAATAGGGCATTGAGCAACTGCTAGCGGGGTGTTATACCATGAGGCTGTGGGTCGTGGTGGCATATTGAAGTGATGATATGATGATGGGGGATTCCCTTTGTGGGGTGGATGCCCCTAGTATTCTCCGACGAGGATCACGATGATGATGAGTAGGCAAGGTTTTGGGCCTGCCCCCATGTTGTGGACATCTGGTTTCCTGGTCGATTTGAAAGGGTTGAACCTGTGTGTCAAAGGGATCAATGGAAGGAGCCGACCAGACAGAGGGGTATCCAGTGCAAATCGTGTAAATGGTGTTAATTTCTTCCAAGGAGGAAGATGGTGGGGGATGAATTTCCTCAATGAGAAGAGGGGATATCTCTAGGTCGACATTATTCAACTCGTACAGTGCTACTCTGTAATCTGGGAGATCAGGGCAGTGACGTGAATAATGGCCGTAGATTCTGCATATTGCACAAGGATGGTTTGTGCGTAATGATTTATCACGAGGTTTGGGGTTTGAGTCGATTTTGACAACCGGTATGTTGGGGTCATCGTCAAGCATTTGCATGTGTTCCTGTAGTGCAGGTAACTGTGGACACTGATGGGTTGGATGGCCTAACTCATCACACAACGAGCATTTAGGAGGAGCACGAAACACGGGGGGAGGTTTAACTGCCTTGGGTGGGGGTACCGCAGTGTATGGTTGGGGGCCTCTGCCCCTAGTGGGCCTGATGAGAGGAGGGGGATTTGTAGCTGACGAAGGGGTAGTGATACCGGGAGGTGGTTGGGTAGAAGTGACAATGGGTTGCACCGGTTGTAGGATGACATTTGGTGTCGGCGGGGGAACGGGAGGCGAAATATACCACACGGGTAATCCCAATGTTAACCCGGGGAGACTGAGGGTAGCCATAACCGGAGTGCTTACTATGCCCGAGGGAGGGAATAGAAAGGGGATTGTGTGGATGGGTGTAACACCAATGTGACTAGGGACCAATGGTGGTTTAGGTAACAAGGACGGTTGATTGTTGGGTGTTTGTGTATTGTGGGACAGGGTACATAGGTCAGATACTTTGGGAGCGGGTGACAAGGGTGGAATGGATTGGAATGTTGAGGTCATCGGCGCGTCTGAGTAAAATCCGGGTCCCACAGAGGAAACATACGAGGTAGTTGCACCACAAATAGGTTGTTCAACCATGGGGAGAATAATTTTAGGTGCAGTGGGGGCGGATTGGTTTTGACACGTTTGGAGATTCATATCAGATGATGACATCATAAGGAGATGATGACTACATGAACCCATCGGTTGGTTTGTGTGTGCAGCATATGTGATTTGCTGTTGTGGTGTTGTGGTCCCTTAAGGAGGATCCAACGGACGAGTGTTCGCCATTCCTTGTGTGGGAAAAGGATTCTGCAGAACCATGGGTTGTGGTTGAGGAGGTGGCGCTGGTTGTGCCGTGTGCCCTTGGCATTGGGCGTCATTAGACCACAGTTGGCGTGCTCGCCCCAAATGGGGGCAAGTGTGCATATAGTGGCCGTATATCCCGCATATGGAACATGGGTGGTTTGTTCGTAAATTGGGGTTCTTACCCTGTTTCGATGGTCGATCAGGGTTTTGGTTGGCGGGGGGTAGCGTTGTTGTTGTTTGGAGGATAAGTCTGAGCGATCGGAGGTTGTGGTGCAGCAAGGACTACCTGTGGTGGGAAATAAGCCATTGGGGCTTGTGAGTGAATAGGAGCATGTGTGGCCTACTGATGGTAAAAGATTGGTTGTGGCGGGGAACTGAATCGGGTTCTGGGTGGCAGGTTGGTTATAGTATGCGGGAGGTGCATATGCCAATGGCGCTTTCCCATAGCAATGTTGTGGACAAGAGGGTCCATGAGTGTGATGAGTCTGATTCGTTGGAGCGTAGGAAGTTGTCGCTCCAGAATTAGATGTAGCCCTAGAGGTCGGGGGCATTTATGGTGCTCACCATGCTAAAAGGTTTAATTTGCGGTGTGACTTGGCCAATAATACCATCAGCGGCATGTGATGCCCCCGGCGCGTCACCGTGTGAAGAATCGCCTTGTGGGGCGTCTGGTATGATGGTGTAGAGATAGCCTGATTGGGCGTAAATTAGGTCGAATTCCCGAGTTTTTAGGATAGCTTCTTCCTCGGACTGGGGTCGTTCGGATGCCACATCCTTGGCAATGAGAGGAAGGAGGGATTTTAGAAACCAATCTAAGAAGATACGGTCGTCTAACTTGATTTTGCAGAGGCTTCGGCGTCGACGCCACTCATGAATGTGGTCAGTGATGTGGGTGGCCGTGTTCTGTCTGCAAGACAGTAGGATCTCGACTCCCGCATCACAGCGGACAGGTAATTGAAAGAACTGCAGGAAGGTCAAGGCAAGGGAGGTAAAGGTGGCATGGGTCCCATGGGGCTGCTCGATATACCTCTTAGCTGTAGAGCCAGTGAAGGTGCGCTATAACAGATGGAGGCAGACAGAGTCATCCACTATGGAGTTGGAGGAACACCATAGATGGAAGGACATGATATGGTTCTGGGGGTCCTCACCTGTCTTTCCCTCAAACTTAGGGATGTCGGAGGGGAGTTTGGTGGGCATGTGAAGCCACACAGGGTCATGTCTGATTGGATCATTGGTTAACCTGGCTAAGTCTGGTAAGTTCAGACTTGCCATGTATGGTAAGCTAGCAGAAGAATGAGGCGTAGTGACTGGGACATGACTAGTCATGGTGGTATGATGTGGGGGTCCAGTAGCACCTAAAGGTATGCTAGGTATTGAAGGTATATGTCCTCCAATAGCTGTGGTCTGGTAAGGGCCAGCGTTTCTAAGTGCAACATGGGTTACACCAGGGTTAGGAATAGAAGTAGGGATTCCTGGGATATGGGTTGTGGAAATCAGAGGAGGTGTGACCCCTATGTTAGGCATACCCATAACAGGTGGTGGCCCTGTGTTGGGAATTCCTATAACAGGAGGTGGCCCTGTGTTGGCCATTCCTAAAGGTGGAGTGTCTGCCATTTTAGGCATACCTAGGGGGGTGGTGGTTGCCATGGATGGCACCGCAGCAGAAGGGTCTGTGGATGTATCACCTATGGTGCTGGTTAAAAAGTGGGTTGAATTATGTCCCAGCCATGAGGTTGGTTGGTAATAACTCGGTAGGGTTTTCGGATTCTGCCTCAAAATCAAATGTGAAGTGAGGCGTGTCAGAATCGAATGACTGTCTGTTTGACCGACGATGTGTCGAGTCAAGGGATAAGGCTCGGCATCGGTGACGTGGTGAGCCAAGTAGACTGAACTCTGGGAGTTCACCCTGAAGACGACAAGAGTGTCTAAAATTCTCAATGGTGAGAAATACGTTTTTTGTGAAAAAATCTTATGTGTAAAATGGTAATGTATAAAAAACTCAAAACCCTAATGCAACCAAGGGTGCAAAAAGGGGAGTGAAAATGAAGGCTCTCAGGCCAAAAAATAAACCTCAAAAAAGGCACTTATTATAGCAGCTGTGCTATAATAAGTGGAGGGATGCAAAAAATGGTCAGAGTACCAACATGCAAACAGCTTCTAGAAAAAATAGGTGTAACTAGACCAAAGGTGGATTGTATCATGCAAACACCTAACTAAAAGTATTGTGAATCAACAAACGATATTCTCTGCAAGGTGATGAAATCCAAGTCAGACAATATGAGTGTTGAGTCAACGGCTAGATATCCCCCTATCGGGAGGGACACCGGGTAATCAATCCTAAAGAATGGCTACTAGGATACTCCGTTCATGACACGTCGAGAAAAGGTAAATTTGTTGTTTGGTCCTTTATCGCAATACCCCTATACAGGGATATCCCGAGAGCTGCGAATGGTAGCCCTTCGGTTACTGAATGGATTTCGGTATTCCACTCAAGCTTCCGGAACCATCCTCGCGACTTCAACCCTCCTAGGGGAGAGGCCTTCCCATAAACCGGTTGTGACCGTGCCAAAAAGTACTAGGAGATTTTGGTTCCCTAATGGACAACTTCTATGTCTCAAATGTAAGAACTGAGGGGTGTTATTGGAACACCTATCCCCTCAATACTACCTAGCTACAAAGTTCTTTTAAGTGTTCCCCAAGTGGAGTTAAAAGTTTGTTGAAGTTAGGGTTCGTTTTAAGGATCAGCTTAAATTATGTGTTTGATTGGGTGCACGTGTGGTATTTTAAACTGAAATTGAAAAAAGTAAATGCTTTTGCAGAAAATATTCAAAAAACAAAGGATCTTTTGAAATAAAAAAGCAAATATTATGACTTTTTTCAATAAATGGAAATTAAATGCTTTGCAAAGACTATTCAAAAAACAAGGGATCTTTTGAAATATGAAAGCAAATAATATGACTTCTTTAAGAAATAAATGGATTTCTTTTTCAAAAATTGTTATGGGCAAAATATTAAAGAAGTAAACAGCAAAAATTTCTAATCTAGATAAAATGCAAAAATAGATCCTTCTTTCAATTTCTGAAATTTTTTAAAAAGACTTTTTCACATGTGCATTCTAAATAGTAAAATTTTCCTATGGCTGTAAATAATGATGGAATTTTAATACTGAAAAATATGGGCCAAAATGGGTGAACTGAAGTGATAAATAACACTAAAATAAAAGATTAGATAAATTTCTATGAATAATTTCTTAAATCTAATAGGATATTTGGATTCCTTGATCGAAAACACCCAATTTGAAAAACAAAATCGTTTCAAACGGAGTTCGAGAGAGGGAGATATGGTCGTTTGAAAGTTGAGCCACGCTGCCAGAAAATCACATCGCGGGTTACGGGCTAAAAGTCGCGATGCGCATCGCGGGTTTCGACAGAAAAGCCGCGATGGACTGCGTGGGTTTCTGTCACACAGTCGCGATGTGCAGCGCGGAAAATGTCCGCGAAGCCGCAATGTGCAGCGCGCTAATTGGCCGCGAAGCCGCAGTAAACTGCGCAGAAAAGGGCCGCGCAGTCGCGATGAGCCGCGCGACTGTTGGGCAAAAAGCTGCGAGGTAAAAGCCGTACGCGGACGCCGAAAAATGAACTCGAAAATTGAGAATTTCGGGCTGTTAATGGCTAAAAAATGGGCCAAGATCTAGAACAGCAATGGATCTGCTGTCTAGGGTGGCAGATCTATGAATTAAACTAACTAATACTATCAAAAACTAAGATCTAAAGCAAAAGTGAGATCTAAAGATTCGAAAAGCAGCGGAGTCGCCAAAAACTGTTGGCTTGGTTTTGCAACCAAGCTTAGTTCTATGGGCACCTGCTAACTAGTAGCAGCAGTTTCAATAGAAATAAAAACAATAAACTAAATCTAAACTAAACTAAACTAGCATGTGCATTTTGAATTAAAAAACAAGAACAAGAAAGATAAAATATAATTTTTGTATTGACAATGGGGGCAAGCAAGTGCTTGCAATAACAATACCTCCAAGTGATGAAGGTTGTTGAATAGCTCCAATGGTGAGCAGCTCCAATCTCCAATGGGTCCTTTCTCCAAGGCTTGCTACAATGGCCAAAAACTCAAGGGAGATTTTGGCAGCATGAGGATAGGAATATGGATGGATGTGAAATGAGGAGCCCCTACCACCTTTTTACAGGTTTTGGTGGTGGGGAATACCATTTGTGGTTTTGTGGAAACCAATGGTATTGACCAACATGGTTTAGGTACTTTTCCCTCCTTTTTCCTTTTTTGAATAAAATTAATATTTTTATTCCCTTTTTAATATTTTTGGGCATTTGGACCCTTTTTGAGGGTTTTTTATGCTTTTTAGGAAAAATAATCTTTTTGAGTGGGAAAAAGGGGTGTACTAAGGTCTTTTGGTGACCTTTTGTTGGTTTCAGAGGCTCGGATGGTGGAAAAGTGGACAAATGGGTCATGTGAATAAGGGAATGAGCTAGTGAGCACTTTTTGGGTGTTAACAGGGGTCGAACCTGATGAGACATCGTCTGATTACCGGTCATTGATGTATACCGTTAACAAACGTGAGATGACCCACCAATAATGAAAATGGGCATCAAGGCACAGAGCACAATCATCAGAGTGTGAATAAAGGGGTTGAAGTCGAACACTAGGATGAATCCATCGATCAGAGGACATTGATGTATTCCAAAAACTGTCGATGGCGAGAGATCCTGCCACTAATGACTGCAAGCCTCAAGGTACTCAAATGAACTCTAAGCCTCAAGTCCCGGAATAAATGAGTTGAAGTCGATGGAACGAGACTCGCTGGAAGGAGGGCATTAAGGCATCCCCCATCAACCAGCACGAGGTACCAGCAATGTTGAAAGATTTGGAAGATCTCAGGTGAAACGGACTGACTCAATAAGGATGGCCGACATGCAATAGTCAAGAGAACTGAGGAGTGGCCGACACTGGTTTCAGGACTTCCTTTGAATAAGAGCATGAGCATATGGATAGACTCAGGTAGTGTAGACCTGACATAAAATGTGCAATGCAGGAGGTATTACAGAGGGATCCATAATGACTGGAAGCTTCACTAATCGGTAGAGAAAACTGAGAAACAAGTACAGCTCCTAAGGCCCAACTATAGTCTCGACTCATAATGTACGGAGTGGAATGAATGCTCTGTTCAAAGGTGACACAACAGATGCCAACAAAAAATAGTGACCATAATCCCGTCCGACGTTTTGGAATATTTGATTTTTTTGGTCTTTTTCATATTTGGGAAAAGCTTGAAAAAGAATAAAATTGTTTATAGTACAACAAGTGAGGGAACGAGTGTAAAATAGCTAGCAGACTAGTCCCAAGTAGTGGAACATACCTATGCTCAATGCAAGGAAGTGCGTGCAGGATGTGGACACTCGGGGGTGTGTTCCCTCAGGGTCAAAGGGTCATCAAATTGTGAAGGGAAAATATATAAGCTCTGCAGGGTTCGACAGGGAAAAGTGCTCAGGCACCAGGCTATTAACTAAGTAAGCGGGAGCCAACACAAGGCTCAAGCGGCAAGCAGGATGATGCAATGCAATCACAACATGATATAACTGAGAAGTCCTTTTTCGTAAAGTTAGTCTCCTCACCCAAAAAAGTGTAAAACAATGAGAGAAGAACTCTTCTAGTCATGTATGACTAGAGTATACCTTTTTCGTAATTAATCCACAAAGGTCCGGAAAATTGGTAAACTTATACCTAAGTGAATGTCACTTCAAATCCTTTAACCAGCCTAAAATGACAAGTATACTCGGCAATCTTGTTTGATTTTGAAAAAGTCTAACAAGGGCTTAAAAAGACTTTATAAAAATCTTTTCCGTAAAGGTTTAACGAGCCCGAAAAAGTAAACTCGTGGCCCCCTTACTGTTTTTAACGAGCTCAAAGGAGATATGGAAGAATGCTCGTAATGAGAGCAGACGAGTGTCAGGGATATGTGAGACTAGTTCCAAGCGCATAGGACAAAGCTATGCATAATGCAAGGAACATGAGCAAGATAAGGACACTCAAGCGGTGTCTGTGAATTTGGATAGTAATAGGTTCAAATGCATCATAACAATGGGGAGGCCTAAACCTATATGCAAGGTTCCAAATATTCCTACCATGGCCGAAGCAAATGTCGAGAAGGACGAGTAAACAAGTATAAGTCCAGCTAAGATTCCTGTCCCCAAGAAACATAAGTACCAAGATGATTTCTAAAATGTACGTAAAGAAAAATCCGATACAAGTCACTGCGGCAAAAACATTTTCAACTTCACTATTGTTAACCTCAGACATAACGCAGGTAGAGCCAACCACTGAAGGTGCCATAGTACCAATACCTGAGGGATCAAAATGAAGAGCAAAGCTGAAGGATGTGAAGGAATCTGCAGTGGCAAATTCATCATCACAGGAGTTGGAAATTCTAGAAATAGAATCAAACTCTTCAGGAGCACCAATTTGCGGATCTATAGGGGAGATCTAAGACTCATCAGACTCAAACATCAAATCAGGGTTGGACGAGACCGTGAATGGATCCAAATTCAAATGGATGGTAGGTTGTATTATAGGCTCATCTTGTTCAATAAGACCAAGGGTGGGAAGGGAATGAGATCTATGATATAAATCCTCCCAAGGCTCATCATTACCATGCATGGACTTGATAAAATCTTCATTCGAAGGTAGAGTACCATCAAGGCATTCGTGTGAACAAGACGAGTTGGCTATCCAAACTGGCAGCGTAACGGGATCTTCTTCAACTGTCTGGGAAGAAGAGAGATTCGGATCTGAAGTGGTTTGTTGGATATGATCGTAAGTGAGCTCCGCTACAGATAAGGGCATAGACATCCCGACGTGCGCAATATCTCTAGACATAGAATACGTAGATGGAAAAATCCATGGATCACCACAATAGGAAGTCCGGAATGGCATACTATTCGAAGGAGGAGGAGCACTATCGGAAATGGTTCCTATAAAATTCATAGGTGCAAAATGGTTAAAAGTTCCCATCAATGAGGGGTACATTCCAACACCTATGTTCCCAATTGCCGACTGAGAATCATAAACTTGCGGGACTATTGATCCCGTGGATGCTGTGGAAGGAGTACCAACATAATCCAGCTGATTGATCGTCACAATCTTGCCTTCATGGGGAAAGAAAATAACTCGAAATCCAGTAGATGCGACAGCCTTCATAGCGTACATCAAGTTCCAACCCAGTAAAAGGTTGTAGTCGATGGGCGCATAAACCACTTCGACTTCAATAGGTACGGACTTACCTCCCAAGGAGACAACAAGGGAAGGGATAATTCCATGCGGCATAAAAGATCTACCATCGAATGTAGTGAGTGTAGTTCTAGATGCGAGTAGAGGAGGAGAGCCAAGAGCTTTCCAACAAGTTAACGACATTACTAACATAGAATCACCTTCATCAACCATAGTACGTTTGACGAAGCTCTTAAGGAAAACCACTTGGATTTGAAAATCCACGTGGTAAGGCAAGCAAAGTTGGACATCACTAGTATCGAACTTGATAACACTAGGACTTCCCCCATCCTGAACTCCTAATGCACTCAAAAGGGCATGCTTCTGAGAAGGACAAGCTTGCAAAACTTCAAGAGCCGACATGGCACATGGAGTTTGGCCCAAATATTCTACGATGGAGTGGTTTTGGGTGGCTCAAGCATTAGGATTATGCGTGGAGCGCTTGAGAACACCTTTCAGTATCCGTGGCATAATAGAAGGCTTCTCAATATGCAAGGAATTATTAGGAGGAGGGGGAGGCTCATTCCCCAAATTCGGTTGTGGTGCACCATAATCACGTTGACGAGGAGCAACACAAACCTCCGACTGAACCATATTCACACATCCATAACCACTAGTATTGGAAGAATACGTTGTCGTTTCATTAGTACTATATCCAGTGGTGGGAGCATGTGAAGCCATGTTCTGGTGATGAGGTAGGGGATCCTTCATCACAGCTGGGCTCTGTGCCAAATGCTTCGATGCTTCTTCAATACGAGGACATAAGTGAGTAAGATGATCCTCCCCACAAAGCTTGCAAGGGAATATCACCTTACGCCTAGGTTTACGATCCTCGCCAGCATTACCGCCTTCCCGAGGAGGGGTTGCATTCTCTTTACAAGGATTATTACGATTGTTATTGTTGTTACTTCCATTGTTTCCACCCCTACGATTATTTCTCCCCTTTTTCTTACCACCAGGCTGCGGGTTACCCGATGGTTTCATTGATTGCACATTGTGTACATCAGACGACGGAGTGGAAGTGGACAAGATGGGAACCTGTCCGGGAGCAGACTGGTTTAGGGACAAATTTTGCATTTGATTAGCTACCAAGTCTATAGGGAGAGTGCATGCGGACCCCACGATGCCATCGGCATGTGGTCCAGGAACTGACATAGGCTCATGTCTTGTTCTCGGTGCATCAAGAATAATGTCATACAAAATGCCAGACTGAGAATAAAGTAGATCTAACTGCTGGACTTTCAAGATAGCTTGTTCCTCAGTCACAATGCCGGACATCGAAACATCCTTAGCAATGTATGGGAGTAAAGGCTTAAGGAACCATTCCAATAGGAACTCTAGAGGAATGTTGGCTTTCACTAATCTCTTCCGCCGATGCCACTCTTGAACGTGGTCAGAAATATGTGGCCTTATTCTGACGGAAGGTGGACAACAACTCAGTACCAGTATCATAACAAACCGTCAACTGGAAATGGTCTAAGAAAACCAAAAAAATCTCATTGAATCCCCTATAGGTGTTTCTAGGCAACTCTACTGACCACTTCCTAGCTTCCCCCGTGAGCGTGTGTTGAAATAGTCGTAATGTTAAGTTTAAACCAAATAGACTAGCAAGATCACTGAAAGAAACATAATCACAAGATAAACACAGAATTTACCCTGAGAAACCCTCATGGGGTAGAAAACCCAGCAAAGCTTTCCTCAATAAGATGATCAACCAAAATACAAGATGTGCTCCCTCCTTCTCTACCTCCTTAGCAGACCTCCCAGACAAGTGCGCTACTTTTCTCAATTGTACAAGTGTGTCTAATGAGGAGCTCACCTCCTTTATTTATATTAGTTCCTGACTGACTAAAAACCCTAATGGGGCCGACCTCTCCTGGAGAAGTCTAATAACCCCTAAAATATAAGATCGGGGCCGACCCACACATGGTGGGTCCAATAACCCTAGTTACCACAACCCATCAGAGGAATAATCATCTCCGGATACATAATAGAGTTACCTCGAAGGGATGAAACATCTCCGGAATAATAATGTACAAATATAATATTCTTAGAAGTTACAATATTCAACACTCCCCCTTAACGAGAAGGATATTATAACAACGTCTGCAGGAGCAAGGAGTCATCGACTACATCATACATGATACATCTATAAATCATCGAAATATTTCTTCAATACATAATCATCATTAACTCAATCAGTTACTGGAACATCAACATCATCGTCATCATCATCGCATGATCATCGGCATCGGCATCGTACGATCATCAGCATCGTCATCATATGATCATCAGCATCGTCAACAGCATCAGCATCATCATCATATGATCATCAGCATCGTCATCATACGATCATCAGCATCATCATCATACGATCATCAGCATTGTCGTCATACGATCATCAGCATCGTCATCATACGATCATCAGCATTGTCGTCATACGATCATCAGTATCGTCATCAGCATCGTCATCATCATCAGCATCGTATACCATGCGATACATATGATCATATTACAGGATGATCAATCCTTCTCCTTTTAGGACATAGGTCCATGGATGATGCAATCCTGTCATGTCCCTTTTGAACCGAGGTCCAAGGACGATCCAGCCCTACCATGCACCTTTTGAACCGAAGTCCAGGGATGATCCAGTCCTATCATGTACCTTTTGAACCGAAGTCCAGGGACGATCCAGTCCTATCATTCAATTCTCAGAGACCTCATGTCTATGGCTCAATTCAAAGGACCAAAGTCCAAGGACGATCCAATCCCCTTACCTGTTCATTCAGGATTTTATTCTCGGAGACATCTTGTCTACGGCTCAATTCACTGGACCAAAGTACGAGGATGATCCAATCCCCTTACCTGTTCATTCAGGATTTTATTCTCGGAGACATCTTGTCTACGGCTCAATTCACAGGACCAAATTCCGAGGATGATCCAATCCCCTTACATGTTCATTCAGGATTTTATTCTCGGAGACATCTTGTCTACGGCTCAATTCACAGGACCAAAGTCCAAGGACGATCCAATCCCCTTACCTGTTCATTCAGGATTTTATTCTCGGAGACATCTTGTCTACGGCTCAATTCATAGGACCAAAGTCCGAGGATGATCCAATCCCCTTACCTGTTCATTCAGGATTTTATTCTCGGAGACATCTTGTCTACGGCTCAATTCACAGGACCAAAGTCTGAGGACGATCCAATCCCCTTACCTGTTCATTCAGGATTTTATTCTCGGAGACATCTTGTCTACGGCTCAATTCACAGGACCAAATTCTGAGGACGATCCAATCCCCTTACCTGTTCATTTAGGATTTTATTCTCGGAGACATCTTGTCTATAGCTCAATTCACAGGACCAAAGTCCGAGGACGATCCAATCCCCTTACCTGTTCATTCAGGATTTTATTCTCGGAGACATCTTGTCTACGGATCACTTTAGGAATAAAGTCCACGGATCACACAATCCTCTTGTCAATACAAGTATCCTCATCCATACAAGTACACAAGTATACTCATCAAAACATGTATCCTCGTCAATACATCAATGCAGCATGTATCCTCATCATCAAAACATGTAAATACATATATCATCAAAACATGTAAATCAAAACATGTATCCTCATCAGTACAGATATCATCAAAACATATATCCTCATCAGTACAGATATCATCAAAACATATATCCTCATCAGTACATATATCATCAAAACATATATCATCATCAGTACAGATATCATCAAAACATATATCCTCATTAGTACAGATATCATCAAAACATATATCCTCATCAGTAGATATATCATCAAAAAATAAAAATAGTGTAAGTGTTCTAAGTGTAAGAAGTCTAAATCTAAATAAGCCTAAATATCTAAGAGTGGTAGACATGTATCTTCATCATTAATGACGATACTACTCTCCCTTTCGAGGAGGGTCCTTTAGAGCTACACCAAGCTTGTCTCGAAAGTATTCAAATTTCATATGAGCTAGGGGTTTGGTTAATATATCAGCAACTTGTTCTTCAGTGCTTATATACTCGAGTTTGGTAGCTCCTCTCTGCACCATGTCTCATATAAAAAAGTATCGGATCTCTATGTGTTTTGACTTATCGTGGAATATAGGATTTTCTGTCATTTTGATGCAACTTTGATTGTCACACATGATCACAGTGGGATCCATCTCTAAGTCAAACACTCCAGATAATAGTTTTTGAAGCCATACTGCTTCACAGCTAGCAGAGCAGGAAGCTATGTATTCTGCTTCAGCAGTACTGAGAGCCACACTGGATTGTTTCTTGTTGAACCATGAGATCATGGCAGATCCAAGGCCATAACATCCACCTGATGTACTCTTTTTGTCTGAGATACTTCCTGCCCAATCAGAGTCTGAGTAACCATGTAAATTGAGTTCATGGTTCCCAAGATAATATAGACCAAAATCTAAAGTACCCTTTAGGTACCTCATCACATGCTTTGCAGCTATTAAGTGAACCTTTCTAGGTTCTACTAGATACTGACTCAGGGTATTTACAAAAAAGCATATATCTGGCCTAGTGTTTGTTAAATACATTAAAGACCCAATGATTTGTCTATATAGAGTTATGTCCACTAATTCTAATGTGTCATTAATTAATAACTTCAAGTTGGAGTCCATGGGAGTGGCCATGGCTTTACACTCCAACATATTAAATCTTTTTAGAATCTCCACAACATACTTACCTTGATTTAGAAAGATTCCTTTTGGTTCTTGCCATACTTCTAGACCTAAGAAGTAGTGCATTAATCCGAGATCTTTCATCTCGAATTCTGAAGAAAGCTTCTTCTTGCATTCAATAATATGTTTCTCATTTCTGGTTAGAAATAGATCATCTACATATAATAGTAGTATAACTGGTTCATCATCCATTACCTTAAGATAAAGATTAGGGTCAGCTTTACTCTTGGTAAAGCCCATGCTTGTTAAAAAATTGTCAATCCTTCCGTACCAAGCTCTGGGAGCTTGCTTTAATCCATATAATGCCTTTTTCAGTTTGCATACATGAGTTCTCCCATCTTTAACCTCGAACCCTTGTGGTTGTTCTATGTACACTTCTTCTTCAATTACACCAATCAAAAAAGCTGTCTTAACATCCATTTGATGTAATTTCCACTTCATCATAGATGCAACTGCCATGATAGTTCTAATTGAAGTATACCTAGCAACTGGTGCAAATGTTTCTTCATAGTCAATTCCCTCTTTCTGAGAGAATCCTCGGGCTACAAATCTTGCCTTATATTTTTCAATGCTACCATCTGCAGCATGTTTTATTTTAAAAATCCATTTGGAAGAAACCACACTTTTATCTTTGGGTTTTGGAACTATATCCCAAACATCATTTTTCATTATTGACTGATATTCTTCTGTCATTGCTTCTACCCATTCTTTCTTTTGAGCTGCCTCTTCATAGCTAGTAGGATGTTGATCCACAAGATCACACATCAATGCTACATAGTTGGATACTAGCTTTGGTTTCTTTCTTTCTCTGGTGGAGCCCTCAGGAGCTCCATATCTTTTAGCTCCTTGAATAATGTCTCTAGCCCATGCTGGCCTTCTTTTCCTAGATAAGTCTGAAATAGGGGGTTCTTGTGGTTCTATCATGTCATGATCTTCTGGAGTATCATCTTCAGGAATGTGCACAGCTTCTGTGATTCTAGGAGGTGTATCTTCTTCATAGATTTCTTCAAGTTGACACTTCCTAGATTTCTTGAGAGTTGCTTCTTCATCAAATGTTACATCTCTGCTTATTTCCATATGATGAAAACCTAGTATGTAGATTCTGAAGGCTTTGGATGATTCACAGTATCCAACAAATATTCCCTTCTTACCAGAAGGATCCAACTTGGTTCTCTTTTCTTTTGGAATGTGAATGTACATAGGACAACCAAATATTTTGAGATGACTTACCTCAGGCTTCTTTCCTGTGAACACTTCTTCTGGAGTTTTGAATTCAAGAGCACTATGGGAAAGTCTATTCTGCACATAGACTGTTGTCCTAGCTGCTTCAGCCCATAAATACATAGGTAGATCTTGATCATGTATCATAGTTTTTACAGCTTCCATGATGGTTCTATTCTTTCTTTTAGCCACCCCATTTTGTTGGGGATTGTAGGGAGTGGTTAGTTCCCTCTTGATCCCAGCTTCCTTACAAAAGTCTTCAAAGTCCTTTGAAGTATATTCTCCCCCATTATCTGTTCTGAGAATCTTGATTTTCTTTTCTGAGAGATTTTCTATTAAGGCCTTGAACTCTTTGAATTTTCCAAAAACTTTATTCTTACCTTTTAGAAAGTATATCCATGTCTTTCTTGAATAGTCCTTAATGAAAGAGAGATAGTATTCAAAACCACTTAGGGAAGTGGTGGGCATTGGTCCACACACATTTGAATGTATTAGCTCCAAAATGTTCTTAGTCTTTGTTTCACTCTTTGGAAAAGGATTCTTGATATTCTTTCCTTTTTCACATCCTTTACATGAGCCATTATGATCAACCTTTAAGTCTGGTAATCCTATGACCACCTTACTTACATAGGGTAGGGATTTATAGTTAATGTGAGCTAATCTTCCATGCCATAGCTCACTGGGGCTAGAGGTTTCATGAGAAAGGGAAACTTCTCGATGTCCCTTGAGCTTATAGAGGCCTCCTTCCTCTTCACCAATGACAACTGCATCTTCAATAGATTTTCCTTTGGGCCACATAAGTACTTGACCATCTATGAAGGAAACTCTAAAACCTTTCTTATCTAGTGCAGAGATAGAGAGTAGGTTTTTCTTCAATTCTGGCACATATAAAATTTCTTTCATCTTCAAGGGTGTTCCAGAATCTAGCTTGTAGCTTGCTTCACCATCCCCTTGATGGGATATTGGTAATCATCTCCTAGAGATACCTTTTGTGTAGAAGACTTTTCTTCAAGATTTGAGAAAGTCTTTCTTTGACCTGTCATGTGCTTAGAAGCACCACTATCAATGAGCCATGTATCTTCTACAGGAGATACAGATCCAGAGAGTGCAGAGAATAGGACATATTCTTCTAGATCTTCTTTCTTTATTTTAGATATTTTCCTTCGAGGCTTTTCCTCTTCCTCTTCTTCTTCTTCTTCTTCTTCTTCTTCTTCTTCTTCTTCTTCACTATCATCTTCTGCCATGTGTGCATGATGTCTTTTGTGTACAAACTTCTTCTTCTTTTGTGAAGGACAAAATTTGGCAATGTGTCCTAGTTTAAGACAACTGTAACAATGGACTGTGGATAGAGCTCTTACTGGATTGGGTCCTTTATTCCTTTTAAATTTAGAGAAGTGTTGAGATCCTTTGTGGTCAACTTTCTTGAAGTGACCCATTCTTCTTCTTTTGGTGTGAGTGGCCAAGGATTGGTCATCCTCCTTGAGGAGTGCTTCTCTTTTGGCTACTCTAGCCTCTTCTTGAACACAATCTTCCCATACTACATCAAACTTCATACTTTCTTTTCTGGCACACATAGTTTGTATAAATGACTCCCAAGATCTAGTGAGACCATTTAGAGCAGTCATCACAAGTTCATCTTCATCAAGAGTATCACCAATGGCATCTAGTTGCTCCTTGATTTGGGAGACCCTTGAGAAGTAGCCTTGAATGGATTACCCTTTGTTCATCTTGGTGCTCTTCAACTGAGTTCTTAGGTTCATCTTCCTATTGATGTTCTTTCCCTCATACATTCTTCCTAGGGCATCATACATCTCCTTTGGAGTTTTCTTGGAAGCCACTTGGAGAATCAAGTGGTCCTTAATGGAATCACCTATGATTCTCTTTGCCCTAATCAAATCCTTTCTATGCTTCTCTTTGGCTTCATCTCCTTCAGGTTTTGCAACTTCATCCTTGATGTACTGAGCAAGATCATTCTCTTCAAGGATGAGACCAATTCTGTATTTCCATGCCCAGAAATTCTCTATACCTTCTAACTTGTCTTCAAGCTTAGTGCTTGGAGCCATCTTCTCTTGGGGGATTCCAAGAGACAAGATATAGAACAGTACTTACCTGGAAACTTTAACCTTTTTACTTTTCCGGATCCTGGGACAGAATTTCTGGTTTATCGCACTTTTGGTAAAACTAGGGTTTGACTTTCCCGGAGTTCTACCCAACCAAAAAGTTCGATCTAGGGCTCAAAAGATTGGTTTTGAGAAGGGCTATCCAGCCATGTAATCCGAATTCAACAATACCAACTTTTTGCTGAAACCAATTTCTGGTTTATCGCACTTTTGGTAAAACTAGGGTTTGAATTTCCTGGAGTTCTACCCAACCAAAAAGTTCGATCTAGGGTTCAAAAGATTGGTTTTGAGAAGGGATATCCAGCCATGCAATCAGAATTCAACAATACCAAATTTTTGTTGAAACCCTAATTTTCACCGGAGAGAGAGAGAGAGATATTCTTACCTTGTGAAAGATGTCCTATTCAGGCTAGCTTTGATACCATGTTAAGTTTAAACCAAATAGACTAGCAAGATCACTGAAAGAAACATAATCACAAGATAGACACAGAATTTACCGTGGGAAACCCTCATGGGATAGAAAACCCAGCAAAGCTTTCCTCAATAAGATGATCAACCAAAATACAAGATGTGATCCCTCCTTCTCTACCTCCTTAGCAGACCTCCCAGACAAGTGCGCTACTTTTCTGAGTTGTACAAATGTGTCTAATGAGGAGCTCACCTCCTCTATTTATATTAGTTCCTGACTGACTAAAAACCCTAATGGGGCCGACCTCTCCTGGAGAAGTCCAATAACCCTTAAAATATAAGATCAGGGCCGACCCACACATGGTGGGTCCAATAACCCTAGTTACCACAACCCATCGGAGGAATAATCATCTCCGGATACATAATAGGGTTACCTCGGAGGGATGAAACATCTCCGGAATAATAATGTACAAATATAATATTCTTAGAAGTTACAATATTCAACACATAATCGAATGGAATCATGATTCAAAGAGTTGGAGTAGCACCAAAGGTGAAATGTCGTGACATGATCTCCCGGGTCCTCACCACCTTTCCCTTCAAACTTTGGAATGTCCGAAGGGAGCTTGGTAGGGACCAGGGGCCAAGTAGGGTCATGATACACCGGATCATTCGTGAGCTTTGAAAGATCTGGGAGATTCAAGCGTGCAAGGAACGGGAGCTACGGATGGAAAGCTTGATTATAAGCCCCCATAAAAGGTTGGTTAAACGGAACTGTGTTGTAAGATGGACCAAAAGCTTCACCATGAGGGTTAAACTTTTGATAATGAGGACCTGATGGCCCATAAGCTTGCCCATGGCCATTAGATGGATAACCTCCCCCTCCCTGACCCATTTGAGAGTAAGCAGGTATATGTGCATTTTGAGCACAAGATTGGGGTGGTGGGTGATACTGGTGGCCAACACCGATTGTGTTATAGTAAGGGTTGCCACCATGGGTATGGAGCATGTATGTACTATTCATAGTGGGAACCATGTTGTATTGACCGTAATGGTATGGTATGTTCCCACCCCCAATATTAGGATTAGCTTGAGCAATCGTCTGATGACCATAAGAATGAGAAGTATTCCCAGGTCCAATATGGGTGTGACCAGTAGCAGGGTTGGTGGTGTGATGTCCATGTGGATATGAAATATTCCCACCCCCTACATTACTATTACTAGCGGCGGTAGTGGACGCAAAAGTATGCGGTATGTGTCCACCCCCGTGGTTGGGAGGAACGGTATCATGTGCAAAAGCAGTCCTGGGTTGATGAGTAGCGACATGTGTATTAGGTGGTGGATGGTGAGTCGTGTTTCAAACAGCATTCCGACTAGGTTGGGTATTCCTAGGAGGTGGTCACGTTCCAACATTAGCATGGTTAGGAATCTGACCAGTCCCCATACTATGTGAGTGGGTGGAAAACGTAGTGCCCCCAGTGGGTATAGTATGGATAACACTTTAACTAGTGCCAGCATGAGTACCAACCATAGTGGAAGGTTCGATAGTATTGTGACTAAGCATACCAAAAGAGAGTGCGGTGGGGTTGACCATAGAGCTGGAATCATCATGAGTCTCAGGCCTCCTATATCTAAAATCACGTGGAAATGAAGGAACGAAAGGCTCGTCCTGTTCTTCCTCCTTGGGTAAGTCAGGCATCCCATAAAGATAACTATCCGGATTCGAAGGATCAAACGGATCCCGGTCAAGTGGATTAGGCCAAATAGAACCAGGTTGAGTCTTAGGTGGATCACCTCCCCAATCCTCACGAGGAGTTTGGGGATCGGAAGTATGTTCAACTCTACCCGAAGGAGTAGAAAGGTCTTGCCCTATATCGGGATGTATAGCCATGTAGTCCTCAATGTAAGTCACGTATGAATCTGAAGACTCAGAGGGAGCCATCCGGCATCCTCTAGCAATACGTTGTGTAACCAAAGCTGGCTTTAAACTAGCCAACCGACGGGACCGGCAGAGAGTAGGGCTCTGCGCCACTTTCTCTCCGGAGAGAGACACAGTGTTTCCTAAAGGCCAACTATCGATCAAAAAATAGTAAATCAAAAGCACACACCTAGAGAAACTACAGCCAAGAGCAAAAAAACAGAGTGGCTAAATGAGCTCCTGACACTAGAGCCAGTATGTCTTGCCTAGGAGAGGCTTGAGACTCCCAAACTATAGTCGGAGGTAACAGAATCAGTTATAGAGACAGCCAGGCTTCACTGTGTCGACAGGGTCAAGTCCACTGCACGAACACAACTGTGCTATCCAATCCCTATCTGACTCAGGACACAAACAACATAACCACTGCAAGTACCCTGTGCAGTACCTAGGTAAGGAAACTATGTCTACCGCAATATAACCAATGCTCAGGGAGACAGTCGCAGGTGGGACCCGTCATATGGGAAGGGTAGCTAATCCCAAAGCACAAGAGGATGAACCTCCGGTACCCCCAGATACAAACAAATCCTAGATATATCTCCCACGATCAGCCGGTATCAGAGGGATATCTTCTCAACCAACCTCCCGTGACCTCGTGCTTAACTATGGATTGAGTAGAGCTTTCCTGAGAACACCAATCTATACAATGGATTCCTCCACTCCCTGGTCAGACACCTAATGTTTCGTTTAGTAGTCTTCGATTGTTAACTCACAATGATATATTCCAAGACTCTAAACCTATGCTAGTTGTTGTATCCTATAAATAAAATAATTCTAATCAATTTTATGATTAAGCATTAATTTTAGTGGCTATGATTACTCAAGGGATATGGTCGTGAAACTAGTGATGTGTAGACTCAATAGTATGCAACATCGTCCAATCCTAGACTCATCTATCCAATAAAACAATGTCACTAATATGAAAAATCAACCAACAATTCCAAAATAAATATGCAAACTTTTATCTTTTCAATGCACAAGCAGAACCTAAAATGAAGGCAACAAGCACTCAATGCAAAATGCAGTACATGGAAATAAAATACTTTTGTATTTTCTCTTATAAACATAAAGGAAAATGCAAAAAAGTAAATGAATATTTTTGTATTTTTTCAATATAAATGAAATGAAAAAATGCAAGCAAAATCCTATTATTCAGACACTGAAGTGCCGAGAAGATCACTAAGACAACCCAGCAGATCCTAAACAACAAGACTTAGCCAAAGAAAAGAGCTCAAAAGGAAAAAACCAAGAGGTTAAAACCAAAGATTGGTAAAAAACCAAGAAGGCTCAACCAAGAGAAACGAAGAGATCTGGTCATAACCAAGGCATGGAACAGTCAAGAAAGAGGCCAACAAAGACTCAGGAATCAACCAAACTCACCCAGCAACAACTGCAGCCATAAACCAACAAAATCTGGAGCTACACGCTACTGTCGAAGCAATACTTGCAGGTACCCGCGAGCATTAGTGTAAACAGAGGAGGGTATACGCGGGCAGAACCAAGCCAGCCCACGGGTGAGGAAAAGAAAATGGTCAAATAAAGAGTCCAGAGGCTCAGAAAAAGAAAGTTTTCTACAGTGTATCTTAACGTCCAATCAGTGACACAGAGCTTCGATAAACAGCAACTCTAATTATGGACTAATGCTAAAACAATTTCCCAAACATGGATGTTTTCCCCAGTGGAGTCGCCATTTCTGTATTGGAGAAAACTCACTATGGCTTGGGAATACCACAACAGACAGATGACTACCAGAAATCTACTCAATTCTCAAAACAATGCTATTATAAATGACAATGTTAAAATATTGGAGAAATGTAACCAACCTCAATCCAACGTTTGATGTAGATCCTCGTTGGAGCTTTCAATCCGTGCACATCCAAGCACTTGTAATCTACAAATTAGTCTTGACAACAAATATCTAACAAGTACATGTGATATATAAATGACATTAACATTATCAATAACAATGGTCCATAATATCATAAGCAAATGTAACCCAATGTATAATAAACAACATTCACACCATGAATGGACGAGAATATGAGCATTTCTATTAATGAACAAGAAAAAGTACAAAGTGATACGACCTCTTGCTGGCAACCAATCTGAACCAAGATCTAGATCAATCCAGTTGTGCCTCCACCACTTCAATCCTCCATGAAAGGAAAACTCAAACTAGCAAGGAGTTTGGAAGGTGAACATAACTAGTTCACAACTACAAGGATCAATGAGTGCGGGCTCAAGATAGGGCAAAAATCCACTAGAGTGCCTTTACTATTCTCTTCTTCCTCCTGTCCATAAGCCATATGTGCTCAGTATATAGTCTTCTCAAAGGTAGGTGAAAGGACTCATCGAGACCTTACTTGGGCAGATGGAGAGCCAAAGGTCACCCAATGACCACTTTTTGGGAGTAAAAAGTAATAAAATAGTGGTTTTTACCATTTTACTTGATACTCGCGGGTTGTAGGGATGCAACTCGTGGGTACGCATGCTATAGTGATGCAACATGTGGGTAGGAACAAAAATAGGGTAGACTAGTATCACTAAAGGATGAAAATGGATCTGAGTCACTGAAATGGATCCTATAGGCCAAAGAATGTTGATGCACACAGGGTGGAATATTTCTATGTAACAGATGACCCCTAATGTGTGAGGTCAAAGACTGAAATGTGCTATGATGGCCAAAATACATTATAAAAATCAGAAGTCAAGTGATGGAGACACAAGTGGAGAGAACGGCTCACTCGTCATACTACAATAGTATATCTAAATACATGTCGGTATAGTACAACAATCTAATACAATGGCCATGAATAGGAAGTACATAAGTAAATATATGTCACAAGTGATCATAGCCATGATCCTTCTACAGTAAGATATGGTCTCCTGCTCAAAAGGAGACTATTGGTACAAACTGGAGGTACAAACTGCTGAAATATGAGAGGTGATATATCAGATGTAAAGTCAAAGTCATATGTAGCATACTGAATGCCACAAGCGCCTGGGGTCCTCTACACAAGTCTTCGACAGTGCAAGTCCCATCAAATGAATAAAGGAGTTGGGATCGAACCTGATGAGACATCATCTGATTACCGGTCATTGATGTATACCGTTAACAGACACGAGATGACCCACCAATAATGAAAATGGGCATCAAGGCACAGAGCTCAATCATCAGAGTGTGAATAAATGGGTTGAAGTCGAACACTAGGATGAATCCATCGATCAGGGGACATTGATGTATTCCCAAAACTGTCGATGGCGAGAGAACCTACCACTAATGACTGCAAACCTCAAGGTACTCAAATTAACTCTAAGCTTCAAGTCCCGGAATAAATGAGTTGAAGTCGACGGTACGAGACTCGCTGGAAGGAGGCCATTAATGCATCCCCCATTAACCAGCACGAGGCATTAGCAATGCTGAAAGATTTGGAAGATCTCAGGTGAAACAGACTGACTCAATAAGGATGGCCGACATTCAATAGTCAAGAGAACTAAGGAGTGGCCAACACTGGTTTCAGGACTTCCTTTGAAGAAGAGCATGAACTGATGGATAGACTCAGGCAACGTAGACTTGACATAAAATGTGCAATGTGGGAGGTATTACAGAGGGCTCCATAATGACTTGAAGCTTAACCAATTGGTGGAGAAAACTGAGAAACAAGTACAGCTCCTAAGGCCCAACTATAGTCTCGACTCATAATGTACGGAGTGGAATGAATGCTCTGTTCAAAGGCGACACAACAGATGCCAACAAAAAATAGTGACCATAATCCCATCCGGCTTTTTGGAATATTTGATTTTTTTGGTCTTTTTCATATTTGGGAAAAGATTGAAAAAGAATAAAATTGCTTATAGTACAACAAGTGAGGGAACGAGTGTAAAATAGCTAGCAGACTAGTCCCAAGCAGTGGAACATACCTATGCTCAATGCAAGGAAGTACGTGCAGGATGTGGACACTCGGGGGTGTGTTCCCTCAGGGTCAAAGGGTCATCAAATTGTGAAGGGAAAATATATAAGCTCTGCAGGGCTCGACAGGGAAAAGTGCTCAGGCACCATGCTATCAACTGAGTAAGTGGGAGCCGGCACAAGGCTCAAGCGGCAAGCAGGATGATGCAATGCAATCACAACATGATATAACTGAGAAGTCCTTTTTCGTAAAGTTAGTCTCCTCACCTGAAAAAGTGTAAAACAATGAGAGAAGAACTCTTCTAGTCACGTATGACTAGAGTATACCTTTTTCGTAATTAATCCACAGAGGTACGGAAAAGGGGTAAACTTATACCTAAGTGAATGTCGCTTCAAATCCTTTAACGAGCCTGAAATGACAAGTATACTCGGCAATCTTGTTTGATTTTGAAAAAGTCTAACAAGGGCTTAAAAAAGACTTTATAAAAATCTTTTCTGTAAAGGTTTAACGAGCCCGAAAAAGTAAACTCGTGACCTCCTTACTGTTTTTAACGAGCTCAAAGTTTCAAAGGCATGTTGACAAGGTTTAGTCCATTGGAATTCTGTGTCTTTCATGAGTAGCTTGAACATAGGTGCAGCTATCTTAGTGAAGTTTTCAATAAAACGTCTATAATAGCCTGCATGGCCAAGAAAACTTCTTACTTCCTTCGGAGTTTTTGGAAGAGGAAGATTAACAATTATTTCTATGTTGGCAGGATCTACCTTGATACCTTGAAGAGAGACATGATGTCCCAGAACTATGCCCTAGGTTAATAGCATCTTACGTTGTTCATGACTAAGAGCTAAGTTCGTTTCTTGGCACCGAATAAGAACCGTTTTGAGGTTATCAAGGGCTTCTTGGAAAGTGTTTCCATAAACTATAAAATCATCCATATAAACTTCTACACAATCATGTATAAGGTCAGTAAATATTCCTAAAACTGTACGTTGGAAAGTAGCAGGTGCATTACATGGGCCAAAGGGTAACACTCGATAGGCATATGTTCGCCAAGAATAAGTAAAGGTTGTCTTGTCTTGATCCTCAAGTGCTATTAATATTTGATTGTATCCACTATACCCATCAAGGAAATAAAATTATTGTTTCCCTAATAAGGTATCTAACACCTGATCGATGAAAGGCAAAGGGAAGTAGTCCTTGAGAGTGGCCTTGTTTAATTCTCGAAATTCAACACAGATATGCCATTTCCCTGTGACTTTCTTTGGAACTACTACCAGAGGAGACACCCATTTACCGTTAGAAATTGGGTAGATGAAACCAACATTAAGGATTTTTTGTAATTCATCTTTTACTATATCTTTTAGGGCTTGATTCATTCTTCTCTAGGGCTTCCTGACAAGTGGTATGTTTGAGTCTGTGTAAATGTGGTGAATACAGGTATCTGGGTGTATACCTTTCATATCGATATATTCCCATGCAAATGCTCCAGTTTGACTCTTGAAAACTTTTAGTAATTGTTTTTGCTGACTCTCATCTAGACCTGCATTTATATGTAGAAATTTGTCGTAACTAACCTCACAGGGTATGGTATAGGATCCTAGATGTTCTTCAATTGCGAAGACACGGGGTGTACTTGTAAATGTTGAGAGGATCATGTTTTCTTGGAATTCATCTCCAAATATTTGGTCAAGTTGGAAAAAAGAATGAGGAAAGTCTATACATGTTGTGGAAGAGATAAATTGGTTCAACACATTCTCAGTATTTTGGTCTTGAAGTGCCTAGGAGAAATCACTAACAAGGGAAAGTTGTTCCAAGTTCTCATCCCCAAAAGGACAATCTATCCAAAATAGTTTTTCAGTTACTCGCTATGCTGGTGGGTATAAAGCTAGTTTTCTTGTAGATAACCCATCAAAGATAACAGTGTGATTTGATAATTCTATCATTGTTGGGGTGGGGCGGAGGAACTGTCCTAAATGGAGAGTTTCTAAAACTGTGGTAGTCATCAGGTTAATAGCAGCTCCTAGAACAATAAGTGTATTTCCTATGGAAGTGTTATTGATGATAGTAGTCACCACAGTGTTTCCTGGGTTTGAATACTTAGGGATTCTAGGTTGGTTTTCTATGTAATCTGACATCTCACCTATTACATGAATCGTCAGAGGGTCTTTTTGTTTTCTACCTAGTCTTTTGATACATAGTTCCTTTATTAATTTACTATAGATTGGAATATCTTTAATGGCTTGTAACAAAGGGATCTTAATACAATATTTTTCAACTCGTTAATGATATCATACTCTGTATAAGTTACAAGTTTTTCTATTACTAGACGCTCTGGATATGGGGGTGCTTTTTCTCCTGTAATTACTTCTTCATAAGGATGGTTGTGTGTTGAATATTTAGGAATAACCACATCTTCAAGAATGGCATCATTCAAAACTTCACTAGGTATGTTTTCTTTTTAATTCTCTTCTCGGATAACAACTGATGACTTGGGCTGATCTTGCAAAACTCTTCCAGACCACAGTTGAATCTCATGTATTGGTGCTGTCGAAATGGCATATGATGGAAGAGGTAACAACCCAATGCTTTTAAGAGCTTGGGTTGGTTTGTTGTTAGGATTTGGTATCAGTGGTGTAGGTAATATTGTGGGTCTTGGAGGATTCATATTCTGGAAATGGTGAGGTTGATTTGAAATAGGGGGTAATGAAGGAGGTACAAATCTAGGCAAGAGTTGCTGAATATTAAGTGGGTAAGGATAGTTAGGCATAGGAGGAGGTGGTTGAGCATAAGCTTGTCCACTCCATCCATGTGGCCATTGTTGTTGTTGAGCATTCTGAGGAGGGTACTGAGGTGGCCAATTTTTCCAACCTGAAGTGTTCCATTGTTGAGGAGGTTGGTAAGGATAGTAATAGGGTGGAATTTGTGATGATGGATCCTGATATGATGATTGATCTCTAGGTTGCTAAGGCCTCCTAGATGTTTCAGCAAAGTTTCCACTCTTATACACAGCTTGCAACCCAGGAAACGATGGGTAATTATCAGTCGGATGTTCTTCTGTACAAAGGTGACAACTGAAACATTATTCAATGGAAATTCTCGTTGGGGATCTTTAGTTCTACACCTAGGACAGAAAACAATCATTGTTGCACGCTCTTCATCCTGTCTCTTTTTGGCTTGTAATGCATCCAATTGAGAACCCATGGCTCCTAAGATATATGTTTTGAAATTTTCTAATAGGTTTCCCAATTCTACCCTTGTAACTCCACCAGGACCAGATGTGTTTCCTTTTAGGTTCCTAACATAAGATTCTCGAAAGTGTCTTCCAATTTTCCCTCTTCTCCTAGAGTAATTCCTACATAGCTCACAAATCTGTGAAAAAGGATTATGAGAGATGTCTCCTGCTTCCATGAGATTAAGGTTTTCTAAGAATTGTTCTGAGATTCCCTTGAGGAAGAGTGTTCTTACAGTATCCTCCCGAAGATCACTATATTTAGATTTATGTAACACATAGTTAAATCTTTTGAGATAGTCTTCTAAGCTCTCATCTTCAAGCTGTTGTATTTTAAAAATATCATTGCGAGAGTCCTTAGGCTTACAGTAATCCTAATATTTCCACAGAAATGCATTCTTCATGTCCTCCCAAGTTCTAATACTAGATTCTCCTAACCCCATGAACCATCGAAGAGAAGAATCTTTTAATGTGGCAGGAAAGAGCTTTAGATTTTTTCCATCTTGTAGGTAGTTATAACTCCTACACAAAATGTCAAATTCGAATAAGAATGTATCCGGATCCTCACTACTCTTCCCATAAAAGGTTGGTAGTGAGGAAGGAGGGATTTTTTTCATAGTTACATCTTGTGCAGTGTCTAGGATAGGGAATCCAAAAGTACCTTTAGTTCTAACCTCTCCCTCTTCTTCATCTTGTCAGACATGATCTTCATTTTCATCCACGATGAAGATTTGATTGGAAAAGAAAGAATACTTAGGTGGATCATTTCTTAGAGAATATGGGATATCCAAACGTTCTATTTCAAGAAGAGTATTCTTCTTTTTAGGAGGAGAATTACCAGCTACGTGGGACTCCATCTTTGAAGGTCCTACCATTGTTGTTTCAATTTCTGAAATAATTATGTTCACAAAATTTTCAAAAAGAGTATCTAATTGTGTAGGATCAATAAAGTCTACTAATTTTGGACCACCTACTATTGAAAAGGTAGTGTCTTTGGGTTTTTAAACTAATGGAGGGTTGAGAGGTTCTGAAGTGTTATCCTTTTGAATTTATTCGTGTCTAAGTTCGGTCTCAATATGAGCTTGAGGTTCTTCTAGTGTAATTTCTTTATGAACAGACTTTTCTGATGTCCCTATGGTTTCCCCTAATTGATTTCCAGAAAGTATTTCCTTTGCTTTCCAAGTAGGACCATCCACTCTAGGTGTCTTCCGATACCTTTCTACTGAGTTAGTAGTTGGGGTGGCATGCCCCCTGTATAGGTTAGTAGGGATTTTAGTAGGGATTTTAGTAGGAGGACTAGTTTTAATAAATCTACCTTTTGAGTCTCTAGACCTATTCATGAAAACAAAACTATAACTGAAATAAGTTCTAACTGCATCACTACTATTGTTGGGTTTGGGGATGCCTGTTATAACAGATGTACAGGTTCTTACCTCTCGTCTTACCGCTCACCTGCCACCATCCTATTTCTAAATTTCGAAAGAGAGAATTCAAATCTACCACTAAGTTTTTAGAAGAAAATCCTAACTATCTATAACTAAATTTTGACCTATCTACAATTGAATTCTACCTATCTACAACTGAGTTCTACCTATCTACAACTCCCCTACAATGGTGCCAAAATGTTGAGGTGTAATTACTGTCTTAAAGAATCACCAAAATATTTAATTATCGACCAAGGTTGGTAATATTAGAGTTGTGGAACAGTATATGTTGAGGTATAATGGGACCTAAGTTTCGGCTCTGCAGACCTTATAAATGTTTGATAAAGAAAAGATCGAAAGATCTTTCAAAATGAAAAACCAAGTCAAACTTCAGAAATACAACAAACGAACTAATTAAACCAAACTAAACCAACATATCATAATAGTATCAAGCTATCCTCCTCTAATCCATGGATAATAACTGAAAGATATAAAACAGCAATATTATTTTAGGAAGCAAGATTGAATCAAAAACATAACTACTTTGATGAAGTTGAAAACTACTGATTAAAAACTCTAATCTAGGAATTGGAAACAACTGTAAATGAGTTTAGTGACCTATCTATGAGATGACTCAATTGACAACTAATTATGAAACAAAGAACTTAAAGAAAAACTACAAATGACTAAGCGAATTCAACAAATATTCGTGCATTCAATTAATATTCCAAGACTAGACTAAACTACCTAATTCCATTCTCTTTGAGGATTCTGAGGAAGTGTATCAAATGTAATAGGAAAGGGAGAGAAGGTATCAAAATGAATTTCAAATGTAACAAGGAAACAAAATGGAAGCAACTCTAATTTAACTTCGACGAATAAATGCAAACTAAAGAGTGTCCAACTACAATTAACTTTAAACATTATGATTTATCTCCTATCCATAAGCAAATGAATTGGAACTAATGAAATCTAGAAGCAAGTAGAAAACTTAATAAAGATATTTACTTGAACTGAATTTTATTTAGAAGCAAGTAGAAAACTTGATAAATATATTTTATATAGAAGCAAGTAGAAAACTTGATAAAGATATTTTATATACAAGCAAGTAGAAAACTTGATAAAGATATTTATTTTTGAACCAAACCCTATTTCATGAACATATTCATTAATTGTATGAATGGGAAAACTAGTCCTATGGTTAATGAAGAACTATCAAAATTATTAAATGTAACCTGAAATTAATCTTAGGGAACATGACATAACGAAACTAAGAATGGGACTGATGAATTCTGTAACAGTGAAGCATTAATGAATCAGATATAAAAGAAACATAATCTGTAAAGCAACTAAAGAAAAATTAAGGAAAAGGGAATGAAAACTAAGAATGATGATAAAAATTAATTAAAACTCTATGTAGTGTAAATTAAGATCTTAATTACATCTAAGAATGCTAATTAATTGCAAGAAATATTACAGCTCAAAGACCTAAGAAACTGGATTCTAAATAACCATAAAATAATGCAGAAAGTGTTAAGGTCCGTATGACGATTCGGATGACAGTATGAAAGATAGTCCAAATGACGATCCGGATGGAGGAAAACGATTTAAACTAAGGAAAGAAGTAGATTGGATGAACATTAAAGCCAGCTGGTTGATGCATATGAACCTACAGTGCAAGGAAGTAATGAATAGAGTGTTTAGGAGCTAAGATAACAAGAAGTAACCTATTCTAATCATTGTCTAAGGAATGAACTATTTCTATGGAATAATAAAACAAAAATGAGATATGAATAAAACTAAGCTACAGCTACAAGAAAACATTAGCAAAACTAATTGTAACTATGAATTTAATTTGAGCTATTAAAACATTAGCTAGTTGACTCTATCTAGTTGCAAAAAAATGAAAGCAAACTATAAGAAAAACTATGCTTGACCGGTCATTAGCAATTCTGTAAATGTAAATTAAATTATCAAAAGGAAATAAATTACAAGAAATGAAACAACAGCTATAGGAAAACACAGTTAAATATAATTACTGGAAATGAAAAACTATTTATTTGCAGAAAGGAAAATACAAAATATACACAATAGAACCTCCAGTTGTTGAGGGGCCCTTCCCAACAATTAGAGATTGAAGCTTAACTCACACTAATCACCAACAACAGAACATTAACAACAGAATTCAGGAATTTCCATTAACTAAGAAAGTTACACAGCGTTTCTGCAAATTACTGCTACCGCCTATATGCTATATTGTTTATATCTGTGCTTCTTGCCTTGTTTCTCCACAGGAGGCATCTATATATAAGTTTAAAATCAGGGAGAAGGTCAACATAGTCGACCAATTTAAAAATAGAAGTCTTAATTACTATGGAACGACTGCATGGTGGTTTATGACAGCGCAGAGGTCGTTTGCCTAAGTCCACGGCATTGATTCCCTTTGACGTGAACAGCTGCGAGTCGGTTTCCTTCCATCACGGGAAAAGGATGCATTGGCAGGCTGAGCGTGGGAAGGTAAGGATCTTCTGGAATGTTGACGTGAGCAGTAGATGTGTTGTCAAGCGAGGCGAGTAGGAGGGTGAATCTTCTAGAACAAGGGCTCACCAACCATGACATCCACGTTGCTAACAGAACACACCTTTCCGTTTCTACCTTTAATGGCCAGAAATATCCCAACCGTCGATCTCACGGGTTGAATGAAGGTCTGAACGACGGGCTGAATGTGGATAGATGTCCTTGGCGTGAACACATGGATGAATGAAGGTCCGAATGACGACCGCAGCCTATAGAACCAAAACTAAATACCAAAAATGTCTAGAAATATGAGATGATAGTCAATAAACAATAAAAATTATAATAATTATACGTAATTCGTATGATTTTCAAATAAACGCATACCTGAGTCTACTTAAAAGGTCTGAATGGAAAAGAGAATGACTTATCATAACAAAATAGTGAAAATAATTCCAATCAGAGAGTCTTTGATGATCAAAAGTAGTGACAAAATGGACACCAACAAAGTCTACCAAAATTGGACGAAAACTGCCGATCTGTCAACAGAAAGACAGATCTCCTTGAGGAGAATCAGAAAATCATATAGATCTACAAAAAAAACAATCAAGGAACCCTTGAAATATTTCTACAAAAAAAACTTCACAACAAGGTTAAGGTTAGAAAACAAACTGCAGAAACATGCCCAAATCTGAAGAGAAGCCCAATGGCTATCAGATAAAAAGAAAATATACAAAATAAACAATGCCCAAATGATAAAATATTGTTAGAAAACAATAGAAGGTGCTAGATCATAGCAACGATCTCTGATACCATGTCAAAGATATCAATCTAGATAAACTAGCTTACCTATCTATGCAAAACAATAATATATCAACAATAAGTACAAAAAGAGAACAAGAGAAAAGAGTACACCAGATATATGTGTTTCACCCAATTGGGCTACGTCCACGGGAAGGTAGTCTTCTATTATATCCAGAATATCTCCCTCAAACTTACAAGAGAGCAATGCCAATAACCCCAATACAATATAGCAATACTTGTGTTGAATAAGTAAAGATCATGAATTAGTGATGTGACTCCCTTGACTCTATTATATACTAAGAGATGAGGAGGAATTACTCTCACATATTACATGTGGGATAATATAATTCTCCATAATAACATGTCTCTATATAATAATGAATATCAAGAGTATATTTTACCATAATGAATATGGGATATAATGTATTATTCTTTTACATAAGATTGTGGATATCTTCCGACATAATACAAAGACATTATTACCTTCCAAGGAATATAAAATATTCCAACAATTCGAATTCTCTCCATTGTAAGATCATTGTTTACTATATTGATTATTGCATCATGTGACATTATTCTGTTCCTATCTGAATTCTCATGTATGATTAATTATCAACTCATTTTTACTGCAGTTTTCATTGTAATTCATCTTTTCTGGTCATTCTTTCTATGTGAGGTATACTCAGCTCCATGATCTGCCATGATTTAGAATTTCACACCTATTACTATTACTTTTGTTCTGTCTACATTAACTCTCATTCTAGAGTATAGAGCATCAATATGTCTTTGGAGACTATCTTTGTGCTTTTCCAAGGTCATATTTGAAAAGAAGGCCATTTTTTAGATTTTTTACAACTCAAAATTAATGCTCTAAAAGAAGGATGAATAAATACAACGTGCACAAAAAATAATAATGTAGAACACAAAAAATTGGACACCACATAGGACCAATTATAGCTCAATCTAATCAAAATCATTCATTCAAACCATGTTTATAATTATATTTTTTATTAAAATAGTATAATTCAATAAATCATATAATACTTAATCAGAATTGTGCATGCTTATTCAACTACTATATTTTGTAAGAAATGGCACACAATTTAACTAATTAAAGAAAACTAAATTGAAATTGAACTCATGTGAGTGCTTAAATTAAGCATTAGTTTTATAAACATTATCCCCCTTAATGCTTGTGATAATAGATGAAGTAGTTTGCTAGTAGGGGGTTAGATATGCAAATTATCAATCTATCTTACTAAGAAATGGTGAGTCTCTATGTCAGCAAATGAAAAGAGTATCACAAGCTTCTAAAGATCTACATTCATTCATAAAATATTCATTAAGATCTAAAGCCATTTGAGAATTAAAAGCATACATGATAAGCAAAATTCAAACTCTTTAATGGTAGAAACTTGAATCAATTCATATTAAAACAATGAAGAGGTACATCCTTATAACCATGGATCTTGGTGTGAATCCCTCCATTTCCATGAGCCTTCATTCCTTTACCCTTGCTTTTGAAGAAATTGAGCTTTTCCTCCTTCAGAATCTCTCCAGCATGCCTTTGCTCTTCTTTTCTCCCTTTACAATGCCCCAAATGACTTTCTTATATAGCATTGGGAAGTGTGCTCTCAAGTTTCTCTTTTCAATGTGGGATTGTCCCTTTTCATGTTTTTTTATTATTTTTGCTCAAAAACCCACTTTTCCATAGTTTTTAGGTTTTTTTGCACAAGTTAACATACTTTAAGTACAGTTAATGCACTTTAATGCATTCATCTTCACTTTTTGATTGGTGTAGCTTAGTTTTGGACCTTTTATGAGCGGTTCAATCACTGAACTTGATCTCTTTAGGTTTTTACTTTCTTCACCTAATCCTTCCATTTATGGGAGAAGTGATTAGATCAGAGAGGATTTGTCTCTGAATGTACTTGTGTTATGTCTTCATGTTGTGGGCACATAGTAAAAATGTGCTTCTTCTGTCACATGACTAAGGGTGTGAATTTGATTGTTAACAGATGCCCCCTAATGTGTGAGGTCCGAAGCAGAGCTAAGGGCTGAATTACATTACTGAAATTTATACTCTGTATACTGATACTCTTTATACTGATACTCTTTATCATTCAAAGAAAGGACGAGGGAAGGAAAAAATCACAGGCACAAGATTGAGGATCACACCTGCAAAACATAGCAATTTCTCAAATATATAATATCTTCCTGAGGTGGGCATACCCATGCTCAGCAGTAAACACGCATGGCCACGAACAATACACAGTGGATCCATGTCAAAAGTAATTTTTTTTAGAAGTGTAAACATTCACTTTGATGAGTGCGAGAACAAAGTCTTTATTGAACTTTTGACATGGCAGTCTAATCTTGCATAGCTCGGGAAGTGCATTGGTGAATGATACAATTGTTTTTCCCAAGGTATTCACTACAAACTGACGATAGTACGAGTTTATATCATGCAAATAAGTGATATGATGTCGAGCATAATAAAACACCATCTGATTATCGTTCCTTGATGTATACCATTAACAGATGCGAAGAGACCCACCGATAATGATGATGGAATCTAAGGTACTGAGTACAAACTAGCAAGTGTGAATAGATGTTCTGAATTCGAACACTTGTAGAATCAAACAATTAGGGATCACTGATGTATACCCACTTTCATTTGCAAGGAAACCTGCCACTAATGACTACAAGATCCGAGGTACTCTTGGGTTTCTATATCCATGTCCTAGATGATGATTTGATGTCGATAGGAATAGATCCATCGGAAGGAAGGAATTAATGCATACCACATCAAACGATACGAAACAAAGATCAATAGTCTGATATAATCTGGTAGAACTGTAAGATCCAACACTGTATACTGACACAAGGAAGGCCGACATGACTGGTCAGTAATATTTGAGGAATGGCCGACTTGGTTTGGAATTCCCTTGAACACATAACACGACGCAGAATGGACACTTGGAAACATAGGACTTTGAGTAACCGACCTTAATGAAATACGCTAATGCCAGATGCATTAACAAAAGCTCCATTCGTGATGGGAAGGATAACCCATCGATGGAGATCTATTCAAAATACTGGTACAGTTTCCTAAGGAAAATGCAGATGGTGTACTAACAATAGATACAATATTATTTGCCGTGTTCAAGGCCGACAAGGACTGACTGTTGCCGTTTTCTTCGAAGTTTATAATATGAAGTGATTCAAGTCTCTCCCTTTTTGGATTTTTGTGTTTTTTATTTTTTATGCTTTTTATTTTTTTTTAAAAAGAGTAAAGAATGTTATGATACATAGGAGGGAATGAGTGTTGCATGGGCGTACGCCTATTTTTCAAGGGCACGGGTTAGGCCAAGGAAAATATCCATATTGCAAACAAGGGCTAAGCTAGCTGTGCACACTCTTACAGCTGTTCCCTCCCAGGGTATGCTATCTGAAGTAGGATTATGTGTCGACGGATGGTGAAGTAATACCATGTGACTGAAGTTATCCAATTTGGGGAAATGGCCAAGTAGGAATGGTTCAATGAGGTTTACTTCAGCTTGAGTCTTGTGAGAGATGCCAAAATCATAGATCATCATGAGTCATGGTCTGTCTCAACTACCTGAGTCCAATAGTTCGAACTGTCAAAGTCTTCAAGTCTTGAAATCAAAACCATTTCACTACCCAACAGTTCAATTAGAAACTGGTTCAAATGTGCATTTAATATCTAAAAAGATAGCTAAAATTGAAGAATTTTGCATCTTTCTATCAGCTGCGGGGAGATTCTTGGTAGTGTTAGGAGGCCTAGGCATGATTAGTGGAAATATACCAGTGGGATGGACTTTAAGTTATGGGTCTAGTGTTTTTTGCACCATTCATTCTGTTTTTCTGGATGGTGTGATCTCTGCTGAATAGGCCAGAGATAGATAAGATTTATTAATTTATTTTAAGGGGAAGAAATATAGGTCATCCCTGTGAAAGTGAAATAATATGTTAGCGACAAAATATTACAATTGATCAAAGTTCAAACCGTGCAGAAGTAAATGTTTGCGGAAGTAATAAGGATTCGAAATACAGTTTTACCCGCAATTTTGAACGCTTTGTGGCAAATTGGTTAAGATATTTCCAGAAATATTGAGGATTTTGACGTTAGCTGGCAGTTGTCCCATGGATTGGGGTAAGGATGTGAGCTGATTCGAATGGACGTTGAGAATTCTCAAATTTACCAGACTCGTCACGGATTCAGGCAGACACTGCACGAAATTCATCAAGTTATTAGCAAAATCACAAAAGATTTATATTTCCTACACTAAATATGTGCAATACTACATCTACCTTGATGTTGTTATTAGAAAGGTCGAGTTTAGTGATGGCCGAGAGCTTCTGCGAGGATTCTGGCACGTTAAAGAGTATAATCCCTTTTACAATGGCATCGTACATTTGATAGAGCTACTCAAGTTGTATAACTAATCTATGTGGAGCCTTTTTTGCTTCTACAATTCTCTTCTCCTTGGCCTCCATTTTATCCTGCATTAATTAATGAATGCAATTTGCTAATACTGCAAATAAGTGAAAATAGAATTCACAAAAGGAAGAACTGAGTCTCAGGTGAGTCAACCTTGGCAGGGTGGCAGAATAAGATATCCATGCTGGGGGATTGGCAAGTTGGGTAGCTGTGGAGGCCTATGAGTTAGGGCTCCAAAGTCTGTCGGAGGCTTGTCATTTATAATGTTGGGCTTATAAATGACATAGACCTGGGGGTTTAATTGACCAGCCTCCGATCCGAGCCCTAACTCATAGGCCTCCTATACCATGAAAGGATCCCATATAAGGTTCTTTCTTAATATTGCTAACACATAGTAGATTGTGCAGTTGTTATTTGTCAAGACAAATGTGAGTATTATAATGCCTAGGACAATATTCTGGCCTCACAAACTCATACTTAGACGTGGCCTTTTTATAAATTTTAGGTTTCTTTTTCAGCGAAAAAAAACTACTATTGTTATTCAAGGTGAATCAAATAGTACAATGATTGTCTTGATTCATAAACTGAATCAATCAAAAACTCAACAATAGATCAGTTTAATAAAATGCCCATCATAAGACTTTCTGACCCCAATCTCTTACTAAAATAGACCAACATAAAAAACATTCTTCCAAAAAAAAATGCAGAACACGTTAGGCTACAAGCCTCTTCAAAAATGAGGATAAGAGTCCCTAAATTTAATCAAAAAAGTAGGTGGCTCCACACTCCACAATGGCATTTTCCAGCCATTCTTCCCAAATAAGATGTCCTTCAGAACCTTCCAGAGCCTGTTTTGATAACTTGTTCGTCAGCGAATTATGTTCTGTATAGATATGTTCAAAGGAGATGTTTTGTTGCAATGAGATTTCTTTTTGTGCGCGATTACACCAGTGTCGAAGATTGGTAACATTGATCTTGAGGTCTCCTATAGCCGACTTGATTGTTACACGAGAATCTCCAAAAACTTTGATATTCACTAGGCCAAAAATATTTGCCACTTTTAGAACACACCACAGAGCCATACGTTCAGCTTTCATATTAGTGCCAACTCCACAGTTGAGACGAACATAATAAAAGTGGTCCTCATTCATAAATAAGACTCTGCCTACTGCACAAATCCCATTTTGTGCAGCCCCATCAAAGAAGAAGACTGGCTGTGTCACGCTAAAAGTAAAATTTTGAACTCTGGCAACCGACAAACTATGCTCATCACTCTTGTGAGATAGAAACATCTTCAAAGCAGTCATACTGCAAACCTTTTCATCAAGCCGAATGTTCTGAAAGATAGCACAATTCCTAGTATACCAAATATCCCAAGCAATACAAATAGCAATGTTGAAGACGGGCTTATGGTTTATGTACCAATTCAACAGACAGAAATTGAACTCTCCAACATCCCAAGGACGAGTAATTTTCAGTTTTACAGAGACAAAGGTCCAGATTTTGATAGAGAAGCTACAGTTGACAAACATATGTTGAGATGTTTCTGTTGCATTTAAACAAAGACTACAAATGCTTGGGCCGATCCATCCACGCTTTAGCAAGTTCTCCCATGTCTTGAGTTTATCTTGGAGAGCTAGCCACAAAAAACATTTTAATTTTAATGGAATTGACCACTTCCATAGGCTCTTGTACCACCAGTCCTGTGGGAAAATAAATTTGTCTTGGATAATTCTTATATAAGCTGTTTTGGCTGCCACTATTCATGTACTAGCATTCCCACTCCAAACCAACTGGTCACTTTCCAAATTAATTTTAACACCAGCTGAATTTAAATCTCTAATAAAATTCTCCCATTCATGTGCATAGAGGCCAGCGAGTCCAAGGTCTTTTGAGCTCATCCACACAGCAGGACTAGTCTCTTTTGTTTTGAAAATGAGAATTATGTTTAGTGTAGACAGTCCAAGCACCTGTAAATATTGAATTAAGATATTTGAGAGAGAATACGAATCCTCCATGCCTAGAATAGGATCCAGTCCAATTCTAACATTAACTCCAGATCCAACTTGCCAATAGAGATCCTTCTTAATCCAATTGAAAACTTTCATGAATCCCCTCCAAATAGGGGAGAATTTCCATCCCTCCTGCTTCATATTTTTAAGTCAAGTTAGTAAATTTGGCTTCAGATATTTAATTTGCATGATTCTGGACCAAAGGGTAGTCCCAAAGATGCATCTCCACATACCTTTAAGTCTTAGAGCAGCACTGAAGACCTCCAAATCTTTAATTCCCCAGCCCCCAAATCTTTCCGGCCTTGAAAGGATCTCCCAAGCAACCATAGGCACTTTGGCGTTATCAAAATTTCCTGTCCATAGAAAGTTGAACAAACACTTTCTCATGGAATTAATGATGGAAGAAGGCACTTCTAGTAACGAAAACCAATAGACTAGTATGCTTGAAAGCACCGCCTTGACTAAAATGAGCTTTCCCCCAATAGACAAAAGTCTAAAGGACCAATGCTTGATCCGATTTTCTATTTTCCTCAGTAGCCAGAACCAGTCTTTGATACGATAGTTGTTAGGATTCAAAAGGAACCCCAAATATTTGAAACCGTCCTCCAGTGGGCAGCATTAAAAGGGTATAAAAGAAGTAAAATTTCTCAATTGCAAATCATCCATATTGAAATGATAGAAACTGGATTCGACAGAGCTAACCTTCATACCAGAAGCCTTACAAAAGGTCTGGATAATGTCTCTATATTGTTTCCATTCTACTACTATATCCAAACCCCCCACCAAGACATCATTAGCAAACAGGATATGTGTAATCACACAGTCTTTTGCCAAGCTAATACCTTTGATTAATCCTTTTTCCAGAGCTTGATTTACTAGCCTACTAAAACCATCCATGACTAAGATAAAGAGAAGTGGGGAAAGAGGACACCCCTGTCAGATACCTCTAGAACAGCTGAAAAAAGGAGTTGGTGAAGCATTAACTAGCACAGCAATGTTCATCGAGGTGATACAAGCCATAATCCACTTTATCACCAAGGAGGGAACACCAATCTTTATCAAGACTAATCTTAGAAAGGACCAGTTAACTCGATCATATGCTTTCTCCAAGTCCATTTTAAGCAATAAGGCTTTCTTCTTTTTAATCTTGATGTTGTGCAGCAATTCCTGAGATATCCCTATTGCATCATGAATCTGTCTCCCAGATAAGAAACCAAATTGTTCTGCAGATATGTAATCAGAGAGGGCCGTCTTCAGTCTTCGGGCAAGAATCTTGGTAATCAGCTTATAAACAATATTGCATAAGGAAATCGGTCGAAAATCCCCATATGAGAGAGGCTTGTTAATTTTAGGGATTAATGTAACAAAAGAAGAATTAAGGGCTCCTAATATGAATCCATTGACGCTGGAGAAATTAACCATACTTGTGATATCCTCACCCAAAACGTAAAAAAAAGTGGATGTATAGTTCCACTGGCAATCCATTTGGCCTGCGACTCTTTTCTTTAGCAAATATTTTCAGAGTATCCTCAATTTCAACCAAAGAGACTTCCCTTTGCAAATGGTCAACATCTTGTTCATTAAAAAGCCACAGGTAAAGCCTCGAGACTTTGATCTGGTCATATAAAACACAATCACCAGGATCTTTATAGATGTTTTCAAAGAAATTAACTGCTTCTGATTTTAGCTAATCAAGACTAGTAATCAAAAGACCCTGGGCATCTTGAATTTCCCAAATGTTGTTCATATTTCTTCTAGCAGAGGCATAAGTATGAAATTTTTTTGAGTTTCTATCTCCATGGACCAACCAAATGGCTCTACTTTTGAGATGCCACTCTTTCTCTTCCTGAACCAGTAACTCCTCTTTTTCTGTTCAGCCTCTTCATTGCTTCAAAAGACTCGTCATCTAATGAATTAGTAAAATTAACTTCAATCGCTTTATGAATTTTCATTTCCAACTGTGCTAATTCCAGCTAATCAGCCATCTTTCTATTCTTAATCCAAACCATAACAGCCTCTTTCAAACCTTTCAGTTTATGACAGAACCAAATCATTGGGTTAGCCTCCTGAACATTGAAATTCTGCCAGAAGTCTCTGACCATGGTACAAAAATGATCATCATTTAGCTAGGAGCTATTGAACTTAAAAGGAGAGGAAAGTCTTTGCCCATAATCATCCAATTGCAGAAAAATAGGCCAATGGTATGAAAATTTAGTATAAAAAACCCAAGATCTATGTTTCTGAAAATGACCCAGAAGTTCTGCCTTAACAAGAAACCGGTCAAGCCTTTTGTGAACCCCAGCCCTACCACATCTACCATTAGTCCAGGTAGGAATCAAATTAGCAGGCATTACATCCACAAAATATTTCTTAGCAAAAAAATTAGAAAAGAAATCAGCCAAATCATCCAACCTAGTCGAAGGACCCCATATCTCAGATGTTGTTCTGGTATAGTTCAAATCACCTGCAATAATCAGGTTAGGTAAACTCAGAAGACCAGAGCCTTGGAGCGACTCCCAAAAGTTCTTTCTCTCCCTATAGGGAGCAGAACAATTTAAAATAGAAAGAGTCTAGTGTAATCCATAGAAGGATCCCTTCAATAAAATACCCCAAGGACTAGAATAAGCCTTGAAAGCGAACAGAACAGAGTTCCAAGGTACTGCAAGACCCCCCAAGAGGCCACAAGATTTGACAGCAACCACTTCCCACCTAGGTAGAATCTTACACATCTTAGAGATAGCAAGGGAATCGTCACACATGGTTTCCTAAAGCAACACAATAGCAGGGCTAGTAGCAATAAAAAGATTGGATAAGGCCTGAGCCCTAGATACCTTACCCAATCCACGCACGTTAAGGGAAATAATGGACTATAAGAAACACCTAAGGAGGGGGACGTTGCTCTAAGGCCCTCAGGGTTAGCAGTAGAATCAACCCCCGCATCCTCCAACCTTTTCGAGACATGAGTATAAGAATAAAAACCAAGAGCAACAGGATTAGGGAAATTTTTCTTTTTCTTTCCTTTACGAATGGTGACATTTTGGAAATTTAAAGAATGTAAAGGATTGGCATCAAATAGTAAACCCGTATTTTTTGTATAAATGGACAACGGGGGAAATTCCAAGCCCTTCTCAGATAATAGATAACCACTATCATTCAAAATAGACTTTTCTTCCAAAGAAAGAGAACCAGAAGAAACAACCAAAGAGCTATCAGCTAAGACTGTCCCAGCCGGTACACCAGAAGACAAACCCTTGGAATCTTCAGAAGGGATGAGGATAGGGTTATTAGGGCATAAACCCTCATCAAGCTAGGGATTTAGAGGAGGAGGTAAGGACTCATTCAAAGCCACAAAATCCAGATCACTAGTCAAATTACGATCCACCAAGGGAGCAAGGGAGTCCAGCCCATCATTTTCAACCAAGAGACCAGTAACCATTTCATGTCTCAATTTGACCTCCCCTTTAGAAATACACCTAAAGAAATATTTCTCAGAGTTTTCAATGAAATCCATTTCATCTTTTGAGGTTTCAGAGAAAAATTCAGGAGTTCTAGAGTCAGACTTACCCACCACCATGCTCAAATTCAGAGATGGCAAAAGCTTGGGAGTAGAAAGCCCAGAGGAGGAGGAGGCCTCTCTGTGAGTCTGGAATGAAGGACAATTTGCTTGAACATGCCCCGTTTCACGGCAAGCAAAGCACCGAAAAGGAATTTTGAAGAAATCCAGCCTTTGTCTCCAAACCCTACTACCCCACACTACCTCAACTTCAGCAGGCAGGCTAAGCCTCATGTCCATCTCAACCATAACCTTGGAAACTCTCCTATCCATCCCAAACAGATTGTGCTTGTCAATACTTACAAACCTTCCTACCACATTCTCCAAACCGATGACAACCTCTTCAGACCAGAGTTCAATGGGAAAGCCTGGAATGAGCATCCAAAGATGACAAATGCCATGAAGTTCCTTGAGGGGGTTGAAATTAACATGCCAACGTTTTAGGAAAAGGGAACCCTGCTTAAAAACCCAGAAGGTCGATAAAATTTGTTCAATGTCAAACGACTCTGGAAATAGGAACAGGATCCATCTGTTCATCAACAAGTTGATGCGCGGTGCCATCCCCGTCAATGGAACCCAACATTTATTCACCCAGTCTGAAATTTCCAACTTAGAACCCGAGGCAAATTCTAATCTCCCAACAAGAGCCAGCTGGGAAAGCATCCCAATATGCTCAAGGTTAAAATCCGACTCAATCTCATATCTCTCGACAAACTCCCGAGCTTTCACTATCTTTTGATTCCTCCTGGATTTTTCCCTAGTTCCAAATACATTTTTGTTTTTAGTGCCACCCACAACAACCCTCGACTGAGAAGGGTTCGATGGACCAGATGGAGCTTGAAAAGGGGATAGGTCCCCCATAATAAAAGGTCACTGAAGAAGCCGGTGGCGATGCCGACAGTTGCCAATAACCAACCACCTGCCAAAAGATAAACCCGCCACCTGTGTCTCGAATAGCAGAAATCCTGCAGAAAAATGGGTCGAGCAAAGCAGTAGGCCCCCACAAACCACAAAAAAACCAAACTTAGCACCCCCACAAGAAACTACTAAAACATTAGTTTAAAGAGAACGAGCAATAGGCTACGACGAAAGCCAAGAATTCGCACGTTTTTTATACTTGGCTGGTACTAGGTTGATTCAAACGAATCATCTTGACTCCAAGTTGTCGCAGACCCACACAACCGTCTACTCAACCATCATTTTCAGCGAGAATCTGCAGAAAGGTGAGGTTCAAAATTGAAACCCTAGTTGTAGAGCCCATCGAGTTCAATTTGTAGATATTACTTCAATTTATTATAAATTTTAGGTTTATAAATTAATTTTATTTAATTTCTATTTTTAATAATTAAAAACGCCCGCTTCTGCAGGGATTTATGTCCCATCAAAAGTGTCCTCTCCCAATTAAAAATTCATATTAATTTATTTTAAAAAATATAATAATTATTTTTATTTTTCAAAATATTATATTTAATAATAAATTTTGCAAAACATTGTGAAACTTTATATATGGAAAAGCAAATTATTATAATTCAATCGGCTTTGACTAACCAACTTAGTATATCCCCTTAGCAAGGATATACTAACTTAGTAATTTAGTTTTTTTAGATAAAGTTTGTTCATTATGAATATTATATTCAATCATAGAATTAAACTACCATTGGTATCTATTAGGTTTATTATTAATAATCATTGATCATTAATGTATTAATATTAATATGATTGTATTGATATCAATATATTAATTAATTGATATATAAATTAATATTTACAAACCTAATAACCCTAGCATTAACATATTAAGACCTCTCACCTAATTAAATGATTGATTGTATTAATTCATATATTAAATAAAACAATATTAATAAATAATAATAATAAATTTAATAAATTGGGTTCCTTAGATAGGTCTATTAAAATCATTATCTACATAAAATTTCTATCAAAATTATTGCCAAATTTACCCTAAACTCTTCTCTATTTATAATCATAATTATCTATATCATTCTCTCGAGGGGCCTTTATCCTGAAGATGATCCCAACTTATTGGCTTGAAACGTCTAGACATAAATATGATTAACACAGTTCTCCTCCTCTCCATTTGAGTTGACCTAGTTTCTATAGCTTAGGATTGCTTGGCTTATTAGGGGTAGTCACATGGATTCTTGTATTATCACCTTGTAGGACAACACTATGGGGAGAGGGTGCTTCACATCTTACAAGCTATTTTGGTACCCTTGTGATTTTAACACTTACGTGCATATCCCAGAGAGGGTCGCATGGAGGGAATTTGTGGACATTGTGTTGGGACATATGGGGGAGTGTACAACTTGTCAACAGAGCAGGCCAGGGCACACTCATCTACAGGGTTGATACAGTCCTTTCCCATTTCAACGCCAAGGTGGGAGGGCATGTTGTTACATTGCATCTTAGGTTTATCGAGGGTGTAGAGAATAGATTATATGTGTGCAAGGATTGACCAATTATCAAAGTTGATTAGTGTAGATCAGTTGGAGTCAGTTAGTATGAGGCATTATGGAATCCTATTTTCTGTGTGGGTTCCAAGAACTCATATGATTGGTTCGTGTCATTTTTGGGATGCCTCAATATGAGATGATCAAGCACATGCCATATGGAAGTACATATTTTATTTTCCAATACCAAGGATCTAGTTTGGGATTGGATTTGCAGACTTTGAATTCATTGAGATACATTTATAGGATGTGATCCTCGATAGTGGGGACAATTTTTCTAGACATTACAGCTTGGGGTTACAGGAGTGGAGGATAGGGTCTATGCATGAGGGCTATCTATTTATGATCAAAGTGACACAATGCCAACATGGTGGGTCCTTTATGGGGATATGATGGGACCCTGGGACTTCATGGTTTGACAATCCGGTAGCCAGTATAGATGGGAGAGTCATATTTTACTATCGAGAGCTCACTTCCATAGTGCATTGGATTGGCTTCCTGGGAGGGCGATTCTATGCGATATGTATTTGAGTATTTACTATATTTGTTCACTCTGTTGATTCGTGGCCTTCAAGAGGCCTCTTTTGTTAGTACTTTGTAGGGAAGTATTGTATTCAATGGGTGCTTTACATCTTTTAGATTGGTTTGGGACCCTGGGATCATTCACAATTTTAGTTTGGTTCAGTTATTGATCGAGGAGTTGTGATGGCATTGCTTGAGGACAAGAAATCTTTGGGAAGGGAGGACTATCATGTCCTCAGTTTTATGTTCTCTAGCTCTACAAGGGGAGATGGCTTTCGAAGTTGGGCCAACCTAATGATCAACAAGGGGAAACAATTAATTATTTAATTTCAGTAGGAAAGAGGTAACTTTTTAAAGTGACATCAAGTAATTAATTCGTTAAGTGACTATTGAAAAAGGCACTTTATAAATTAAAAGGGGAAAAAGGTAAAAGTGGCAAAAATGGTCAAAATGAAGGTAAAAAGGAAAGAAGTCACTCTCTCACTCATTCATTCATTATTTTCAAACATTGATTTTTGGAGATCTCTTGTGGCTTCCTTCTCTTGGGGAGAAAACCCTAAGGGATAAAATAGTTTCGGTGGTCAAACCATCCACCCTAGATATTCTAGGGTGATATCACTTCATATTCTTCATGATGCTTCATTGGGGAAGGAAGAGAATATTTATATTGTTGGTTCAAAGAGTTTACTTGAAGAATGTGAAAAGATAGGATCAAATAGAGGAAGGGCGCACTTGAAGGTACAAGCTTGTATCAATTAGAGGAAGGGCACACTACCTATATTCATCTTTTAAGGAGGTTTCTATTGTAGTTAAATGTTGGGTTCTTCCTATTCCAAGAAACACCTTCATTTTTTGGAGACATGGGTTATGTGGAGGTTGTATGGGCTACTGCGAGGGCACAATGGACATTCTGTTGGTTGAGTTTAGAACACTGAAGATTGTTCCATCCATCTAGGAAATCCCAGGACTAATGGAGAGGATACCTTGTGTGGGTTGAAGCTGATATTAGAGTGAGTTGAGTACAACTAGCAGGCATATTATTCATCTTGGAAGTGTTTGGAGCTGTGCTATTTACTGTTGGGTTTATTCGTTAATAGATGGGTGCATTTGGGAGTAGTCACCATCATTTTGAAGCAAGGAACAAGATGCTACACCCATGTAAAAATCTGTTGTGACCCATAGGTCTGCATATTCCTTGTAAATATACTCTAAACTTCATTAATGCACTAATGTAACAGTTGATTAGTATTTAATGTATTCATCTTCAGTTTATGAATTGTTTCTGGGTTTATAATGCAATAAAAGAAACAAATATGTGTAATTGTTTTGTCAACCATTATGGTATATGGAATGCAAACTATTTGAAAAAATACCCCTTCCAAAATAGAAGCAAACCATATGCATCACCATCAATAGTTTAGAAAAAAGGGAATCATTGATTGTGAGTAAGCATTGGAAGAAATTTCTGAACCCAAGAATAAGAAAACCCAACACACCTTAAGTATGGGATATTATAGTGGTACCATAGCATCAAATAGTGATGCTACAACAATTGCATACAAAGTGTTTGACGAAAGTCCTAAACTAAAATTCCCCATCAAATAACAAAATTTTAGCTAGAGTTACCAAGGGACATTACCATATTTGTGTTCTTTGTGATATTTGGATTACATGGTTTATTCTCAACACCTATATGGTCTAATATGGATTGTCGCATGAGACATATTCCACAATGGACATGCACACTCGCAATATCTTGCTAAGTGGATGCCATACCTTAGATGATCATTGGCTCGTTGTTCTTCCGTAAGGAATTGAAGATATCTTTCCTAGATGATGGATTCCCTACATGATAGCCAAACGGAGGATTCCTTTGATCGAAGAACACCCTCCAGGATATAATGAGAATTGTCCATTGTGTAGGAGGGATACAAGACCTAGATGGAATGTGGTATCTTGGTTTCTGTTTCAAAGGATTGGAGATTGCTTGGGGATGCTTTAGGCTTCAACAATTTTCTTGTAGGGTGTTGGCAGGCGGTTTAATAGGGAAAGATCGCGATACTGCTGACGTCGCGACACACCAGAGGAAGGCGCAAAAGGAGTATTTTGGGTTAAAGAATACCGTAATTGGCGGGTTTTGGGTCACTTGGACCCTATATTTTGTAATAATGAGTTAGGTATACCACAGTTGGCGGGTTTTGGGTCATTTGGACCACATATTATGTAATAGTGAGTCATTTGTACCGTGATATGCAGGATTTTGGGTCGTTAGACCAAGTCGGTTAGTTGATTGTCCATAGTGTCAGTTAGGAAAGTGGACAAGTATTGTAATTGGCGGAAGCCTATAAATAGATAAGAATTGTAAGTGATAGGAGAGGAAAAAAGGGGATAGAGGATAGATGCGGATATTGTTAGAGACATATGCGGAAGTTGCGCAGAGATCTATGTACTATTTTTGGTTTGCTACAGTAATATAAGGATGATGATTTGGTGCAATCTCTGTGTAATGTTGCAGTACATGAATATTGGTATCTTTTCTTAATGCAATTATCTGTTTCCTGTTGCTATGATGTTAATGATGCGATGATATGTTATAGATGTCTGCTTACTAGAATGATTAATGCCGCAACTAAAGTGATATGCTATAAATCCATGATGAATGTTTAGAATTGTTGTTAATATCATATTGCCGCAACTTGCCTCCTCCCTCATCGGAAACATGGTTCTATCTACTCTTCCTGGTTGCCTCAGGTGAGACCTCATCCGCTTTACGGGTGTTGTTGGGTGGGCTCAAACCTACCCAGGTCAGTGCTCAGGGAGACTGCGGTATGTGTCGACAGTGAGGTGAACCCCTATCGACTGAAGTCGTGATTTGGTCAACAAATGGTTCCATTGTCGGGACCGTGTGCAGAGTAAGAGGAGGCCATGTTGTGGCACCCGGTGAAGCCGGAGATACAGAAATGGTTCAATCAGAAGTTGCAGGAGTTTGCTAAAGAAGAAAACCAGAATACATGACTGGCGATAGACCACTGGCTGGGAAGATATATTCACGACGGTCCGCACGAATGGTTTTTTTGTGAATTCCCATTCATTTTGTATGAATGGTTGTCCAAGCTAACCTTCCAGAAAAGGAACTTCCAGGGTGGTGAATCGATAGCTTGGACCCCGAAGTTGATTCAGGATCTGCAGGAAGTCGATAATAAGACATCACAGGCTGTCGAAGTTTGGCTTGATAGCATCTTGGAGGGATATATCACTGAATTTGCGGTCGACATGAAGAAATCCTATAGTGAAGCTAAGAGATACTTCTTCCGAGGATCGAGGGGAAGGTTTCTGTTGTCGCTCCAACTATCGATTAAGATGCTAATCTACGAAATGGGTATATTAAAGATGCACCTTGATCAGTAGACAGCTTGGTGAGTGGAGGCCGTGGGTACCGCGACTGCTAGGGAGTAGTATATGGAATGGTAAGGGGTAGATGGGTGCAGACCATGAGTAGACTGTGAGTGAAGCTGAGGAAGAAAGTGCCTTATGAGGGGATGAGCAAGGTTCCGACGGGAAAAGAGGCAGAGGATAGGAGAAGGTCCTGCTGGGATCGGACGGCAAGACCGTGAAGGAAGGCCACACGGGATGAAGAGACCTCACAGTCCTGATAGGAATGACTAGGCTACACCCAGGATAGAGGTAGGACCAAACCCCGACAACAACTTACCCACACCTCCGCTCACTGATTCTCAACCAGCAAGGAATACTACTTCGACACCACTGAGTTTGTTAGTACCGCAAAAGTTAATTGGTAGTAGCATAGTGACAGGAGGAAGGAAGCCTAGGATGGCGGGTGATGATGCTAAGTTACCGTTGTTCCACGGTAGTGCGACAGAAAATCCAGAACAATATTGGTTTTTGTGCGAAGTGGTCTGGACCATGAAACAGATCACTGATGACAATGCTAAGAAAGGGCAGTTGGCCACGACCTTGCAAGGTCGAGCATTAGATTGGTTCATGAAGTTCATTTTGGTTCCTACGGGAGCACCAGAGAAGTCCCTAGATGAGATTCGGGATGGGATGATTGCTGAATTTAGACAGCCTAAGTCGGAGGTTCAATATATTACTGAATTGAAAGAAATTAAGCAATATCCTAATGAGACAGTTTGGGATTTCGACCAGCAATTCAAGACGCTGATGGAAAAGATTAGTTTTCATATGAGCCCAGTCCAACATAAAGAATGGTTCATTACGGCACTGCTACCCCACATTTGGCTGCCACTGATGCAGCAGAACATTTCGATGCCTAGCGAAGCCCTAGAGATTGCAATGTGGTTGGAGGCATCACCGATTGGCGATAATGCAGCTGGGATGTCGCAGATATAGACCCAGCTTGCTAACCTGACTATACAGTTGCAAGATTTGAAGAAGAACAAGGAACAGCATGAAGAAGTATGGTGTACACGATGCCGACGAGAAGGGCATACGAAGGACAATTTCCTGGATTTTCATAATTATTTGGTGTTAGGAGCGCCAAATCCATTGAATGGCGGCAGTATGCCATGGTGTCGCGTTTGTTCGGTGTTTGGGCACAATCATGATAGTTTCCCGTACATGTAGAAAATGGTGACAACCCCGCGAAATATTTATTGCACATTCTGCAAGTCGGTGGGTCATGATGACAAGGATTGTCGTGCATATGGGTTGCTATAGGAGAGGATGTGCGATGCATTCTACATCAAGGATGATTAGTGCGCAGTGCAACAACCACAACTGCAACCACAGGTATCCCAGCCGCTATCGCAACCACAGATGTAGTTTGTACCACAGCAGTAGCAACCATAGTATTTCATGCCGCATTATACACCGATGAACCCCCCACAGCCTCAGTATGTGCAGCAACTGCAGTATGCACCACAAGGGCAAGGGATACCATCAACACCAATGCAGCAACAATACTAGCAGCAGGACGATTACCAGGGAGGATACCGGGGTGGACGCGGCGGTGGATTTGGTCATGGAGGCAGAGGCCAAGGTGGCCGTGGACCTGTTCAATGCTACCATTATGCGATATGGGGGCATTATCAGTGCGACTGCCCACTCCTATAGAATCAGTGTATGTTTTGTTTTTGTAATGATCATATGGTTGAAAATTGTCCACAGTTGATTGCATGATGGCAGGCTGGGAACGCTCCACAGCTACAGAATCAGGCCCAGCCACAGCAACCAATACAGAACCCGGTATAGAAACTAGTGCAGAACCAGCCCCCACGACCACCACCGAATGTTACTTAGAATGTCAATCAACCAGGGAATATGCAGCAGAACCAGATGCAGGGTGCAAACATTGCGACCATTTCTCCAGAGCCGCGATCGCAAGATGCTTCGGTGGCTATTGTCACTCGTGGAGGCAAGAAGACTGGGGAAGATGGTTCGCAACCACTAATTCAGTTGGCTGGTCAGAAGACAGTACCCTTCGACATTGATACAGAGCGAGAGACATTCCTGGAGGCACGACACACTGTGGAGAAAGACCGCGGTAAGGTTGTTGTTTGTGATATGTCGCCTATCTTTGATACTACATCAGATGTTGATCGGTCGCCACCACCGGGGACATTGCAAAAGTTTCTTGAAAGCTATTTGTTATTGGCTTGAGACTCGGCTGCTCTGGTTGAGATTGAGGGATGGTTGCAGTGATTTTTGAAAGGATGGCAGGAGTCGGCAGTAAACTCCCTACAACGATGGAAGACTGGCAAAGAGATGTGAATGAATATTCAGATCGGTGACTATGATGTTGACTCTGTGATTCTTGACCTTGGTTCGGATGTTAACATCTTAACCAAGCAGGCGTGGTAGAAGATGGGGAGTCCCCCATTGAGCTGGTCTCCTGTACAACTCCGGTTGGCTAACCATGCGAAGGTAACACCCATTGGGAGAGTTCCGTGGCTCATGATTGATATTGAGGGCATGAAGACTTATGCTGACTTTGATGTTATTGAAGTGGTTGAGGGAGGAAGTTCTTATCCGTCACTCTTGGGGATTGGATGGGCCAACAATAGTGGAGCTGTAATCAACTTCAAGAAGCACATGATGACCTTCGAGAATCACGATTTCAGAGTTATAGCCCCGTTGGATCCGGCTGAAGGATGCCGATACGTTGAACCTATCAGAGATGGTGATACCGCTGGATGGGACCATGCATTCAATATTTCTGAAGATTATATCCATCCTACCGTCCACAGTGAGTTGGACTGGCGCAGCGAGAGGTCCATGTCTTCCGACTCTGATGATGCATTAGAGCATTGGTAGAACCGAATGCATGAAGTACCATTTCTGTAAATGTGGCTTAGTTACACAGTCCTTATGTCGGGTTGAGACAGAAATGATCACATTGCCTGTCTACGAGGGGTTGCCTAGCCTAACCACATTTTTAGCAGAGTTTGAAGACCGCATCTCAGAACCACAGTAGTTGCTCGCATTGGAGGAAGCATAGAAGGCTGTTCCAGCACACTGGTGGGCGACACATAAGAAATTCATTAAGAGTTGGTCACAGTGTCGAAGGTTGATGATGGTTTGGTTCAGCGATACTGAGGTTTATCACACTGGCAAGTACGATGGACGGACTAATCCTAGTGATCATGTGATGGAATGCCAATGATTGTGGGTAGCGCGACCCAAAGATGAGTGGGTCCATGCTTTTGTCCATACTTTGTATGAGATACCGTGCTCATGGTACGCTGCAGCTAAGTTGCGCCGCGGCATTACAACATGGGGGGAGTTGATGATCTGTTTCACTCATACATTCATTCACTTTTGCGGATGCCAACCCTGATGTCCATAAATCCCTACAACTCATCCACAATGTGATATTTCAGGTTGTTCCGACGGCCTACCCTGTCAATCCGCACATACATTGTTAGATGCAGTTTCTCATGGAGTGATTCAACATCAGTGGTGGCCCGAAGGATGATGATGATCCACGAAACATTAACATTTTTGAGTCTGAAGGGACCTGCGATGTGGTACCGCCTGTCGCACCAGGTAACCAGTTCAGTCAACCATTGCAGCTTCGCAAGATGAATATCGGCAACGAGGCCACTCCTAAGTTTGCTAATGTTGGAGATTATTGGGATGATGAAATGATCAGTAAGGTCACTGAGTTACTTCATGAGTTTCAGGATGTGTTTCCCAAAAAGTTTTCTGAGATGAAGGGCATACTGGGTGACTTAGGCGAGATGAAGATTCCCTTAAAGCCAGATGCTAAGCCGGTCCGACAGTGACCTTATCGGTTGAACCCGTAACATAAGGAAAAGTTCAAAGCAGAACTCGATCTCATGTTGGATGCTGGTATTATCGAACCTGTCAAAGAATCTGGATGGATCAGTCCTATGGTGGTGCAGGACAAGAAAATAGGAGAGGTGCGCATTTGTGTCAACTTGTTAAAGTTGAATGATGCCTTCTTGCATGACCCCTTTCCGACCCCATTACTGATGAAGTACTTGAAGGAGTGAGTGGCAAGGAGATGTACACTTTTATTGATGGATTCTCTGGATACCATCAGATTCGTATTTCCAAGGAAAATCGCCATAAGACAACTCTTTTTACTGAATGGGGTTGCTTTCAGTACACGGTCATGCCGTTTGGTTTGAAGAATGCACCTGCGATATTCTCCCGGGTCGTTGCTGCATTCAAAGATTTTATTCAGAAGTTTTTGGAGGTATATATGGATGACTGGACCATCTATGGATTGATTCGTGATCATCTGGCCAATCTGTGATTAATGCTTGAGCGATGCCGATAGCACCAGATATCACTGAACTTGAAGAAATGTATTTTTTGTGCACCCTTTGGGATATTGTTGGGTCATCTCGTGTGTAAGCAGGGATAGCTGGTCAATCCAGCCAAAATTGTGGTTATTTTGGGGTTACAACTGCCAACCACCGTTAAGCAATTGCGCGCACCCTTGGGTCATACGGGATATTATCGTAAGTTTATCAGGGGTTATGTTGCGATTACTGCCCCTATGGAAAAGTTGTTGAAGAAGGACGCGGCACTCCAGTGGAGCTCGGAATGTCAGGATAGCTTTGAAACGCTCAAAGCGAAAATGGCGTCGGCACCAATTTTAGTTTTTCCGGACTGGAGTAAAGAATTCCATGTCCATGTTGATGCTTCATCACTTGCATTAGGAGTTGTGTTGGCTCAACTAGGAGAAGGCGACCTTGATCATCCCATTGCTTTTGCCAATTGGAAGATGTCCTCTGCAGAACGTAATTACCCTACCACAGAACGCGAAGGTTTGGCCATGGTTTATGCGCTGCAGAAATTTAGGCACTACTTGTTGGGTGGCCACTTTAAAATGTTCACTGATCACTCTGCATTAAAATACTTGGTTAATAAGCCTATGTTGGGGGGGAAGATCTGTCGATGGCTACTTTTGTTTCAGGAGTTTGATTTCGAATTCATTGTGAAACCGGGGTGGTTGAATGCTGGACCTGATTACTTGTCATGGATCGATACAGGGGAAGAACTAACTAATATCGAAGATGGGTTGCCGGATGCCCAACTATTTCACGTTGCCGCTTCTGATCAGTATTTTGATGACATCCTTCAGTTTCTGGTGACCAGCACCGCACCTGATGACTTTACCACTACTCAAAAAAAGCAATTGGTTCTTAAGGCTGCTGACTTTCAGCTAATCATAGGAGAATTGTATAAATTGGGTGCTGATGAGATATTGCGTAGATGTGTCTTACCGCATGAGCAAGCGCAGATATTGGCCGAGGCACATGGTGGAGTTTCAGGTGGACACTATGGCGGTCGGGTGAGTTCCTGCAAGATACTCCGTGCAGGACTTTGGTGGCCCACATTACATAACGATGCGACAGATTATGAGTGGTCTTGTGATGCTTGTCAACGAACCGGCAAATCGTCTAAACGCGATGAGATGTCACTACTGCCTCAAGTGACATTGCAACCGTTCGAAAAATGGGCCGTGGATTTTGTCGGACCGATCACTCCACCTGGGAAACAAACTAGTGCGTGGTATATTATCACAACGACAGAGTACTTGACTCGATGGGCCGAGGTGGCACCAGTAGTTGATTGCTCAGCCGCAACGGTTGCTCAATTTTTGTTTGATCACATTATCAATCAGTTCGGCTGCCCCAAAATATTGCTGAGTGATCAAGGTAGCCACTTTCTTAATCGTACTATCAGTGCATTGACGGAGGACTTGCAGATACAACATAAGAAGAGTACACCCTATCATCCTCAGGCGAATGGAATGGTGGAGGCGTTTAACAAAGTGTTGGAGCATGCGTTGACGAAGGTATGCAATGCGAACCGCGACGATTGGGATCTGAAAGTACCCACAGTATTGTTGGCCTATCGCACCACATGTAAAAGGTTGACTAGTCATACACCTTTCAAGCTGGTATATGGGAAGGAAGCAATTATGCCTATGGAGTACATTGTTCCAAGTCTACGAATTGTGGCTGTTACGAGCATGGATAATGTTGTAGCATTGGATGAGCGTCTAGCACAATTGGTGGAGCTTGAAGAGGATCGATTTATCGTTGGCTTTCACCAAGGGGTGGAGAAGGATCGCCATAAGGCATGGCATGATCGCCACATAAAAAACAAATAGTTTCAGCAAGGCGACTTACTGTTATTATACGACAACAAATTTATGAAACATCCAGGGAAGTTGTAGATGAATTGGTTGGGTCCATATCACATTAATAGTATTACTTCAGGAGGAGTGATTTAGTTGCAATGGTTGGATGGGGAGATGCTCCCCAAGCTGGTAAATGGTCACAGGTTGAAGCCCTATTGCTCGGGCTTGGAGCAGTGCGATGTCTGAGTCGCACGCAGGAAAAAAAAAAAAGTGTGTGTGTTGTAGGTTGCTTGGTAGCAGATGACGCACCGACAGGACAAGGTATGCAGAAGCGAGGAGGCTCGTGCTGCATGTTTGGAACAGTTGGGGACACATGGTAGTGTTGCGACCTAGTCAAATCAGTAATAAATGCAAAAAGTTGAGACAGTTAATTACCGGCGTTGTTCGAATGATGGACATTAATGATGGATCGGGTCGATCGCCTGACAGGATCAACGATGGATTTTTGTCATTAATATAGGATTTGGTTGAATTAATGCATGATTTAGTCATGATTACGGCAAATTTGGGTCGATGCTATAAGTATGGTTTAGCATTAGGCAGAACACACCGAGAAATTAGCAAGCCGTGTTGTTGTGGAGTGTTCTAGTGATTTGAGTCAGTTACTATTCGATATATAACAAAGAGTGGTGAGGTATGCCAGGAAAATTAGAGATAGTGGACATTAGCAGTGAAGTGGAGTCTCCATTCGTTCCAGTTTTTGTCAAACAAGAAGCTGTGTCCTCGGACACTGTTGATCTTGGAGCCGAAGTTGCCAACATGCTGGTAGGGACATCAAATGTTGCTAAGAATTTCCGAGGGGGTCAGCCTTCTGAATCTCCGCAGAGTAAGAGAATGCTTTGGTCTACGGTGGTTGGTGAAGCTCCAGAGCAAGGGGGGACATCCCATCACACCGTTCCTCCATCTACCCCATGGCAGGGAAACTCCGCAAGTAATATCCTTGGTTACATCCCTCCTGTTCGATCGGATGCCGCCCCACGTAAGATGAGTCCAAAACAGAAATTTAGTGTGAAGATTCCTACACTCCCGGCTGGGATGGAGTGCTCTGTGGATATTGGCCTAGCGCTGATGCGCCTGCGCTATGAGGATCACGACATGGTGGCTCAACCTGAAATTGCCTCAGCACCGTATGTGCCTGCGACATGCAATTCATCAGTTCCAGAGATACATGATTGGGCACGAGGACTGCGGTAGGCTGGCCTGTTAGGGCTAATTAACATGCCGCATTTTGGGCGTCTAGTAAAAGTTGGTTCTTGTGTAAAACATCTTTTGTCATGCTTCCATGGGGGTTCATTGTGGCTGGACATAGAGGTCCCGGTCACTGTTGATTTGATTTCACACATTACCGGCTTACCTAAGAATGGCGTTGATCCAACATAGTTTCTTCAAGGGAAGGCGAATGAAAAGAAGCAGGCGCGTCGGTTGGCACAAAAATATGCATTAGAATCAGATGGGTGTGGGTATCGCACCAGTAGATGCAATAATCAGGAGGTACTCACGGGCATTAAGATCCTGTGTTGTAAAGTGATTAGGGGAGGTCGCCCTAGCCAATGTAATTCGGGGATAGTTGGTTGCGCAGAGCAATGCGCAGAAGGAGTTCAGATGAACTGGTCCCTATATCTCTTGAACCAGCTAATGGAGGATGTCACAGATGTCCAAGTGGGTAAAGGTTCTTTCTCATATAGGTGGTTGTTGCTGTTGATCGCTCTAGTTGCATGGAAAGAGCCCAACACCTACTAGGGTATGGACTACTCGGCTGCAGCGGAACGATGAGGGGCACGCTATTAGAATCTATGGTTTGTGCGAGAGCTCGAGCGCATCTGGGAGTGCCAATTGCAATTTTGGCTATATTCGGAAATGCTTTGTGATGCTGCGATACAGGTCCCACGCATATCTAAAGATACTGTGACACGGTTCAAACCTCTCATGGAATTTGCAATACGACCAAGTATCATCCATATACAAGCTCGTCGTGATTTTAATCAGCAATGGTTGCAGACAAGGTATAAAGTGACAGCGGCAGATTTGGAGGCTATTGTGAATGAGTGGTCGGAGGCTTGGCGACAGCCCATGAGTTCTGTAGAAATTAATGTTGGAGGTGCACCGGAGGGCCCTCTGGATCAAGTATCATCTCAGGATCAGCAAATTCATCATAGTTCCGATCATGAGTCAATTAGAACACCAATTGCGGAAGATAGCGACCGTGCTCTTGAGGAAAATCGGTTAAAATGACACCATGAGCAGGCCACGATCAGTGGGATGTCCTTAATAGCAGAGGTGCAGTTGGGCCAGTTAGTCACAGCTATTAACCATGCCTCCACCGCGACTGCCGACAAGATGTCTATCAAAGTGGAGGAGGGGTTTTCTATGCTTGCTGCTCATATGGATTCTTTGTGTAATGCAGTATCACAAAAGGAACCCAGTACTGTACCCTTGCAGGAGACGGTCACAATCTGCGCTACGCCCTGGGTCCAGAATATCAACATTCCCCCGACTATGGTTGTGACCGACAATGAGTCTTTGCAAAATTTGCTGCAGACGGTTACCCAGATCACTATTAATGTTAATGAACTACCGGCAATGGCGTTGGTGACAATGCAGAAGGTCGCCTCCCAGGAAATAGCAAATAGAATGCATGAAATCAGCAAGAGCTTTTAGCACTTGCAGGAAAGTGAGGCAACTGCAAACGCAGCGGTTGATGAGCTTACAAGTAGGGCTATTGCAACGCGGAAATCTGTGGATGACCTGGAAGCCAACATTAAGGAGCGGGCTGAGAAAGGTCGCGAAGTAGAGGCACTTAGAAAGGAACACGACTTCCTTATTGCAGAAAAGGCTAGCATGTGGGACAACAGTGTTTGGGTTGACCGGGCGATCACAGAGGCTTATCAACATGTCCCGGAGCCCATTGACAAGGTAGACGTGCTCCACCGAGTGCAGCGATTGGGGGATGCTATCGTTCAGTTGCGACAGGAGAACGACTGGTTGACGGCTCAGTTGAAACCAAGTACGCCTCAGGTCAAGGTGGATGAACGAAGAAGGGAGCCTGAGGACGTTGCCACCCAGATGGAGGAGCTGGAGACGAAGGAAACTAGGCTCACCACCGAAACAGTAGAGTTTTGGGGCCGCATCATTCACGATGAGAAAATTGAACAGCTCACTAAGATGAGACAAGAAGCGGAGGCCCAGGTGGCCACATTAAAGGCTACGATGAGAACCTTGCCACCAATGGAGCAAGTTGAGAAGTCACGTGAACTGAAGGACTTGCAACAACGGGTCACCAAGGCAGATGAATGCCAGAAGCTGCGTGCGGCCTAGTTGGAAGAATTCCAGGACACTGGTGGTAAATTGATGTTGTTGGCCAATGAAGCACTCCCAACAGTACAAAAGTATCGACAACAAGTCATGGACAAGCTTGCCGATCACCCATCGGCTGAAGATGTGATCAGCAACTAAGGAGGCTCAGGAGTTGGTGAGGAATGTTGAACAGCCATATGTAGACTTTAAGGCAAGTACCGCGACATGTACTATGTCCACCAGTTGACGTAGCTTGAGGGTGAGCCACAAGATTGTGTTGGGGGCCTGTTGGCAGGCGGTTTGATAGGGAAAGATCGCGGTACTGCTAATGCCGCGACACACCAGAGGAAGGCACAAAATGAGTATTTTGGGTTAAAGAATAACGCAATTGGCGGGTTTTGGGTCACTTGGACCCTGTATTTTGTAATAATGAGTTAGGTATACCGCAGTTGGCGGGTTTTGGGTCATTTGGACCACATATTATGTAATAGTGAGTCATTTGTACCATGATATGCGGGTTTTTGGGTCGTTAGACCAAGTCGGTTAGTTGATTGTCCATAGTGTCGGTTAGGAAAGTGGACAAGTATTGTAATTGGCAGAAGCCTATAAATAGATAAGAATTGTAAGTGATAGGAGAGGAAAAAAGGGGATAGAGGATAGATGCGGATATTGTTAGAGACATATGCGGAAGTTGCGCAGAGATCTATGTACTGTTTCTGGTTTGCTACAGTAATATAAGGATGATGATTTGGTGCAATCTCTGTGTAATGTTGCAGTACATGAACATTGGTATCTTTTCTTAATGCAATTATTTGTTTCCTGTTGCTATGATGTTAATGCTGCAATGATATGTTATAGATGTCTGCTTACTAGAATGATTAATGCTGTAACTAAAGTGATATGCTATAACTCCATGATGAATGTTTAGAATTGTTGTTAATATCATATTTTCTCAACTCACCTCCTCCCTCGGCGGAAACATGGTTTCGTCTACTCTTCTTGGTCGCCTCGGGTGAGACCTCATCCGCTCTATGCGTGTTGCTGGGTGGGCTCAAACCTAACTGGGCTAGTGCTGAGGGAGACTGTGGTATGTGTCGACAGTGAGGTGAACCACTATCGACTGAAGTCGCGATTTGGTCAACATAGGGGTAGATACCCTAATGGTGTACTTGGTTTTAGATCGTGGATGGAGTTTGTGGAGGATCAATATGGAGTGGTATGGACTTCCCTTGCGTAGCTACATCACTTGAGGTCACTAAATTGTGCATGAAATCATCATTTGAGCTTGACATGTGTACTCTAGGACTGGAGTAATTCACGTGTGTGTTGCATACTTATGATTAGTAGGCTTGCTTGTAAGTATTAATCCAAATTGTCTTATATTATTGACCTCCCTTACCTCTCATATAAATAAAGGAGCAAGAGAGTCTTTCCAGACAACACAACACATCGCATATTCATTTGTATCTCTCATTTGGAGAGCACTCTGAATGATTTACAATGGTTCATGAGAAAAACCTAGTAGGGCATATGAGGAAGATCTAGATGACTTATCTCTCTTGATACTCTTATTTGTATATTTGATCTATTTTCTTGGATTTTAGGATTTCATGCTCTCTTAGAGAATTTGGATTCTAGGATTAGGGTTTCATCCCTTGGAGGCTAGAGATTAGAGTTTGGAAACCCTTGGGTGTATTTTTGGAAGTAGATGAGGAGAACATATTTCCTTGGAGATAGCATTAGAGGGATTCTTTCACTTGGAGGAGATAGGTTTGTTGACTAACCTTAGATAGGGAATCTTCAGGGGTTTCATTTATTCATAGATCCTTGAGAAGAGGCTATGAACATTTAAATGTATAGCACACCCAGATTTATTTTCTCTTGAGATTCTTGTTTGTATATTTGATCTATTTCTCTTGGACGCTAGGATTTCTTTCTCTCTTAGAGCATCTTGGATTCTAGCATTAGGGTTTCTTCCCTTGGAGTCTATATATTATATTTTGGAAACCATTGGGTGTATTTGGGCAAGAAGGTAAGGACATATTTCCTTGGAGATAGTGTTACAGGGATTCTTTCACTTGGAGGAGCTAGGGTTTGTTGAATAACCCTAGCTAGGGAATCTTCAGGGTTTGAATTTTTTCCTAGAGCCTTGAGAAGAGGATATAGTATGTGTACTTCATTCATTGAGAATCAATATATGTTATTTCTCCTAGCTATTCAAATATTTTATATATTGGAATTTTGATTCCAACATGTTATCTTGTTGGGATGGTTATTTCCAGCTCTTAATTAACTTGTTGATTTGAAACAATTAAGAGAAATTTGTTAAGGGACTCAACACTAAGATTGAAGATAATAGTACAACCATTTATTGTTGTTTGGTATGATGTTATATCTAATATTGTATAAGAAGAGTTTTCAAAAGTAGTTTATGTATGTGAACTTTCCCTAAAGAGTTGGAAACTCACTAGAATGATGGTATATTTTCTCCTTGAATTATGAGGTATTTTGGGGTACTAAAATGAATTATTGTGACTATTCCATTGCTATTTTAAAAATTAATTTATAGTGTTCCTAAAAGATTTAAATTACAGGGTTTATACCCATGGAACCTTCTTGGAAGAAGGTGATTTTTTTATATTTGCAATTTTATATATGATGCTATTTTCCCTATATCTCAAATCATCCAACGGTTGGCCAACATCCCTTCTTGTGTACCACATTAATCTTGGGATGGTGCTTCCCTGATATACAAGGGTCATCTCGTGCTTCCCCAAAGCATAGATCTTCAACAGGCTGTCTTCTATGAACTCCATGCTTCTCCATCGGCAGGGCACTCTCGGTTCCCCAAAATGTATGAGCGGGCGCAGCGTAACTTGTTTTGGAAAGGAATGAAAAGTACAATTCAACAGATGGTGGCTGAATGTAATACCTGCCAATGCAACAAGGGTGAAATGACACTCCTTCCAGGATTTCTCGAAACCTTTCCCATCCCTACATAGATTTGGACATATATTTCTATGGATTTCATTGAAGGGCTCCCTAAATCTAGAGGGAAGATAGTGATTTTGGTTGTGGTTGATCGCCTATCCAAATATAGTCATTTTTGTGCCATCATGCATCCCTAAACCGCCTCCTGAGTCGCACATATTTTCCTGGACCATATATTTTGTCTTCATGGAATCCCTTCTTCCATTGTCTCAAATCGCAATGAAACTTTCACCAGTCATTTTGGACAGAACTATTTCGCCACACTAGCACCAAACTGAAGATAAGTTTAGGGTATCACCCACAAACAAATGGCTAGACTGAAGTTATCAACAAAGTTTTGGAAAATTATCTTCGTTGCTTCACCTTCGAACAACAACATCAGTGGGAAAAGTGGTTCCCTCTCACTAAATGGTGATACAATAACTCCTACCACACTGCATCTAAACTGACTCCATATGAAGCAGTCTAAGGTAAGACACCACTAGTGTTTCTTCCATAAACCCCCAGTAGTTCACAAGTTCAGGAAGTTGAAATGGTTCTTTGAACCTGAGATTAGATTCTTCGCATTTTGCAAGACAATCTTCACATGGAAAGAAATTGAATGAAACAACAAGCCGATCAACACCGTTCCGTGCACACTTTTCAAGTAGGTGATATGGTTTTTCTTCATCTACATCCTTACAAGAAATCCTCCCTGAAACTCAAAAACCATCATAAGCTGGCTCCAAATTTCTATGGGCCATATAAGGTTCTTCAGAATATTAAGTCTGTTACTTATAAATTGGAACTTCCTCCTTCTTCACGCATTAATCCATTATTTCATGTGTCTTGTCTAAAGAAAGTTATTGGCACCATAATCAGAGCACAAACTATTTTACCAGAACTGGATAATGAAGAATCCATCATTTTGGAGCCCGAGGCCATCTTCAATAGGCGCACTCGTCAGCTTCGCTCACGCTCCATCACAAAGGTATTAATTCCGTGGCACAGAATGCAACTAGAGGATTCTACATGGGAACCACTCCTTCAGACTCAACAACAATTTCCACATCTAAATATTTTAGGACAAAGATTTTTCTAAGGGGGAGGGGATGTTAGAAACCTATGTCAACCCTTCTCTTTAATTTGTTAGTATATTGTTGTTGGACGCATATGCTTTGTAAGTCATCCCGTGAGTATATTGTATTATCCCACATTCATGGGGAGTAATATTTGTTTATCTTAGACTTAGTATATAAGTATGCTTTGAGGCCAATGAAGGCATCCACGATTTATTTGTATTGACCTTTCTCAAAGGAGGTTTCCCCTACGAAGTGGCATGCGATCAATAAATCCCTTCCATGTTCTGCTATTTCTGATATATCATGCATTTTCATAATTTAATTGTTGGAGGTTCCCCACAATGCCACTCAATCTTTTTGAAATCCCTTTCAAGGCTAGATATTGGTAATTTAGAACCATCAAATCCTCAACCTTAATCTTCCATAGGGAGAAATACTTTCCGTCAAACTTCTCAATCTCAAACTTGGTTAAACCTCCTATCATTGTTGTATCTCTCGCTCACAAAAAAACCTATGCTTGTGATTTTTTCAGGCTTTGATACAACATCTTAGAAAAAATATAAAATGAAATAAAACAACAATAAAAATACAACATGAGATTTACATCAAAACCATGCTTTGTGTAGGTAAAACTATGGGACAATGGAAACTTCTATCTTTCATTATTACTTGGAAAAAAGAAAATTTACAATTCATTCTTCTCTTGTGATTTAATGTCAGGGTTTACTCCATTTTCATACGATACATATGATAGTTTTATAAGGAACCAAAATATACTAGAAGGGCCTAGAAATTTTCACGTTGGGGGCTCCACCCCCAAACCCCTGATGCATACAGATTGCTAAATGTGATAATTGTGTACCACTATACAAGAAAATGTTAGAGATCTAGATATTGAGTTCACTTCCTAAGAAAAAACACTCTCAAAATACATCGTGGTCCTTGATTTCTTAATTATTGTTAACAAAGTGTCTCTAATAAGTTCATAAAAATCCAATTAGGACTTCAATGTTAACCTATGGGCCATCTAGCCCAAGACTTTTGTCCTTTTAAAATGTATGAAGGAACACTTGTAGTTGTCATTTTGAAATTCTCTCCATTAATATTTTGTTTTCTTTCTCATCAAGAAAAATTATGAATTAAGTGGTCATATTGATAACCTCTGCTATATTTTCTCCATATTCCTCCATATAGATTCTCTCCAACTAAGCAATTCTAATTCAACAAAGTCCTTGAAATTTTTATGTTCGAAATTTTTTTCTCTTTGCATTTCCCATATTTTATTTATGTTTTTCCTATAATGTGAAAAGTTGTGAAATTATTTTGTATTCTCATCATCCTTAGAAAGCCACAAAACACCTACTCCTTAGGTTCCATAATGCCTCTTTATCTGGAAAAGTTTCATATTATTATGTTCCAAAGCCATGCTCTCAATTTTGCAGTAGAATCCTCATCATTGAATATTTCTACCTCCTTATCATAAATTTCAACAATTTGGATTCCAATTGATACCCAATCTTGCTCATCCTTCATTCGCTTAGCATGTGAACATGATGATGCCACCCTTTTAATTGTATTTAGATTAGAAGCAAACTATGTGTTGGATATCTCTCTTAAGGATGCAACATAATATAGGGTTTCCATTTAGATTGACCAAAGTAATAAATTATTCATCCTCAAATCAAAGAAAAATAAATTTGAAAGGAATTGAAGGTTTACAATCTTACTTTGCAAACTTAATAAAAACAAGAAGATGTTGAAATTCCCCACCAAAATTTAACCAGATTCTAGTTATAATATGGACACTCATAAGTGAATCTAAAAGAAAAAACCTATCTAATCTCTTTGCAACTCCATCTTCTCCTATTATCATGTTCCTCCAAGTAGGAACTAGTTTGATAGGTTCCACAACTACCATTACCTCAAATATCCACTCTAATTACAGTGAAATTAAAATCCCCACCTAGAATAATGTTTCTACTTCCCAACACATTATTTGCTAACAAACCCTCCTAAAAGGTCACCCTCTCCTCATAAGGACCATAAATGTTATTGTTAACACTTAAATTTTGTCCGCCTACCTTTTCATTAGCCCCATAACACTTATACATCATTACCACATTCTATTTCCACTATTTTTACCTTGGTAAAACCAAAAAAACAAAGTCTCACATAAAAGGGCCATTTTACAAAATTAATTTTTGCTCAATTATCTAAAAAATGAGCAACTTACGCCCTGACTTGTTTTTTGGATGTTTCTCCTTTTTATTACTCAACAAAAAGAAGAAACTTGGCATGAAACCTATGATATCCCAATTTGGAAAAACGATAAAAAAGTGAAAGGCACAAAATCAAAGGAAAAAACCAAAAATTAAAAAAAACAAAAGCCAAAAATGTAAAAAATCAAAAGCCAAAAATAAAAAATAAAAAATCAAAGCCTTATCCTTGTCCTAGATCTATCTATCATGCCTATAAATGAATCATCAAGGTCCATCACTCAACATCCATTATCCATAGATTACTCAAGCCGTTACTCTGCGAAAATCTCCCTGAGACCAGAACTCCCTATGTGTTCCATTCTCAACCTTCTGGAGATTGTGTACAGGAAGCATTGCCAGAGAACCGTGGATATAAAGGATACCAAGCGAACTCTCCCTTGGATAGCTAATGGGGGCTCTCCTACTGTAACTTAGAGGTGATATTGAATCCTTGTAAATTCCATTTTTTACATAATGAAAGAGCATTATCTATTCTTTGAAAGATGTGTCTATCTGTTTGCTTGATAAATAGTGCAAAAAATATGAATTTAGATTTATTTTAATACATTTTGCATGTTTGATCAGTTTAGTTGTTTAATTTGTGTTTTGTTTATTTTATTTTCCATTGAGACTCTACTAATTTTAGCACACCGCTTAGTAGGTGTGTCTTTGCACGTGCTGGCGTGAAAACACCGGCAACAGTTTTTTGCGACCATACTGGGGACGATCTCTATCGTTCTCTGGTTGTGCTTGTCCATCATTTTCGACCATTGATTGAGTTTTAATGCTGCTACCTGAGTGATTAGAGTCCTAAAACCATCTTGAATCTTCCATTGTTGATCAAGATGAGTCTTTGTTTTTTCCAGATATCCTCTTTGCAATATTTCTTTTCGTCCAAAAAATCGCTAAAAATTGTAAATTTCTAAACTAAGATATCTTTGCCTCCCGGACTCAGATTTGTGCGATTTGTTTTTTAAAACCATGTATTGTTTCAAGGGGAGTTCAAATATGTAATTTGTTTCTATAAATTCTTCATAAAAAGTTACATAAATACATCTTGGTTTTGCCCCCCCTTTTTTAGAAATAAAAATAAATTAAAATTAAAATTTTAAAAAAGTGTCAGCAATAGTTTTTATTTTTTTGCTTGTGATCATTTGCTTGCTATTGTCATATTTATGTTCATCTTTTTCATTTCTTGCAACGAATAAAAAAACTTATTTTTTAGTATTTGCTACTTCTTTAGGTCCGTTAAAGATTCTTTTTGACCACATATTTACTGTTTCAGCGAATGCTTGTTGAAAGATCAAACATTTTTATGCTTTGAATGATAAAGGCTTAGTTGTAGCCTTTCTAATTTGAAATGATGTTTAAAAAAAATATATTAGACTTAGTATTGGAAGCTGTTCATTTATTCTAATCATTTAATTTCTTAGCTATTGTACACACCACCAGTGCACAAACTCACTCCCTAAATCAAACTATCGCTTGGTTCATGCCACTAGTGAAGCCTTATAATTAACCTTAACTAAACAAATATTAACCTCACTTGAGGACGAAAAAGAATTTATTAGTTAGGTTAGGACATTGGGGATAGGCATCCAAACAACACCCCCTTTGTCATATACATTTTAAACATAGTTTTTGTCTTTTAGGGAGCCAAAATGCCCTAGTAGCTATTGGTACGATTGACAACGATTTATCGAAGGGTCTCTCCCTTAGGAGGTAAAGTGGCCAGATTGGTTTCGGAAGTCTAAGTGGAATTCCGCTCTCCACACTACACTGAATTAAACCAAGTTTTTTTTATCGTCGTGCATGCTGGCCCCCATACTGGGTGCATGAGGACCAAATAACTAAATCCGCGGGACACCTTTCCAGATGTACCATGAACGAGGTAGCCTAGTATCCATTCTTCTAGGTCTCTTTTACCCGAGATCCCTCTCAGTAGAAGGATATCCCTTCGCCATTTGGTTCTCCATTTCGTATTTCCTGACAATGGATTTCATCACCCTACAGGGGATACGATTTGCGTAAGCTTCCATCTTTTAGTTAGGTGCTTGCATGCTCCTATAGCCCATAGGTTAATGAGTCTTTTTCTTTGTAGGAGTGCTTCTTGTTGGTATTCTGACCATTTTATTATCGCTCCCCTATTGTAGCACATTGTTGTAGCAGGTGTTTTTGAGCTTGTTGTTAGCCTGAGTGTCGTTTTTATTGAGAGCTCTCCTTTTGCACACATTGTTGCACTAGTATTATATAGCGTGTTTTCAGACCACAACCCATTAGAACTTACACACTAATCACCATTGATTCTTCGAGACACTTCCGCCGACTATGGGGGAAGTATGCATAGTACAGTCCATTGGACCCCCCTCACCGCGCACCTCCAAGACGCACAACTTTGTCCCTGGATTTGAATCTCGATGCCCCATATTCCACATATGATTCCTCTGAGTCAGAGTCACCTATACATATAGCTCCATCCAGTCCCATGGATGACATAAATCCTAATCCGTTTTACGAAGGGATTATCGATAGTGGAGCCACTAGTGTCCCCTTTGCCGCTTCAACATCCATCCCCATCATGATATCCATGGGACCCACCATCCGCTTTCCTATAGGACCTACCCCCAACAGTACAGTGCATCCCGCCACTAGTTCCATTCCTACCAATAGCAGTTCCATTCTGACCACAGTCCCTTTTGTTACCAGCGGTACCCTTGGGGGCACCGACCCTCCTTCTAGATCCCTCCACCCCTTACAGGTGTTTCCACAATTCCCATTATGAAAACCACCAATGAACCACCATTAGGTGGAGGTGGACCCACAATCGTCGCCATGGCTATCACATAGGTTGGGACGACCATGTCACATCCTCCTATAATTTTGTCATCCATGACTAGTCTCAACCTCCCTGACCTATCTAGATTGACCAACAACCTGGTCTGAAATGATCCTACGTGGTCTCCCATGCCTACCAAGCTCTCTTAAGACATACCCAAGTTCAAGGGGAGGGGTGGTGAGGACCTCCATAACCACATCATGTCCTTCCAATTGTGGTGTTCCTATAACTTCGTAGTGGATGACTCCATACGACTACGTTTATTGCAATGAACATTTACTGGTGTTGTCGCCAATTGGTACATCGATCAATCCCACGGGATGCATTCCATCTTTGCATCTCTTGCTTCAACCTTCCTGTAGTTCTTCCAGTTAATGGTTCATTACGACACTGGTGTTAAGATTCTCTTGTCTTGCAGATAGAGTACGACCACCCACACCACCGACCATATCCATGAGTGGCGTCAATGCCTCAGTTTATGTAAGATCAAATTAGAAGATTGCATTTTTTTAGATTTTCTCACACCAGTCATCGCCAAGGATTGGGAATCTAAATGGCCCCAAATTGAAAAAGATGCCATACTAAAATCCCAATAGTTTGAGCTTATTTACACACAGTTTGGATACCTCTACATGATACCACGTGATGCTCCTCGCGGTGATTCCTCTCGGAAGGATGCGTCAGGGGAACCTCATGCTACCGATGGAATCATTGGCCACATTACATCCACCATCCGACCCTATGTGCATATGCCTCCAGCACCAACCCTTGTATATAACCCCACCGCTAGTCTTGCGCAATCCGACATGAACTACAACCCTGATATTGAAAGCACAAAAACTCATTTTGGAGTGACATCTTCATATGTTCCACTAGCCCAAACTTCCCACATACATGGTCCCAAGTACCCGAAACCTAGCTACGGTCATAAGCCACAAGCATATTCCCCCCTGCCCCACCTCCCTCTTACTACCCACCGTTGATGACACATGCACCCACCCAACCTCAAGCTCCTCTTGTTCCTCAAGGGAAAGGTTATGCCCAACAAAACTAGTCATAGAACCAACTTGCCTAGGGGAACCATCAAGGACAATATCATAGGAGACGAGGTAGGAACCGGGGAAAAAATCAACAACCCGGTGGAGGTGGAAAATGTCCAAATCCCCCAGATAATAATGGTGCCATGCAGGAGAATCAGAACCCTAATCAACAACCTCGGCAAGGAAAGAACCCTCAATTATGAATGAACCACCCATGCTATTTTTGTGGGGTTTATGGCCATTATATGCACCATTGTCCCCATTTGGACAGAGCCAAAAAAATTTGGAATGAGGACAACCAACGGCAAGGGATCGTCGCATCTCCAGAACCACCAAACCTATCGTAGCCCACTTCACAACCCATGGTGTTACAAAACACCTTACCCACACAAGGGTTCGTTAGTATCCATCCCATGGTACCCACGCAAGGGGGGCACTGCTACGCAACTACCCATTACTTATGCCGCTTCTTCTATTCAAGTCCTTGAATCGGGATTTCACCATCTTTTAATGATGTCTTCTTATCAAGTAAACCTTCAAATGCGTCATAATCAATATATTTCATCTTCCGAGACCATTCTAGTGGATAAGGCTACCACGACCCATTACTTATGCCGCTTCTTCTATTCAAGTCCTTGAATCGGGATTTCACCATCTTTTAATGATGTCTTCTTATCAAGTAAACCTTCAAATGCATCATAATCAATATATTTCATCTTCCAAGACCATTCTAGTGGATAAGGCTACCACGTCTACCCCAGTAGACTATTCTTTACGAATCTCCCTACTGTCAGTTGATGGGGCCCCCAAAGCCCCCAAATTCCCTTTGTGCCACATCACCAATAACCCCAACGCTCGTGCTACCCCCAATTATAATATCATGGATGACTTAGCCCAGTCCCCTACTACTATGTCAGCCTTAGAAATTTTGAAGAACTTCCCAGCAAAATGCAAAGCATTGTTGTCTTCTTTAGGTGCGATCGGCCCTTCTAACTCCCGATTGATGGCATTCGACTTAGACCAGTCTGAACTCCACATGCCTTCGTCGATTGCATTTCAGATCTCAGTTTCGATCTGAAACCTAGTTATCCATCAATGCATAGTCTATGAGGGAACCTTTACATGCATCATGTCCACATTCATGTGGAAGAAGCTCGGATCCCCTCCTCTGCAACCATCCATGACCTCCCTTCGAGCTTATGATGGTTGTGCAGCTCAACCAGAAGGCCTTCTCACCAATGTCCCAGTTAGCCGGAAAAGCCATCCTGATTGACATTGAAGACGTTAATGTACAAATTCACTATAGCCTTCTTCTAGGACGAAGCTACATGTACGTGATGAATGCCATTGCCTCTTTTGTTTTCTGGCTTATGATGTTTCCCCATGAGGGATGGGTCATCAAACTCAAAAACCTATATTACTATAGCCCTAACACACCCGCTACGCCAGACAATGTCCTCCCCATAGTTAACAAACCTCTACTTGGTGCGTATACTCCTTTGATTTCTACCATGGGGTCGGGTCTTTATTCCAAGGCCCCAATGACCTCCACGTTTATCACCCTACCTATGCCCCTGATTGTTATTGAAGTATGGGACTTGTGCACTATTTCATCAAGTAAATTAGTCCTTGAAGCCCAGCCCTCCATCCAACCGCAACCTCAACGGCCAGCCCAACCCCAATCGTCGTCGATACCTAGCCACGTGGGAGCAACCCCGATCAACATGATCCCATTTTTGTTTCCCCATCAAGAGTGGTGAGCATGCATGTTATGGAAACACTGAATCTCCCAGGACTAACATTAGGGCTCCCTGTCTGGTACTTACCTTCCCCTAACCCCACTCTCATCCCACAATTCATGCTTCAACTAGTCCAACCAATCAACACCGCCAATCATCCTCCCCCTGGCATGTTGGGGTTGAATTCCTCCAACTCGATGCCCCCTCCTTTCAAGAAGGCAAGGGTAAAAGCTACAAAAACCAATGCCTCGGCAACTGCGAACAAACCAATGAAGCCCCCTTCTCCAGCCTCATCCCAAGCACCAATGCCTTGAGCTTCAATGTTAGATGTCTTAGGTCAAACTACCCAAAATTTTCCACAATTTCCTATCCTCCGCACTGACCTATAGACATTGGATGATGGAGAGAACACCCTAGTATTTCAATTTCCATTCCATCCTCAATCACATAACAAATATTTACGTACAAATAATCCATGTATAGTTTGTGTCCTTTATGGCCATTACTCCCATGATTGCCCCGATTTACTAGAATATCGATCGGTGTTGGATGAGTTGCGTAAGCTGTCCTTGGAGTATCAGATCACTATTGTTGAAATCAACCCCCTAGAATCCTCATCGACCGAGATGAACACCATTTGTTTCATCTCATCCTCTGATGAGCCTTGATCATCAACCCATATCACTATGATTACTTCCAAAGATATGAGTCCCTCCAACTTATCTGTTCGATCCTTTCGAACCGATGAGGAAGTCCCATGTACACAACATGAGAGCAGTCCCCAACACTTGGCTACTCATCATAATTATCATTCATCTCGGCTATACTGGGGGAATCCACCCCGCAGGGGGAATCCCCCATCATCATATCACCAATTCGGTGGACGACCATTGCCAATAACCTCATGGTACACCCCCCTTCTAGCAATTGATCAATTCATGTCGATCCCCCTATAAGAGAAAATATGCACCGCATTGACACCTATAGGATGGGGAACATAATATATTACCTCGACCCTAGGATAGGGGGCATGCTCAATCATTTTGACCTTTCCCCATCCCATCTATCTTGGTATTTCAAAAATCCCATCGTTCAACCCACCACATATGTTATCCACAATCGCAAACCCCATTCCCATAGCATGGGGGTAGGACCTTAACCTTGTTCACTTTTTCACATCCATGATCTCAACGATTTCTCAAGGTCACGCATCACTTGTATATTTTGATTGATTTCCAGATGCACCTTTTACGCTTGGGTATCGTTTCCATGTGCACAATTTGAGGTTGCGTTGACCTCCACTTGTTTCAGTCGACAATCGATCCCTATAGGTATAATATATTAACTATAATATAGGTCATATTCTACCCCATAGTATCTAATCCATTGATCTAGTCTCTCCTTTACACCTATAGGACCCCCCTGTTCGATTAAGTGGCCCAACCCAACCATAATTGCATTTTCCTTTACTCAAAAGTAGAGCCTACCTTACATGGGTGACCAGTTTAGTACCCCCTGCATTTGGTGTCCATGTTGTTCATATCCCCATAGGATCGTGAGTCCTCATAATTTGACATCCAGAAATGAAGCCACATGCATTCAATTCACATTGTCAACTCATTGGCCAATCCCTGTAAGCGGACACCCGCCATGGAGTTTTTTTTAATCTCTTTTCTAAATCCTTAAATAATGAAAATATAACCGAGCAAACTTGCTTCCTTTCATGCTCATTAAATTATTTGAAAGGGCGTCCATTCGCTATGCCTGTTACCCCTTTTTCGGACCGGGTGGACTAATTACAAAAAATGAATACTCTAGCCACTTTGGCTAGAAGAGTTCTCCATTGCATATTTTTATGCTTTTTCGGGGTTTGGGGAAAAATTACGAAAAAGGTGACTCACGGAGTCTTCTTTCTATTTTCATATTCTCTAAAAATAAAAACCCGAATGAGCATTCACCGTATTGGGCTCTTCAAAATACACACGGCGGTACCGTTTCGAGCACACTTCTATCCCTTCTTTGAGCTCGTTAAACTATGAAGAAGGCCCAAATGGTGCTTCTTAGCACCCCTGTAGATCGCATATAGTCCCTTATTTATGGAAACATCCCTGGTTTCCTTTGTTCAGAGTATTCTGCAATGAGTCACCCTTATGTCATCAATACCCATTGTCCCCCATTGAAGTCATATTTCTCTAAGTGTCCCCCATTGCAGTCATATTTCTTGGTATCCCACTTGTGTCCCTCTCCAAGATTCATTTCACATATGCTACCAGGTCAACCATGCCATCATACTCTAAAAAAATGAAGTTTGAGTCCCTATTACTTAGTTTCCCTCGTATCCCCCTATAGTGTCTCAGTCCCATGTCCAATTATATCTCTCTTTGGTTGTATCAATCATGCTCCTATCAATGAAACCTTATTTCCTTGGTAGTGGTAGGTCTCCCTCTGTCGACACCAACACATATATTCCATAGGATAGAACTAGAGGTCCCTGTACCTTGGCCTCATCACCATCAATGGTGAGTTCCTACAGACCACCTAAGGGGAGTCCTTAGTGCATTTTAGAATGGTTGTTTCTCACGTGATCAGCTCCAAATCCATCCTCACATTGTTGAGATTCATACAAGGTATTGCTCCTTTCAATTATTAGTCAAAGAACCCCGATGTCCCTTGACTCTAGCACATTGGTGAGTCTCTTTGGAACCCTTCCAGTAGTTTGTTCCTCTGGATATCTGAGTTGCATTGGCTACATTGTTTGGAAGCCCTTCGGTCATATGCTTCCTAGAGTATCTAGTTCAAATGCAGTCTAGTGTACCTCTGAGATTCCTACTCTTCGTCATTAAGTCCGTATAGTTTTTGTACCCCTTCAAATATAGCAAAGCATCAGTTGTTGTGATATCGCATTCAGGATGAATTCCATTGTTTTCATGTACCTCAGAACACCCTTGGTTGGACCATGATTACATTCCAGATTTGAGTCCATCTTGGACATTTATGATGCACACAACAGTTTATCCATGTATTGATCAGCCCCCCTTTAGGACTCCATCCAGCTTTTAATTTGAGACATTGATACGAGCATGGGAATGCCCGCCTCGTCCATATATTAGAGATTATATGCACCTCATTCATATTGAGTATTGTATCTACAGGTAAGGGCCCCTATAGTCCTGTTGAAGGGTGAACTTCTCTGACACAATCATGATTCTCCATCACATTGGAATGAAAGTTCCTATGATGTATGTCAGCCATATGATGAGCTCCTGACCTCACACATTAGGGGGCAATCTATTAACACCTAAATTTTGTTCGCCTACCTTGTCATTAGCCCCATCACACTTATACATCATTACCACATTCCATTTCCACTATTTTTACCTTGGTAACACAAAAAAACCAAAGTCTCACATAAAAGGGCCATTTTACAAAATTAATTTGCTCAATTATCTCAAAAATGAAGAACTTACGCCATGAATTGTTTTTTGGATGTTTCTTCTTTTTATCACTCAACAAAAAGAAGAAACCCGATATCCCAATTTGGAAAAAGGATAAAAAAGTGAAAGGCACAAAATCAAAGGCAAAAGCTAAAAATTAAAAAAGCCAAAAGCCAAAAAATTAAAAAATCAAAAGCCAAAAATAAAAAATAAAAAATCAAAGCCTTATCCTTATCCTATATCTATCCATCATGCCTATAAATGAACCATCAAGGTCCATCACTCAACATCCATTCTCCATACATTACTCAAGCCATTACTCTGCGGAAATCTCCCTGAGGCCAGAAATCCCTTTGTGGTCCATTCGAAACCTTCCAGAGATTGTGTACATGATGCGTGGCCAGAGAACCGTGGATTGCAAGGAGACCAAGAGAACCCTCCCTCGGACAGCTGTAGGGACCTCTCCTACCGTAACTTAGAGGTGATATCAAATCCTTGTAAATTCCATTTTTTACATAATGAAAGAGCATTCTTTATTCTTTAAAAGATGTTTCTATCTGTTTGCTTGATACAAAGTGCAAAAAGGATTAATTTAGATTTATTTTAATACAATTTGCATGTTTGATCAGTTTAGTTGTTTAAATTTTATTTTGTTTATTTTCTTTTCCATTGAGACTCTACTAAGTTTAGCACAACCCTTAGTAGGTGCATCTTTGCACGTGCTGGTGTGAAAACACCAGTAACAATTAGAACATAAAGCTTCCCCTAGGTCTAGGTGGATGTGTTTTTCTCTAATACCTAAGTCAAGGATCACAAAATTGGTTTATCTCATAGATATCTTCCTCCATTCAATTATCAAACCCCTTGAACTTCTTACAAAATATATTGACAAGAAGTCCCACTCCATGAATTTAGACAATTCTCCCAATATCTTATTCCTCCCTCCATGGTTTCTTGAGTCAAGACAACACCAAGCATGTTTAACTCATCCACTAGCCTAACTAAATCATGTTTTATTGAGGCATTTCCCAACCCCCTAGCATTGATGGTCATCAAAATCATGGGTACGCCTTCTAAGGGGTTGCTTGCTCTAAAGATGCCTTATAAGTTCTTCAATTTGCCTTGCTATATTTCCCTTCATGCTATATTTTAGTCTATAGATATATGTGACTTCTTCCCCCTCCTAGAGATTGTTCCCTTCATTGGTATATCCAAGATTAACAAACCTCCAATCCCCATCTTTGTCATATCCCACCTTGTCTCCACCCGAGGGGGTATCTCAATTATTAATGGGTTTTCGGGGCTCCATAGAAGTGAAAGGTAAAGGTTCCACATTCCCTCCCCAATTTTCCTTATTGGTATTAGATTTATCCACCTCCCACTCTACAACTAGCCTCCCCCTAGTTCCTTCAAGCTAGGATTATTATGGCATGGCCCCCTTTTAACCTTTTTTCCTTTTTTTAATTTTCAATGGAGATAGAACCTTATAAACATGTAGTCCTAAATAAATTTCATTATCTAAAGGATGGATTCATACTGTAGAAATTATAAAAGTTAATCGAAAATAATGAGACTCACTCTAATTATTAAAAGGATGAACGCATGATGTTATCTCTAGAATTACCTTTTGCATTATTGATTCGGTGTCCTTCTTCAAGCTACCCTGAGTATCGCATAGGCCCCTTTATACCCTAGTTTATTTCATTGAATAAATCAGCCTTAGACCAACCTCTTCAAAGCCCTTATCCATATTTGAAGAATCAGTTAGACCTGAGGTTCCCTCACCCACTTTTTCATTTTTTAGTCTTTCTTCTTTCTTTGATAGATTAGTTTCCAATGCCTTCAAAGGCCATTGAGATTCATTGGCTTTTCTTCTCTACATATTCTTTGTAAATTTTAAGGCAAAATCACTTGTGATATGACTAAAAAAGTGACATCTTTCAAATAAAAAAGGTATACCCACATAGTCTAGGACTTGTTAATTTTGCATATCCCAAATCTCGATAACTATATGTTTTTCCAATCCTTCTCTTAAGTCCATCACTAGAAGAATTTAGGCTATGGTGCAAGCGTTGGAACTTTGATAATTGATATTTTACTCTAGTAAAGTTCCAATGCTATTCCCTATAGTTTAGAAACTTCCAACAACTAGAATTCTAATGGTAGTCTTAGAAGCTTCACCTAAACTAGTTGTAATCGTGACCGAACTCCATTTTCTCAATGTTAAAGGTGAGTTGACCCCAAAACCAATGCACAACCAAAATCTTTTGAGAATCCGTTCCATTCTAAAAAATAAAACCTAGCCAACCTTGCACTAGTATATGGAAATATGGAATGTAGCCTAATAGTAGCATGCATTCTACTTCCCTCCACATTTTTAGTGTTTTCTCTATCAATTGGCAACAAAATAACGACCCCATCAAAGCTTAGTTTTCCATTTTCACTACCTGATGCATTATACTATCCTCACTAATATTTGACTTTATCTTTTGTTTCCTTTGCTTTACACACTTCCTACCTTGTTTTCTAGGATTAAACCAAACCAAGTAGAACAATCATTTCCATTGAATCCTAGAAAATCCTTCCCCACACCACTACGCCCTTCTCACTCACTTAACTAAACGACATAAAACCCAAAACTTTAGCACTTGAGATAATTGATTAACTAATTTTAGCAACCAAACATCTTTCATAGATCCAAAGCCATTTGCAAGACAAGCTTCACCATAATCAACTGTGGAAGGCAAAGGAGGCTTTCCCAAGCCTACGGATGAGTTAACACTCATCCTATCAAAGATCTTGTTAAGTGGTGTTCCTATCTACGACATTAATGAAGTCATATGAAATTTGTGAGTGTCAATAGATTCATATCCACAATTTATCATATTCACCATGATTATACAATTATGGGATTGGGTATTTCAAAAAAAAAGTTATCCTAGTCACCGGTTAGACTTTTATCATCTTAGTCAAACCTTTCTATGGAATCTTTATGTTTATGTGGTAAAAGAAGTCAAAATTGATTATATGGTTAGTTTTATCTGTTTCAGTGAATTTTAGCCCGTAACAGTCTCCCGCATGCAACTACACATGAGAATTGGTTATGACTTATCCGATTGGTTAACGTTAGACCATAGCGTCATAATCAGCAGGAAGAAATCTGGTAGATCTGGAAAGGGACATCTGTGAGGAAAGTGGGGCGATTGTATAATCACTAACAAGAAACCGTACAGATCTGGAAAAGGACAACTCTGAGGAAAGTGTGGAGATACTTCCTACCTTATTCCTTGCCACTGGAGGGAACGTTCACAGCTTCTTGGCAGCTGATTGTCAAAGTGAGTGGAACATTAGACCATCAGCAGGAAGAAATCATGTAGATGTGGAAAGGGACAACTGTGAGGAAAGTGGGGCGATACTTCCTACCTTAACGTTAGACCATAACGTCATAATCACTAAGAAGAAACCGCGCGTAGATCTTGAAAGGGACAACTCCGAGGAAAGTGTGGAGATACTTCCAATTTCTACCTTATTCCTTGCCAGTGGAGGGAACGTTCACATCTTAGTGGAAATAAGCGGCCACTTTCCTTACGTTCCTTCCCTTAAAATAACTCTCGTAAGCACATAAATTCATTCAATTGTTTGAGTGGTATTTAATTCGTGTAGCTGATTTTGGAGCAAATGAAGATGCCATTATCTGGTCTCTCAATTAATCATATCAATCGGATAAAACCGAAGAGCACAGCTTCCGGGTCTATGAAATCATGTGTTTTTCTAGCGAAAAAAACTATTATTGATATTCTTATCGAATCAAATTGTACAAAGATACTGCATGATTCATAAAAGATGAATCATTATACTGTTCAATCTGGAACTACAAAATATAGAAAGTGTCAAGATTTACATAATATTATCTGGACTGTCATCATAGCCATCATAACAGCGTATCTGCTGAATGTCCACACCAAAGGACCAAAAAACCAAAAGATGATACTCAAAAAGAAACCGGATCAGACCCAACAGAAACTCAGTTAAGAAAATATAAAGAGCCATCATCCAGGATGCAATTATCCCACCATTCCTCCCAGATCAGATGTCATTCCATTCCACATAATGCTTGCTTGGAGAGCTTGTCAGCTAGCGAGTTGTGTTCTCGGTAAATATGTTCAAATTTGATGTCTGGATGTTTTGATAATTCAAAAAGTGTTCTGATGGCCCAATGTCTCAGATGCAAAACATTGAGTTTATCTTTTACTTTAATATAAAATTCAAAAAATTTAAAATAATAATAATCAAATTTATTTTATTCAAATTAAGTTAAAGGGAAAAAGGTTATGAAGAAGCTGCTTAAAGTGAAAAAAGGAGTGAGGCAGAATTTATAATGAAAAGGAGTGAGGCAGATTTTATAATGGAACTACCAATATAAACATTGAAAAATTAGGTTGAAAGAAAGGAAAAAATAAGGATAAGGCTAGGAAAAAATAATGAAATTTATTAAATTAGGGAGAAAAGGTATAACTAAAACTAATTAATTAAATAAAGAAGGATGATGAAAACTAAATAGTTCCATTAATTCCAAAATAAGGGATTTTACTCTTAAAACTATATAATCATATTACTAAAAGAAGAAGTTAGAGATATTTGATAGAAATAATACATAAACTACAATTTAAAATATAAATAATAAAAAGGGGGGGTTTGTATTTTAATTAGTTATTATTAACAATTTACTAAGCAATATAAAAATATAAAATTAAAACATTAAAGTGAATAAGGATGGAAAAATAAGGAGGGGGAAATATTAATAATTTATTAATTACAGGTTTTAATTCAATAAAGGGGGGTTTAGGTCCTTAACATTAAGACATATTTTAAGAAGTTAGTCAAATCAATTTTAAGATTATGAATTAATAATAATGAGAAGTTATATTAATAAAATTAATAAAAGTAAGGATAGAAAATGAGGATAAAAGTTTAAAAAATATATAAAATAATTAAATAATAGTTAAATAAGAGAGGAAATGTTGAATCAAATAAGAGAAAAATATATAAAATAGTAAAGTAAAAACTAAAAAAGATTATTAAATTTTTTTAAGAGTATGAAATAAAATAATAAGAAAAATAGAATTAATGGGATAGTAATTTTAGTGAATGGAAAATCAATAATAGAAAACAAAGGTTTGAGAAAGAGTGAAAAGAAACAAGATGACTAGAAAATAAATAAGAGAAGAGGTAAGAAATCAGGGTTGGAGGAAGGAGGGGAAGGAAATAAAGGAAAATCAATTGAGTTTATGGTTGAGGTGATAAATTAAAGGCTTACAGGATTGACTTAACTTGTAGCTGAGTTGAAGTTGTTAGAATTATTTTCTATTTGAAGGGCTTCCCTAATAAGGCATGAGGAGTAATGAGAGGTCGGGATAGAATTTTCATTTGATTGAAACAACTGAGATGTTTGGAATGAAACGAGTGTTCAGCAATGGCAGATTTGGATAGACGATTGTGATTAGTGTCAGTGATATGCTCCTTGAGGCAAGCTTGAATGGATTTGTCAGTTTGGCCAATATAGGATTCGCCACACGGGCATGGTATTTGATAAACCCTTTGGGAAAGAAGGGGATCAGATTTATCTTTGACACTTCAAAAAAGTTGTTTGAGAGTTTTGTGAGATTTAAAGACTATTTTAATGACTTTTTTGTTGAAAAGTTTAGAGATTCGATCACTAATGCCTTGGATGTAGGGAAGATAAATTAAAGCTCGGGACGGGGAATGGGTTGAGGTGGCTTGGGTTTGGGATGAAGGATAGATTTAAAAGCTTTATTGATTTGGTTAAGGGAGTAACCATTATCTAGAAAAGCTTTGGTAAGGTGGGACCGTTCTTCATGTAAGCACTCGGGGTCAGATATGCAGCTATCTCTGGAGATTAGGGTCTTAAGGACTACAAATTTTTTAGCAGGGTGGTGGTGGGATTGAGCATGTAGGTATCTATTAGTGTGGGTCTTTTTTTATGAAAACTTGATGAGAGAGGGAGCCATCTTGATTGCGGGATATTAGAGCATCTAGAAATGGGAGAGAGTTTTTTTGTTCTATCTCCATGGTGAATTGAATGCGAGGGAAAATACTATTGAGATAAGAATGAAATTCATTGAGACTAGAGGATCCATGGGGCAAGATGATGAACATATTGTCAACAAAGCAAAACCAACATTTAGGTTCCACGGGGTAGTTATTCAAGGATAGAGATTCAAAATGTTCCATGAAGATATTGGCAACAACAAGGGATAAGCACAATCCCATGGTTGTGCCTTCAGTTTGTTCATATAACATGTTTTGAAAACAAAAGAAGGCGGTGGTAAGGAAAATTTGAGTCAAATCTAGAGTTTCTTTATCAACAAGATTAGATATGAGGTCGAGAGCTTGAGGGATGGGAATTTTAGTGAAAAGAGAGACAACGCCAAAACTAACCAAAAGGTCTTGTTCCTCGAGATTTTAAGTTTTTATTTTATGAACAAAATCCATGGAATCTTTCATGAAGGAGGGGGTTTGATCGGTAAAAGGGGAAAGCTTGACAGCGAGCAGCCTTGAGAAGGAATGGGTTGGGCCTCCTATGGCACTAACAATAGGTCATAGAGGAAAATATTTCTTGTGAATTTTGGGTTGGCCGTGAATCTTGGGGGGTAGGGGGTTGCAAGGAAGAATCCGTTTCTTGATAGCGGGATCAAGGGAAGATACTTGATAGCATTGGAGACCAAATTCATGAATCTGGTGATGGGATTCTTAAGGAGAGGTTTATAAGAAGAGGAAGATAAGAGATTATTCAGTTTGGCAACATAATCGGAAGAGTTCACGATTACAGTGGCATTGCCTTTGTCAGCCTTGAGGATGACAATGTATTGGTTGGAGTTAAGCTTACGAAGAGCTAGAAATTCAACTTTAGAGAGGTTAGATTTCAGAAGCTTAGCAGATTTGAAAATTCAGGAGCAATAATGCCTAAGTTCTTCGGCTTCATGGGAAGGGAGATGGCTCGTGATAGATTCAATGGAGCAAAGGATATCCTCCACCAGGATTCGATGGGAACAATAGCAAAGTTAAAGCCTTTCTTTAAAAGATTATAGGTGGAGGAGATTAACAACTTTAGAAGAAAGAAGAGAGGAGACTGAAGGATGGTGGGAAGTAAGCAAAAAATTATTATAAATAGGGTTGGAAGAACAATTGTCATTGGAATTCGGGTTGAAGGTAGAAAGGGGGTTGGAGGTGGGATAAGAGTTAGTGGGAAATTAGTAAGGGATCTAAGGTTAGAGAAATTACGGTTGGCCGCGGTGTTAGGAGAGATAGGGAGACTTGACTCTTGGGTAGAAGAGGTGTAAGGAGGAGAGAAGGGAGTGCAGGAGATGATAGAGGGCACGTGGGGGTTGGTACACAAGGAGGAGTGACTAGAGGGAGGGGCCTCGAGCGAGAGGTACGCAGGTTGACGCGCCAGGGCGAGGAGGCGTGAAGGCGAATGGGATTGGGATAGGTCGGACGGGCGCCAGGGCGAGGAGGCGTGAAGGCGAATGGGATTGGGATAGGTCGGACGGGAGAGGAAGATCTAAGCCCAGGGGGAAGCGCAAAGACTAGTTGACGAGAGAGAGGCCAGGAGTAATGGTCGCGAGGTTAACGAGGGGAAGGGCACGAGTAATGTTCACGAGGTGCAAGTGAGAGCTGGGGTTGCCAATCGAGGGATTGAAGAAAAGGGGATCACATGTACAGGAGAAGGGAGAGCAAAAGGAGGGAGGGAGTTGGAGGAAATGGAAGATGCAGGTATCGCAACAGGTGGCGGGAGCGTGAGGATAAGGGAATGTCGATAGCAGGAGTGTAAAGTGAGGGGAGAGGAGGGACTAGCTGAGTGCGGTGAGGGGCAGATTGCAAACTAGACTGAATCACAGATCTAGAGGGAGGGAGCGTAGGATGTTGAAGTGAAGAGAGACAGTTGAATTTCTGTTTTTGGTTAGCAGAAACTAAATCAAAATGGTGTTGAGAAGCAATAAAAGACCTCGACTCAATTTTAACCCATAAATCGGAATTCAAAATGGACGAGGGTTTGAGATGAAGAAGATAAACCTGATTAGAGAGCCGAGCTATATCCGAATGAGCGTGATGAATCCCTGCTCTCAGGATTGCTTCACTGGTTTTCATGAAGCTTGAGAGCTGCTCTACGGAATTGGTGCTTGATGACCGTGAAGCTGGGTAAAATAGAAGAATCTCGGCATCTTTGATAAAGGTAAAATCTGCTATCCTTTTCTCAGTTTATATCTCAGATTCTCAAAGATTCTGTTCTCATTGAGACAATATTCTCTAGAGGTTTAGAATCCGAGTATAGATGCTTTTACAGGGGTAAGACATTTTTGATTTTTGATTTTTGGATTTTCACCGTGTCCTGGCAGAGGTTTCAAGTGGATACTATCCACCCATCTTTAGGGAGTCACTTCTTAAAGTGAAAAATGAGCAAGGCAAAATTTATAATGGAGTGAGGAGTTTCAAATGGACACCCTACCCATCTTCAGGAAATCACCATGAAGAAGCTCCTTAAAGTGAAAAAGGAGTGAGACATAATTTATAATGGGATGAGCAATATAGAAATTGAAAAATTAGGTTGAAAGAAAAAGAGAAAAATAGAAAAAGGTCAACAAGAAATAATGAAATTTATTAAATTAAGGAGAAAATGTATAATTAAAACTAATTAAATAAATAAAGAAGGATAATGAGGTGTAAATAGATGCATTATTTCCAAAATAAGGCATTTGACTCTTAAGACTATATAATTATATTTGTAAAAGAAGAGGATCGAGACATTTGATAGAAATAATATATAAACTAAAATTAAACGTAAAAATATATATATATATATATATAATAAGAAAAAGGGGAGGTTTGTATTTTAATTAGTTAATTATAAACAATTTACTAAGGAATATAAAAAATATAAAGTTAAAAGATTAAAGAGAATAAGGTTGGGGAAAATAAGAAGGGGAGCAAAAATATTAATAATTTATTAATTAAAGGTTTTAATTCAATAAAGAAGGGTTTAGGTACTTAAGATTAGGATATAATTAAAGAAGTTAGTCAAAACAATTTCAAGATTAAGAATTAATAAGAATGAGATGTTATAGTAATAAAATTAATACAAATAATTTTGTTTCCTCTCATTTCGGAAAAAACGATGGAAACCCTACGAAGGAGTCCTCTCGTTGTCGCCGTCACCTGCAACAGAACCTGGAGGCTCCCTTCCCTCTGCAATCCAGATCCTCGTTGCCTCTCGGATGCTCTTCCTCCCAGTCCATTGAAAGAGGAGTGTTTTCTATCACCCAGTCTCCCTCCCACGCCTCGCTGCCGGCATTCACAGCCTCAATAGTAGAGGGCTTTTCTTCTGGCTGCGGCAGGGTCAGAGGGCGCTGCATGCTTCCCTCTTTTCATGAGGGCCCTTGATGGCACTTCTATATGCATGCAGGCTCATCCCTAGGACTGCGTACTCATGCTGAAAATCAAGATACATCAAGCAACAGGGATTTCGCCAGGCTTTGAAAGGATTAAATTTGAGGGATGACATCTTGAGGATGGAGCTCTGCTTCAGAGCTACGGGGCAATAACGAATGAAACCATTTCACTAGTCTCTCGGCTGCGGGGAGGGGCTCCTTCTTCCACTCCCCCCCAAATCTTATAAACATGATGTGAAAACAGGGCTTGTTGCTTCATTGGGATCCAAGGCGGAAGTTCCCGAAGCAAAGGTGCTTTCAGGATCTACTTTCATTGTGGAGCAGTCTAGAGAACCTCCAACGACAGAGGCAGAAGATACCTGTGTCTATGCCTATGCTACTATCTATGAGCAAAGGGCCCTCAGCTGCCGCTTCAACGGACTATGGCCTTCCGCTTCGGCAATAAGAGAATGGAGCAGTAAGACATGTGTGCCAGATCTTGAGTTGTTCCTATGTTCCAAAAGGTTCTTCATTGTTAACTTCGTTAAAAACGAGGACCTCTAACGAGTGTTAGAGCAAGGGTCATGGTTCTGGGGCAGATCTAGTCTTTCCATGCAGAAATGGTTCCCCACTTTCAACCCTTTGACTATGAATGCCACGAATACTCCAATTTGGGTAAGACTCCCTAATTTACCTTTGCATTTTTATACTGCATATTTTTTACCCACCATTGGCAATGCGCTGGGAAGGTTTATCAAGATTGATACAGATCGTACTTCAAAGGGATTCTTCACTTACGCCCGCATTTGTGTTGAAATCGACCTCAGCCAAGGGATACCAGATAAGATCTTTATTGATTGGAATAAGGAGGATCCTTACATGCAGCTGATTGATTATGGGAATACTGCCTTCAGGTGTCGTTCATGTCAACAAACAGGGCACCTCCAGGCATATTGTCATGTATCCCCAACCCCTCCCTCGTCCTTTGGGACACGGAAGAAGGCCAACAAGTGGCAAGACCCCAAACCCCGCAAAGGTCGCGCGACTTCATTTGTGGACTACAAGCATCAACATAAAGACTCTTTTGACCCTCTGCCATCAACAACTCCTTTACATCCCCCGACAGATGAGCAACAACCAACTGAGGAATTAAATCACAAGCCCTCAGTCTCAGTTCATCATCCTAAAGCAACAGAAATTCCGACTTCAAACCCCACATCTCAGTCAGGGCAATTTCCTGCTGTACATGATAAACCAAATGATTTGATCATGTCCATAGCTCCGCTTTCAAGGGCTTAGAAACGTCCTCATGAATGGGATCATTCTGAAATTGATAAGGAAGCACATGCAGTCCCTCTAGTTCGCGGTGATGAAATACCACCAAATCAGTTGGCCTTGGTGGAGAAGACTGTTAAACCTCCCAGTTCCACAAGTTGGATTGATGTTCATAAGAAAAAAGGAAGAACGGAGTTTCCTCCTTGGTTCTCACAATGAATCGATCCTCTCTCCTTGTCTTAGTCTTGTGTCATGTTGTTTTTCATGTGCATCCCTTCCAGCACAAGGGATTCTTCAGTGTTCCCCCACTCCTTTTTGGGGGGTTTGGTGCCCATAGTCTTGTCCTTTACGGGCAAGGAGGGAAGCATTTTTGTAACAGTATGTAAAATAATAATACAAATAAAGATAGAAAATGAGGGTAAAATTTTAAAAAATATATAAAATAATTAAATTAATAGTTAAGTAAGCAAGGAAATGTTCAATCAAATAAGAGAAATATATATAAAATAATAAAGTAAAAAATAAAAAATAAAAAAAATGTATTAACTTTTTTTTTTTTTTTAAGGGTATGAAAGAAAATAATTAGAAAAATAGAATTAATGGGATAGTAATTTTAGTGAATTGAAAATCAATAATAAAAAACAAAGGTTTGGGAAGGAGTGAAAAGAAATGAGATGTTAGAGATAAAAATTGACTAGAAAATAAATAAGAGAAGAGGTAAGAAATTAGGGTTGGAGGAAGGAGGGGAAGGAAATAAAGGAAATGCGTTGAGTTTATGGCTTAGGTGATAGATTAAAGTATATAGTTTTAAGAGTCAAATCCCTTATTTTGGAATTAATGGACCTATTTAGTCTTCATTATCATTCTTTATTCGATTAATTAGTTTTAGTTATACATTTTCTCCCTAATTTAATAAATTTTCATTAAGAAGCTTTCAACCTAATTTTTCACTTTAAGAAGCTTCTTCGTTGTAAATCCCTAAAGATGGGTGGAGTGTTCACTAGTGAAAATCCAAAAATCCAAAATCAATAATAAAAATTATATTTATTAATTTCGATATTTGTATTTCAATTTTTTCATTTTATGGTTATATTTTCTTAGTACTTTTATTTCATAAATTTTGGTTGTGAAACTGAACATTTTCCTTTCTACCTAAGTTAAATATGATGATAAATTCTATAAAAAATATAATCAAAATTATTTTAATGTAAATTTGTTAATAACTCTAATGATGATAAATTCTATAAAAAATATAATTAAAATTATTTTAATGTAATTGTGTTAATAACTATGAGAGTGGTTTAATTAAAAAATTGAATGATTAAAAAAATGGTTTAATTAACAAATTGAATGATTAAAAAAAATGGTAATATTGTATTGCATTGGTGATACAAAAGGAATCAAATCATAAAGACGCACAACAAAAATATCCAAAGGAATATAGAACTACTAGAGGAAAGACGAGAGTTTTAAAACAATTCAAATCCTGGATCAGTTTAGTTTGTATTTGGGCAAGGATCCATTTCACATTTATGTGATTATCTTACGAGTTTTATTGTTTTATGCTCTACATTTGAGATAATTAAATGTTTTTAGGTATGTCTTCTTGATTATTTAATGTGTATAATTAATTTATAATTATATGCGTTTTGATTAAAAAATTTGGATGCGTAAATTATAAACAAGTAAGAATATTGACTATTGGCATTATGAATTTTTGATATTTTTATGTGTACAACTTATGTTGAACAAAATTCTACAACAACCTTTGTGGATATGTAGCATCACTACTTTACCTCATAACATGTTTGTCCAACTTATAATAGATTATGGATTATGTAGTATCCACGTTGTATCTAACCATTGTTCTACAGCATAGATAATTCACAATGCATTGTTGTAGTAGCCTCGGTAGGAATCACAAAAATGTATGACGATGTGTATCGAGAAACGACAGAGTCTCAAAGCTTGACACAATTTCACTTACGACAATATTTCCCAAGAAAGGCATGAAGATTAATGGTCGATGATCATTTTTTTATTAATCATGGGAATAACAACTTCTTAAGGGTATATCTAACAACTCGTAAGCCAGATATACCAGAAACTTGTGACTCAGCAGGGGCCGAGACGTCCTGAGACCCTTTATCCCAGGGGAGAGCCTCTATCCTAGGGGTCGCCTACCCTTCAAGCCTTGTCACAACAGGCCAATGAGAAACCCTACCCCTCACCAAATTTGAACCTATGACCTCCACGGAGATAACACATGTTCTTAACCATGAAGCCCACTCAGGTGCTCTCCAATGGCCGATGCTCATGACAAAAGTGGGTACACATGAAAAGAGGGCATTGCCCTGTGATGGTGAAGACAAAATGACAAAGTTTGATATGCTCAGCATGTGATAACCGACACTCAAATCACCCCTTGTCAGCGATGGAAAATTTTCCGGCTAGGCACAGTTCCACCCCTTCTCGTTATTTTTTTGGAATTTCGACGATCTGAGTCGTCTTAAAATGGGCCAAATCCTCTAGGGACAGAGTTCCATGGCATAGTTCTGCAATAAATGAGGTGGAACTACGATTCCACCAGTTTTTATAACCAGATCTAGGGAACAAATCGCCGAAAAAGTGAAGCAATTTGAGTGCTAGTTATCCCACACCGATGTACTCATCTCATTCATCATCATGTCAATGTTGGGAATCTACGTAAAGGTTTCAAATATGCACTTCATATAAAAAATTTAACACTATTAATTCATACATATAAAATATTTTATAAAAAGAAATCACTTAAATATTTGAATACTTTATAAATATTTTATATATTATATAACAATATTTTATAAATATCTCAAGTAAATAATTTAATATTATAAATATTTCATATACTATTTAACAATATTTTATAAATATCTCACCTAAATATTTTGAAAAATATTTCATGCGATATTATTTTATAAATATCTATATTGGTCCATACTCAAAAGTAAAACTTTATAAAATAAATTCTATTCAAAATTTCATTTCATAGTAATAGTTTAACTATTATTGTTCTTTAATATTTTAGTTTTTTTTGGGAGAATAGAAATATAATATAGCATACAATCAAGTATAACTGGCGTTTGCCTCTTGAGGGGCAAGAATGAACGCCGGTAGGAAAAGAGCAAAGTTTATAACAATCTCATATTACAAAGACATAAAAACTCAACTCATAACATAAAATAAGGAACAAAAACATAGGCACAGGTAGCGAAGGATACTGGTAGGAAAATAGCAAAGTTTGTAACAATCTCATATTACAAAGACATAGGCACTCAACCCATAACAAAAAATAATGTTAAGTTCATCAACACAGTGAGCCAACTACAATTGCTTTTCTCACAATCTCTGTAGTAGTAATCTCAACGCTATAGATGACTACTATATCTGGAATATATAAGCAATTTGAAAAAATAATTATGCAATAATATCAATGAAAAAATGATTATAATAGCTCCTAAACTGCACAAACTACTTGTGACCAAAAGTTTGCTTTCATGCCATGTGTTGTAGCAATAAATTTAGGAATCTCCATATACAAGTATAGGTATAGAACTCTTTCATGGACCAACTTTTGATAGTGCCACAATCTAAGTTGTAAATGAATCTTCGTTATGCTTGCTTCAAGAATGGAAGATACAGTGGGAAACCCAAATATGTTTGTTTCTTCTCATTGAGGATTTCAAGTCCACAATAAAAACTTTACATCCTTCTCAACCATGTAAAGGCGAACAAACCTGTCACTACATGAACTAATCTTCTGAAAATTACTAATAAACCAAGGAAAGTAACTGGTTATCAATGACTCTCACCGCACCAAGACAATATAGATAGTTCACAATAAAGAACAATAAAAATGCAAACTTACAACACAATAGGAGTGGTGAATCTTCATTATGCTTGCTTCAAGAATGGAAGATGCAGAATAGGAGTGGTCGTAGCTCTCAATATAAAGGTTGTATTTATTCAACATGGAGGTAGATGAGGAGAGGTCGTTTTGCTTGGTTTCTTTGTTTTTATGAATGTAAAAGAGAGTACACAGTTTACAAATGTGAAGAACCTGCAATAATTAATTAATGCAAATACACGAAATATCAGAAATAATAGAACTTAGAATCACTTTTATATTGATCACGGTCCACTTCGAGGGGGCAACCTCCTTTGAGCAAGCTCAATACAATTAACTTCACGGTGCCTTCAATGACCTCAACACACACTTATATACTGAGTCTATGCTCAATATTATGAGTCCAAACCATGGGACATATAATACTACGGGACGACTTACAAATCATATGCGTCCAATACTATGGGTTGATACCATGGGCTAATATAAACTATGGATCAACAATTACTACGGAACGACTTACAAAGCATATGCGTCCAACAACAACATACTAACAAAGTAAAGAGAAGGGTTGACACGGGTTCCTAACATCCCCTCTCCCTTAGAAAAAGCTTTTTTCTCAAAGCTTTGGTTGGGGAAATTGATGCAAAAGCTAAGTGAGTGGTTCCCCGGTAGCATCCTCTGTTTGCATTTCGAACCACTGATGCCTTTGGAGTTTCAAGGAGGATTGCTTGGAAGGCTATAGATGAAGAAGAACCATATCAACTGCGTGAAAAGTGCGCTCAGAATGGTGCTTATCAGCTTGTTGTTGCAGTTGAATTCTGGCCATGTGAAGATTGTCCTGTAGAATGAGAAGAATCTGATCGCGTTTTCGAAGAACCAAGTCAATTGCCTGAACTGGTGAGCTTCTAAGGGTGTATGGAAGAGGAACTGGCGGTGTTTTTCCATAGATTGCTTCATATGGTGTCCTTGTAGATGTTGTATTGTACCACCAGAGCGCTTCTAATAAATCCATAGAAATAGTTGGCCAAATCTGTGTAGGTATGGGCAAGGGTTTGAGCAGTCCCGAAAGGAGTGTCGTTTCACCCTTGTTGACCTAGAAAGTATCACAGTCAGCCACCATTTGTTGAATTGTCATTTTTAGTCCCTGCCAAAAGAAGTTACATTGTTCTCGGTCATACATTTTGAAGAACCCAGAGTGCCCTGCTGATGAAGAAGCATGGAGTTCATAGAAGAGATAGCCCTGTTGAACATATTGCAACCAATTTGGAACAAGCAGAGAAATAGATGTAAGAGAAACTGGGTCATCAATTGTGCGAGAAGGAGCATCTGCCACCATATTGTCCTTACCCTTATTGTAAGTGATCGCATAGGGATAACCCATTTTAGGTGTGTTGGGGAAGAGACCCATTGTTCCAGGAAATTTTCCAAACCCTGGAGATCAGTCTTGATGCGGAAATAATTCCCTAATAGGTATGGTTGCCACTTCTGTACTGCATGCAAAATAGCCATCATTTCCTGCTGAGAGGTAGATGCGGCTAAATTCTTACCGGAAAGGTCTCTTGAAGGCAGCAAGCTCATTGGTTCAGCAAAGACACCTGCATATCTATCCAAGGAAGTAGTGGAGACTGTTGATGGGTGCATCTGAATGGAATGGAGCTGAGCGATGACACCATGTGAATTCTTCTTAAGGATTTTTTCCAGGCGATGTGAATTGATGATGCAGAGAGACCTTGGTTGTAAGCCCATAAATTTGTGTTGTGCCCCATTGAATAAAAACTGCATCCAAAGTTCAGCAAAATCCCATAAGATGGGGCCAAGTGTGCGTAACCATTGAACGCCCAAAACCACATCACATCCGCCTAAGGACAAGGAAAACATGTCAGAGAGCAGGTTATAATCTTCCATAGAGATACGCACATTGTGACACTTCCCCTTGCAAGGTAAGGTGTCCCCATTAGAAACCATGACTTCAAAGTGGGAGCAAGGATGGACAAAACAATCAGCCTGTTTGGCAATCCGCGGGTCAATGAAGTTATGAGTGTTACCAGAATCAATGAGTATGGTAAGAGGGAGCTTCTTGAAGTATCCCCTGACCCACATTTTTTGTGGGGTGGTGACGCCGGTTACAGCATGGAGAGAGATCTCGGGTGGGTCGTCCTGAGATGCGGTGTCAACGGGCGGGTGCTGAATGTCAACCTGATCATCTACTGTATCTAGAGATTCTTCACCAAGTTCAGAGGCAGTCAGAGAATCCACATCCAAGAGATAGAGATTTTGTTGAACACATCTATGTCCCCAAGTGAATTTCTCATCACAATTATAACAAAGCCCTTTTTCTCGGTGTGCCTGCATCTCTGTTTCAGACAAATGCTTGATAGGAGTTGGTCGAGGAGCAGGTGTGATGGGAGGTCGTTGGGAACCCATATTTCTGAAGGGAACAAAGGTGATTTTGGAGCGTTGTTGAGCTGTGATCTTGTCCTCAGCCAGCTTAGCCAACCCTAGGACTTCCATCATTGTGTTGGGACATAACATTTTGACCTCTGAGCAGATTTCATCCTAAAGACTACTGATAAAACAACTCCTGTAGAATTCATCAGACAATCCTTCTGTGTGATTGGCTAGTTTCTCAAATTTCGTCTGATACTCTCTCACTGTGCCAGTTTGGAGAAGTTTAGTGAGTGCTCCTATGAAGTCATCAAAAGCACTAGGAAAAAATTGTGGCAAAAGGAGTTGGCAAAAATCTGTCCAATTTGGCTCGGGATGAGCTTTGATGTATCAACGGTACCATTGAAGGGCTTCCTGTTCCAAATGAAATGATGTAAGTGTAACTTTCTCGATATCAAAAGTATTATGCAGACTGAAATATTGTTCTGCTCGGTATATCGATCCAGTCGGATCAATACCATTGAAGCAAGGAAAATCAACCTTCGGCCCACGAAAATTGTTGGAAGAAGAGAACCCGGTGGCTGCAAAAGATTCTGGCTGTCGGTTATTGTTCATGGCTGAATGTTGAAGATGGAAGCTGAGAAATTTTTCATCCAGATCTTGGAGTTTGGTTTGGATGGCTGCAACTGCTTCCTCCATGGTTTTTGCTCCTGCACGGGTGACAACCACAACCAGGAGTTTTTTTTTTTTAAATGGATAGAAAAACAAAAACAAAAGCTTATTTAGTAAAGGAAAATTTGGATTTGGGAAAAACTCGAATTGGTAATTGGGGTTTGACTAGGATTTGGACACTTTCTGATGAACAGGGAGGCAAAAAATGGGGATTTCAGAAGCGGGGTGAAAGAATGAGAAAATTTGGTAGAGAGGGACAAAGAAGCAGAATTAGGAAAGGAACACAGTGGCAAAATTTGAAGGCGTTTGGGTGAAAATTGAAGGAGTTATGGCAAACCCTAAAAATAGAAAAATGTGGGATTTCTGGTCTTGGGAAGTGGAATTTGGGATAGGGTCTTCAGGAATGAAATATGCAGAATGGGATTGCAGGGATGTCAGTGAAGTTTTAGGGAAAACAGAGTTGAAACAAGAGAGATATGGTCGAAAAACATAATTTTATTTTATTTATTTATTTTTCAGAAATGGATCGACAATGGCGGCGCCAAAGGGATCCGCAACAGATGGATCGAAAAACAGCTGGATCTGAAATGATGACCGGATTTGGAACGAATTTCAAAATAGAGCTGAAACGGCTAGATCTGGAGCGGAAGTGATCGGCAACAGTTCAGCTGAAAATAGATATGGACCCCAAGTATGTGCGGCTTCCTATCGGTTCAAGGGATTCACTCGGCCACCAATGCTGTCTGACGGCTTGCGTATTGGGGCAGTACCCCTCACTCCATGGTTCAGGTAAAACTGATAACCGCTTGGCCACAAACGAAAGCTCTTGGTTTACCTCACGAGTGGGAACTAGTCAATCGGGTAGGGGTCATTTCCCTTTTCGCTGGTAGGTTCTCTCAATGGGCCAGCTACTTTGGGGTTCCTGTGGTACTCCTCACAATGATTTTTAGGGCTTATTCCCAAGTACTTCCCACAATTAAATGGATAGGAATTATTCCCAGATCCGAACTTGCAACAGATGTGAAATTTTTTTTGGCAGAAATTCCACCCAACGAGCCCAAGAAAGTGCTCTAATAGCAGATGTGAAGAACCTGCAATAATTAATTAATGCAAATACATGAAATATTAGAAATAATAGAACTCATAATCACTTTTATATTGATCACGGGCCACTTCGAGGGGGCAACCTCCTTTGAGCAAGCTCAATACAATTAACTTCACGGTGCCTTCAATAACCTCAACACACACTTATATACTGAGTCTATGCCCAATATTATGAGTCCAAACCATGGGACATATAATACTACGGGACGAATTACAAAGCATATGCGTCCAATACTATGGGTCAATACCATGGGCTAATATAAACTATGGATCAACAATTACTACGGGACGACTTACAAAGCATATGCGTCCAACAACAGCATACTAACAAAGTAAAGATAAGGGTTGACATGGGTTCCTAACAACAAATCACGGGGGCTTCACTCAATAAACCGGTATCATAGCACGTTCGTTTGTGGCGTATGAAACAATACCCCTAATTTCACTAAATATTGGAAAATACCTTCCAAAATCGTTTTTTTTAACCCCCTCCCAATATGCCTTCCCAATTTTAAAAAACCCCTTTTTTCACTAGATATTATATGTATCAATTTTTTTATTAACATTTTTACACCCCTTTATATTTTTACCTAGTATATTGATATGATACCCCTCTTATGACCCCACATGCATTCTACAATACACCTTGCTTCTTTCGATGTATATTTTGAATGCACATTACTTCACCCACAATGCAATTACTCAACCACATATAATTATGATTTGCAACATCTAATGGTCTAATGAAGAGAGGTTAGGAACCCATGTCTTTACTTTGTTAGTATATTGTTGTTGGACGCATATACTTTGTAAGTCGTCCTGTAGTATTTGTTGATCCATAGTTTATATTAGCCCATAGTATTGACCCATAGTATTGGATGCATATGCTTTGTAAGTCGTCCCATAGTATTATATGTCCCATGGTTTTGACTCATAGTATTGGCACCCAAACTTAGCCCATGGTTTGTATTGACACATAGTATTGACCCATGGTATTGGTGCCTAGACTTAGTATACAAGTGTGTGTTGAGGCCTATGAAGGCACTGTGAAGTTAATTGTATTGAGATTGATCAAAGGAGGTTTCCCCCTCGAAGTGGCCCGTGATCAATTTAAAAGTGATTCTGAGTTCTATTATTTCTGATATCTCGTGTATTTGCATTAATTATTTATTGCAGGTTCTTCACATCTGGTATCAGAGCACTTTCTTGGGCTCGTTGGGTGGAATTTCTGCCAATTTTTATTTTTATTTTCACGCTGTTGCAAGTTCGGATCTGGGGATAACCCCTATCCGCTTAACTGTGGGAAGTACTTGGGCATAAGCCCTAAAACTCATTGTGAGGAGTACCACAGGAACCCCAAAGTAGCTGGCCCATTGAGAGGACCTGCCAGCAAAAAGGGCAACGACCCCTACCTGATTGACTACTTCCCACCCATGAGGTAAACCAAGAGTTGTCGTTTGTGGCAAAGCGGTTATCAGTTTTACCTGAGCTGTGGAGTGAGGGGTACTGCCCCAATATGCAAGCCGACAGAAAACATTGGTGGCCGAGTGAATCCCCTGAACCGATAGGAAGCCGCACATACCCGGGGTCCATATCTATTTTCAGCTGAACTGTTGCTGATCACTTCCGCTCCAGATCCAGCCGTTTCAAATCTATTCTGAAAGTCGTTCCAGATCCAGTTGTCGTTCAGATCCAGCCGTTTTCGATCTCTTCCGTGCCGTTGCGGATCCATTTGTTGCAGATCCATTCCGCGCCGCTGTTGCCGATCCATTTTTGGAAAAAAAAAAAAAACTGTTTTTTGGATATATCTCCCTTGTTTCAACTCTATTTTCCCTGAAACTTCACTGACAATCTCATTCTGCATATTTCATTCTTGAAGACCCTATCCCAAATTCCACTTCCCAAAACCAGAAATCCCACATTTGTCAAAAATTCTGTTTTTCGGCTATATCTCCCTTGTTTCAACTCTGTTTTCCCTGAAACTTCACTGACATCCCTGCAATCCCATTTTGCATATTTCATTCCTGAAGACCCTATCCCAAATTCCACTTCCCAAGACAAGAAATCCCACATTTGTCTATTTTTAGGGTTTGCCATAACTCCAATTTTCACCCAAACGCCTTCAACTTTTGCCACCATGTTCCTTTCCTAATTCTGCTTCTTTGTCCCTCTCTACCAAATTTTCTCATTTTTTCACCCCGCTTCTGAAATCCCCATTTTTAGCTTCCCTGTCTATCAGAAAGTGTCCAAAACCTAGTCAAACCCCAATAACCCATCCGAGTTTTTCCCAAATCCAAATTTTCCCTTATTAAATAAGCTTGTGTTTGTGTTTTTTTATCCATTCCCCCCCCCCACAAAAAAAAAAAAATTACTGGTTGTGGTTGTCACTCGCACAGGAGCAAACACCATGGAGGAAGCACTTGCAGCCATCCAAACCAAACTCCAAGATCTGGATGAAAACATTTTCAGCCTCCATCTTTAGCATTCATCCATGAACAATAACCGACAACTAGAATCTTTTGCAGCCACCGGGTTCTCTTCTTCCAGCAATTTTCATGGGTCGAAGCTTGATTTTCCTCGCTTCAATGGTACTGATACGACTAGATGGATATACCGAGCATAACAATATTTCAGTCTGCATAATACTTTTGATGTTCAGAAAGTTCCACTTGCATCCTTTCATTTAGAATAGGAAGCCCTTCAATGGTACCGTTGGTACATCAAACCTCATCCCGAGCCAAACTGGAAAGATTTTTGCCAACTCCTTTTGCCACGATTTGGTCCTAGTGCTTTTGACGACTTCACAGGAGCACTCACTAAACTTCACCAAACTGGCACAAGGAGAGAGTATCAGACGGAATTTTAGAAACTAGCCAATCACACAGAAGGATTGTCTGATGAATTCTACAGGAGTTGTTTTATCAGTGGTCTCAAGGATGAAATCCGCTCAGAGGTCAAAATGTTTTGTCCCAACACAACACAATGATGGAAGTCATAGGGTTGGCTAAGCTGGCCGAGGACAAGATCACAACTCAACAACGCTCCAAACCCACCTTTGTTCCCTTTAGAAATATGGGTTCCCAACGACCTCCCATTACGCCTGCTCCTCAACTAACTCCTATCAAGCAATTGTCTGAAACAGAGATGCAAGCACGCCGAGAAAAAGGGCTTTGTTATAATTGTGATGAGAAATTCACTCGGGGAGATCGATATGTTCAACAAAAGCTCTATCTATTGGATGTGGATTCTCATCCTGCCTCAGAACTTGATGAAGAAGCTCTAGATACAGTAGATGATCAGGTCGACATTCAACACCCGCCTGTTGACACCCCATCTCAAGACGACCCACCCGAGATCTCTCTCCATGCTGTAACCGACGTGACCATCCCACAAACAATGTGAGTCAGGGGATACTTCAAGAAGCTCCCTCTTACCATACTCATTGATCCTGGTAGCACTCATAACTTCATTGATCCTCGGATTGCCAAACAGGCTGATTGTTTTGTCCATCCTTGCTCCAACTTTGAAGTCATGGTTGCCAATGGGGGCACCTTACCTTGCAAGGGGAAGTGTCACAATGTGCATATCTCTATGGAAGATTATAACCTGCGCTCTCACATGTTTGCCTTGTCCTTAGACGGATGTGATGTGGTTTTGGGCATTCAATGGTTACGCACACTTGGCCCCATCTTATGGGATTTTGCTGAACTTTGGATGCAGTTTTCATTCAATGGGGCACAACACAAATTTATGGGCTTACAACCAAGGTCTCTCTGCATCATCAGTTCACATCGATTGGAAAAAATACTTAAGAAGAATTCACATGGTGTCATCGCTCAGCTCCATTCCATTCAGATGCACCCATCAACAGTCTCCACTACTTCCTTGGATAGATATGCAGGTGTCTTTGCTGAACCAATGATCTTGTTGCCTTCAAGAGACCTTTTCGGTAAGAATTTAGCTGCATCTACCTCTCAACAGGAAATGATGACTATTTTGCATATATTACAGAAGTGGCAGCCATCCCTATTGGGGAATTATTTCTGCATCAAGACTGATCTCCAGAGTCTGGAAACTTTCCTGGAACAACGGGTCTCCTCCCCAACACACCTGAAATGGGTTATCCAACTCATGGGTTATGACTATGCAACCACTTACCATAAAGGTAAGGACAATATGGTGGAAGATGCTCCTCCTCGCACATTTGATGACCCAGTTTCTCTTACAGCTATTTCTCTGCTTGTTCCAAATTGGTTGCAATCTGTTCAACGGGGCTATCTCTTCTATGAACTCCATGCTTCTTCATCAATAGGGCACTCTGGGTTCCTCAAAACGTATGACCAGGAACAATGTAACTTCTTTTGTCAGGGACTCAAAAGGAAAATTCAACGGATGGTGGTTGACAGTGATACTTTCTAGGTCAACAAGGGTGAAACGACCCTCCTTTCGGGACTGCTTGAACCCTTGCCCATCCCTCCACAGATTTGGACAACTATTTCTATGGATTTCCTATAAGCGCTCCAGTGGTATAGTACCACATCTCAAAGGACACCATATGAAGCAGTCTCTGGATAGGCACCACTAGTTCTTCTTCCATACACCTTCAGCAGCTCCCTAGTTCAAGCAATTGACTCAATTCTTCGAAACCGTGATCAACTTCTTCTCATTCTGCAGGACAATTTTCACATGGCAAGAATTCGACTGAAACAACAATTCGATCAGCACTATTCTGAGCGCACTTTTCACATTGCTGATATGGTTCTTCTTTGTCTACAGCCTTCCATGCAATCCTCCCTGAAACTCCAAAGGCGCCAGTGGCTCGGAATACAACCCGGGGATGCTACAGGGGACCCACTCCTTCAGATTCTGCATCAATTTCCACATCTAAAGCTTTGAGGACAAAGATTTTTCTAAGGGAGAGGGGATATTAGGAACCCATGTCTTTACTTTGTTAGTATATTGTTGTTGGACGCATATGCTTTGTAAGTCATCCCGTAGTATTTGTTGATCCATAGTTTATATTAGCCCATACTATTGACCCATAGTATTGGATGCATATTTTTTGTAAGTCGTCCCATAGTATTATATGTCCCATGGTTTTGACTCATAGTATTGGCGCCCAGACTTAGCCCATGGTTTGTATTAACACATAGTATTGACCCATGGTATTGGCACCTAGACTTAGTATATAAGTGTGTGTTGAGGCCTATGAAGGCACTGTGAAGTTAATTGTATTGAGCTTGCTCAAAGGAGTTTGCCCCCTCGAAGTGGCCCATGATCAATATAAAAGTGATTCTAATTTCTATTATTTCTGATATCTCGTGTATTTGCATTAATTATTTATTGCAGGTTCTTCACAAGAGATAGGAGATCACTTCTTGTATGTCACTAGAGAAATGCACATAGTACAACATTTAGATTGCATGTTGCAGTTCCCCAATAGTTGACTAAGCCTATTGTGGGATAGGTATCCAAGTCCCCAGGGCCTGTAACAAGCTCTAGGAGGCTGACTAAACCTCCCAAGGCCTGTAATAGGCATGAGTGGTTTGGTATTCAAGCCACCAGGACCTATCGAGGGCCTATAAGAGGCCCTGGAGGCTTAGAGCCTCCCAAGGATATTGGTAACAACTGGCTGAGTGCTATTGGTAACAATTGGCTGTCAATGACCACTGCCTCTTGACTATGATCGACTGGAAACTAACTTCATCATGAAACCCCTGGCCTCAAGCATGCCTCAATACGTGATTTCCTCGCGTACTGGTAAGCTCGAGCCTTGCCTCAACCTGATTTCTCATCTGGCTGTGATCCCGCCATCTCCATTTGATGGATATTTGTCAGCCCGCCCATATAAAAAAGACCCCAAAGTATTTTTGTATTGTTACATTAAATAAAAAAACCCTTTGCCCCTTAATATATAAGCAATATAATTTTTAGGTTTTCATGAATATTTAATACCGCAATATGAATGAACATGATATCATATTGCCTTCTAGTGAAGCCCCCATGTTACAAATCAGTTGAGATTAATATTTAAATCACTACTGCTTGGGATAATCCATTATGAGCTTAGCTTGAAAAGCCATTGCCAACAAGGAAACTGAAGAGCATTGAACTAAAAGCGTAGTAAAATATAGCACTATTACAAAAATATGAACACGCATGTAGGTTTTTTAAAGAAAAGGAATCCCAATAATATCCATTCAAAAGTACACATTACATATAAACATTTCTGCAATAGTTTCTCAAGAAGGGAAATTTGTTTTCATTGACAAAGAAGAATAGATGAACAACAAAAACGGTTGGTTCACCACTATATAGCCTTGGAAGAGTTTGTTATCTGGTGAAATTGCAAAAATGAGAATAGTAGGAAAAGTTTTCATTTGAGTGCTATACATATGAGAATATACAAATGACATTTACAATTAAAATTAGCTGGCCCCGCTTCTAAATTGGAAATATAGTTTGTGTTAAATTTTTAGAATTTACTTCAATCTGATCTAGGATCTTAACTGAGAGAACAACATGTACAGCATATCAATCATGGAGACAATAATGCAAGCACATAAGAGACACAAAGATTTACTTGGGGAAAACCATAAAGGTGAAAAACCCCAATAACTTCCTCAGAGATAGATAGAGCAATGATACAACCAAGAGATAGACATAACCTAGTAGCAGATCCTCCTCCTCCATAAGTGCGCCACTCCTCCTTGAGTGCATGAGTGAGAAGTGAGTGATCAAATAGAGTGCCTCCCGCACTCTATTTATACTTGACTTGACTTGCCTTTTACCTAACTCATGTAGGCTCGAACTTAACCACATAACATAATGCTGACTGGGCCAACCCCCAATAGGGTGGTCTAATAACCCTTTGACCCGCATGACTTATACAGGGCCGACCCCAACAAGGTGGTCTAATAACCCATCAAGTATAAGTTACGACACTTACAATATAAATGACGACACTTCCGTATAGAGGAATAATAACATCTCTATAGGAATACAACCACTTCCGTATAGAGGAATAATAACATCTCTATAGGAATACAATATACATATATGTGAAATACATTCCGAAGTTACATATACATCAACAGTTTGCCCATGCAGTAGCTTCTTCAGTTATGACATTATATTCGTCAGGATTTAATAGTTTTAGAGACACTTCATGATAAGTTAATTATGTTTCTATATTTGCAACTTCTGTTGGTGCAGCCTTGCAGGTATCCTCAAGGAAAACGAGATGTGTAGATGTTTGCTTCACATAGAATTCAATGTCTTATTTTGTTAGAGCATCAATTTTCTTGATGTAGTCCAAGTTTGATTGCAACACTTGTTGAAGTTCTGCCATCTGCTGATCCTTGGTTTGGGAGCTCATCGATATTGGTTGCCATAAGGAGCTGACATTTACAGTGAACCTAATGGATTTCCTCATATAATTTTGTGCACTTTTTCAAGGGTTGTATTAATCTCGGCATTTAGTCGATTAGTGGCTTTCTTGCAAAATTGAAGGAGTGCAATATCTAGCTTCAGGGTCGCTAGTGTTGTTTTTTTAGGGAGGTGAGGAGGAAATGCTGGGTTATTTTCTCTCCATGTTAGCTATTTGTTAAGCTTGTTTCCAGTAGTAATCAAATGTTGATGCATTTCTATTGAGCTTGCAGCAATTTCTTGCATGCTTGCCATGAATTGTTTGATATTGTAGATTTGTTGAAAGAGTGTTTTTTGACAGTTTGAGACTTTCTCTTGAAGCTTTCATGCTTGTTCCAAGAATGGTTCCATGAGTGATTCATTATCTGTCAAAAACTTATCTACTTGAGTTTTCACTTCATTGGCCTTGTCCTTCGCCAATGATGCACATGTTTCAAATTCTGTAAGCTTTGCTTGAAAATCATTTGTCTCCCCTTCCATTATCATTAACTGAACAGTCAATGCTTCATTTTTCTGTGTTAAGGTTGTTGTACGCAGCTAGTAAATTGTCTTTCTCAAATAATGTGGCCTGTCATTTTGTGTTTAACTCAATAGTCTCTCCACGTTCCTTTACCAAGGTGCCCTTAAGTTTCAACATTTTTTCTTTGTTTCGCTCAATAGCATTGTCAGCAGTTGCTTGTGCAGCTATGACATTTACGGAGGCTGTGAATTTGAGGTCCTTTTGGGTGCCTTCTACAAGTGTGTTTTTTGGGATGGTGACAATATTTGGTTGAGTGGTCATTTTCATTCTTTTTTTTAACCGTCGTGTTATGGTATTTCTCTTTGAATAAAAAAATTTGTGTCCAATTGGGCCACTGTATGTTCTTTGGATGGGGTAAACGGTGTAAGCTCAAGCTCTAAAAATGGCAAGTAGCCTCTAGTTAGTGGGCTCAACATGTTTGTGTCCATGGGTTCTGGACTATTGACTTGTGGACTTGTTGGCTCCTTGTGCATAGCTGGTTGGATATTTTCTTGCGCTTCTTTGCCGACCTACTCTTCCAGAGCTTCATTTTCTTTAGTTTCTCTTGCACGAAGGGCTTCTTCGTTTTGCAATTTTTCCGTTTCCTCTCTTTGATGATGTTCGGTTGCTAATATTTTTTCTTTCTCTTTATCTTGTTTTTATTGTACCCTTTTGGCCTGTTCACTTTGGCTATGTATTTTTGCTTCTTGTTTCTTTTGTTGCTCTGCTGATTCTTCCCTTTGTATATGTATTTCTACTTCCTTTTCCTCGGTTGTAATTTTGATAGAAGTAAGTGCATGGTTGCCCTTTTTTTTTGTGCAGCTCTTTCGCATTGTTGACCCTTGTATATATTTCCTCATCTTCCAGGAAATGATTTGAGTATTCAAAAGTGATTTTGCAAGAAGCAAAATGTTTATCCCCTTTACCTTTGTTGTCATTTCTTACAAAAAGTATAGTCCCGAAGTGAAAAGCTTCCAAGTCGGAAACGAAAGCTTAAAAAACTCTAACTTTTTGGAACTTGTATGCACCAATGTTGAATGGTAGAGGTGGGTAAATTGTTTTTTTTTAGATGGAGAAAGTCACCAATTCCATTGATGAAGACTTGTCTTATGGATTCTATATGCACAATGAAATCTGTAGCATACTTGAAAAGTAGATAAGAAGGTTTAGTGGCCCCATACATCCTTATGTATGTGCCATTTAATGAGAAGTAGTAGTTTCCATACTCACCTATTACAGCCAAGGCATTGTATAACAAACAATTTGGTTCTTTATTGAAGAGCAACCAATAAAGGGGTATGATTAGTTCTTTGCATAGTAGTTTGTAATACCCTTGATATCGATGAGCCCAAGTTAGTTGGTATGCTACATGAAGGGGAGTCTTAGTCTGTTTCCAGGTACATCCCAACTTAGGGAAATGATTCTTGACTAATATACAATCAATGAGGTAAGAAGACATGAAAAATGTTGTTTTCTGTTGTGAAAGGCCGGTTTGAGCTGTAGCACTTTTGGATGCCATACTATCTGATATTATATCTTCCCAATTGAATACTGTACCATGTGTGGCAACGTGGCGGATCAATGGAACTCAATTGAGTTTATAGTTGTTTCCATTTGGTAGGCCTAAGATTCTGTTCAACATTAGGACTATGATTTGATAAGGGGTCCTTAAGTGTTGGATGTCATATTCCCCGCTACCTTTGGGTCTTAGTTGTTTGTCTGGTACCATCATCTTCTTTGCGCATTCAAAATTATCTACATTGGCATGCCTTACCCAATCATCAGTAAGCATAACTTTGGAGGAAGGCATGGGGCATAATCCACCCAATCACCTCTGAGCAAGGAAACAATTCTGGCTGGGTTGCTTCCTTATGAAGGGTAGACGTATTGATGTTTTGGTAAACCATTGATTCCTCGAGGTTTGCATCTGGTATTTTTCCATCTCTGATAGCTGTGTACAAGTCACCCCATTTGAATTCTGGAGTGGCCCTTGTGATGGGTTTGGTGTCTTCAAACAGTGTTTCAATTGGTATAATTGGATTTGTTTCTACGTTAGGCTCAATCTGCTTTCCCTTCTTCTTATTGGCTTTTTTAATCATACCTGATGTGAAAACATAAAGGGTGAATCGTGAGGAACTTGACATGTGTATAAGGGATATAATATTGAATATTGAGCAACTAAGAAGTGGTTAAACAACAATTGAAAGTTGATGTTTTTCGGCATAGGTATGGCGTGCAAGGTAAGGCACATGGCCCTTGGCAGGTTCTATTAGTGTTATATAAATGTCTATGCTAGAACAAAATAGTGACTATTAAGTGTAACACAACCTTCTCATGCAAGGTTATATTAGTGTTATATAAATGTATTGTTCTCTTCTTGTGAAATGGAGGAGGTTGTTCTTGACATGAGAAGGGTCCAATCTTCAAGAGTCGGTGTTGCATTTCGAAGATTGAGTAGGAGTTAACAAAAGGAAACTTGGGAAGGGGTGTTTCCTTGTTATTGAAAGATGGTTGAAAGAGTGATAAAAGTGTCAAAAGTACGGCAGAGAGCATTACCTCATGACGTACAAACATACATGGGGATGTCCTTTACAGCGGGCAACTGTCCAAAATCACCAAGGAAGATGATGGAGAAACCACCAAAGGGGGTTGTACATTGGGAAGGAAAGGATTCACGTAAATAGTCATCTAAATGACTTAACATTTTTGGGCCAATGAAACTCATTTCATCAATGATGATGTATTAGATATGGTGGAATTGTTCTTGGAAGCTTGAAAGGGAATGGCCTTCAAGAGGGTGCATCTCAATAATGGGTATGCGAAGGGCAGAATGTATTGTAAGTGCATCTATGTTAAAGGAAACAATACCAATTGGAGCAAGGAGGAGCAAGGGGGAAGGTTTGTCGCTAGAGGCATGTTGGAGTGTAGATTTAAGGCAATAAATTAAGTAAGACTTTCCGGTTCCTACAGTGACTTGAATGCCCATTTTTAGTGGGGGAGGGCTTGTAGCATTTGTGGAGTGTGTGAGGACAAGATCAAAGGCCATGGGTTGTGTGGAAGACAATGAGGCAGGAGAATAGGAAGATGAAAAGGTGTCTGGCTGCATTTGGGGGGACAATCAAGTGAAGTCAATGAATGATATAGTTTTTGCATGCATGTGTGAAGGAATATGGTTTTCTGTCCAATTGTGTTCTTTGTCAAAGTCATGATGCCAAAGCATGTCAAGGTCATCGATGTAGAGGTTGTTTCCAGGGTGGAATTGAGAAAGGAGTTCCAATTCATCCATGGTAGGGGGTAAGGGAAAGTGGTTTGGAGTAGAAGGAGAGGCATCAGATGGAGGTGTATTGGGGGCTTTTTGCAAACGATCAACATGCCATGCAGTGTATGTGTCTTTAATGTGAAGCCAATTAGAAGTTATGGAAAATGTTGTGGATCCAATGTCATCGGGGAGGGTGCAAAAGGTTTTGTATAGGAGAATCTCGCTCAAACAGAATGAAAGTATGGATATTTTCGTTGCATGGATAACAATCCATAACAAAATAGCAGAGAAACTATCTGTAAAAGCATGGGTAACAAGTGTGCATGAAATATGGTGAATGTACAAGGGTATTGCTACTTCTTTCTGTTTAATCACAAGAAAATGTATGTATAAAAACCATTTTTTTTTTGGGTTGCAAACTATGTGTATCTATCATGTCCCAAATTTGGAATTGGGTCACAATGGCCTAATCACATTGGCCATATTCATTAGAGTTTGTACAATTGATGTTAAGGGTCAAATAATTGCCAAGGAGGAAAATTACTAGTTTCCTAGGTTTGGGGTGGAAGCTTTGGGATTTGGAATAAGGGGGATAATAAATTATGTTTGAACATTAGAATGGCATAAATATTTAATAAAGGATATAAATAAATATATACAAGTGAAAATCAAAGGGGCATTTGATCATGAAGACACATGGAGGAAGTGGGACCCACATATGGCTAGATTTCCCCACTACACTTGGCATCATTCTCTCACCAATTCGAATTCAAGGTGAATGGTAACATACTTGGGGGAGTCCAAAAGGTATTATTCATGGAATGACTCATCCAAGGTCGAAATATAGAGGAAGAGTAACTCCCATGGAAGAGGAAGAGGCAATTTGGAGCTAGTGAGACACTTGGGCTAGATTCCCTAGCTCTATGACAACAATGATGAAGATGCTATGACACCTATGACGCAAATCAGGCCTGAAGGGTGACATATGACATATATGACATGTCATGGCTAGAAATAGACTCCAAGAGGGCACTTAAGGGTTTTAGGGCAGCTAAGATGCGTCCACATGTCATTTGGTGGAAGTGGGAGACTAGGAATTGTTGTACAAGTGGCGTTCTTTGGAATCTCTTCCCAACTTGAGTTGGCATGAGTCTCTTGGAAGGAATTCGACCCATGTAGGACATTAGAAATTTATAAATGTCAATAAAAAAGAATGAAACCAGCTTTTGATCATTTGTAGAATTTGCAATTGCATTTGTGTAAAGGGAGAGCTAGCGGATGACTAGTTTCTTGCCTTAGCCAATTTTGAGGGTGAAAGATTCCCATCCAAGTTGGTAATTGGAAAGGCCATTCAAAAATTTCATTTGGAGCGTTAATGGAGTATTTATTTACAGGTGTAAGCTACAGGGAAGCTCATGGTTTCTTCTATTGCAGCACATTCTCTCAACCATTTCCAGTTTTGATGGCATATTCTTGATCCTTGAGGGAGGGCGGTTTTGGTGAGATATTGTAATCTTTGGGGGAGATTCTCATGCCCCATTTATTTTGTAATATGAAGAAAATACTTTTTTATTCATCTCTAGAAATTTTCAGGTCGAAATTCCAATTAGAAATGTATAAATCTCATTTTTAATGGAAGAACAATGCCATTTCCCCACTACCTTGTTGTGAACCAATGTAATGTTGATGATTTCGAATGGATGGATGATTATATGGTGAATTTGTGATTAATGGAAAGCCATGGATTTATTTTACAAGTTTCATTTTACTTGAGCATTTGAAGTATTTTTACTCATTTTAATTGCACTGGGAGAAGAAATAGTGCCATTTCCCCAAGGGTCAAATTGATGCTTTTTTTGCAGCTAAATGGAAGAGGGTTGGAACAGATATAATAATCAATTAATGGTGCACATTAGACCTTAATAAAATCCTTAATACATTCCCTACATCTATTCATAAATTTGAGTGGTTTTGGAGGCATTTTGGAAGCCATTTTCAGTACTTACCCCAGGGGGATTTGAACCCCAAATTACTAGTAAAATTGCATACTTGGTCCAGAATTTTAAGAGAGTTTGCAGAGGTATTTTGGTCGCCATATATCATCCTTGAACATCATATTCAAGTCCTAATATCATTCATACACATTCCTTGAATATTTGAAGGCATTTGGAGTCAATTCAAGACCTAGAGACCAATACTAGTCAAAGGGAAATTACTAGTAAAGTTCCCTACATTGGTCAGAAATGAAAGAGAATTTGCAGAAGTATTTTATAGGTCCAAAGAATCCCTAAAATAAATATTTATATTATAACATCATCCATATACCTTCTCAAAATATTTGGGATCAATTGGAGCAATTTGGGGACCTAGAGCTCAAAACTAGTCAAAGGTCAAATTAGGGAAAAAAGTAAAAAATTGCCATTTTAATAAAATTCCTAACAAAGGACATTATAGTGGTATCAGAGCATGTTCCTTGCACCTGTGTATTAGGCACATACATTCAAGAATAATTGGCAGCCATGTCTTACTATTATGATGAATCCTATGAGTACAATTCTTATGAGGAATATGCAAATGCTTATGAGCAATATGAAGCAGAATGTGAATGGTACGAGGAAGAGGTGCCATCATGCAACACTTCTTACAATTTTAGGAGAAATGAATATTATTCTTGTGACTTTAAATCTAATGAATATGAGTGTGTCACACCAACCAAGGATAATTCTATGAGTGAGTTCCAAAGATGGAGAGCAACATATAAAACCTTGCCCCAAAAATATCAAGAATATCTTGCTTTTAGCAAAAATATACAAAATACCATGTCTTTTGAGTACTATGTTGAACATGTTTTTGAAAATAGGCCTAAAAATGAATATGTGGAGTTAGTAAAGAAAGGTTTATGCCCTTCTTGTAAAGAACCTTGGAGTGAGTATCATACATGTGTGCATGAAATTATGTCCCACTTGAGGAGAGCTTTTGGGAATTCTTCAAAAAGAGATTCCAAAGATATTGATCCTAAGGAAAACAAGGAGAAAAATGCATCAGCTTGCTTGAAAGAGAAAAATGAAGAGACATCACAAGAGCATGAAGAATATTCTATTGAAAATATGGAAGATCATTTCGAGACACCTTCTAGATTAGACATGAACCAAAGAGCATCTACTGATGGATGCTTAAACTATGAAGGAGTACCTACTGATGGGTGCTCACACCTCTATGTTAGTGACATAGAGATCACTTTTGAAAGTGTTTCTGCAAGCCCAAGTTCCATTAAGCATGATAATGAAGACCTTGTATCAGTTGAAGAAGAACCAAGATCAACTTCCCCATCACCACTTGAGCTTCATAAAGTTGGTCCAAGCAAAAATGAAGAATATGAGGAGGTTCATTTTCAAGAGCCTCATTTTCTTGAAGGGTCCTTAAATATGAATGAAAAGAAGATCCAAGAGTCCCTTATAATTCTCCATGACACTCAAGCATTGGTGTCAAATTCTTGTTGGAGAGCTACTTCATTGGAGGAAACATCCTTCCTTGAAGACATGGAGAAGATTCAAAGAGCAATGTGCCACATCAAAGGTAATTTCATGTCTTTGCTTTTTGATAGAAACCATTTGTTTGATCTTAATGAATTGTTACATGATGCATACTTGAATAATAACGAGGATATTCATAATCCCACAATTCAAAATGAGCAACTTATTGAAAAGTTGCAAGATGCTTTTTTTTTCCTCCTATGTTTCAGATTGTCAAATGGTAGATTGTTTGGAGGATTCTCATGACATGGTGGATCATGAGAAATGTGGAAATTTGAATGTGCTTAATGTGTTTGAAGATGAACTTGAAGAGATCCAAATACTTGATGTCATGGAAGAGGAACTTGAATTATCTCCTGATGAAGGTTATGTAATTTTTAAAGAAGAGCATGATTCCTCTACATGGGAACCCATCTATGACAAAGGTTTCACACTTTTGAAGGAGCTGCATGATACTACCCATATGGATCCTTCCCATGATGAAAATTCTGCAATTTTTTATCATTTGGGTAAGTTAGTTCATTATCCTACATCCTACAATTCCATGTTTTGCGGCATTAGTCTCAATGAAGTATGGGTGAAAGGGTTCTTTTTGATGGTGCCACATGAGGAGTATGGAACTCCTTGATTTACCTATGATATGCATTTGAGTCACTTGAAGACTCATGGTTTTTCTTGCTCAACACTTGATTCATTTGATGTTGGAAGAACTTCATCCAACACTTAAGTGAATAGATTTATGATTGGAGAACATTTTTGTTGCAAGCCACATATTTTGTTATATCTTTATGATTCTCACATTTAGGGATGTATGGGCGAGACTTCTTTGGGACCCACATATGGCTAGATTTCCCCACTACACTTGGCATCATTCTCTCACCAATTCGAATTCAAGGTGAATGGTAACGTACTTGGGGGAGTCCAAAAGGTATTATTCATGGCATGACTCATCCAAGGTTGAAATATAGAGGAAGAGTAACTCCCATGGAAGAGGAAGAGGAAATTTGGAGCTAGTGAGACACTTGGGCTAGATTCCCTAGCTCTATGACAACAATGATGAAGATGCTATGAAACCTATGACACAAATCAGACCCGACGGATGAAATATGACATATATGACATGTCAGGGATAAAAATAGACTCCAAGAGGGCGCTCAAGGTTTTTAGGGCAGCTAAGATGCTTCCACATGTCATTTGGTGGAAGTGGGAGACTAGGAATTGTTGTACAAGTGGCGTTCTTTGGAATCTCTTCCCAGCTTGAGTTGGCATGAGTCTCTTGGAAGGGATTTGAACCATGGAGGACATTAGAACTTTATAAATGTCAATAACAAATAATGAAACCATATTTTGATCATTTGTAGAATTTTCAATTTCATGTGTGTAGAGGGAGAGCTAGTGGATGACTAGTTTCTTGCCTTAGCCAATTTCGAGGGTGAAAGATTCCCATCCAAGTTGGTAATTGGAAAGACCATTCAGAACTTTCATTTGGAGCTTTAATGGAGTATTTATTTTCAGGTGTAAGATATAGGGTATCTCATGGTTTCTTCTATTGCAACACATTCTCTCAACCATTTCTAGTTTTGATGGCATATTCTTGATCCTTGAGGGATGGCGTTTTTGGTGAGCTATTGTACTCTTTGGGGGAGATTCTCATGCCCCATTTATTTTGTAATATGAATTGAATACTCTATTCTTCATCTCCAGAAAGTTTCAGGTCGAAATTCCAATTAGAAATGTATAAATCTCATTTTTAATGGAAGAACAATGCCATTTCCCCACTACCTTGTTGTGAACCAATGTAATGTTGATGATTTCGAATGGATGGATGATTATATGATGAATTTGTTATTAATGGACTACCATGGATGTATTTTACAATTTTCATGCACTGTACTTGAGCATTTGAAGTATTTTTACTCTTTTTAATTGCATTGGGAGAAGAAATAGTGCCATTTCCCCAAGGGTCAAATTGATGCTTTTTTGCAGCTAAATGGAAGAGGGTTGGAACAGATATAATAATCAATTAATGGTGAAAATTAGACCTTAATAAAATCCTTAATACATTCCCTACATATTTTCATAAATTTGAGTGGTTTTGGAGGCATTTGGGAAGCCATTTTCAGTACTTACCCCCAGGGGGATTTGAACCCCAAATTACTAGTAAAATTGCATACTTGGTCCAGAATCTTAAGAGAGTTTGCAGAGGTATTTTTGTGGCCATATATCATCCCTGAAAATCATATTCAAGTCCTAATATCATTCATACACCTTCATTGAATATTTGAATGCATTTGGAGTCAATTCAAGACCTAGAGACCAATACTAGTCAAAGGGAAATTACTAGTAAAGTTCCCTACATTGGCCAGAATTGAAAGAGAATTTGCAGAAGTATTTTAAAGGTCCAAAAGCATCCCTGAAATACTTATTTATGTTCTAAAATAATCCATATACCTTCTTAGAATATTTGGGGGCAATTGGAGCAATTTGGGGACCTAGAGCTCAAAACTAGTCAAAGGTCAAACTAGGGAAAAAAGTGAAAATTTGCCATTTTAATAAAATTCCTAACAAGGGACATTACAGTAGCTCACCAATGGGCCAAAACAGATACATCAACTAATGTCCGCACGTTGCTAAGCTCAAGTATACACATTCTGAATTCTTATATTTATTACATGGACCATTTGAGTGACCTCGAGAAATGAATTGTTGATCTTTGCATCCTCAAGATGCATAAATCAAGATGGGTTTAGATGGGTTTGTGTTACAAATAATGTCCACATTCATGCACTTTATATTTAGTGCACCCATACATTCAGGAAGTGTTGTTGAATCCTCCACCCTCACCCTGCAGATCACTTCAATTTGTGTGAATTTGACATATGCATTCCATACCACAAGGTTCAAGGGTTTAAAAAAGTTTGTTCTAGTGTCCATATTTAATGCGCCCACACACTTTATGTGTTAATGGATGCCCATCCCCATCCTATAAAGCCCCTTGTTTCTTTCAATACAATAACCTAAACCCTAAATCCTAATAAAATACAAAAGAGAAGAATGAATAATTACAAACCTAAACCCTAAATCATTTGAAGGATGAAAAGTTACAAAGGAGAAGCATGAAACAATTACAAGAGGATCATCTGTGATTTTTTTTTACTGTACTTGCGTGACAACCATTTCATTCCAATGAGTATCTGGTGAGCACTTCCTCTAACCCATCATAAAGGACCCAAGAAGAATGAGAGTGATGTTGCAAGTGTATAAGATATCTCACCCATCATGAGGGATTAGTTTCGCTCGTAATGAGGGAGCCAAGAAGAATGAGAGTGGTGTCTCAAGTGTATGAGAGATCACCCATCATGAGGCTTTTTGTTTGATCTCTTAACCAACTGTTCTAAGGGTGATAGATTTGAAATATAATCGTGAAGTGCCAAATAAGAAAAGGATAGGATAAATGAGCTCAATTGACCGAAAAATACATGGTAAATAAGTGAAGACCAAGAGGATTTGCGGTTATAATCAAACCAAAAGCTATGGTTTTGAGTCCAAGAGGATTTGTTGATTATGAATTACTCATAAACCGCAAGGCTAGGCTAAATGAGCTCAACTAATCAATACCTAGAAAATAAGTGAAGAGAAAACTTATAATCAAAGCAAAAAGTGAAAAAGGACCAGGAGGATTAATTATGGTTATAATCAAATGACGAGATTAGCTTGTGGTTTAGAGTCCAGGAGGATTTTTCAGTTATGAATTTAATAAATCGATCTAGAGTGCTTCCAAACCCTTTGATTGTTCACCCTAGACTCATTGGACAAAAAATACTATCATATGTTACAAGATTCAGTAATGATATTTTCAAACAGCCAAAGGTTAAATTCTAGAAGCATACTATTCTTGCTTGTAGAACTTTCCCTAACAAACAAGCATATCTGCAATTTAGTTAATTTAACAGCAAAAGTATGATGCAAGATTTGGGGATGCAAAATGATAAGAAAGACTATTGTAATTGTGATCTCCATTACTTTTTCCAATCTGAACAACTGTATTATACTAAAGAAAGAATACTAAAATCCCTATGAACTAGTTACCCCATGTTTATCAAACTCCCAGAGACCAATAAATTGACATAGAAATAGATGGGCAACAAAAAACTAAAACACTCACCCAATGATGGCCAAGAGAACCGGTTCACTAGGAATACCATCTCATTGTGATAAGATACACAATAATTCAGACACCAATATGCGAAAATGGACATCACTGGCCATTCATAAATATATGCATACAAAATTTGCACATATTTTTTATATAATCCATTAGCTCGATAAATCTCGGACACCAAACTTAAAATGGAATCCTATTGTCCATAAGTGAAGTGGTGCAAGGGCGTATTAATATATTGCAGGCAAACATTGGAATTAAAATAATCAGCCACAACCCAATGGATTTTGAAGACATTGGCCACAGCCCGCGGCCAAGGGGATGCTAGATAATTTTGTGGTTGGCATGCTTGAAGGATTCAAAGGGTTCTTTTCTGTCAATAATCATCCTATGGCCAAGGGGATGCTAGATAATTACTTGGTTGGCATTCTTGAAGGATTCAAAGGGGCCATTTCTGTCAATAAGCAGAGCAAAAATTCTTCTGGAAAGCAAGATAAGCCTTCGTTTAAGGACGTTCCTGTTTTTATCACATCTACACATTTTTCATTTCTGGTTCACCAGGAATACCAGCTCATTGTGATAAGATACACAATAATTTAGACACCAATCTTCGAAAACAGACATCATTGTCCATTCATAAATATATGCATACAAAATTTGCACAATTTTTTTATATAATCCATTAGCTCGATAAATATCGGCCACCAAACTTAAAATGGCATCCTATTGTCCATAAGTGCAGTGGTTGGCATGCTTGAAGGATTCAAAGGGTTCTTTTCTATCAATAATCAGCCTATGGCCAAGGGGATGCTAGATAATTACTTGGTTGGCATTCTTGAAGGATTCAAAGGGGCCATTTCTGTCAATAAGCAGAGTAAAAATTCTTCTGGAAAGCAAGATAAGCCTTCGTTTAAGGACGTTCCTGTTTTTATCACATCTACACATTTTTCATTTCTGGTTCACCAGGAATACCAGCTCATTGTGATAAGATACACAATAATTTAGACACCAATCTTCGAAAACAGACATCATTGTCCATTCATAAATATATGCATACAAAATTTGCACAATTTTTTTATATAATCCATTAGCTCGATAAATATCGGCCACCAAACTTAAAATGGCATCCTATTGTCCATAAGTGCAGTGGTGCAAGGCCATACTAATAGATTGCAGGCAATCATTGGAATTAAAACAATCAGCCATAACCCAATGCATTTTGAAGACGTTGGCCACAGCCTGCAGCCAAGGGGATGCTGGATAATTTCGTGGTTGGCATTCTTGAAGGATTCAAAGGGGTCATTTCTATCAATAAGCAGCCAATGGCCAAGGGGTTGCTGGATAATTACTTGGTTGGCATTCTTGAAGGATTCAAAGGGGCCGTTTATGTTAATAAGCAGAGCAAAACTTCTTCTGGAAAGCAAGATAAGCCTGCTTTTAAGGATGTGCCTGTTTTTATCACATCTACACATTTTTCGTTTGGATTACCCTTTTGTTTATCATCTATTGCATACTGTAATCATTTGCGTAGGGTTTCCCTTTCATTTGTAGCTACAATCATGGCATAGAAACAAGAAACAACAAAGCGAAAAACTATCGACAGTGGCCACGTTCACGTCATTAAATGAAGAAAAGATTACGTGCATAATGAAGGGTTGAATGTGGTATAAGAAAGTAGATGGATAGGGGGACTGGAGGGAAAGTCAGAATTAGACACATTTATTTTCCACTATACTTGCTATAAGCAGCCTTAGTTATAGCTTCAAGCCTCTAATTGCTCAGACTGGCTGCATGCAATGCTATAATCTGCATTTCCAGGCAGTTATAAATTATCCTCGTAACTTCAAAAAAATTTCCACCATGCACAATTTTTTATATAATCCATTATCTTGATAAATCTCAGCCACCAAACTTAAAATGGAATCATATTATCCATAAGTGAAGTGGTGCAAGGTTGTATTAATAGATTGTAGGAAATCATTGGAATTAAAACAATCAACCACAACCAATTGGATTTTGAAGACGTTGGTTTTTACCACAGTGAGGTAAAAACCTAACATATTCCTAATGAAAACTATGGAAGGATCAACACTATACTGTAATCATTTGCATGGGGTTTCCCTTTCATTTGCAGCTGCAATCATGGCATAGTAACAACAAACAACAAAACAAAAAACTATCGACAGTGGCCACATTCACGTCATTAAATGAAGAGAAGATTACGTGCAGAATGAAGGATTGAATGTGGTATAAGAAAGTAGATAGATAGGGGGACTGGAGGGAAAGTCAGGATTAGACACATTTATTTTCCACTATACTTGCTATAAGCAGCCTTATTTATAGCTTCAAGCCTCTAATTTATCAGATTGGATGCATGCAATGTTGTAATCTGCATTTGCAGGCAGTTATAAATTATCCACGTAACTTAAAAAAAATTACCACCACGCACAATGTTTTTATATAATCCATTAGCTTGATAAATATTGGCCACCAAACTTAAAATGGCATCCTATTTTCCATAATTGCAGTGGTGCAAGGCCGTATTAATAGATTGCAGGCAATCATTGGAATTAAAATAATCAGCCACATCCAAATGCATTTTGAAGACGTATGTTTTTACCATAGTGAGGTAAAAACCTAACATATTCCTAATGCTAACTATGGAAGTATCAACACTATACCCTAAATATATTGAGGCTCATAATTATGCCTATACCTAAGTACAAACATAGCTCAATTGCTTAACTACTCTTCCCCACAAACCCATAATGAACCACACATCCTACCCAAATCCCACAATCTTGGTAGTGTCTCATTGAGAAATATTAATTTGTCATTGACCCTCCTTTCTTGTTCACTCGGGTATCATCCTATAGAAGCCAATGATCTTTCACGTCAATATGAAGTCTTTAAGACATACCAACTTCCTCATCAAGTTGTCTTCAAGGTCGCAAGGAAATAACAACTTCACTAATTTAATGTAATTTTATAAACAATAATATGGTATCATTTTATACTTATCAGTATCCCGTTAACCTTTTAATATTAACATTATATAATCAAAATACTATCAAATAATTAACAATTAATTCACATTATTGCTATATCCTCTTTAATACCGGGTTTAACAGCCCTGTAGTCTTTTTTGATGGAGCATCAAATGGTGGCATCTCAACAGCTGGTGGGGTAATTTTTCTCACACAAGATCATTTCTACAAGTTCAGACTAAACTGTGGAGTTGGAACTAACATGAAAGCGGAATTGATGGCACCATGGTGCGTTTTGAAAGCTGCTTCTTATTTTGGCCTAGGGGAACTGAAGATTTTTGCTGACTCTAGAGTTACATTTAAATGGGATGAAGGAGCTTTTAATTTAAAAGTCATCTCACTTTCCCATTGGTGTAGAAGGATTAAGGAATATTTGCTAAAGTTTTCATGATAGTCACAATAGAACATATCTATCACCGACACAACTCTGTTGCTTACAAACTCTCAAAAGAATCATTAGGGTGTATTAAGGGTGTCATTTTGTGGGAAGAAGTCTTGGATCAAGTAATATGGGACCAAGGGGAGGTCCATATATTTGAACTTTAGAAAATTGCAGGTTTTTTTCCAAAATAGAAGTCTGTAGTAGTTATATGCCGATGTTTTTATTTGCTGAATAACTATTTTGTGCTGAAAAGCTATTTTATCATGTAAAGCTGATAAGCAAGAACAAGGTTGGTTTAAAACTACCAAACTCATGTACTATTTGATTCCTAATGAATATCAATAGTATGTTTTTCTTTTGCTGAAAAGAAAAAATATTTCCACCAACAATTTTCCATATTTCAAAAGACTAATCTTTCTCTATACATATTATTAATCCTTGTAATTGCCATTTCTAATATGGTTACACGTTACAATTTCTTCCTTCAGATCTATTTATATACATGCAAAATCAAAATCTAGATATGCGTACACGTATACTTATGCATAAGGAATAACTTGCACCACGGGGGTAACAAATTGTCAGGATTAGCGCGTTAAATTCTATGGTCAATCATGTAGTGAACTCATCATCTAGCGTTCAGCTCGTCATGTCGGTCTTAGGGGTGCCTCATTTTTTAGATTCTATGTCTTTCTTGTCCCTTCGACTATGAGTTGAAATCTCGGCAGAAGGGCATTCTGGGTCTTAATACGTAAAGTTATGATTAAGCATTTAATACTTACATTTTAATTAATTTTAATGGTTAACCCATAATCTAATTATAGTTAACTTTATTAAAAATATTCAAATTAAAATTTGAATTTAACATTTCAATAAAACATACATTATAACAACTATATATAAAAATAATTTATATGCATACATATATATAATATTCTATATAAAAATAATTTAAATTTTAATAAAACATGTATTAAACATTTATTACACTTATTATATATATAAAGAAAATTTATATAACACTCTACCTACTTACAACAATTTACACACACAAAATGAAAATTTCATTTAAACCTAACTCTAAACTCTACCGACTTGCGCATGAACCTAACCCTAATATCGACATATCCACATGCACACCAATAGCCTTGCATGAACACCACATGTCCGATCTCGCCTACGAAGTTAAGATGGGGCTCGGCCCCGCGTGAGGCCATTTTGTAGCTCAAAAAAATTTGGTCCTTCTCTCCAGCAGAGTTTTGCAATACGATGCAACACCTCTACAAATTGGAAGCTAATTCCGTTAGAAGGGTGTATAACCAGAGAAACCATGGCTGTTGAGGAGGGGCGGCCTCAGCGCCACCTCCTTTTTCCATTCAGAGTGGCATCCCAACTGCCCTCCCTCCCATACCTTCTGTGCGGCGATTGGCTGGGCCGTATTTCCATGGTATTTAGACCGGTGGCTCCCTTGGGCGCTTGGAAAAAATTCTTGTTTTAGGATTGGACTTGTTAGTGCAATACTTGGCTCCTTGTGGGCTCTCCTGGTGCCCTTAGTGGTGTCGATGAGCTGTGCTAAGTATGGAACATGGTATTTGTTTAACACCAGTAGAAGGTTTGGCAGAATCATTCGATGCTCGCTCCAGGAGACCTCCCAATAGCCTTGCACTCACTCTCCCCACTATCATTTAGGTAAATATATATGTGTATTTATATATATTCATTTTTTTTTCTTTTCTTTGTTTTCTGCAGGGATCCATGGCTCCAAGGATACCCAAGGGCGTAGCCGTAGCCTTCGGGGTTAGCATATGTTGCACTGTGCATAGCCCTGCTTGTAACATTCCCCATAAGCTTCCTGTGCAATTAAATTTAACTGGTCCTGTATTTGACCCTTCAAGGGAAAAGGCACACCGCACAATTAGAATTTAATTGCACAGTAAACAATACTTTTCTTTTGCTAAAGACTTTAACGGAAACCCAAACTATTTAAGTTTGCAGAACTTTTACTTAGCAACACTTGACTCTGCACCAAATTTTACTTCGAACTAAAATTTGTTTCGCACTAAATTTACTTCTCACTTATGTGAAGTTCACACTTATGCGAAAGTCTTTAACTTTGAGAAAGCCTTTACTTCACGGACATCAAGAAGATACCATTTTTTTACTCTGCGTCACTTCGTAACTTCGCAGACTACTTGACTTCGACAAACCTACTCTTAATCAAACATTTTAATAAAGTATTTCTTGCTAAAACATAAGAACCAAAGTATGAAGGTTATGTTGAAGTTACTCCGCGTTAAACTAAAACTTTACCGCCATGAAATGTATATGAAAATCTTGATATCTTTTACAGATAGTAAATGTAAACAATATTTACATAGGTGAATATGAAGAAGATGTGCGGCATTGCATTAACCAACATTCTTGAGAATGAACAAAAATAACTATTGACTTATATATTACCGCAGTAAAACAAACAATATTGTCGCACTTACAGAGAGATGAGTTTTACTTCAATCTTTCACCATTTTTATAGAGCTTGGGTTCGTAATACATTTCATGACCAATTTCTTCTTCTCCTTTCACTCCTACATCTCTAATTGATTCTATGAGATTGATTTTCATTTATACAAAAACTTAAGATCGCTTCGCCTGGAATCTATTGAACTCCATTAAAGACTGTAATTAATTTCTACCTAAGAATTTGACTTGCACAATGCAAACATAGTTGTTTAAATACAATGAAGTGTGCACGAATCCTTCAGACATATTGTTTGTCTGACTGACATATCTGTGAATTCTATGGACTGACAAAACGTCTGACAGAGCCTGTGCATATTAGATACACTATCAGCTCATTAATTACAATATTTCCAACACTCCCCCTTAATTATGAGCGGACGGGGATCATTAAACAAAAATAAAATATTACAAAATATTTCAGAGCTGCGACATGTTCTGTTCATGACATAGTTCACTGCGCAGAACTTGTCACTCCCAAACAACTTCGCCGATATTGGAATGTGTCCCTTGCCAATGGTTTTGTAAATATATCTGCTACATGATCTTCAGACCTACAAAATTCTAAATAGATTTCCTTGTTGTTTATCAATTCTCTGATAAAATGATACCTTGTGTCAATGTGCTTGGATCTCTTATGAAACACATGATTCTTTGATAGTGCGATAGCTGAATTGTTGTCGCAGTAAATTACTATGGGTTCTTCCTGGTTCTGTGACAAATCACTTAACATCCTCCACATCCAAATGGCTTGACATACAACGCTTGTAGCTGTGACATACTCTACTTCTGCTGAAGAAAGAGTTACAATGGGTTGTTTCTTTGAAGCCCATGATACAACACCTGTTCCAACATGAAATGTATTATGCTTCTTCCATTGTCATTGTCAGTGTATCCAATGAGTTTGAAATTTTCTGAGATTGAATACAGAATACCAAAGTCTCTTGTTCCACTTACATACCTCATAATTCTTTTACCTGCTTGCCAATGAGATTCTTTTGGTGACTCCATGAATCTTGAGATTAAGCTGACTCCATACATGATATCTTGCCTTGTCACTGTAAGATACATAAGGCTACCAACAAGCCTTTTAAACAGCGTAGGATTTACATTGGATCCATCATCATCCTTGCTTAATTTCAAACCTGTTATCATTGGTGTTGGAGATATCTTACAGTTTGACATCTTAAATCTATTCAAGACATCACTTGCATACTTTGACTGAGATATAAATATGCCTTTTTCAGACTGTTGGACTTCAATGCCTAGAAAATACTTCATAAGCCCCAAATTAGTCATTTCTAATTCACTTTCCATATCTGTTCTAGATTCTTCTATGCCAAAATCACCAGTAAATATTAAATCATCTACATACAGGAAGACAATTAGTTTATTACCTTGCTAATTGATTTTTTTGTACAACGTTGGCTCACATTCACTTCTGTGAAATTCATTCTGAATGAGGTAAGAGTCAACGCGACTGTACCAAGCTCTAGGGGATTGCTTCAAACCATAAAGAGCCTTCTTCATTCTGTATACTCCGTGTCCTTGTCCTGGAACTTCATAGCCTTGTGGCTGCTCCACATATATTTCTTCCTCCAAATAACCATTTAAAAATGCAGACTTGACATCCATTTGATAAACAAACCATTTCTTTTGTGCCGCGATGGCCAAAACTATTATGATAGTGTCCATTCATGCTACAGGTGCAAAAGTTTCATTGAAGTCTATGCCAGGTTGTTGTGTGAATCCTCTCACTACCAATATTGCCTTGTGCTTCTGCACATTTCCATCAGCATCTTGCTTGTTCTCATAAATCCATTTGATGCTTATCACATCCTTGTCGATAGGAACATCGACTAATTCCCATGCTTGATTTTTATCAATGCTTTCTATTTCTTCATCCATGGCTTGTGCCCATACTTTATCTTCTACTGCTTCTTCAAATGTCAGCGGATCATTAAATTGAGAAAATAAAACAAAGACTGAGAATGAATTAGGTGTACCAGTCTCATATAACTCATGCAGACTTCTTGTCTTTATCAGAGTTGTTGGTGTCGAACTGCGCGAACTGCTTGATGGAGTTTGCTGCGCATTTGGTGTGTTTGTTGGAGTTGCTTGTGCTACGACTGGTGTTGGAGTACCTTGTGCTAAAATATGTCGAATTGTCCTGGGAGTAGATGGATCTGCGACATTCTGATTCACATGCGGAGTCTCAACCACATCTTCTACGATGTCATCATGTTCAACATGTGACACGATTTTCACATTCTTTTCCACAGTTCCATCCCATGCTTCATTTTCGACAAACTAAACGTCGCAGCTGATAATAACTTTTCTTGAAACAAGATCATACAACTTGTATGCTTTTGTGTCTTCAGAATACCCAATAAAAATACATTTATGTCCTTTATTGTCTAATTTCCTTCTTAGCTCATCTAGAACATGTGCGTATGCTACACAACCAAAAAAATTTAAATGCGAAACACTATGTTTCATACCTGTCCATGCTTCCTACGGAACTTTGTTCTTCACGCTCTTCATCGGACATCGATTCATGATGTATACAATAGTTTCCATTGCTTCAACCCAGTATTCATTTGACAGATGCATGGTTGCCAACATACTGCGCGCTATCTCCATAATGGTTCTGTTCTTCCTCTCTGTGATACAATTCTGCTGCGGTGTATACCGCAAAGTGAACTGCTTCTGTATGCCATGATTTTTGCAAAAAATTAAGAAATCATTTGAAACATACTCACCACCTCTATCTGTTCTTAAGATTTTGATGCTGTAACCACTCTGCTTCTCCACAAGTGCCTTGAACTACTGAAAACAACTAAATGCATCAGATTAAAGTTTTAGAAAACAGAACCATGTTTTTCTTGTGAAATCGTCAATAAAAGTGAGAAGATAAGTGCATCCTCCCATGGACGGTGTTTGTAGTGGTCCATAGATATCATAGTACACAATTTCAAGTGGTGTGCGAGCTTTGTATGACTTTTCGACTGGAAAAGACCTCTTATCATATGGATTTTGTAACCTTTTTCCATCAGTTTTCCAGTGCTCATCAAATTATGCTTCAAACCTTGAACATAATAAACATCAGACATATATTTATGCTCCCCCTGTTTGGTTGGAATATCAACAGTACCCTTACCCAAAACAGTGACTTGAAAATTATTTCCAAGTGTGACATCAGTTTTAACTGATTTATCTAGACTAGAAAATAGATTTAAATTACCAGTCATATGATTGCTACAGCCTGAGTCTAATTACCATATGTCATTTGGACTTTCTTGGACAGCATTGAATTCCTGTGGAGATGCACATGCTAAGAACAATGAGTTGTTCGAAGTGTTGTTGTTGCTTGACTGTGTTTGGCCTTGCTTTCCTTGGTCATACTGCTTCTTCCTGCATTCATATGCGAAGTGTCCATACTTTTTATAGTAATGACATTGAATTTTTGATTTATCATACCTTTTCCCACTTGGCTAGTTGGGGCTCTGATTCTGACCTCTTCCTGTGATAGGTGTAGGGCTGCTGCTGTGACCTCCTCCTAAAGAACTTCTTTCTATGCCTCTAGAGTTTGATCTTCCTCTGCCTCTTCCACGACTTATGAATGGCTGTGCTGTGAATGCACCTTCCAGCGATGTATATGAACCGTTGATTCTGTGTTCATGATTGAGTAATGAGTTTTTCAATTCATCAATTGTAAATGTGGACAGATCTTTGTTTTCCTTCAGGGTCACAACTAAATATTCAAATTTCTTTGGAAGAACTCTAAGAACTTTTTCAACAACACTTTGGTCACCTAGAGTTTCTCCATGAGACTTTATTTGATTAACCAGACCAATAAAACGGATATAGAATGAGTCTACTGACTCTGTATCTTTCATTGACAGAGATTCAAAATCTCTTCTAAGAATTTGAAGTTTCACAGTTTTTACCTTGTTCAAACCTTGATATGAAGTTTCCAGTGTGTTCCACACTTCCTTAGCTGACTGCGCTGCTGCTACTCTTGGGAGTATGGTTTCATGTGTCGCTTGATGTATGTGGAACAACGCCTTTCCATCTTTCTAACTCTATTCCCTCAAGACATCCTTCTCAGCTTATGTGAGATTGTTGTCTGCTGCAAGATCTGCTGGTTCTACATAACCATGCTGGACTATTTCCGATACATCTTGCCCTCTAAATAAGGATTTCATAGTTAGAGACCAATATTCATAATTTTTTCCTGTAAAGATTGGAGTTTTCAAATTACCAGAAGTGGAGCCATTGCTTTTCCCTTATGAATAGAATTTCCTTTCTCCGTAAACGTCGCTCTGATACCAGATCAAGGGAAAAGGCACACCACACAATTAAAAGTTAACTATGCAGTAAACAATACTTTTCTTTCGCTAAAGACTTTAACGGAAACCCCAACTATTTAAGTTTGCAGAACTTTTACTTCGCAACACTTGACTTCGCACTTATGCGAAAGTCTTTAACTTTGCGAAAGCCTATAGTTTGCGGACATCAAGAAGATACTATTTTTTTTTACTCCATGCCACTTCATAACTTATCCGACTACTTGACTTCAATAAAACCATTCTTAAGCAAACATTTTAATAAAGTATTTCTTGCTAAAACATAAGAACCAAAGTATGAAGATTATGTTGAAGTTACTCCGCGTTAAACTAAAACTTTACTGCCATGAAATATATATGAAAATCTTGATATCTTTTATAGACAGTAAATGTAAACAACATTTACACAGGTGAATATGAAGAAGATGTGCAGCATTGCATTAACCAACATCCTTGAGAATGAACACAAATAACTATTGAACTATATATTACTACAGTAAAACAAACAATATTTCCGCACTTACAGAGAGATGAGTTTTACTTCAATCTTTCACCATTTTTACAGAGCTTGGGCTCGTAATACATTTCATGACTAATTTCTTCTTCTCCTTTAACTCCTACATCTCTACTTGATTCTATGAGATTGATTTTCATTTATACACTAACTTAAGATCGCTTCGCCTGGAAGTTATTGAACTCCATTAAAGACTGTAATTAATTTCTACCTAAGAATTTGACTTGCGGAATGCAAACGCAGTTGTTTAAATACAATGAAGTGTGAACAAAGACTTTTGACAGATTGTCTATCTAACTGACATATCTGTGACTTCTGCGGACTGAAAAAACATCTGACAGAGCCGGCTCAATCTAGATGCACATTCAACTCGTAATTACATTTCTCCAACAACCCTCCCGCTGTAGTTTCCATCGTTTCCCATATAAGGCATGATTCAAGATGCTCGCGGCCTCTGGGGTTAGCGTCTGTTGCATTGTACGTAGCCCTACTCATAACATTCTCCATAAGATTCTTGTGCAATTAAATTTAATTGGTCCTTGTGATCTAGGTCCGATTCAAGCTCAGGGTCGAGACGTCAGAAGTTGTGTCAAAGCCATGCAAGGCCAAGGCTTCATCCGTAGAAACTACTACGAAGGGCCTCCAGTGAGATCAAGATTCTCCGTGCGTAGGTTTTTAGCTACGAGGAGCTCGAGAAGGCCATAGGTGGGTTCCAGAAAGACACCGAGGTTGGTTGAGGGAGCTACTCGTGTGTTTTCAAAGGCGTTCTCTCTAATGGTCATGTTGTTGCTGTGAAGTGTGCGATCGTAGCTATGGATATGAGAAAAGAAAGTAAGGAATTTCACTGTGAAGTTGATTTGTCATCTCGTCTGAACCACACGCATCTACTAAATCTTCTAGGCTACTGCGAAGAAAAAGGGGAGCAGCTCCTTGTCTACGAGTTCATGGAGGATGGCACCCTACACAAGCACCTGCATGGAAAATCGAAGAAGCAATTGGATTGGATTAGGCAAGTAACGATTGTTGTTCAAGCATCCCGAGGGCTTGAATACATGCATGGCTATGCTTTCCCACCGGTTATTCACCGTGATATAAAGTCTTCCAACATTCTCATCGACGAGGAACAGAATGCCCGAGTGGCGGATTTCGGGCTCTCGTTGCTCAGCTCTGCAGACATCAATTCTTCGTTATCAGAGCTCCCGGTGGGAATGCTGGGCTACCTTGACCTTGAATATTATTGCCTCGATTACCTAACCACGAAGAGCGATGTCTACAACTTCAGTGTTCTGCTCAGTGGAGTGGGGAGTTTTGCTTATCAAAGCAAACGAAATCTTAGCCATCCTTGATCTGACATTGGAGGAACCACTAAACTACAAGGCACTGTATAAAATAGATCATGTTGTAGGGGAAGAACTGGAGCAGAACCATCCACTTGGAAAGGAATATAGCCCACGTGGATGGTTAACGATGACTAATATACTAGCATTCGCCCCTTTAGGGACAAAAATGAACGCCACTATGAGAAGAGGAAAGATAGAAGGAAGAAAAACATAAGCAGAGATAGTACTTGAATTGAATAATTGAATGCAAATATACATTAAGGAATAAATGTCATTCGATTAATGAAAATACACAACATAATCCAAGCGCAAATAATTCATTGACGCATAAAGTATCAACTAAGTGTAGCACCAAATTGCAAATAAATATAGCAAGTAGATATGCAAATATCATTCATCAAATAATAGTAGCCCTATTCAATATGTTATCAACATCAACATATAACTTTCAGATATGTATGTAATCTGAGTTGATTGATTTTATAGCAAAAGTAGAGAGCAAGTTAAAACCACGATAACTAGTTCAAGTAGTTGAAGTAAATACTCAATTTGATTTTCCATAAAATGTTAAAAAAGGAAGCATACAACATATCCCGACTAGTCCACGGAGCTTTTCGACTTAACTGACTGACATATCTTTACTGCTTCATAGAGCTTGTCGACTTAATCGACTGACATATATCAATTGCTTCACAGAGCTCGTCGACTTACATTGCAAATTTTCGGCTGATGGGTCTAGTCGATAGGTTCTTTTTGCCGAAGAACGAAGGAGATGTGAAATAAGTGAACAAAAGATGGATGTCTGTGCAAAATTGATAGATGTAGCTGGTACTGTTTATTTATGACTGGAACTGGCCATTGCTTCTTGTTGTGCACAGACATGAACAATTGTTTCAGCCGAGATAGATAGATGGTGGTGAAATTTTTCCCAATGGCGCAGTGAGTTTTGGATGTCAATCGTAAGTGTTGTCAGACTTGATAACTCAGTCATCTTTTCCTCTATTGTCTTGTTCTACAGATGAATTAAGTCTGGACCAAATAGCTCAATTTTCTCATTGGAAACTGTAAGCATTGTTTGGAGATGTGGTTGAAGTTGTTCCACTTTGAAGAGGTGTTTCGGGCTTGGCTCAACCATTTCTCTTCACTTTTTTCTAATTTCTCCAATTTACTATTTTCTATCAAAATTTGATCTTCGATGGCTCTGCTCATGGTGTCGTCAGCTACTCGGCGTTGTTGTTGAAGTTTCTCAATTAAGTCACTTGTGTTCCGCATTTCTGTGAATACATTGCCATAGTGTTTGTACCAGTTTCAGAGAACATCAATGAAAGTAGCTGCTTGGTCATTATACTGTTTGAGCTGATCATATGTTGAATTAAATGCTTCATATTGTGCTGACATCAGGGATGTTGTTATTGTGGCTTATTCTTGTTGGTCCCTGATGAGTTCTTCTCGCAATCTCAACACAACTGTTTGGAATAACTGAATATCTTTATCAAGTGTACTAGTCATGTCTGAGCTAGCCGAAAGAGAAACAACTTCTTGCGCTAAGTCCTGACACTTAGCCAAAAATACATTTTGCTCATGTTGTAATCCGTGTATGTTGTCTTTGGTTTCTGGTCATTGGTGTCGTTGCTCTTGACTAATTGCATCAGCCAGTAAGTTGAGCTCTGTTTGTGTTGCTTCTTGTGGCTTTTATGTCGAGATGTGGCCGAATTGGTCGAGATGTACAGATAATCGAACCAGCTGAGAAATATGATCTAGATGTTGCTGTTGCTGTTGCAACTCTCTATTTTGGCTTCATTTGTCTTGACATTGCTTTTTCTTGGACTTTCGTTGAGATTGTGGAGGATTTTTGTGTGTCTCAGCTGCTTCGTGTGAGACTTGTGTTTCCACTTGTGCTTCATCAATGTTTTGTTCTGCTTGTATTGAGCTACTTGGTACGACTGTTGTATTTGTTGGAAGTGCTTCTATGACCATTGGTTGATTGTCTTCTTGTCCTTGTTCCGTGGCTGCTTCAGTGATTTTTCTGCTGGTTCGGCTTCTAGTTCCATGGCTACTTCAATGATTTCTGCTGCTGGTTTGGCTGTTGCTTCGAAGATTTCTTGAGCTGGTGCTTCTTGTTCTTGAATTACTTGAGATGGAGTAGTGGTTCTGTCAGCAGGGTTATGGAACGACACATTAATATCTGCTATGTCTTTGACTTGGGGAGCAGGGTTGGAAAGGGAACTGCCAGATGGTTCTAGTCTGGTGATAGGTGACAACACTTCTAGTATAAATGGTTCGACTGAATTTAGAACTTCAAGGTCTGGGGGTTGTTCTGGTGGATTGACGAAAAGTCGAGGAGGTGAATGGGCTTGCACTGATGGGTTCACTGGAAAAGGGATAAACTGTGAAGTTTCCTCGCAAGAAATGAGACTGGTGGGGTCCATATTACGCTTAATATGTTTATGATGCATACCAATTGCTTCTGGTACTGAATTAGTTGGAGGGTTCAATAATTTATTTGGGTCATCTCCAAGAGGGGCCCAATCAGTTGATGTGTTATTGTCGATTAAGACAGGTTTCTTCATCACTAATTCTTGCCATTTTGGGAAAATATTGGGAATATTGGTTATGAACTGCATTAGGTATTGTTCATTTTGAAATGTTTGACAAAGAGGGAGACGAAGAGATTGTACAACATTTGAAAACCAAGTTAATGCTAAAGGTGCAAGTGGAGTACTTACAGGTGTAGTGAAAATAGCATCTTCCATCACAATAGTCGGAGACATTGGGGGTGAACTTATAGTCAAGTCGATAGAATCCTCGATCATAAGCTGAACTTTATTTTTAGGTTTTGGTCGGCTATGAGCTTCCTCAGCTTCCAAAAATCTCTTAAACTCCTCGTCGACTGGTACTTTATTTTTAGCTTCATTCTCAAGAATTTGTGTTGCACTGTCGAACAGTTCTATATCGTCTTCCTCAGTCGGCCCATGTATGAACATTTTTCTTTTTCCCTTTCCATGCAATTGTACATTTTGTGCTTGTCGAGCTTCTGTTAACTCGTCGACTACCTATTGAATGTTGTCACTCGTCAAAGCATATTCTGGGTTGTCGAAGTGACTTTGTTCATCTGAATGTTCAGTTGTATCTAGAGGGTCTTCATGTGGTGTAAGAGTAAGTGCTAGAGGTTGTTGTGCAACTGTAGGTTCAACTTCATATACAAAGGTGTGCATATATAGGCGTCCTTCATACTCTTCCTCTTTTTCTGGATCTGTTAGAGGTTCAACTATGGGGACGCTGACCTCTCGAGCCTTAGCAGGAATTGTCAGTATTGTATTACTTTGTCTTCTTATCTCATTGAAGATTTCTTCGACGGAAGGGTAAAAGTCGAGAGCTCTTGCGACGCCACCTATGTCTTGTAGGTTCCAAACCTTGGTGTGATCCAGGTCAAGTTGGATGTGTGCCGACGGAGGCAGACTTTGTCAAACATTTTGAGGTACTCTCCATCTGTTGGATATAGTTTTTAGGTTTTGAAACCAGACTTCCAGCCAAATTTTTATAGTTAAGGGGCCTAGTTGATTTCCCCCAAATGTAAAGGACTTGAAGTTATGCATTGACATGGGTCTTTCTAGAACAAAGAATTTATTTCCTTCTGGTCTGAGATGCGTCACGGCAATCCAGATAATTAGAGATGGGTACCGAATGGCCTCTTTATCATTTTGACATTTGGAGCATATCATCTAGATAATGTGGGATAAGTAGTCTTCCCAATTGTATTGTTTGCCACTTACTACCATGTTCAGTAATGCCTCTAGAATTTCAATTTTTAGATCCGAACCGCGACCCGAAGTTGATAATGCGGTCGAAACGATTCGAGTAGCTATCTTATAATTTTCATATTTCATGTTACTTATCACTAAACCTCGAGATTTGTTTCCATTCGGGTGCTCTGTTGTTAGAACATTTTTCCACCTATGTACATTAATCATTTATTAATGATGATTAATTAGCCCAAGTGATTAATGATTACATCCCTAAGTTGATTAGATTGGTAAATGGTCAAACTGTCTTGAACTAGTTAGCAATGTGAACAAGTGCTGAGTCAAACCAGCTAAGTGGAGCGCTCCCCAGGGCAATTAATGCACTCAGCATGCCTAGAGCGCCCTCCTCAGGTCATTTAATGCACTCAGCATGCTTCTCTTCTACCTAGGGCGCATTTGCTCTCTTTGTGGACAATCTTGCCTTGTTTTGTCACATTTTTGACCAATTTTAGACTCCAAACCTCTATCCAACCAGTTTCTTCACATGTGTGAGGTCACATGGGCCTGTCCAGTCATTCCCAGCATTCACACTGCAGATTCGAACCAGTTTGGGATGGTTTGGGATATTTTGGTCAACCTAGGGGGGTTTGAGCTTTTTCTAAGCTAGATCAGTGTGAACACTCCAGATGGATTCGAATTCTTCCAGATTTGTATATATGGGTGTTCTTAACCTTTGTTAAGGTTGGACAGTTAATAATATTGACATTATTCACCATTTCATGTGTATTGTTCTTCATTCATTTAAATTTTTTTATGCCATTCTTGCAAATGTTGTGCAATCTTTCACCAGTGAGGAATCCACAGTAGCTAGATTCAGCTGTGCTTGAGATTTTACATGGTATCAGAGCTCTTGGAGCTAGAATTCGAACCAGCAGACTGTTGTAGTGGATTGCCAGAAACAGTGGAGAAACCACATAATTCCTGAGGCCATTGCCTTGAGCTTACTGGAGAAATCTAGTGGCTCCTCTCAGGTGTGATGCTCTCCCGAATGCACCCACTATCCATACAGGGTTCGAATCTGTTAGTGTAGATCCCTCCAGAGTGATTTGAGAGTTGTTTGCAGGTACTGAAGATCAGCATTGTCAGCAAGTGCGAATTGCAGCAGAGAGAATGGAGCCATCTCACCCAAACGTGCTCACTCCCTTCAACTATTTCGATTGGAAGGCAGAAATGGTGATTTTGCTGAGATCCAAGGGTCTCTACAGAATCACGATGGGCACTGAGGTTGAGCCAAACTCAGCTGTGGAGAAATCCAAGTTTTTTAACAGAATGGATGAGGCATTTGGCCTCCTTTGTCTCAGCATTTCGAGAGACCTCCTGTTTCATGTAGAAAGTCTAGCAACTCCAAATGAAGTGTGGCTCAAGCTTGAGACACTGTTTGGAAAGACTGATGAGATGAGAGGCCACCAGCTCGAAAATGAGCTTGTCTCACTGAGCCCAGGGAATTTCGATTCCATCCAGGACTTCTTCACCAAGTTCAAGAACTTGGTCTTGCAGATCAGACAATGTGGCATAGAGAAGAAAGAAGAATAGTTGGTGTTGTCCATTCTCTCCAAATTGGGTTCTGAATACTCAGTTTTTGTGTCTTCCTTCAACTCCACAAGGCTCACAGTTAGAGGATGGAAGATGCCATCTTTGGCTGACTTCATGGAGATGCTAACTCAAGAGCAAGACAAGCTGGTCTTGATGGGCTCCATCAAGCAAAAAGATCAAGTGCTTGCAGCTGGAGATTCGAAATGTGGAAGAGGCAAGCAAAAACCCAAGGGTTCGAAACCTCAAGAGAAGAAGAGAAAGGATGAGAGGCCCAAATCCTCTGAGGGGGTTTCGAATCCTGTCAAGAACAAGGGAAAGAAGGCTGAGAAGACGAAATGTAGCTACTGTCAAAGAGGTTTTCATCCAGAGAGCTCATGCATGAAGAAAACCATAGACACCATGACCCATCTCCTACAGAAAAATAACATTCCTCTTCCTAAAAGTTCCAAGAAGAAGGAGTGCGTTTCTGAAGACAAGGAGAGCTGCCATGCTTTGGTGGCTAGCTCATCTCATTCACCTTTGTTCATCATTGATTCAGGTGCCTCAAGGCACATGGCTTCCTCAAGAGACTCGTTTTCTGAACTTGCTCCCTACAGTGGTCTCTCAATTCGAATGGGAGATGACTCAGAAATCCCTGCTCATGGCATTGGGAAAATCTCTATGGAGAATGGCTTCTTCTCCAATGTGCTGTATGTGCCAAATCTTGCAGCAAACTTGCTCTCTGTATATCAAATGACTCATACTGGAGCAGCAAAGAAGGTGGTCTTCACTCAGGATGAAGTGGAGATATCAGAAGTTTCCACCGGGAAAATTGTTGCAAAGGGTGTTGCAGACCATGACATGAAGATGTACAAGTTCTCCCACTTCCTCGAATTCTCTTCACCAAGTGTGCTGCTGTCACATGGGAATGAGACCAGCAAGCTATGGCATCAAAGGTATGGGCACCTAAACTACAGATATCTTCAAGTTTTAAGCAAAGAAAATATGGTAGAAGGGCTGCCCCAAATCAGATTTTCGAGTGGAACATGCAAGGGTTGCATGATTGGGAAACATCCTGAAAGGAAGTATGATAAAGGGAAGGCTAGGAGGGCTGATCAACCTCTTGGGATAGTACATTCTGATCTCATAGGGCCACTCCCCACTCCCTCCTATGGCTGCAGCAAATATGTGCTCACCTTCATCGATGACTACTCAAGGTACTGCTGGTTATTTTTCCTTAAGCAAAAATCTGAAGTCTTTGATTGTTTCAAGATTTTTAAGAGCATGGTTGAGAACTTCAGTGGGAAGGCCATGAAGATTTTGAGGACTGATAATGGTAGAGAGTATGTCAACAACAATTTGCAGCAGCTCTGTCAAGAGCATGGCATTCAGATGCAACACTCAGTGCCCTACACACCTCAGCAAAATGGTGTTGCAGAGCGCAAAAATAGAGCACTGAAAGAGATGGCAACTTGCATGTTGCAAGCAAGGGATTTGTCTCCTAAATTATGGGCTGAAGCTATGAATTGTGCAGCATATGTTCAGAACAGGGCACCACACAAAGCATTGCAAGGAATCACTCCATTTGAAGCTTGGATGGGCCACAAGCCAAATGTCTCACATTTCAGAATTTTTGGCTCAAGGGCTTGGGCCAGAATTCCACCGGAGAAGAGAAAGGCATTGCAGCCCCAAAGCAAGGAGTCAATCATGGTTGGGTATGCAGAGGATTCCAAGGGCTACAAGCTCTTTGATCCATCCACTCACAAAACTTTCATTGAAAGAAGTGTCAAATTCGAAGAGGAAGAATTCTTGCAAGCTAGTGAACAAGGTGATGGGGAATGCTCATTCCCTCGTCTTGATGATGAAGTAAGTAGTGATTCATTCTCTGATATTTCTGATTCTGATATTGCTGAAGATGATGTTGATATGGATTCTGAACATATCCCTCCCTCAAGGCCCAAGTGGGCAGAGAAAACAATTCAAAGTGCCGGAGAGCTAGTGGGAGATCCCCAAGATGCTAGGAAAACTAGATCTCAATTTCACAATTCCTTTGCATATAATAATTCTGATCTGAGTGAGGCATGTTATTTGATGGTTGGATCTGATCCAATGTCATATTCAGAAGCATGTACAGACCCAAGATGGCAATCAGCCATGCAAGAGGAGATGAACTCACTCCATGAGAACAAAACTTGGGATTTGGTCCCTCTTCCTCCCAAGAGGAAACTAGTGCAATGCAAGTGGATTTATAGAACCAAAATTGGATCTGATTGCTCTGATCTGAAGTATAAGGCCAGGTTGGTGGCTAAGGGTTACTCTCAGGTCCAAGGAGTGGACTATACAGAAACATTTGCATCGGTGGCAAAGATGGACTCCATAAGACTAGTTTTGGCCATTGGGGCTTCCAAGCGATGGGAGATTCATCACATGGATGTAAAGAGTGCCTTTCTTCATGGGGATCTGAATGAGGAGATTTATATGCAGCAGCCTGAAGGTTTTATTTCTGATCATACACTTGTTTGCAGGTTGAACAAATCACTCTATGGGCTCAAGCAAGCTCCTAGAGCATGGTATGCAAAAATGGACAATTTTCTGCTATCTTTGGGGTTTGAGAGGTGTAAGTCTGATCCAAATGTGTATATGCAGCATGTTAGTGATCTGATATTGATTATTGTACTGTATGTTGATGATCTTTTGATCACTGGTAGCTGCACCAAAGAACTTGACTCAGTTAAGAGAGCATTGCACAGTGCATTCTCCATGACCGATCTAGGATTGCTAAAACAATTTCTGGGTTTGGAGATTGATCAATCTGTGAATGGAATTTCTGTATGTCAGTCAAGGTATGCTTCAGATTTGCTGCAGAAATTTAAGATGGCTGAATGTAAGTCTGCAAAATTTCCATTTCTTTCAGGAGTTAAGCTTACAGAATGGGGTTCTTCACCACTAGTTGACAGTTCGTTGTATAGGCAACTTGTTGGGAGTTTGCTATATCTTACTCATTCTAGACCAGATTTGTCATATGCTGTTGGGGCTGTTGCAAGGCACATGCAAGAGCCTCATGAGATCCATTGGAAGGCAGCCAAGAGGATCCTTCATTATGTTCAGGGTACTAAGTCTTTTGGTATCCATTATGCTGCTGGTTCATCCCTTGAACTAGTAGGATTTACAGATTCTGATTGGGCCGGTGATTGTATTGATCGGAAGTCAACTTCCGGTTATGTCTTTATGCTTGCACATGGACCTATATGCTGGTCAAGCAAGAAACAAAGCACTATTTCCTTATCTTCAGCTGAGGCCGAGTACAGGGGAGCAGTCAATGCAGCCACACAATGTGTTTGGTTGCAAGGTATTCTTGCAGAGTTCGGGATTGTCTTTGATTCACCCACTATTCTTTGGTGTGATAATCAAAGTACAATCAAGATTTCTACCGATCCAGTACAGAGACAGAGGACCAAGCACATAGAGATACACATGCATTACATTCGGGGTTTGGTGCATGACCGGATCATAGCATTGCAGTATTGCCCATCCAGTGAGCAAACTGCTGATATCTTCACCAAGTGTTTTACCGAGAAGACCTTCACTCACCTTAGATCTTTGCTTGGGGTGAGTGATGCATGGTGATGATTGGTGTATTTTGATATATGCCACATGTCCATTTTAGAGGGGAGGTTTTATTTCCCATGTGGTTTTCCTCCTTACCTTGGTTACATGGACAAATAAATTTTATGATGTAAAAGGTGACTTGAGCCTAGTTGCCAAGGCCTTAATTTTTGATATTTCACTAAGTCTAGCTTAAGGGGGGGTGTTAGAACATTTTTCCACCTATGTACATTAATCATTTATTAATGATGATTAATTATCCCAAGTGATTAATGATTACATCCCTAAGTTGATTAGATTGGTAAATGGTCAAACTGTCTTGAACTAGTTAGCAATGTGAACAAGTGCTGAGTCAAACCAGCTAAGTGGAGCGCTCCCCAGGGCAATTAATGCACTCAGCATGCCTAGAGTGCCCTCCTTAGGTCATTTAATGCACTCAGCATGCTTCTCTTCTACCTAGGGCGCATTTGCTCTCTTTGTGGACAATCTTGCCTTGTTTTGTCACATTTTTGACCAATTTTAGACTCCAAACCTCTATCCAACCAGTTTCTTCACATGTGTGAGGTCACATGGGCCTGTCCAGTCATTCCCAGCATTCACACTGCAGATTCGAACCAGTTTGGGATGGTTTGGGATATTTTGGTCAACCTAGGGGGGTTTGAGCTTTTTCTAAGCTAGATCAGTGTGAACACTCCAGATGGATTCGAATTCTTCCAGATTTGTATATATGGGTGTTCTTAACCTTTGTTAAGGTTGGACAGTTAATAATATTGACATTATTCACCATTTCATGTGTATTGTTCTTCATTCATTTAAATTTTTTTATGCCATTCTTGCAAATGTTGTGCAATCTTTCACCAGTGAGGAATCCACAGTAGCTAGATTCAGCTGTGCTTGAGATTTTACATCTGTAAATTATGCAATCAACTCTAGCTTGTGTCGAACGGGAACGTCTTCGCCTCTATTTGAAAATCCTATAATATTGTAAATAAGTGCACCATTTATCTCAACTGGGGTATCAAAATAAAATTTTCCATTATGATATCTGCTAACTATGAATTGAGGAATAATATCCTTGAGTCCGCCAAATGATTCAAGCAGAGGTGCTTGCATGTAATTCAGAATTGTAGCAGTCTGCAATTTTACAGCTTCTTCTCTCCATTGGCCTTTTGAATCTTTTCCCCAAATTAGAATGTCTTTCCATGTTCTTTGCCAGTGTGACTCCTGTACCTGAGCATTTCAAACTTGCTGTGAGCAAGTTTGCAATGGTGTTTGGGCTGTCTCTAACTCACAGACTTTAGGTGCAACTGAACGAGTGCTTTTCTGAACCCTCTTGGGTGCCATGGTTTCTATGCAATTATAAAGATCACAGACGTTTCCTTGTATTTCTTAAGTCTAGTTTTCCAGTTCTTGTAGAAGAGTATCGAGAAATCGTCGACTTCAGGATTTAAAGAAGACGAGATCGGCACGTGTGACTGTAAAGTACATGGGTGTAATAAGTAATGATTGAACGATGGAGTTAATTTTGATTGACAGGCTATTCGTGACTCATTAAGTGGATGCTTTTCATTTATGTTGGAAGGTTATCGCTTTCTATCTTTTATCTGATGATGTCGGTTATGGTTAAGTTGTTGATTTTGATTAATATGGTGATTTTGACTTGTATGCGTGGAAAATTGGAAACTTCCATCTTGAAAGCCTTCGTATTGTCAACGCATAGGATTGATATAAATTTTCGTGGATTTCCGACGAGTTACACTTGTGGTCGACCTTCGACGAGTTACAGATTCGGTCAACCTGATTTTACCTAATTTTGGATCATATATAATGCGATCATGAAGTTTGAAGTTCTCTACAAAGTGGATGTTGACAAATAATTTTTTTTATATACATTTTTTCCGTTTCTAGTTGAATAGGTCAGAATACAATGTAAAGTAGTTTTGTGGTTATGCCAATTTGGCATCTATGCAACTTTAAGTTACATTTTGGGTGCTCACATCCAGGAGGTGAAATTTGTCAAATCTAGAAACGGGTCGAAACAATATGCGACCAAAAGAGAGTTTTGATTAATACAATTGGCATAGTATATGTTAAAGTTGAGTCTGGACGACTTTTAGACTGTTTTGGAATGCTCGACAGGCGACTGTACAAGTCGGTGAAGAGTGTTTGATTGCTTTGGCATAGCTGACAGGCGATTGCAAGAGGACGAGCTAGGAACGTTTGACTGTAAAGTAGATGGGTGTAATAAAGAGTGATTTAACAACGGAGTTAATTTTGATTGGCAGGCTATCCGTGCCTCATTAAGTGGATGCTTTGAATTTATGTTGGAAAGTTGTCGCATACTATCTTTTGTCTGATCTTGTCGGGTATGGCTAAGATGTCAATTGTGATGAATATGGTGATTCCGATTTGTATGACTTGCGACTTGGAAACTTCCATCTTGAAAGCCTTGGTATTGTCAACGCATATGGTTGATATAAAATTTATTTTTATTTTTCCAACAAAATAGGTTGTATTAATACTTAGAATCATATTCATTTATGTTAAAATATTGAAGTTAAATCTATCTGTATATATTTTTTAAATTAAGTGATTATTTAATTTTATTAAAATTCTGATGGCATGTAATCCACAATAAATAATAAAAAATGTAAATGTATTGTTTACTAAGTAGGGGTAACTATTATTTATAATGAAATGATAGGAAGCAAGTTGGATGAAAAATGATATATTACAGAATGACAATTTTGACAAAAATATATAAGATAATTATTAAATATGGGAGTTGTCTATTTATTCTAAGTTTTGGACTTTTCCGTGGATTTTGGTCGGAATCTATAATATCGATCTCCAATGAGTTACACATGTGGTCTACCTTTGACGAGTTACAGATTTGGTCGACCTTATTTTGCCTGATTTTCAACCATATATACTGTGATCATGAAGTTTGAAGTTCTCTACAAAGTGGATGGTGAGGAATAACTTTTTTCTATATACATTTTTTTCTTTTTTGGTTGTATAGGTCAGAATACAATGTAATGTGGTTTTTTGGTTGCCCCAATTTGTTCTCTCCGCAACTTTAAGTTACATTTTGGGTGCTGACATCCAGGAGGTGAAATCCGTCAAATCTAGAAACGGGTGGAAACAATATGCAACCAAAAGAGATTTTTTATTAATACATTTGGCATAGTACATGTTAAACTTGAGTCTAGTCGACTTTTAGATTGTTTTGGCATACTCGACAGGCGACTGCACAAGTTGGTGGAGAGTGCTCAACTGCTTTTACATAACTGATAGGAAATTGGACAATTTGAAGAAGAGTGGTCGGCAGACTCTTGTCGAAGATCGATTGATTATGCTGATGAAATGTGTTTTGCGTTATTATAGTTGTAGGTGAAGAGTGGCCGATAGAACATATTATTGTTTACATCATCGGGCTATTTCTGTAGTCACGACCGAAATAAGGGAGCATTATCACAGTTGCAGGTAACAGTCCGCCGATTCAGTTTTGAAATTTTTTCGACTCTCTGGCTATATGTTACAAAGACAAATGTAATGAAGAGGTCGAATATGGCCACTTGATGTACGTTTGTCATTCGACATGTAACACCGGTTTATCAAGGAGGTCACTATTTTGAGTCGTGCAAATAAAACATTTGAAGCAGACTACAAAAATTATTCATTATTACATCAACTTAAGTCGTCTAAATTCAACAAGTTTTCAAGATCATACCCTTCATTTATATTTGTTCAATCCACGTGCAAGTCGACCAACGCCTCACTTATGTCGATAAGGAATTGACCAACATCTTTCACAGTTTATCCACTATTTTATTTTGTTGAATAATGGTCTTACTTTTTTATTTTTATTGAAGCTGTTTGACACGTCATCATATTATTTTGTGGTCGACTCCTCATCCCTGTCGATCAATAAAGTCTTAGTGTATTGGTTGAAGTCGATAGATTTGACCATTTTAATATGGTTGATAGTTGATATTATAATTTTGGTCAAAAGTGTTGAGGTCAACTCTTTCTTATGTAATTTTGTAATTTGGTCGATGGTTGAGTAGTTGATGGACTATGTATAAGTTAAATTATCTTTCTTTGAAGTTGACGGAGTTGTAAGTAAAGTTTGGTCGATGTTATTTAAAATGGTCGAGACTTTAACCTATGAAGTGAAGTCACTCTTATATTTAAAGGAGATATTGTAACACAGATGTTTGTTTCTATGGTCGGATGCTAAGAAAGTGGTCATGCGCCAACCAAAGTTGTTAAATTTTCAGAATTTATTTCAATCTGATCTAGGATCTTAACTGAGAGAACAACATGTACAGCAAATCTACAGCATATCAATCATGGACACAATAATGCAAGCACACAAGAGACACAGAGTTTACTTGGGGAAAACCATAAAGGTGAAAAACCCCAATAACTTCCTTAGAGATAGATAGAGCAATGATACAACCATAATACAAGAGATAGTCTTCTCCTAGCAGCAGAGCCTCCTCCTCCACAAGTGCGCCACTCTCCCAAGTGTGAGCGAGAGAATAGAATGTGTAAAATGAGAGAGACACGCTCTCTATTTATACACTAACTTGACTTGACCTTTACTCAACTAGGTCGGCCTCAACTTAACCACTTAACATAATGCTGACTGGGCCGATCCCCACTAGGGTGGTCTAATAACCCTTTGACCCACATGGCCGACCCCCAATAGGGTGGTCTAATAACCCTTTGACCCACATGACTTATACAGGGCCGACCCCAACAAGGTGGTCTAATAACCCATCAAGTATAAGTTACAACACTTACAATATAAATGACGACACTTCTGTATAGAGGAATAATAACATCTCTATAGGAATACAAACACTTTCGTATAGAGGAATAATACCATCTCTATAGGAGTACAAAATACATATATGAAATACATGGGTGAAATACATTCCGAAGTTACATATACATCAACAAAAGTGGTAGGGTTTTCATTGTTTCCCATATATATTTTTTCGTTTTGTTGATGATTCCCATGCCGTATAGAGTCTGACATAATTCCAAAAATTGTCTTCCATTGTGGGAAATGGCAAATCTCCTTGATTCCAAGACAATATTCCAAATTAATAGCTTCTTCTTCCATGTATTTCCAGTGTTATGTTCATTCAACTTTGGAATTCATCTTGAGCAAAACTTCTTCGTGCAAATAAATTTCCTTTTATTTTCCCTTTCTTCGATTTAATTGTTAAAACCTCAATGACCCGAGCTTCTCTTTCCATCCCATAAACCTGTCGGCTTTTGGATGACCTATATAATTTTTCACCACATAATTTAACCTGTGAATGCACTTATTCAATAGGAAATCACTCATTGACATTTATTTTAAATTAATCTAAACATTTAATTGTTAAGTACCAAACAAAACAATGATATAAAATTTCTAGTAATCAAAGAGCATTGAAGCAATCATGGACTGAGTTATGTTCAAACAAGGATGCTTAGGCTATTTATGGTTGATATTTTAAAGTGGTTGAGCCTTAATATTAGTAAAGTAAAAGTTGTGATCAGTGTTCGACTAAGTCGTTGGAACCCTATGTGGTCGGGGTTCAAAGGGATTCGAGTAAGTTGCCTTGTTTTGGCGTCGGCAGAAATGAGCAAAGGTATGTGTTTTAATGGTCATATCGATTGTATATAATATAGTTTTTTCATGGTCGAGTGTGTAAAAATAGTCGAATAATTATTTAAAAATATGGTCGATGTAACATTGTCGAGACATGTAGTTTGAGTCTATACATCATTGTGGCGATACAAAAATTTATATGCTATTTGGTCAAGTGATAAGTCATTTTATTTGAAAATATGCGACCAAAAGAAATTTTTCGTTGATACACGTGGCATAGTATATGTTAAAGTTGAGTCTGGTTGAATTTGAAAATGGTCGCCAGATAAAGTTAATACAGATAAAGTCACTTTGTGGTGGAGTTGACCAAACTTGCTTCGACCTAACTTGTGCATCGACCAAAGTCGCCGTGTCCATATCCTTCTGAGAACTGCGCGACATCAGAAGGCCATAACAAGTCCCATAAACATTTTGCAAATGGTATTCGACAGAAAATGGCAGAATCTCTTTAGGAAATAAATTTATCAGCATTTGAAATTGTTATAAAGTTAGGGTCCCGATTGAAATGTTTCAAACAGACTATAAAAGAAACAATATGTCCAAATTTAAAAACTAATAATAAATTAGCACAGTAACATTTTAATCTTGCATCTGTTATGGGCTAATTAAATTCGACTGAGGTTTTCGGTAAATAGTCGGGTAATTATTTAAAAATATGGCCGATGTTTGTTAGAATAAGTTGTGTTTGTCGATGAAGAGTGATCGATTGCTTTGGTATACCCAATAGGCGATTGCACAAGTTGGTGAAGAGTGGTCGGCAGACTCTTGTCAAATATTGAGTGATTATGCTGATGCAAGATGTTATGGCGGACAGAACATATTCTTTAAACGGTCAATTTGTCTCGTTAGTGCCCAGGTCAACTTCACGTTCATGTCAACAAAAGAATGCATAATTTTATCAACGCTTTTCATTCGAGAAAAACAAATGTCGGCTAGATTCCTTGCTCATAGAGCTAATGGAAAACTGCCACGTGTTTTGCAATGGTTCATCAATTTAAGTTTCTCTTCATCGAGGTTTCCTGTCACTTCGTCGCATAGTATATGTTAAAGTTGAGTCTAGTCAACTTTTAAAAATGGTTGGTAGAGTGTTTTCATGGTCGTCTCGATAATATATGGTTCATGAGAATTGTCAAATTTGGTCAAGTATAACTGATGTACGTGGTTGACCACTTTCTTTGATCCTCAAGTTTGGTTGAAGCAAGTTTGGTCGACTCCACTACAAAGTGACTTTATCTTTATTGTATTTGGTCGACCACTCTGGCTCAATACTTATTTTTGGTCGAATTGTAAAATATGATCAATGGCTATGAAGGGCATGTAATCAAGATGACTAATTCAGTCGCATCTGATGTGCATCTTATGCATCAATTTCTCGAGTCTCTAAAAATAGTCGGGTAATTATTACAAAATATGGTTGATGTAACATTGTCACAACATATAGTTTGAGTCTATACATCATATGTTCGATAAAAATAATTATATGCTATTTGGTCACGTGATAAGTTATTTTATTTGAGAATATGCGACCAGAAGAGAGTTTTCGTCGATACATGTGGCATAGTATATGGTAAAGTTGAGTCAAGTCAAATTTGAAAAATGGTCACTAGATAAAATCAATATAGATAAAGTCACTTTGTAGTGGACTCGACCAATTAATGCGTAAGATACACATCAGATGCGAGGAATCTAGAAGATGTGGATGGTCAAGCTTCTCGTTGGTGAAATGCCTTCGACGTAATTATGATTTTTATATTAATTGGTTAGATATTTATATTAATGAGTTAGATTTTTAGGATAATAGCATAAAAAATACTTTATTAATATAAATTAATTTAATGGTAAACTTATTGTTATATAAATATGCATGTTGTTTAATTATTTCGTACAGAATCTTAATATATTATCATCAAAGATACATGAAATGTGAATCCAATCCCCATGTCAGGGATTATTTTATTTAATTAGTTCAATAATATGCGTGTTCATATGTTAAGGAAGTAATCAAATTTAGTGTGTAGTATATATACATATGGTATTCCATATATATATATATATATATATGATACTAATTACACATACACCAATCATTGGACGTAGTTTGGGTGATTGAGATGAATGATTGTTATCCTCCTCACTTAGGTTCAATTTTTGTAGGAGACATGATGCTCTTGCTGAGCCCTATGTAATAATGGAGTGGATTATGTAATTCTGGCCATACATTAATTCTCTGGAATAGAAAGTGTTGGCTACGGTGAACCACCATTGAATATATATATATAAATATATATATATATATATATATATATATATACAGAAAGAGAGAGAGAGAGAGAAAGAGAGAGAGAGAGAGAGAGAGAAATTATATTATAATTGTATTGAGTTTTGAGAGTTTATGAAGTGATTAAAAATTTTGATTTTTTTTAAATAATATAAATGAGTTTTTATTTTTACAATTATCACTCGTATTTTAATTCAAGGAAATCCATGCCACATGAAATAATTATTGTTGATTCATATCAAGAAAAACTCTTAGACAATGAGAAGTGATTTTAGGTCTTACTCTAAAACCAAAAAGGTGGTTTCAATGTCATGAAGTGTTAGTATCACTTAGTATCACCAAGATTTAACTCCATTCATGAAAATGAGATATGCCTAGATCTTGATTGCAGGGAAAGAATTCTGTGAGGCCATAAGCATTGCCCTTAATATGAAATTGGACCCAAAAATTGACGATTATAATATTGTTGGATGAGTCTATTTGAGCATCATCTATCTCCATAGAAGAAGTCAATGCAAGCTGTATGCACAACCATATTTTCACAAGGATTCAAATTTGAATCCTCCAATGCCCTTCAATGCCTATTAGAAAGGAAGAAATTTTTTTTTCCATGAAAACAAAAATTGTATCGGGCCCTTCAATAATGTTGGTGCCCATGTTTTGACTAGTTGTTGTGAATTGATCCAATCAATGTTAGAATTAGTTGGGCCAAACAAAAAATAGTTAGCAGCTCTACGCTAGTAACAACTTCTAGTTTTGGGAACCTTAGCCTATATAAGGCTCAATTTCGTAAAGGGTTGGGTTTGGTTGTTGTTATTGTTGTTGTTGTTTTTCGGTCAACTAGAGTCTATAATCTTGTTGTTGTAAGATGTATTGTTGTCTGGTTCTGTCAATGATACAGCCTTGCACTGATGATGTAAAGCTTGATGTAATTTTGCTATCATGAAGATATTACCTATGTAGAAAGTTAAATTGTTGAGCTAAATTATGCATTTATGCATGGTGATACCATATTTTAGCCAATTAATAGAAGGAAGTTTATGTTTCTTACATATTTCGCACATTTTCTTTATGAATAATTTTTTATGGAATGTGTATTAGATGAATGTTTGTGTGATAAAGATTTGATGAATGTGTAGTGTAGAACTATCAGAATGTGGAGTGAAAAGAACTTAGTCCTTCCTGCACAGCCTTGATTCAAGCTTTTGTGTAATTCCTGTGTGCATCTTGGGTGGGACTTTACTCTGCTTGCAGAGTATAAAAAGATGTTGATGCTTATGGGGTTTTTGTTGGTCACATACGTTGAACCCTAGTTGTAATAGATTGCAACCAACAATGGTTTTGTTTCCGTACTTGACAGGGATTGTGTCAGGAGGACAACGTGATTAGGTGGAATCCTACCAAAGATGATATTGAGCAATTATGGATGGAAAGCAAGGAAGACGAATTCACGTAAAAGAGACTAGAAAACTATGGATTTCACCTCAAGAATAGAAATAAAGGTACATTTACTTTGATCTACATGAAATTTTCTTCTGTGAGTTTCATATTTGGATGTATGAAAGGGTAAAGAGACCGTCTATGATAAATAGAACCTAGAGTGCACCTTGGACATTAGTCTGGATCGAGGAAAAGGTTCAAGAACTAAAAGATTTGGATAATACTTGGTCTAGAGTTGTCGATTTCTGGTTCTTGCACATGAAAGAAGGATATATCATATATTTTCTTATAGGATTAAGTGAATCATATATCCATTGTAGAAGAAAGATTCTAAGAAGGTACAAGAAAGAGGTTCTTGAATCTAATTCTACTGTGGATAAAGATGTTGTTGGTTGAGAAGGGGTTAATGACAATGAACCCCGATAGTATGGCAGTGTAAAACATGCACTGCGAGGTTGGGTCATGAAGGAGTGGGAGAACCACTAGGCACAGTAATGGATCCATAAGAGTAGAGGCTCAAGAGGGAGAAAATTCATGAAAGATAAGCTACGAAAAGACAAGCAGTAAAAAAAGAGAAACAATAAAAGCAACTAAAGGGGGAAGATAATTCAAATCGGAGAGGAGAGAAGAATGCCATAAATGGGAATGCGCGAATAGAATGGTTAGAAGGTTCATGTGTGATAGAAGGGTGTGAAGAGTCTAGGAAAGAATATTTCTCAAAGTATGAGAGACCTCCCAAGAGGCACAGAATGGAAGAAAGTGAGAGCACTGATGAGAACAACGATATTGCACCCGAGAGGCTACAAGGAAGGAAAATCAAGAAGAGGTGCAAGAAGAGGAAGTACAAATGAAAGGAGGTACTTCCATGATAAAAAGAGAGACTATTGTGAGGAACTTGCAATAATTAATTGATAAAATGCACGAAATATTAGAACACATAATATTTTTATTGATTGCGGGCCACTTCAAGGGGGCAACCTACTTTGAGAAATCTCAATACAAATAACTTCACGGTGCGTTCATTGGCCTCAACACGTACTTATATACTAAGTCTATGCGCCAATACTATGGATCAATACCATGGAACATATAATAGTACGAGACGACTTACAAAGCATATGCGTCTAATACTATGGATCAATACCATGGAACAGATAATACTATGGCCTAATACAAACTAAGGATCAATACCATGGAACATATAATACTACGGGATGACTTACAAAGCATATGTGTCCAACAACAATATACTAAAAAAGTAAAGAGAAGGTTTGACACAGGTTCGTAACATCCCATCCCCCTTAGAAAAATCTTTGTCCTCAAAGCTTTAGATGTGGAAATTGATGTTGAATTTCAAGGAGTGGTTCCCATGTAGCATCCTCCAGTTGCATTTCGTGCCACTGAATTAATACCACTGTGATAGATCGAGAGCGAAGCTAGCGAGTGTTCCTATTGAGGATGGCCTCCGGCTCCAAAAGGATGGATCCTTCATTATCCAGTTCTGGTAAAATAGTTTGTCCTTTGATGTTGGTGCCAAGAACTTTCGTTAGATAAGAGACATGCAATACTAGATGAATGTGGGAAGAGGAGGAAGTTCCAATTTATAATCAATGGACCCAATATTCTGAAGAACCTTATAGGGTCCATAGAAATTTGAAGCAAGCTTATGACACCCTTTGAGTTTCGGGGAGGAGTGCTGAAGAAAAACCATATCACCTGCTGGAAAAGTGCACTCATAATGGTGCTTATTGGTTTGTTGTTGCATTCGAATTCTTTCCATGTGAACATTATCCTGCAAAATGCGAATAATTAGATCGTGGTTTCGAAGAATCAAGTCAATTTCCTAAACTGGTGAACTACTAAGGGTGTATGGAATAAGAACTAGCGGCGCCTGACCATAGATTTATTCATATGGAGTCATTTTAGATGCAGTATTGTACCACCGGAGCCCTTCAATGAAATCCATATAAATATCAGTCCAACTCCATGTAGGGATGGGAAAAGGTTCAAGCAATCCCATAAGGAGTGACATTTCACCCTTGTTGACCTGGCAAGTATCACATACAACCACCATCTCTTGAATTTTCCTTTTCATTCCCTACCTAAAGAAGTTACATTGTGCCCGCTCATACATTTTGAGGGACCCAGAGTGCCCTGCCGATGGAGAAGCATGGAGTTCATAGAAGACATAGTCATGTTGAACAAATTGCAACCAATTTGGAATAGGCATAGAAATAGATGAAAGAGAAACTTTGTCATCAAATGTGTGAGAAACAACATCCGCCACTAGGTTTTCCTTGCCCTTCTTGTAAGTGATCTCATAGGCATAACCCACGAGGTTTCTAACCCATTTCAGTTGTGTTGGGGAGGAGACCCGTTGTTCCAAGAAAAATTTTAGACACTGGTGATCGGTCTTGATGCAGAAATAATTCCCTAATAGTTATGGTTGTCACTTCTGTACTGCATGAAAAATAGCCATCATTTCCTTCTTAGATGTAGAGGTGGATAAACTCTTACCGGAAAGGCCTCTTGAAGGCGACAATCCAACTGGTTCAACAAAAACACCTGCATATCTATCAAAAATGTGTTGTAGATCCAAGGGAGTAGTGGAGACCGTTGATGGGTGCATCTGAATGGAATGTAGCTGAGCGATGACACCATGTAAATTCTTCTTAAGGATATTTTCCAGGCGATGTGAAATGATGATGCAGAGAGACCCTGGTTGTAATACCATAAATGTGTGTGTTTTCCCATTAACTGAAAACTACATCCAAACTTCAGCAAAATCCCATAAGATAGGGCCAAGTGTGTGTAACCATTGAGCACCCAAAACCACATCACATCCTCCTAAGGACAAGGAAAACATGTCAGAGTGCAAGTTATAATATTGCATAGAGATATGCACATTGCGACATTTTCCCTTGCAAGGTAAGGTGCCCCCATTCGCAATCATGACTTCAAAGTTGGAGCAAGGATTGACAAAACAATTAGCCTGTTTGGCGATCCGAGGGTTAATGAAGTTATGGGTACTACCAAAATCAATGAGTATTGTAAGAGGGAGCTTCTTGAAGTAACCCCTGACCCACATTGTCTGTGGGGTGGTGACTCCAGCTAAAGCATGGAGAGATATCTTTGGGTAGTCATTCAAAGATGGAGGGTCAATAGGAGGTTGTTGAATGTTGACCTGATCATCTATTATATCTGGAGCTTCTTCACCAATTTTAAAAGAAGGAAAAGAATCCACATCCAAAAGATAGATATGTTGCTCAAGACATCTATCTCCCCGAGTGAATTTCTCATCACAATTATAACAAAGCCCTTTTTCTCTACATGCCTGCATCTCTGCTTCAGACAAATTCTTGATAGGAGTTGGTCGAGGAGCTGGCATGATGGGAGGTTGCTGGGAAACCATATTTCTGAATGGAACAAAAGTGTATTTGGAGCGTTTTTGGGATGTGATCTTGTCCTCCGCTAACTTATGTTTGACAGATAATCCACTCGAGCAGATGTGAGCCGGATCCCCCTAGCTCAATGTGAGTCTAGAACAAATAGTACAGACTATAAACCACTTCCCTAGATCTAATTAAGGGTTGAGTCACTAGATGTCTTACCTTAGACTTTAAGTCCTTTCTCCTAGATGCTGCTCCACGCCTTACGGTCGTCAGATCTTAGTTGCAAGACCTGTCAAGATACACAGAACAATGCAAACAAGTAAAGAGCATCTATACAATAATAGATCTAAGTAAACAGTTAAGCAGGTAAACTACACAATATCATCAATTCACAACAATATTGGTGGAAAGCATTTATATTACTGTAAAATAAAGGGAAAGTACATAGAAGAATGATTACAACCTAGGCTTAACGTAGCAATCCTTCTCCATCCAAGCCAATGCCATATCCTCCCAAGGAAGTATGAGTCTCTCAATGAATGAGTAGAGATCTCTCAATGATGATTTCACCAGCATGTAGACACTATAGACTTCCTCCCTTTGGAGAGGGGTAGAGCTTCACTTACATAAAACTAACTGGATAGGTTATGGATATGATAGGTTGAGATATGGTAGGAGAGAGATAGAGGATCCTCACAAGAGGTTAGGAACCGAGTTCCAGCTCTCCCAAGAGGTCAGGGATAAGGATCCAAGTCAGCAGGATTTGAGAATGAGCTCGAAGAAGCTATTTTTTCCCATTAACTGACATCGTCGCACCCTGCAAGAGAGCAAGATGCGACGTCACAGGTTGCATGAGTGCAGCCTGCGATGACATCTCAAAACCTAGCATGAATGCAATGGTATCTCTTCCAAGTTGATGAATTAGCCAATGAGACTTTAGGGGTGTATACACTAAATATCACGATGGTAGGATTTTAGGTGTAACAGAATGCCCCCCAAAGCATGAAGTTGTTGAAAATTGAATAGGTGACATGCTTTGACAGAAAGGAATGGAAATGGTTTGTCGGACGAAGGACGCTGCTGCAGTATAACTGAATCTAAGTACACAGTCTCATATGATGTACAACATGGTTGCTGACCAATACAATGTAGATCCATGGTAGTAATGACCGACTGAACACAATCATGGCTACTAGACATAAGCATAGAACCATGATGAGATAATAACACAGCCACGGCCAATACAAATGTGGATCCGTGTAATATGACTCAATACAAGCTCCATCACAACCTGTGTAAAACATGACTCGCTAGGGTCTTCAAGCTGAACCCGCAATGATACGAATATATCCATGTGATTACATATGTCTTGATGTCGAACATGGTAGAAACCACTTGATTACCGGTCATTGGTGTATATCGTTAACAAGTGCGAGGGAAATCACCATTAATGTCAATGATCCCCAAGGTATCACAGTACATATCATCAAGCGTGAATAAATGAGTTGAATTCAAATGCAAGATGAAATATTTCAATCAAGAGTCAATGATGTAAACTCATGTCGAAAGCGAGATAACCTGCCATTGAAGCATGCAGGGCCAAGGTACTTGGTTGGTTTCTAGATTCGATCCTTGGATGATGTGTTGAAGTCGACAAGGATGAACCTGTCGAAGGAGGGCCATGATGAATCCCCCATCATTGACATGAAACATGACAAAGGATGTGTTGAGCAGATCGGATGGTACAGTAACATGCAAGACTAACTCAGAGTAAACCGTCATGATGGAAAGCATACTGACTGTTACACAGAAATATTCCACCCCGTGAGCATCAACATTCTTTGGCCTCTAGGATCCATTTCAGTGACTCAGATCCATTTTTATCCTTCAGTGATACCAGTTTGCCCTATTTTTATTCCTACCCACTTGTTGCATCCTTGTAGCAGGCGTACCCGCGAGTTGCATCCCTATAGCCCGCAGGTAGCATGTAAAATGGTAAAAACCACTATTAATCACTTTTTACTCCCAAAAAGAGATCATTGGGTGACCTTTGTCTCTACATATGGTGAAGTAACGCCTCGATGTGTCCTTTCACCTATCTTTGAGAGGACTATATATTGAGCACATATGGCTTATGGACGGGAGGAAGAAGAGAATCGTAAGAGAACTCTAGTGGATTTTTGCCCTATCTTGAGTCTGCACTCATTGATCCTTGTAGTTGTTGAACCATTTATGTTCACCTTCCAAACTCCTTTCTAGTTTGAGTTTTCCATTCATGGAGGATTGAAGTGGTGGAGGCACAAGTGGATTGATCTAGATCTTGGTTTAGATTGGTTTCCGACAAGAGGTCGTATCAAGATCTAGATCAATCCACTTGTGCCTCCACCACTTCAATCCTCCCGGAATGGCAAACTCAAACTAGAAAGGATCTTGGAACGTGAACATAAATGGTTCACAACTACAAGGATCAATGAGTGCAGACTCAAGATAGGGAAAAAATCCACTAGAGTTATCTTACGATTCTCTTCTTCCTCCGTCCATAAGCCATATGTGTTCAATATATAGTCCTCTCAAATGTAGGTGAAAGGACACATCGAAGCGTTACTTGGGAAGATGGAGAGCCAAAGGTCACCCAATGACCGCTTTTCGGGAGTAAAAAGTGATTAATAGTGTTTTTTACCATTTTACATGCTACCGGTGGGCTATAAGGATGCAACTCGTGGGTATGCCTGCTACAAGGATGCAACAAGCGGGTAGGAATAAAAATAGGGCAAACTAGTATCACTGAAGGATAAAAATGGATCTGAGTCATTGAAATGGATCCTAGAGGCCAAAGAATGCTGATGCTCTGGCGTGGAAGATTTCTATGTAACAGATGCCCCCTAATGTGTGAGGTCAAAGACTGAAAGTGCTACGATGGCCGAAATACATTATAAACTCAGAAGTGGAGTGAAGGAGACACAAGTGGAAAGAACAACTCACTCGTCATAATACAATAGTATCTTTGAATACATGTCGGTATAGTACAACAATCTGATACAATGGCCATGAATAGGCAGTACATAATGGATATATGTCATAAGTGATCATAGCCATAATCCCTCTATAGTAAGATACGGTCTCCTGCTAAAAAGGAAACAACTGGTGCAAAACTCGAGGTACAAACTGTTGAAATTTGAGAGGTGATATCTCAGATGTAAAGTCAAAGTCATATGTAGCATACTAAATGCCAGAATCGCCTGGGGTCTTCTACACAAGTCTTCGACGGTGCAAGTCCCATCAAGTGAATAAAGGAGTTGGGGTTGAACCTAATGAGACGTCGTTTGATTACCGATCAATGATGTATACCGTTAACAGACGCGAGATGACCCACCAATAATGAAAATGGGCATCAAGGCACAGAGCAAAATCATCAGAGTGTGAATAAATGGGTTGAAGTCGAACACTAGGATGAATCCATCGATCAGGCGGCATTGATGTATTCCCAACACTGTCGATGGCGAGAGAACCTGCCACTAATGACTGCAAGCCTCAAGGTACTCAACCGAACTCCAAGCTTCAAGTCCCGGAATAAATGAGTTGAAGTCGACGGAACGAGACTCGCTAGAAGGAAGGCATTAATGCATCCCCCATCAACCAGCATGAGGTACCTGCAATGCTGAAATATTTGGAAGATCTCAGGTGAAAAGGAATGACTCAATAAGGATGGCTGACATGCAATAGTCAAGAGATATGAGGAGTGGCCGACACTGGTTTCAGGACTTTCTTTGAATAAGAGAATGAGCAGATGGATAGACTCAGGCAGCATAGACTTGACATAAACTATGCAATGTAGGAGGCATTACAGAGGGCTCCATAATGACTGGAAGCTTAACCAATCAGTGGAGAAAACTGAGAAACAAGTACAGCTCCTAAGGCCCAACTATAGTCCCAACTCATAATGTACAGAGTGGAATGAATGCTCTGTTCAAAGACGACACAATAGCAGCCAACAAGAAATAGTGACCATAATCCCGTCCAGCTTTTTGGAATATTTGTTTTTTTTGGTCTTTTTCATATTTGGGAAAAGCTTGAAAAAGAATAAAATTTCTTATAGTACAACAGGTGAGGGAATGAGTGTCAAATAGCTAGCAGACTAGTCCCAAGCAGTGGAACATACCAATGCTCAATGCAAGGAAGTGCGTGCAGGATGTGGACACTCAGGGGTGTGTTCCCTCAGGGTCAAAAGGTCATCAAATTGTGAAGGGAAAATATATAAGCTCTGCAAGGCTCGATAGGGAAAAGTGCTCAGGCACCAGGATAACAATTGAGTAAGCGGGAGCTGACACAAGGCTCAAGCAGCAAGCAAGATGATGCAATGCAGTAACAACATGATATAATTAGTGAGTTCTTTTCCGTAAAGTTAGTCTCCTCACCCGAAAAAGTGTAAAACAATGAAAGAAGAACTCTTCTAGTCATGTATGACTAGAGTATACCTTTTTCGTAATTAATCCACAAAGTTCTGGAAAAGGGGTAAACTTATACCTAAGTGAATATCGCTTCAAATCCTTTAACGAGTCTGAAATGACAAGTATACTCGGCAATCTTGTTTGATTTGAAAAAGTCTAACAACGGCTTGAAAAAGACTTTATAAAAATATTTTTCGTAAAGGTTTAACGAGCCCGAAAAAGTAAACCCGTGACCTCCTTACTGTTTTTAATGAGCTCAAAGGAGAGATGGAAGAATGCTCATAATGAGAGCAGACGAGTGTCAGAGACATGTGAGACTAGTTCCAAGCACATGGGACAAAGCTGTGCATAATGCAAGGAACATGAGCAAGATAAGGACACTTAGGGGGTGTTTGGGAATTCTGATAGTAATAGGTTCAAGTGCATCATAACAAAAGGGAGGCCTAAACCTATATGCAAGGTTTCAAATATTCCTACCATGACCGAAGCAAATGTCGAAAAGGACCAGTAAACAAGTATAAGTCTAGCTAAGAATCCTGTCTCCAAGAAACATAAGTACCAAGATCATCTCTAAAACGTACATAAAGAATAATCTGATACAGGTCACTATGGTAGAAAAATTTTCAACTTCACTATTATCACCCTCAGACGTAATGCAGGGAGAACTAACCACTGAAGGTTCCATAGTACCAACACCCGAGGGACCAAAATGATCAACTTCAGAATGAAGAGCAAAGCTAAAGGACGGGGAGGAATCTACAGTGGCAAATTCATCATCACGGGAGTCGGAAATTCTAGAAGTAGAATCGAACTCATCAAGATCACCAATTTCCGGATCTATAGGAGAGTCTACAGAGTCATCACTAGGGATATCAGACTTTAATGTCAAACCGGGGCTAGACAAGATTATGCCCGGATCAAAATCCAAATGCATGGTAGGTTGTACTCGAGGCTCATCTCGTTCAATAAGATCAAGGGTAGGAAGGAAATAAATTTGACGATGAGAATCCTCCCAAGGCTTGTCATTACCACACATTTTCCTTCTAATTTATAGAAATGGCGACTCCGCTGGGGAGAACATCCATGTTTGGGAATTTTTTTTAGCATTAGTCCATAATTAGAGTTGTTGTTTATCGAAGCTCTGTGTCACTGATTGTCGTTAAGATACACTGTAGAAAACTTTATTTTTTCTGAGCCTCTGGACTCTTTATTGGCCCATTTTCCTTTCCTCACCCACGGGCTAGCTTAGTTCTGCCCACGTCTACCCGCCTCTATTTACTCTACTGCTCGCAGGTACCTGCAGGATTTCCTTTGACAGTAGCGTGTAACTCCGGATTTTGTTGGTTTATGGCTTTTGGTTGTTGCTGGGTGAGTTTGGTTGGTTCTTGAGTCTTTGTTGGCCTCTTTCTTGACTATTTCATGCCTTGGTTGTGACCGGAACTCTTCGTTTCTCTTGGTTGAGCCTTCTTGGTTTTTTACCAATCTTTGGTTTTAACCTCTTGGTTTTTCCTTTGGCTGAGTCTTGCTGTTTAGGATTTGTTGGGTTGTCTTAGTGATTTTCTCGGCACTTCAGTGACTAAATAGTAGGATTTTGCTTGCATTTTTTCATTTCATTTATATTGAAAAAATACAAAAATATTCATTTAGTTCTTTTGTATTTTCCTTCTCATTTATAAGTGAAAATACAAAAATATTTTACTTTCATGTACTGCATCTTGCATTGAGTGCTTGTTGCCTTCATTTTAGGATTCTTCTTGTGAATGGAAAAGATAAAAGATTGCATCTTTATTTTGGAATTGTTGGTTGACTTTGCATATTAGTGACATTGTTTTATTGGATAGATGAGTCTAGGTTTGGACGATTTTGCATACTATTGAGTCTACACATCACTAGTTTCACGATCATATCCCTTGAGTAACCACATCCACTAAAATTAATGCTTAATCATAAAATTGATTAGACTAATTTTATTTATAGGGTACACCAACTAGCATAGGTTTAGAGTCTTGGAATAGATCATTGTGAGTTAACAATCCAAGACTACTAGACAAAACATTAGATGTCTAACTACGGAGTGGAGGAATCCATGGTATAGATCGATGTTCTCAGGAAGCTCTACTCAATCCAGAGTTAAGCACAAGGTCACGGGAAGTTGGTTGAGGAGATATCCCTCTGATACCGGATGAACGTGGGAGATATATCCAGGATTTGTTTGTATTTGGGGGTACCAGAGGTTCATCCTCTTGTGCTTTAGGCTTATCTACCCTACCCATACGACGGGTCCCACCTGCGACTGTCCCCCTGAGCATTGGTTATATTGCGGTGAACATAGTTGCCTTACCTAGGTACCACATAGGGTACTTGCAGTGGTTATACTGTTTGTGTCCTAAGTCAGATAGGGATTGGACAGTACAGTTGTGTTCGTGCAGTGGACTTGACCCTGTCGACACAGTGAATCCTGGGTGTCTCTATAACTGATTCTGTTACCTCTAACTATATTTTGGGAGTCTCAAGCCTCTCCTAGGCGAGACATACCGAATCTAGTGTCGGTAGCTCATTTAGGCACTCTGTTTTTCTGCTCTTGGCTGTAGTTTTTCTAGGTGTGTGCTTTCGATTTACTGTTTTTGATCGATAGTTGGCCTTTAGGTGACGTTGTGTCTCTCTCCGGAGAGAACGTGGTGCAGAGCCCTACTCTACGCCAGTCCCGTCGGTTGGTTGGTTTTAAAGCCGGCTTTGATTACACACCGTATTGCTAGAGGACGCCAGAGGGCTCCCTCTGAGTCTTCAGACTCTTACATGACCTACATTGAAGACTACATGACTGCACATCCCGATATCAGGAAAGACCCTTCTACTCCTTCGGGTAGAGTTGAGCGTACTTCTGATCCCCATACTCCTCGCGAGGATTGGGGAGGTGATCCACCTGAGACTCAACCTGGTTCTGTTTGGCCTAATCCACTTGACCGAGATCCGTTTGATCCTTCGAATCCGGATAATTATCTTCACAGGATGCCTGACTTACCCGAGGAAGGAGAATAGGACGAGCCTTTTGTTCCTTCATTTCCACATGATTATAGATACGGGAGACCTGAGACTCATGATGATACTGGCCCTATGGTAAACCCCACCACACTCTCTTTTGGTATGCCTAGTCACACTACTATCAAACCTTCCACTACGGTTGGTACTCATGCTGGCACTAGCCAAAGTGTTAGCCATACTATACCCACTGGGGGAACTACCCTCGCTGGGGGCACTACGTTGTCCACCCACTCACATAGTATGGGGACTGGTGAGATTCCTAACCATGCTAATGCGGGAACACGACCACCTCCTAGGAATACCCAACCTAATCGGAGTGTTGTTTGGAATACGACTCGCGATCCAGAACCTAATACACATATCGTTGCACGTCAACCTAGGACTACTTTCGCACATGATACTGTTCCTCCCAACCATGGGGGTGGACACATACCGTATATTTTTGCGTCCACTGCCGCCACTAGTAATGCTAATGTAGGGGGTGGGAATATTTCCTATCCACATGGATATCACACCACCAACCCTGCTACTAGTCACGCCCATATTGGAGCTGGGAATGCTTCTCATGCTTCTAGTCACCACACGACTGCTCAAGCTAATCCTAATATTGGGGGTCGGAACATACCATACCATTACGGTCAATACAACACAGTTTCCACTATGAATAGTACATACATGCCCCATGTTCATGGAGGCAACCCTTACTACAACCCAGTCGGTGCTGCCACCAGTATCACCCACCACCCCAATATCATGCTCAAAATGCGCATATACCTACTTACTCTCAAATGGGTCAGGCAGGAGGAGGTTATCCACCTTATGGCCATGGGAAAGCTTACGGGCCGTCAGGTCCTCAATATCAGTAGTTTCATTCTCATCGTCAAGCTTTTGGTCCATCCTATAACACAGTTCCGTTCAACCAACCTTTTATGGGAGCTTATAATCAAGCTTTCCAGCCGCAGCTCCCGTTCCTTGCATGCTTGAATCTCCCGGATCTTTTGAAGCTCACGAATGATCTGGTGTGTCATGACCCTACTTGGCCCCCGGTCCCTACCAAGCTCCCTTTGGACATTCCAAATTTTTAGGGGAAAGGTGGTGAGGACCCGGGAGATCATGTCACGATGTTTCACCTTTGGTGCTCCTCCAACTCTTTGAACCATGATTCCATTCGATTACGACTATTTCAACGCACCCTCACGGGGGCAGCCGTGAAGTGGTATGTGGAGTTGCCCGAGAACACCTATAGGGGATTCAACGAGATTGATTTGGTTTTCTTAGACCATTTCCAGTTACCAGTTCATTATGATACTGGTACTGAGTTGTTGTCCACTTTCCGTCAGAATAAGGCCACACATATTTCTGACCACGTTCAAGAGTGGCATCGGTGGAAGAGATTATTGAAAGCCAACATTCCTCCAGAGTTCCTGTTGGAATGGTTCCTCAAGTCTTTACTTCCATACATTGCTAAGGATGTTTCGATGTTCGGCATTGTGACTGAGGAACAAGCTATCTTGAAATTCCAGCAGTTAGATCTACTTTACTCTCAGTCTGGTATTTTGTATGACATTATGCCTGATGCACTGAGAACAAGACATGAGCCTACGTCAGTTCCTGGACCACATGCCGATGGCATCGTGGGGTCCGCATGCACTCACCCTATAGAATTGGTAGCTAATCAAATGCAAAATTTGTCGCTAAACCAGTCTGCTCCCGGACATGTTCACACCTTGTCCACTTCCACTCCGTCGTCTGATGAACACAATGTGCAATCAACGAAACCATCGGGTAACCAACAACCCAGTGGTAAGAAAAAGGGGAGAAATAATCATAGGGGTGGAAACAATGGAAGTAATAATAATAGCAATCGTAATACTCCTTGTAAAGAGAATACCAATCCTCCTCAGGAAGGCGGTAATGCTGGCGAGGATAGTAAACCTAGGCGTAAGGTGAAATTCCCTTGCAAGCTTTGCGGGGAGGATCATCTTACCCACTTATGTCCTCGGATTGAAGAAGCATCGAAGTATTTGGCACAGAGCCCAGTTGTGTTGAAGGATCCCCTTCCTCATCATTAAAACATGGCTTCGCATGCTCCCACCACTGGTTATGGTACTAATGAAACGACTTCTTCCAATACTAGTGGTTATGGATGTGTGAATATGGTTCAGTCGGAGGTTTGTGTTGCTACTTGTCAATGCGATTATGGTGCACCACAACCGAATTTGGGGAATGAGCCTCCCCCTCCTCCTGATAATTCCTTGCATGTCGAGAAGCCTTCCATTATGCCATGGATAGCAAAAGGTGTTCTTAAGCACTCCACGCATAATCCTAATGCTCGAGCCGCCCAGAACTACTCCATCGTAGAAGATTTGGGACAAACTCTGTGTGCCATGTCGGCTCTTGAAGTTTTGCAAGCCTGTCCTTCTCAGAAGCATGCCCTTTTGAGTGTGTGAGGAGTTCAGGATGGGGGAATTCCTAGTATTATCAAGTTCGACACTAATGATGTCCAGCCTCGCTTACCTTACCATGTGGCTTTTCAAATCCAGGTGGTTTTCCTTAAGAGCTTTGTCAAACGTACTATGGTTAATGAAGGTGCCTCTGCGTCAGTAATGTCGTTAGCTTGTTGGAAAGCTCTTGGCTCTCCTGCTCTACTCGCGTCTAGAACTACACTCACTACATTCGACGATAGGTCTTTTACGCCGCATGGAATTATCCCTTCCCTTGTTGTCTCCTTGGGAGGTAAGTCCGTGCCTATTCAAGTCGAAGTGGTTGATGCGCCCATCAACTACAACCTTTTACTGGGTCGGAACTGGATGTACGCTATGAAGGCTGTCGCATCTACTATATTTCGAGTTATTTGCTTTCCCCGTGAAGGAAAGGTTGTGACGATCGATCAGCTGGATTTTGTTGGCACTCCTTCCACAGCATCCACAGGATCTGTAGTCCCGCAAGTTTCTGATTCTCAACCGGCAATTGGGAACATAGGTGTTGAGATGTACCCCTCATTGATGGGAACTTTTAACCATTCCGCACCCGTGAATTTTATTGGAACCATTTCCGACAGTGCGCCTCCTCCTTCGAGTAGTATGCCATTTCGGACTTCCTATTGTAATGATCTATAGATTTTTCCATCCGCAAATTCTATGTCTGGAGACATTGCGCACGTTGGGATGTCTATGCCCTTATCTGTAGCGGAGCTCACTTATGATCACACCCAAAAAACCACTGCAGATCCGGATCTCTTTTCTTCCCAGACAGTTGAAGAAGATCCCGTTATGCTGCTAGTTTGGGAAGCCAACTCATCTTGCTCTCACAATTGCCTCGATGATACTTTTCCATTCGATGAAGCTATCCTCGAAGCCATGTGTGGTAATGACAAGCCTTGGGAGGATTCTCATCATCAAATTTATTTCCTTCCTACCCTTGATAATATTGAATGAGATGAGCCTCGAGTACAACCTGCATGCATTTGGATTTTGATCCAGGCATAGTTTTTTCTAGCACTGGTTTGACATTAATGTCTGATCTCCCTAGTGATGAGTCTGTAGACTCTCCTATAGATCCGCAAATCGGTGATCCTGATGAGTTCGATTCTACTTCTAGAATTTCCAACTCCCATGATGATGAATTTGCCATTGCATATTCCTCCACGTCCTTCAGCTTTTCTCTTCATTCTGAAGTTGATCATTTTGGTCCCTCGGGTGTTGGTACTATGTCACCTTTAGTGGTTAGTTCTCCCTGCATTATGTCTGAGGGTGATAATAGTGAAGTTGAAAATTTTTCTACCATAGTGAGTTGTATCAGATTTTTCTTTACGTACGTTTTAGAGATGATCTTGGTACTTATGTTTCTTGGAGACAGGATTCTTAGCTAGACTTATACTTGTTTACTGGTCCTTTTCAAAAAAACTCACTATGGCTTGGGAATACCACAACAGACAGATGACTTCTAGAAATCTACTCAATTCGCAAAGCATTTCTATTATAAATGACAATGTTAAGATAATGTAGAAATGCAACCAACCTCGATCCAACGTTTGATGTAGATCCCCATTGGATCTTTTAATCCACGCACATCCATGCACTCGTAATCTGCAAATTAGTCTTGACAGCCAATATCTAACAAGTACATGTGATATATAAATGACATTAACATTATCAATAACAATGGTCCATAACATCATAAGCAAATGTAACCCAATGTAAATAAATGACATTCACACCATGAATGGACGAGAATATGAGTATTTCTATTAATGAACAAGAACAAGTACAAAGTGATACGACCTCTTGCCGGAAACCAATCTGAACCAAGATCTAGATCAATCCACTTGTGCCTCCACCACTTCAATCCTCCATGAATGGCAAACTCAAACTAGAAAGGAGTTTGGAAGGTGAACATAAATGGTTCACAACTACAAGGATCAATGAGTGCAGACTCAAGATAGGGAAAAAATACACTAGAGTTCTCTTATGATTCTCTTCTTCCTCCCATCCATAAGCCATATGTGCTCAATATATACTCCTCTCAAAGGTAGGTGAAAGGACACATCGAGGCGTTACTTCGGAAAATGGAGAGCCAAAGGTCACCCAATGACCGTGTTGTTGCAGCAACACCCCTCCCCAAAATTTTGTACATGTTGGGGCCCCTCCTATACTTTTGTAGAAATTTGCTTGAGAAGCCATCCCAGCCGTCAGCCCTATTTTCAGCATAAAATTTTGCTTCCCTGCGGAGCAGCTTGCCGTCAATCCTACCATGTTCTCCCCAGTGAGCCAAAAGATAACTTAGTTTTTTCCCAAACGTTTTGGAGTGATCCGGATATAGTCCCGAAGCCGCGGAAGTCAAGCGTCCAACCTTTCCAAAAGAAGACTTAGGTTTTCTTTGCTGAAAGCAGCAGAAGCCATTGGGTGAGACCACCCGAAACGGCGGGAGCTTTCGCCCTAACCTTCCGCAACCACGGAGAAATTCGAGTTGTTCTCCCGAAACGGCGGAACAATTCAGCTTTGCCTTCCGAAACGGCGGAAGCCATTCGGATAAACTCGCCGAAATAACACCAAGGAATTCATCTTTTTCTTCCGAAGTAAAAGACTTAGAAAATTTTCAATCGTTGCTTCTGCGGAACGGTTCCAGCTCCGAAACAACTTAGCTCCCGAAACGGCGGAGCCTTCCACTCAAACCTCCCGCAACCGCGGAAAGGTTCCGGCTTTCCTCCCGAAACGGCGGGACTCATTCGCCCTAGTCTCCCGAAAAGGACTTAGATTTCCTTCTGATTAAGAAAATGCGGGAACAAAGGACTTAAAGAATTTTAGTTTCAACCTTCCGAAACGGCGGGAGTTTTCGTTGAACCCTTCCGAAACGGCGGAAGTTTTCATAAAATCCTTCCGCAACGGCGGGGGAGTTCAGGGAACCCTTCCGAAACAACGGAAGCCGCCACGATATCTTCCCAAAAGAAACTAGGCGGAAACTTTTGATGAAACCTTTCCGAAACGGCGGAAGCCATCTTCATAAGTCCCACGGGGAGAATTCACGATCGCCTTCCGAAACCATGAAAAGGACTTAGATTTTTCTCAAGAAGCTGTCGCGGGGGCCTTCAGCTTTTGCTCCCGAAACGCGGAAGCCTTCGGGCTACCCTTCCGAAACAGCGGAAGCCAATCACTTACCCCAACCGGCAAAAGGACTCCGAAAACGATCCCGGGTGAATTTGCGGAAAATATAAGTTTTGCTTCCGAAACGGCGGAAGTCATTCCCAAAAGCTTTCCGAAACTAGCGGGAGCCTTCGCCAAAACCTTCCCGAAAATCAACAAGACCTTGAAGTTTTGGATCGCGGAAGCTTTCGCAAAAGTCTTCCGAAAATACCGGGAGCATTCGCTATACCGTTCCGAAAGAGCGGAAGCTTTGGCGTTACCCGTCCGCCACGCGGCGGTCTCTCGCGGAAGGCTTCGAGCTTCCTTTTTCGCATTAAGCCTCGAAACGTCGGAAGCTTTCGTTGAATCCTTCCGCAACGGCGGATACAAATCACGAACTAGCCCCGCGAATGGCGGTTGCACGGAAACCGAGGTGCGTTGACGTGACCGCTACGCGCGGCGAATTTAAACCCCGTTTTAACCACGCCACCTACCGAATTAAAGGCTCACACGTGCCCATTCTTATAAATTACGGTGGGGGGCTCGACCAATGCACCATTGTTCTTGTCAATCGGCCAACGACGTGCGATACCGTGCAAAACGCTCCAGCTCACCTCGCGCATCCGTGCTCGCAGCCACCTTGCTCAAGCAATCCCCACGGTGCCAGGTAGGATCTTCACCTTGTTTTTCACTACTGAGTTGTCCTTTTGGGGAAAATATTGGGTTTTAGTGGGATTGTAACGGGCAAAACACCCGTCGAGGGCTATGTTTTGCCCGTCAGGTACAGTGAACGGAGTTTTCGTTTCACAAAATCGTCATGGGCCTTCGTAAAAAACGTATATTTTTTGTTGGTGGGTACGGGCGGTTAGCCATGCCTTGTTTTGTTTTAAACCCCGGGTCGCGCCCCTCGTCGTGGGTTAAGTCGTCAAAACACGGGCTTTCCATGTCCCAGGCCGATAACTCAGACTCAAAACCCGGGCCCCTTCCATAGGCCTTAGCCCCTACACACGAGCCGAAGCTTAAAGCCACAACCGCCCTAGCACTCCACGTCAGCATATCCCGGCGCCGTTACCTCCGCCCGGACTAAAATCTCGCGTACTGACTCGGCGAGTGGCCGCGCGTGACGATAGCATCCATAGCCCTCACCGAGTCAGTACCGCGTCTTCCCCGCCTTCGACCTCTCCAACCGCAGCCATAGCGAAAGACTTCTCCTTCCGCGAGGCGGAACCGGAAGCCGATTGCTTCCGCGAATCACCTATCGGTCCAATAAAACCAATAGCGCCCGCAACATATTTTATCCCATACTCATCTTTTGAGAGCTTCAAGTGTTTCAATGTGTGTCTTATGATTGAAATAATGTTTTACTTCCTCAATATTTGCTTCACTGATTTATCTCATTAAAACGATTTTGCTCTCTGCTAAAACCATACAACCTGTTGCTCAAACTCATGATGAATTGTATATGGATGCTATCAGGGATAATTCAAGATGCCAAAACCCAGTAAGAAGAAGGCGAAGATGACAGAAAAGAAACCTGCTCCTCCTAAGATTGAAACCTCGCTCCAGGACACCAGGTGCACCACTGGTGTCCCCCCAGAAATCAGATGGGATGACATATACAGGATGATCAGGGACCAAGAGATCCCAGATATGTTGCTGGAAGAGGCACCGATCTATCAAAATATCAGAGCCTCAGGCATAACAAGAGCCGCTACCCGCCCTGAGCTATTCCCCTGTGCTGAAGTGATCGGGTGGATTCTCCAACATGCAGATGCTGATGGGAGAGTGATAAATGACAGCAGGAAAGTAGCTATTGCTTCGTTTCAACCTGCATATGTTGCGGCGGCCTACAGGTTTCCCCGTGTCCAACAAGCTCTGACTGATGAATGGTTGGGCCAGATGGATAACGTCGAGATGGCCAAGAAGCTATTGAGGGGAGGGAAGCATTTGAGAAAGAAGGGAAATGACGAATATGACGTGCAGAATCTGAGGGCCCCTTACAGATTGATCGCTTTAATGCTATGCAGAATATTCGGCATGCCGGATGGCACAGTATACAAGATTCAGTGGGTCCCTATCATTCACTATGTGGCATTTCAGGGGACAGTGTTTGACTGGGCCACTATCTTGTCAGATAGTCTGGCCTCAATGATAAGTGCTGCTAAACCCGGGCTGGCCTCGAAGAAGGCTGAATTCTTCATGTCCTCATACCTGATAGATTGTATCTTGGCCAAGATAGAGTTCCCCGGATTGGGGTGTATATGGGATAGGGCCACAACCCCGGTCTACACCGCATTCAAGATGTTGTGGGCTCAGAATTACAAGCCCAGCTACAAACTCATCTGTGAGGAGTTTATCATGCCCCTATACGAGAAAATGTTCAAGGAAGAACCAAGTTGCCTGTCACAAAACGCTTTGGAAGTCCTTGAGGATTATGGGGACTTCTACTTTTCAGAACAAGGTACCTACTTGAGAATGTTCGGAGGGACTAAGCCCCCATACATATTGCCGCAGTATGCCACAGACTATGTGGTGCTCAAGGAAGCAGTAAGACAACTCTTCTTGGATGGGATTGGAGCATTCCTCCACAAGCTACACAAGGCTTCCTTTCCCCCCCTACCTTTCTGCATAGGTGCTTACAAGTTTTCAGGGGTGGCCTCTGCCGACGAATTTGTTCAAGAGTTGAGGGCCTTCCATTTCGGTGAGGTCATCTTCCACAGGAACGACAGAAAGGGTAAAGTGGCCGAGCATTGCAAGGGGAACTATGCTAATTTCGAATACTCCCACTACCCCGATGCCAAGGAGGAAGCATTCAGAGGCATCAGCAACATGACCGAGCTGAGGATCTGCCGCCAAAGTACTGGAGCGAGCTCTAGCTCAACCAAAGCCCAGAAGACCATCCAGCAAAAGGAGAAAGAAGCCAAGGATGCCCGGGCTCAGGAAGAGCTCAGATTAAGAGAAGAGGCAAGGTTGCAAAAGGAAGCCGAGGAGGCAAGAAAGCTACGAGAGGCTGAGAATGAAAGACTGCGGAAGGAGGCTGAAGAAGCCCAAAAGCAGAAAGAAGCAGAAATTGAGCAAGCTGAAGCAAGGAAGAAGGCGGAGGAAGAATTGAAGGCAAGAGAAGATGCCCAGGTAGGTGGGTCCGGTGCGCAGGACATGGAGATAGACACCTCTCAAGCAGGTGGCTCTAGTACCCAAAGGGAAGGGACAGACCCCGCTCAGGAAGTCCGGACCCCACCTATGGAAGAAGACATAGACATCATAAACCGACCAATTGTACCGTACACTCCATCTGGGAAGCGTACGGTGTCCAAATGGAATGAGTTTGTCTATGACAAGAAGAGAAAAACAATGGTCCTCCAATCAGAAGAAAGGATTAAAAGTCCTTTCCATGACGACATAGTTACCCACCGAGAGGTCGCTGTCATGCAGAACACAGATGCGGATCCCATTGCCATGGCCTCCGCAGTTATAGCGACAGCACAAGCATCATTTGCCAATGTAGGGGTTATAGTCAAAGAAAATATATTGACAAAGAAAAGAGCACGTACCCTGCAGCGAAACGTGGCTAATGAGCAAGCTCAAAGAGACCTGGCAGTGAACAAGTATAATTGCTTGTACGCTGAGCACAAGGAGTTGGCGAACAAGTACAGCTACCTGGAGGAGGAAAAGGACCAGCTAGCACTCCAAATAATGATTGCAGAAGCAGAGAAGAGTGGAGCAGAAGAAAAGGCTTCCCAGCTAGAAACAGACAAGCAGGCACTAGCTGAGCGTTTAGAGCAAGCGGAAAGCAGAACCTTGGACATGTCCCCCTTCCACGAGCTGTCATGCAATATACTACAGCAAGTGCATGGCTCTCAAGAGCTAATCACTGATGAGGTGTGCAAACTCAAGGCCATGACGGTTAGGCTAAAGGAGGTGAATGCGGAAGCCCACAGGCTCAAGGCTAAGAATACCCGTGTCAAAGCAAATGTCATAAGTCAGATGGCATGGAGGGAAGGGAAAGGAGGTTTCCCCCCGCATCTTCCTTTCAAGACCGTGGAAGATTTTAATGAAGATATAGCCTTGTTGGAGTTTGGCCGGAACTTTGCCAATAAGCTGATGGCCAGTGTGCAGAAGACCACAGATAGAATCAACAACCTGTACCAAAAGCTCAAAGAAGTCCATGATAACTGCTCATTGAGTTTCCCTCAGACCCTAGAAGACTTCCCGGGAAAGGAGCAGCGGTTATCTCAACTGAAAGAAGAGCTAGGCGTCCAGATGAAGTATGTGAAAAGCATTGATGTCCTTGCCATGGATGATCTCCAACATTACATCGGTTCATCAACACTTCACAATCATCTGTTGAAAGAAATATACCAAATTGCTGAAGCAGAAGTACAAAGCATTAAAATAGAGCTCGGGAAGAATGTAACTTCTCAGAAAATCCTGTTCCCTGCTGCAGCAAACATAATCATAAGGGATACAGGTGTGTGGCATAGCTACATAGAAGAGGAGGTCAGGAAAGCTGCAGCAGCAGCAGAAGCATCAGTAGACCCAGCAGCCTCTTCCCCAGCAATGGCAGAAAGTCTGGCCAGTCCCATTCCCTCTTCCCAATCAGGGGCAGCATCAGCAGGGGATTCGAAGACCTCTTCCCAGGCAGCACCAGTGACAATCAATTTGGGCGATCCTTTGCCACCGGAAGCTCACGCACAGGAATGAAGCAAACTGAATTCAGTGAGTCACTCGCTTCAGCCAGACACGTGCCCAGCAGGGAACGCTTTGAGTTTAGCAAAATTTCTGTTATATGTAAGGCGTAAGCTGTGGGACAGCTGTCCCTATTCTTTTTGTCAAAATATTTTGTAAATGAAGTGACCATTTTTTGGTAATCGATTATATTAGAAATCCCTATAAATGACAGGTAGGGGAACGCTAGGTGTCAGCCCAGAGGGAAAATATGTAACTATAAATAGAAGCTAGGAAAGATTAGAAAGGACTTTTGGCAGGGAATGAAAATTTTGGGCAAATGATATGAGCTATCTTGTATCGGCTCTGTAAATTGAAATTTTCTAATAGAAGCCACGGGAGATGGACGTTTTGCTTGAAATGTTGGGTTGCTTCATGTTGGACTATTCTAATGACTGCAATTCGGCAATGTGAGATCATTCTTGACTTCTGAATTATTTCTTTGTACTAATGATTTTGCTCTCATCTATGCATGCGTCCTCTCTATTACATGGACAATGAATGCGTTCCATATTAAATCAGGAGTTACCTGCTGATACTTTTATCATTGCTGTGGATTTTTCTTCTGGATCGAATAGCTAACTGTTCTTTCTTCAGGATAATCGTATGGCTCATTGTTCATGCTTTTAATTGCTCCTTGCAGGGATCTTTTAGGTTAATTCCAGTATCGTTGCATCTAGATCCGTTTCTTTTATTCTTATTACTTAGATCAAACAATTTTGATTCCTTCTGTTCATAAGCAATAGATTCGTTCTGTAAGTTTCATTGTAGATCTGTTTCCTTATCCTGTAGCTTTTCTCTGTTTATTTTCTGAGCAATAGATGCGTTCCATTTTAAATGAGAAGCTATCTTCTCAAGATCCTCATCTTGCTGTAGCTTTGACCGTGAGAAATAATAGTTATCTGTTCGTTGCTTATGATATCTGTTGCAGCTGATTGCTCTCCCCTTTAAGCGTGTTCCCCTGCAGGGATAGGTAGATGTGTTCCTGTTTCTAGATTTAGATCTGTTCCAATTGCATTTAGATTAAGTATAATTTAGGCATGTGCATCTCATATAAAACACATAAAACCCAAAAGAACGGTGGATCGGGCCATAACCGGTAGAATCGGATTTAAAGTCCAAAACCACGGTTGCCGGAACCGCTAACCGGACGGATTCCCTACACCAAACGGGAGACAGTCTAATTGGGACCGTCTCTCGGGGAGAATCCCTTTCTGATTGATGCTACGATATCCGAGGCCTCAACAGTTTTTGGCGCTAGAAGGAGGGCCTGAAGTGCATGGCTGATAGAGGAAAATCTTCCACGGTCATAGATAACACTGAAAACCCGCTTGAAGAAAACTTTTCAAACAGCCCAGATCTTGGATTAACAGACCAAGAACGCCTCATTTCTGACCCTGAGCCTCAGGAAGCTTTATACGCTGTTCCTTTTGCAGAAATAGAGGACTTGAGAAGACATACTAGATCTTACGTTAGACAGCTAGGTGGGTTAAACGCTGTCAACTTCCTCCCTAAGAAAACTACACCCAGAAAGGAGCCGCAATACACCCATGATTCGATCCTCGTTCAGAGTTTTGAAGAACTGGTAAATCTAACGTTGGAAGAAATCTCCGGCACTCTTAACAAGTCAGACCAAGAAAATCTCGAAGAAATTACCACTCCCAAAAGTACTCCACCGAATTCACCTTACAATTCTCCACCAGGGTCTCCACGTCCAAACCCAAACATGGCTGTACCTGCCTGGAGAGCAAGGGGAGCGCTGAACCTAGCTGGACCATTCCATAATCTCCCTAAAAACCCAGAAAAGGTCTTGCCTAAGTACGATCCAGGGAAGGCCATTTCGGCGGAGGATCACCTCAAGAGTTTTTACTTAGCTCTGAACCTTTTAAATGTACAACATGAAGACGTAGTCTGCAGGTTGTTTCCGTATACATTCGAGCCTAAGGTATCATCTTGGTACTTTAGCCTTCAACCCAGCTCAATCTCTAGTTGGGATGATTTCGAAAAGTGTTTCCTCAATAAATACGGGAACCAAAAAACTGTAGCCACGCTTATGAAAGAGCTCTTATCCATGAGAATGGAGAAGAAGGAAAAGGTTCAAGACTTTAATCAAAGATTCACAACGCTGTTAAATAACTTTAGTGAAACTAACAAACCCACAGAAGAGTCTTTGATTGAATACTACACAACAGCTCTTGAAGGTCCAATCGCAATGTTTGTAAAACGATCCAAGAAAACGACCCTAATAGAGAATTTTGAGGAAGCTCGAAAGGTAGAGGAAGAGGCTGATAGCATAGCTAAACATGCCTTAGATGTGGAAACAAAACCAGCAGCTAGCAAGAAACCTTTGCTCCTCACGAGAGGCAAAGAAGAGCCATCTACGGATATGGAAAACGTAGTTAAGATGATGCAGAAGTTATCTAACAAAATCGTAGATCTTGAGAAAGACAAGGCTGCTAATACATCTAGGAAACCTTTCAAGCCATTCTATAAGAGAAGGGAAGACGGGGAACAGTCTCACCCACCAATGAACACTGCCCCTGTTCTAAATTTGAATGAGATTGGGATGGAGAATTTCTGCACCTTTCACCAAGAACCACACTCGGAGAAGAGCTGCCCTCAATGGATCAATTCCATGAGCTTGGTCATGAACCAAATGTTAGATTCTCAGATCCCAGACCAGGATGATCCTCCAGAAGAGTCAGGCCCTGAGTTAGAGGAACCAACCCCGGACACTACTATGGTATTGTGGGATTGGATACCTATGACTGAATTAGTAGAAGAAGATCACGCAGACAGCTCTCCCTCTACCATAAATGTTGCCACTCGCAGCAAGGGCCCAATTGCGGATCCTGTACCAGTCACCATTCCCCATAAGCCTAAAATTTCGAAAGATCCGCCTAGGAGGCATATACCAATCATCCCACCACAGCCCAAAGTAAACCAAACAGCTGCCAAAAGGCCAAGCGCTGACAACACAGTTCAGCCGCCTAAGGAAACCTTGAACAAAACTGATCAGTCCATTCGAATTGGGAATGAATCCGATATAGGGTATGATATTATCGAAGATATCAAGAAAGTTAAAGCAAACGTATCAATATTTGACATGTGTAGCTTACCCCATCAACGAGACAAACTACTTCATGTTTTACAACCAAAACCCAGCGCTACATTAACAGATTCTCAAGACAATCCTGAAATTAACGAGGCCAGCATCGGTGGGAAATCCAAGTCCCAAACATTGCCATTTCTGCTGACATTCGAAATTTTTAATCACAATGTTCATAACTGTCTGGTAGACTCCGGAGCTTCTTCAAACGTCATGCCACTTTCAATTTGTAAGAAAATTAATGGGCAGCCCGTACCATCTCCAGCTCAAATCATACAATTAGACAGGACTGCGGTCAAGGTTATAGGGGAGATGAAAGATGTTCTAATTAGACTGTCAGCCGACCCTAGAGTTTGCCAATTCATTGACATAATGGTGGTCGATATTCCTGAAGCTTATGGGCTGATTCTGAGTAGGGATTGGTCTACCAAGTTGAGCGGCTACTTTGCTACCGATTGGTCTCATCTATGGCTGCCTTATCAGAACAGGCAGAATCAGATTAAAATTCTTAGGGAACCTCATATGAAACAAAACGTAACCCAGCTAGAAGAAAAGAATGAGGCTGTAGCTTTCTCTTCCTCGGTCCTGGGAAATTACTTCTTGGAAATGGATCCGGGTAACTATCAATCTGAAACCTTTTGCCATGAATCAGACAAACAGTCCGATCTCCTTCATTTTTCTCGGACTGATGAGGTTGATTGTAACATAGTCAATTTAGTTGCTAACATAGACCACAAAGAAACTAACTTAGTTGAATCTAAAGATACCTTTTGGACATTATACTTTGATGGTTCTAAAACTCTGGAAGGATCAGGAGCCGGTTGTGTTCTAATGGATCCAAAGAAGAACAAGTATTTTTTGTCTTGTAGATTAGAATTCGATTGTACTAATAATACCGCTGAATATGAAGCTTTGGTGCATGGTTTAAAGAAGGCCATTGGCTTAAATGTTAAGTACCTGAAGGTTTTTGGTGACTCCGAGATAGTAGTCAGACAGGTAAGAAACACCATTCATTGCCTCTCACCGCACTTGAAAGGTTACCAGGCTGAGGTATGGGATTTAATCATGTATTTTGACGCTTTCAATATAAAATCAATTCCTAGATTGCAAAATTCTGCTGCTGATTTGTTAGCAACATCTGCCTCTAGATTAGTACCGTCAAATAATAAATGCTCTATTGAATTGATTTTCAGGCCTTCCATTCCCGATAACATCACAAACTTCAGAATCTTCGATGATGATGAGCAGATCATCAGCTTCCTGACAAACGAAGACATTTTTCAAGGAGCCGCAATAGATGAGGAAGAACATGATGCTGATTTGATGAAGAAGGAAGAGGAGAAAGGAAATTTCATGCCAAAAGGGGTAAGGTCTCTCGAAATGCTCTTCGATCTTCAAAACAAATTCAAAAGACCAGCTAATACCAAAACTAACAGCTCATCAATGCAACATGAGTCGGTTAATTTGGGTACCGAGGCAGAACCAAAATTTGTCAACCTTGGCAAATGCTGTACACCAGGAGAAAGAGAAAGGTTCATTAAGTTGTTTAAACAGTACAAGGATGTTTTTGCATGGACCTATGAAGATCTGAAGACATATGACATCCGCATCATTCAGCACGTTATACCAATGAAAGCGGGTGTCAAACCATTTCAGCAGCAGTTAAGAAAGATGCATCCCACTCTTGAACCGCTGATCCAAAAGGAATTAAAGAAACTCCTGGACGCGAAGATAATCTTCAAAGTTAGGCATTCCGAATGGGTTGCAAACTTGGTTCCCGTGAGGAAGAAATCAGGAGAGATTAGGCTATGTGTAGATTTCAGAAATTTAAACAAAGCCTCAGATAAAGACAACTACCCCGTACCTTCAATGGAGCAAATCCTACAAATGGTGTCTGGATCTGAATTGTTTTCTCTCCTCGATGGTTTCTCGGGCTATAATCAAGTGTTAGTAGCCGAAGAAGATCGTCTCAAGACTACCTTCAGGACTAAGTGGGGGACGTTCGCTTACAGGAGAATGCCATTTGGTCTGATAAATGCTGGAGCTACATTCCAAAGGGCGATGGATATTGCCTTCCGAGGATTGAGTGGGCAGTGCGTTGTTGTCTACTTGGATGATGTGACAGTCTTTTCGAAGAAAAGGGAAGATCATGTTGTTCATTTGAGGCATATCTTTGACCGTTGCCGGAAGTATGGTATTTCTTTGAATCCCAAGAAGAGCGTGTTTGCTGTACCCGAAGGAAAGCTCTTGGGTCATGTCATCTCCAAAGGGGGAGTGTCAATCGACCAAGAAAGGGTCCAAGCTATTAATAAAATCCCAATGCCCCACAACAAAAAATCTATGCAGTCTTTTATGGGCACCATCAATTTTGTCCGCAGATTTGTTCCGGATTTTGCACAAATCGTTAAGCCATTGCAGCAGATGGTTAAACAAAGCACACAATTCAAGTGGACAGATTTGGAGAAGGACGCATTTAGAGATATCAAGGCGGCTGTAGCTAAAGCTCCTTCCTTAAGAAGTCCAGATTTTGATAAAGATTTCATCTTGTATACCTTCGCTTCGGATGACTCTCTCGCAGCTGTACTCACGCAAAAGGTGGAGTTGGGGGACGAATACCCAATTTCGTTTATGAGCACTGGTCTGCAAGGGGCTGAGCTGAATTACCCCGTAGTTGACAAGCATGCCTACGCAGTCTTCAAAGCAATCAAGCAGTTTAGGCCATACATTTTGAAGAACAGAACTAAAATCATAGTTCCCCATCCAGCTGTTAGATCCCTGTTCGTTCAAAAGGAATTGGGAGAAAGGAGAGGGAACTGGGTCACAGCTCTGCAGGAGTATGATTTGGAATTTAAACCTGCTACAATCATCAAAGGACAAGGTCTGTGCAAGTTACTGGCGGGAAACTCGACTAATGAAGAGCAATATTGGAAGAACGAAGCCGAGCTCAATTCGGTTGAGGTATGCCATATCTTCACGGCTCCCCAGTCATGGTATAGAGATCTAGTGCACTATTTACAGCAGGGATATCTACCCGAGCACTGGAATTCTAAACAAAGAAGGGCACTCCGTTTGAAATCAGCACCCTATCAGATCATTGATGGGATTCTCTTCAGAAATAATTATGATGGAGTCCTTCTGAGGTGTTTGGAAAAGGAGGATGCGAACAAAGTTGTCAAAGAATTGCATGATGGCCCAGCAGGTGGCCATTATTCAGGAGAAACGACAGCGCACAAGATACTGAAAGCTGGATATTACTGGCCCACCCTGTTTCGAGATGCCCACACATACGCACGAAACTGTGATGTCTGTCAAAGAAGCGCTGGGAAGTTACCTAAGGCCGCAGGCCCATTGCAGCCGGTCATCATCTCCGAACCTTTTGAGCAATGGGGCATAGATGTTATCGGAGAAATAAATCCAAATTCTTCATTACAGCACCGATACATTCTGACGGCTACCGACTACTTCACCAGGTGGACGGAGGCCATCCCGCTGCGCAAGATCAATGAAGACGCAGTTATCAGCTTCTTGAAAGAGAACATCATAACCAGGTTTGGGGTTCCAATTTCCCTTGTTTTTGATAATGCCACTTATTTTTCATCGTGCAAAATAAATGACTTTGTTTATGAATGGGGAATTAAGTTGCATTATTCAGCCAATTACTACCCTCAGGGAAACGGATTAGCTGAATCCTCAAACAAGAATCTGATTCGAATCCTTAAGAAAACTGTGATAGAAAACCAGAGAAGTTGGCATGTGGCTCTCCCAAACACCTTATGGGCAGATAGGGTAACCCCGAAGAATGCTTTAGGTGTCTCCCCTTTCACCCTTGTCTATGGCAAGGAAGCCATACTTCCCCCAAACATCTTGCTGCCATCCTTGCAATTGTCCCAAGCCTCTCAGGGCTCTGGTAGCCAAGCCTTACAATCCAGGATAAACACCCTGCTTCGACTAGAAGAAGCCCGACACAAAGCTAAAGACCGATTTCATCAACACCAGGACATAGTTAAGAGATGGTTCGACAAAAGGAAATCCGGCAAGAGGGACTTTGAAGTCGGGGATTTAGTCCTGAAATGGGACCATAATCACGAAGGCAAAGGAATGCATACGAAATTTCAACATCTATGGGTAGGCCCGTACCAAATTTCTGCAAAATTGGGCCCATCCACTTATAAATTGACAAATCTCGAGGGAGAGGAAGTAGCCCTTCCACTCAATGGCCTCGCCCTGAAACAGTACTTCGCGTGAGTCTCCGTGAGACTTCCTGTACATAAATAAAGTTGTCTGTTCGCTTTCGCTTTTAGCTGGGTTTTTTTTCGGCCATGTTGTTTCCTGTTTTGTTATGTGAACTTTTCAATAGGTTTTGTTTTCTGAAGCACCCGTTTGAGTTTCCCGTTGAAGATAGCTCTCTCAAAGAAAACCTGCAACCCATGAGTCTGGAACCTTGCTCAGTAAACCCGGCCTGCTGTGCTCTCGCTGAAATAATCAAAAAGCGGGAGGCCTACCCTGCTAGTCACACTAATCCTGTTCAATAGCAGAAACCCATGGCCATCTTCACTACTATCGTTGGGCTCCACCCACTCTCACACTTCGAAGGCATCTCAAGAAAGGTTACCTAAGTTGGACCCATGGAAAGTGGCACTTCTCGAAGACACGGGGTATTGAAATGACTCCATGCTGCTGATTTAAAAGCCAAAATGGCCTACATTCAAGAGTCTGTTTTCCAGGGATTCTCGCCTCAATTAAAGCATGGATGAGACAAAACAAAAGGGACATGTAAAATCAAGAAGGCTGTCCAAAAGGCCCAGCTCAAAATAGGCTCCTCTCCGTCCGTGAAGTTTGATCAAATCAATAAAACCTCTAACTCACACAAAAGGACATTATGGATTGAGGAGCCCAAATCAAAGATCGGTCCAAAAGAAAATATCCCTGGAAGGCTCAAACAGCTAAGCTGTCCAAAATACAAGCATCCCAAAGGATGCCAGCAGCATGGGAATGAGGAACAAGAACAATAGTGTCCATGAGAAAGTGTTGCAAATCCTGTGGAGTCCGGCAGTAGTGACCATTCGAGGGATGATCCTCCTAAAATAAATCCCATATGCTGGCCCTCTGAGAGTGGTGAAGATACCTCGGTCGAAGCTCCCCTGTCCCCAATGGCTAGCAGGAAAAGTGCTCCTTACCCCGCATGAGTCTAAAATGCTCAGCTGAATAACGCACCCGAGACGGGGGTTTTAGTGGGGTTCCGGACCATGTAGAGTATTTTTTCAGAGATCTGTGTTCGCCAGCGACTCGCCATTGTTGTTGCAGCAACACCCCTCCCCAAAATTTTGTACATGTTGGGGCCCCTCCTATACTTTTGTAGAAATTTGCTTGAGAAGCCATCCCAGCCGTCAGCCCTGTTTTCAGCATAAAATTTTGCTTCCCTGCGGAGCAGCTTGCCGTCAATCCTACCATGTTCTCCCCAGTGAGCCAAAAGATAACTTAGTTTTTGCCCAAACGTTTTGGAGTGATCCGGACATAGTCCCGAAGCCGCGGAAGTCAAGCGTCCAACCTTTCCAAAAGAAGACTTAGGTTTTCTTTGCTGAAAGCAGCGGAAGCCATTGGGTGAGACCACCCGAAACGGCGGGAGCTTTCGCCCTAACCTTCCGCAACCACGGATAAATTCGAGTTGTTCTCCCGAAACGGCGGAACAATTCAGCTCTGCCTTCCGAAACGGCGGAAGCCATTCGGATAAACTCGCCGAAATAACACCAAGGAATTCATCTTTTTCTTCCGAAGTAAAAGACTTAGAAAATTTTCAATCGTTGCTTCTGCGGAACGGTTCCAGCTCCGAAACGACTTAGCTCCCGAAACGGCGGAGCCTTCCACTCAAACCTCCCGCAACCGCGGAAAGGTTCCGGCTTTCCTCCCGAAACGGCGGGACTCATTCGCCCTAGTCTCCCGAAAAGGACTTAGATTTCCTTCTGATTAAGAAAATGCGGGAACAAAGGACTTAAAGAATTTTAGTTTCAACCTTCCGAAACGGCGGGAGTTTTCGTTGAACCCTTCCGAAACGGCGGAAGTTTTCATAAAATCCTTCCGCAACGGCGGGGGAGTTCAGGGAACCCTTCCGAAACAACGGAAGCCGCCACGATATCTTCCCAAAAGAAACTAGGCGGAAACTTTTGATGAAACCTTTCCGAAACGGCGGAAGCCATCTTCATAAGTCCCACGGGGAGAATTCACGATCGCCTTCCGAAACCATGAAAAGGACTTAGATTTTTCTCAAGAAGCTGTCGCGGGGGCCTTCAGCTTTTGCTCCCGAAACGCGGAAGCCTTCGGGCTACCCTTCCGAAACAGCGGAAGCCAATCACTTACCCCAACCGGCAAAAGGACTCCGAAAACGATCCCGGGTGAATTTGCGGAAAATATAAGTTTTGCTTCCGAAACGGCGGAAGTCATTCCCAAAAGCTTTCCGAAACTAGCGGGAGCCTTCGCCAAAACCTTCCCGAAAATCAACAAGACCTTGAAGTTTTGGATCGCGGAAGCTTTCGCAAAAGTCTTCCGAAAATACCGGGAGCATTCGCTATACCGTTCCGAAAGAGCGGAAGCTTTGGCGTTACCCGTCCGCCACGCGGCGGTCTCTCGCGGAAGGCTTCGAGCTTCCTTTTTCGCATTAAGCCTCGAAACGTCGGAAGATTTCGTTGAATCCTTCCGCAACGGCGGATACAAATCACGAACTAGCCCCGCGAATGGCGGTCGCACGGAAACCGAGGTGCGTTGACGTGACCGCTACGCGCGGCGAATTTAAACCCCGTTTTAACCACGCCACCTACCGAATTAAAGGCTCACACGTGCCCATTCTTATAAATTACGGTGGGGGGCTCGACCAATGCACCATTGTTCTTGTCAATCGGCCAACGACGTGCGATACCGTGCAAAACGCTCCAGCTCACCTCGCGCATCCGTACTCGCAGCCACCTTGCTCAAGCAATCCCCACGGTGCCAGGTAGGATCTTCACCTTGTTTTTCACTACTGAGTTGTCCTTTTGGGGAAAATATTGGGTTTTAGTGGGATTGTAACGGGCAAAACACCCGTCGAGGGCTATGTTTTGCCCGTCAGGTACAGTGAACGGAGTTTTCGTTTCACAAAATCGTCATGGGCCTTCGTAAAAAACGTATATTTTTTGTTGGTGGGTACGGGCGGTTAGCCATGCCTTGTTTTGTTTTAAACCCCGGGTCGCGCCCCTCGTCGTGGGTTAAGTCGTCAAAACACGGGCTTTCCATGTCCCAGGCCGATAACTCAGACTCAAAACCCGGGCCCCTTCCATAGGCCTTAGCCCCTACACACGAGCCGAAGCTTAAAGCCACAACCGCCCTAGCACTCCACGTCAGCATATCCCGGCGCCGTTACCTCCGCCCGGACTAAAATCTCGCGTACTGACTCGGCGAGTGGCCGCGCGTGACGATAGCATCCATAGCCCTCACCGAGTCAGTACCGCGTCTTCCCCGCCTTCGACCTCTCCAACCGCAGCCATAGCGAAAGACTTCTCCTTCCGCGAGGCGGAACCGGAAGCCGATTGCTTCCGCGAATCACCTATCGGTCCAATAAAACCAATAGCGCCCGCAACATATTTTATCCCATACTCATCTTTTGAGAGCTTCAAGTGTTTCAATGTGTGTCTTATGATTGAAATAATGTTTTACTTCCTCAGTATTTGCTTCACTGATTTATCTCATTAAAACGATTTTGCTCTCTGCTAAAACCATACAACCTGTTGCTCAAACTCATGATGAATTGTATATGGATGCTATCAGGGATAATTCAAGATGCCAAAACCCAGTAAGAAGAAGGCGAAGATGACAGAAAAGAAACCTGCTCCTCCTAAGATTGAAACCTCGCTCCAGGACACCAGGTGCACCACTGGTGTCCCCCCAGAAATCAGATGGGATGACATATACAGGATGATCAGGGACCAAGAGATCCCAGATATGTTGCTGGAAGAGACACCGATCTATCAAAATATCAGAGCCTCAGGCATAACAAGAGCCGCTACCCGCCCTGAGCTATTCCCCTGTGCTGAAGTGATCGGGTGGATTCTCCAACATGCAGATGCTGATGGGAGAGTGATAAATGACAGCAGGAAAGTAGCTATTGCTTCGTTTCAACCTGCATATGTTGCGGCGGCCTACAGGTTTCCCCGTGTCCAACAAGCTCTGACTGATGAATGGTTGGGCCAGATGGATAACGTCGAGATGGCCAAGAAGCTATTGAGGGGAGGGAAGCATTTGAGAAAGAAGGGAAATGACGAATATGACGTGCAGAATCTGAGGGCCCCTTACAGATTGATCGCTTTAATGCTATGCAGAATATTCGGCATGCCGGATGGCACAGTATACAAGATTCAGTGGGTCCCTATCATTCACTATGTGGCATTTCAGGGGACAGTGTTTGACTGGGCCACTATCTTGTCAGATAGTCTGGCCTCAATGATAAGTGCTGCTAAACCCGGGCTGGCCTCGAAGAAGGCTGAATTCTTCATGTCCTCATACCTGATAGATTGTATCTTGGCCAAGATAGAGTTCCCCGGATTGGGGTGTATATGGGATAGGGCCACAACCCCGGTCTACACCGCATTCAAGATGTTGTGGGCTCAGAATTACAAGCCCAGCTACAAACTCATCTGTGAGGAGTTTATCATGCCCCTATACGAGAAAATGTTCAAGGAAGAACCAAGTTGCCTGTCACAAAACGCTTTGGAAGTCCTTGAGGATTATGGGGACTTCTACTTTTCAGAACAAGGTACCTACTTGAGAATGTTCGGAGGGACTAAGCCCCCATACATATTGCCGCAGTATGCCACAGACTATGTGGTGCTCAAGGAAGCAGTAAGACAACTCTTCTTGGATGGGATTGGAGCATTCCTCCACAAGCTACACAAGGCTTCCTTTCCCCCCCTACCTTTCTGCATAGGTGCTTACAAGTTTTCAGGGGTGGCCTCTGCCGACGAATTTGTTCAAGAGTTGAGGGCCTTCCATTTCGGTGAGGTCATCTTCCACAGGAACGACAGAAAGGGTAAAGTGGCCGAGCATTGCAAGGGGAACTATGCTAATTTCGAATACTCCCACTACCCCGATGCCAAGGAGGAAGCATTCAGAGGCATCAGCAACATGACCGAGCTGAGGATCTGCCGCCAAAGTACTGGAGCGAGCTCTAGCTCAACCAAAGCCCAGAAGACCATCCAGCAAAAGGAGAAAGAAGCCAAGGATGCCCGGGCTCAGGAAGAGCTCAGATTAAGAGAAGAGGCAAGGTTGCAAAAGGAAGCCGAGGAGGCAAGAAAGCTACGAGAGGCTGAGAATGAAAGACTGCGGAAGGAGGCTGAAGAAGCCCAAAAGCAGAAAGAAGCAGAAATTGAGCAAGCTGAAGCAAGGAAGAAGGCGGAGGAAGAATTGAAGGCAAGAGAAGATGCCCAGGTAGGTGGGTCCGGTGCGCAGGACATGGAGATAGACACCTCTCAAGCAGGTGGCTCTAGTACCCAAAGGGAAGGGACAGACCCCGCTCAGGAAGTCCGGACCCCACCTATGGAAGAAGACATAGACATCATAAACCGACCAATTGTACCGTACACTCCATCTGGGAAGCGTACGGTGTCCAAATGGAATGAGTTTGTCTATGACAAGAAGAGAAAAACAATGGTCCTCCAATCAGAAGAAAGGATTAAAAGTCCTTTCCATGACGACATAGTTACCCACCGAGAGGTCGCTGTCATGCAGAACACAGATGCGGATCCCATTGCCATGGCCTCCGCAGTTATAGCGACAGCACAAGCATCATTTGCCAATGTAGGGGTTATAGTCAAAGAAAATATATTGACAAAGAAAAGAGCACGTACCCTGCAGCGAAACGTGGCTAATGAGCAAGCTCAAAGAGACCTGGCAGTGAACAAGTATAATTGCTTGTACGCTGAGCACAAGGAGTTGGCGAACAAGTACAGCTACCTGGAGGAGGAAAAGGACCAGCTAGCACTCCAAATAATGATTGCAGAAGCAGAGAAGAGTGGAGCAGAAGAAAAGGCTTCCCAGCTAGAAACAGACAAGCAGGCACTAGCTGAGCGTTTAGAGCAAGCGGAAAGCAGAACCTTGGACATGTCCCCCTTCCACGAGCTGTCATGCAATATACTACAGCAAGTGCATGGCTCTCAAGAGCTAATCACTGATGAGGTGTGCAAACTCAAGGCCATGACGGTTAGGCTAAAGGAGGTGAATGCGGAAGCCCACAGGCTCAAGGCTAAGAATACCCGTGTCAAAGCAAATGTCATAAGTCAGATGGCATGGAGGGAAGGGAAAGGAGGTTTCCCCCCGCATCTTCCTTTCAAGACCGTGGAAGATTTTAATGAAGATATAGCCTTGTTGGAGTTTGGCCGGAACTGTGCCAATAAGCTGATGGCCAGTGTGCAGAAGACCACAGATAGAATCAACAACCTGTACCAAAAGCTCAAAGAAGTCCATGATAACTGCTCATTGAGTTTCCCTCAGACCCTAGAAGACTTCCCGGGAAAGGAGCAGTGGTTATCTCAACTGAAAGAAGAGCTAGGCGTCCAGATGAAGTATGTGAAAAGCATTGATGTCCTTGCCATGGATGATCTCCAACATTACATCGGTTCATCAACACTTCACAATCATCTGTTGAAAGAAATATACCAAATTGCTGAAGCAGAAGTACAAAGCATTAAAATAGAGCTCGGGAATAATGTAACTTCTCAGAAAATCCTGTTCCCTGCTGCAGCAAACATAATCATAAGGGATACAGGTGTGTGGCATAGCTACATAGAAGAGGAGGTCAGGAAAGCTGCAGCAGCAGCAGAAGCATCAGTAGACCCAGCAGCCTCTTCCCCAGCAATGGCAGAAAGTCTGGCCAGTCCCATTCCCTCTTCCCAATCAGGGGCAGCATCAGCAGGGGATTCGAAGACCTCTTCCCAGGCAGCACCAGTGACAATCAATTTGGGCGATCCTTTGCCACCGGAAGCTCACGCACAGGAATGAAGCAAACTGAATTCAGTGAGTCACTCGCTTCAGCTAGACACGTGCCCAGCAGGGAACGCTTTGAGTTTAGCAAAATTTCTGTTATATGTAAGGCGTAAGCTGTGGGACAGCTGTCCCTATTCTTTTTGTCAAAATATTTTGTAAATGAAGTGACCATTTTTTGGTAATCGATTATATTAGAAATCCCTGTAAATGACAGGTAGGGGAACGCTAGGTGTCAGCCCAGAGGGCAAATATGTAACTATAAATAGAAGCTAGGAAAGATTAGAAAGGACTTTTGGCAGGGAATGAAAATTTTGGGCAAATGATATGAGCTATCTTGTATCGGCTCTGTAAATTGAAATTTTCTAATAGAAGCCACGGGAGATGGACGTTTTGCTTGAAATGTTGGGTTGCTTCATGTTGGACTATTCTAATGACTGCAATTCGGCAATGTGAGATCATTCTTGACTTCTGAATTATTTCTTTGTACTAATGATTTTGCTCTCATCTATGCATGCGTCCTCTCTATTACATGGACAATGAATGCGTTCCATATTAAATCAGGAGTTACCTGCTGATACTTTTATCATTGCTGTGGATTTTTCTTCTGGATCGAATAGCTAACTGTTCTTTCTTCAGGATAATCGTATGGCTCATTGTTCATGCTTTTAATTGCTCCTTGCAGGGATCTTTTAGGTTAATTCCAGTATCGTTGCATCTAGATCCGTTTCTTTTATTCTTATTACTTAGATCAAACAATTTTGATTCCTTCTGTTCATAAGCAATAGATTCGTTCTGTAAGTTTCATTGTAGATCTGTTTCCTTATCCTATAGCTTTTCTCTGTTTATTTTCTAAGCAATAGATGCGTTCCATTTTAAATGAGAAGCTATCTTCTCAAGATCCTCATCTTGCTGTAGCTTTGACAGTGAGAAATAATAGTTATCTGTTCGTTGTTTATGATATCTGTTGCAGCTGATTGCTCTCCCCTTTAAGCGTGTTCCCCTGCAGGGATAGGTAGATGTGTTCCTGTTTCTAGATTTAGATCTGTTCCAATTGCATTTAGATTAAGTATAATTTAGGCATGTGCATCTCATATAAAACACATAAAACCCAAAAGAACGGTGGATCGGGCCATAACCGGTAGAATCGGATTTAAAGTCCAAAACCACGGTTGCCGGAACCGCTAACCGGACGGATTCCCTACACCAAACGGGAGACAGTCTAATTGGGACCGTCTCTCGGGGAGAATCCCTTTCTGATTGATGCTACGATATCCGAGGCCTCAACAGACCGCTTTTTGGGAGTAAAAAGTGATTAATAGTGGTTTTTACCATTTTTCATGCTACCCGCGGGCTATAGGGATGCAACTCGAGCAGAACTGCGCTAGCCTGTGGGTGAGGAAAGGAAAATGGGCCAATAAAGAGTCCAAAGCCTCAGAAAAAGCAATTTTTCTACAGTGTATCTTAACGTCCAATTAGTGACACACAGCTTCGATAAACAACAACTCTAATTATGGACTAATGCTCAAAAAATTTCCCAAACATGGATGTTCTCCCCAGTGGAGTCGCCATTTTTGTATTGGAGAAAACTCACTATGGCTTGGGAATACCACAACAGATAGATGACTACCAGAAATCTACTCAGTTCTCAAAGCAATGCTATTATAAATGACAATGTTAAGATAATGTAGAAATGCAACCAACCTCGATCCAACGTTTGATGCAAATGACTATATATTGAGCACATATGGCTTATGGACGAGAGGAAGAAGAGAATCATAAGAGAACTCTAGTGGATTTTTGCCCTATCTTGAGTTTGCACTCATTGATCCTTGTAGTTGTGAACCATTTATGTTCACCTTCAAAACTCCTTTCTAGTTTGAGTTTTCTATTCATGGAGGATTGAAGTGGTGGAGGCACAAGTGGATTGATCTAGATCTTGGTTCAGATTGGTTGCCGGCAAGAGGTCATATCACTTTGTACTTGTTCTTTTTCATTAATAGAAATATTCATATTCTCGTCCATTCATGGTGTGAATGTCATTTATTATACATTGGGTTACATTTGCTTATGATGTTATGGACCATTGTTGTTGATAATGTTAACGTCATTTATATATCACATGTACTTGTTAGATATTGGCTGTCAATACTAATTTGCAGATTACGAGTGCGTGGATGTGCGTGGATTAAAAGCTCCAACAGGGATCTACATCAAACGTTGGATCGAGGTTGGTTGCATTTCTACATTATCTTAACATTGTCGTTTATAATAGCATTGCTTTAAGAATTGAGTAGATTTTTGGTAGTCATATGTCTGTTGTGGTATTCCCAAGCCATAGTGAGTTTTCTCCAATACACTGACTACAGATAATGAATAGTGAAAGTATTCTTGAACATGGGCATGGCATGCCTTGGCAGTATTGACTTAACGAGTTATGGTACCAACTCCTAATGCAACTAATGATGGAAGCGTTCTTTGAATGACTCAAAGGAGTAACAAGACTCAAGAAATAGGCAAAACTTGAGGACAAATGGATGATCCAAGTACTGTATGCAAATGCAAATGAGTGCCATGTTCAAGATATGACTAGATACTGCCACTGATAAAGGGTGTAACATAAAAGCTTTAATTTTCCCCATCATGAATGATGAGTGCCTCATATGTTTTTTACGAGCTTGATGAGGGTAACCAGATTCTCAGTATAGCTCATCTCATAGATGAGTCCAATCCCAAATATTTTTTGAACCTGGGATAGGAGGGGTTCGTCCCATGGCAGGCCCTTCAATGTGAAAGTTTAACGAGTCCATAGAAGGTAAAAATCGGTTGTCATTTCATGTTTAGAGAGTCTGGAAAGAACTAAATAAGACTCCAATGGTATTTTTTTGTACAGTTAGCCTCAGCGCCTGAAAAAGGGTAAAACAATGTGGGAGAGAACTCTTCCAGTCATGATTGGCTAGAGTATACCTTTTTTGTAAGTAGCACCTCCTGGTCCAAAAAAGGGGTAAACTATCACCAGGAAGATGACCATTCAAATTCTTTAACAAGCGTGAATGTGACAAGTTCACTTGGCAATCTTTTCGTATTTTGATAGCCTGAAAAGAGCTTAAAGATAGACTCCGGGGGGTTTCCTTTTCCATAGGAGTTTAACGAGCCCGGAAAAGCGATAAATCGTAACTCGGTAACTTATTCTCATGGTTTCAAGAGCACGAGAAAGAAAAAAGAGTAATCTAATTATCATTAAATAATTACAATCTAATGAATGAAAAGATAACGACAAAATACACAATTGGTGTTCATACCTGAGATGATCGTTCCAATGCAAAAGCGGCGTAAAAAGACACTTAATGACTCCTGTAAACTCGAAAACTAGGTCAAATGGTCAACCAAGCGTTCAAATGCAATAAAAAATGATTTAAACTATAGCAAATGACCTAAAAGCATCAAATATTTGAAAAATGAATATTCCATTTTGTTTATAAATAGAAACAAAAACCAAATATAGTCACCATTGTTTCATTTTCCAAATTTCAGAGGAGAAGTGCCATTTGGAGCCAAAACTTCACTTGTCGATTCTGGGAGCTACGAGTGACCCTTTCACCCACCGTCTGGAGCAGGTAACTCTAGACTTCATCCAACATAATTGTAGTGGTTTACATTTTTTATTTTAGCTCATTTTTTTAAGTTTTGAGTGGATTTGTGGAGGGCTATTACATCCTCGGGTCATCGCACATGGCCTTTATGGGAACTGCGATGAACCTAGGTCATCACAAATCTCGCAAAGGTGGACTGTGATGACGTAGCACTATCATAATTGACGAGGTGCGATGGCAGAAACGTCCAACCCAAAACACAAACCCTACCCAAAAAAAGAACTATCAGTGGTTGAAGTGACTATTAACAGTGTTTAAACTCTCCTTTTGGCAGGTTACAAGCAACCAAAATGGTCTGGGAGTGGCGAGAATGGGAGCATGAGGTAGACGATATGCAAATTGCAAACGATCCATTATGTGTGGCCACGTTGAGGAACTGTGGTCTTTTAAATTTATTTGAGATCCATGGCATGAGGGCCCGAATCCCCCTATTGTTGCACATGCTTAGATGTTGGGATACAGCTCAACAGTATTTTGTGATCGGCGAGCACGTGGTTACTATAGATGTCGAGGACATCTACTTTCTTACCAGATTGTCCCGGACGGGGGACAATGTGCTTCTTACTATATCACAGGGAAGTGATCGAACCGTAGAGGATATGATACAACAACACTGCAATCCTCCCCCTCATGCCTCTGGTGGGAATATTCCCATAAAATATGTGCGAGATATTCCGTTGCGGGCCATTCTCTTCACCATTACGAGGATAGCAGGGAGTTAGGCTCCTTAATTGGCTACTTGGTCTCAGATGCTATATGCCGAGGACTGAATGTCTCCGAAGATCTTCAAATGGTGCGAGGGACTCCTCGCGAACATTCGAGCTCAACTAAGCAAGTGTCACCGAGGAGAGCTCAAACAGTTCAGTTACAGATCGATAGTGATCTCGTTTTCATTGGAGCGGGTTGCCCTTATGCGCTCGCAGGTGCCATTGGATGAAAGGGATCCTAGGGATCCTCACATGGCTATATGGACAGAGGTGATGGCCCGAAATGGTGGGGGTCCCATCATCTCATATGGTATTGAGTTCTTCAGCTAGCTAGAGGGCTAGTTACTTATGGTATAGGATTACCCATACAGTGGTATGGACTACCGAGATGACCCAGACTTGGTACTACCTGAGGGAGAAGCATGGGGAGACACAGGTAAGAACCATAAACCTTGTACTTTTTATGTTTTTTTCATTTATGATTTTTTTGTTATAGTGCTGACGAGCTAACAAAAAGTGTGTGTAGATGTGGGCCCCATACGACCAGTGGTAGTCTATCTTCTCATGAGGAGAGAGAGAGGAGAGGGAGCAGTCATGGTTCCAGCGGTACATGCTTCCATCGCAGAGATGGATGGAGTCTATGCGAACCTGAGTGGGTTGATGCTAGATGTTCCCGAGCTGACGGTAGATGAGGTACCACAACCCATGCAAGTGTATATGGTGGGAGCAACCGCGTGCTTCAATACGCTGCTTCGTAGGGTTGCAAGAGCAGTTGACTGTTTCCACACTCAGTAGGCCAGAGCTGTTAGACCTAGGGGTGTACGTGCCAGGTGCTAGGCATGGTGTTGTTATCATGTATTGAGAGCTTAGAGGCCTCATATTTTTGTACTTACTAAAAGCTACGAGGCTTCAGATTTTGTAGAGACTCATTGAAAGTCGTCATGTTTCAGATTTTGTACTAGCACTACTTTTTATGATGATATATATACAGACATTCCTGCGGTTTACACATTATGTGTCTTAAATGGATAAATTGTGTGATCTTGTTTATGCGTTTCCCTATAAAATGAGTTATTTACATGTTATGTCTACTTTTAACAATTTATGAATATGTTTATGTGTGTGCAATGTACCAATCTAAGATGAATTTGGCCATAGAGTCGACAACTGTGTTAACGTCTCGTGGAATGTGCAGGTACTGAATGGAATCAAAGGACTTTTCTAGAAGACAAACTTGTCTATAGAGACAGAGTAAGGTGGGGTCGCGGATGGCGTAGACTCGGTTAAGATGAGAGACCACTAGTTGAGAATCCAAGTGGATGAAAACATGGTCCATACCCAAAGAAATAGCGTCAGTCAGGGTTCCAATGACTGCTTGATATTCTGCAACATTGTTGGTCGTGAAACCTAGATACATTCCCCCTGAGCTGATGATATCGCCAGTAGGTGAATAGAGTACCCAAGCTTCCAAAGCAAGGTTACGGGTATGCCGGCTAGTGCCATCTGCGAATTCATAGCACATTGCCATTTGCACACGCAGAAAGAACATGGTATAAGAAACGAAACAAGATCTAAGCACGCAACAAATCAAAGCGTCACACCACACCAAAACACACACATGCCATGTACGGTATATACAAAAGTACTTATGCATGAAAGACTCAGTCATAGTACCTATTTAGGTAGATCCAATTGCGGGGCTCACCCAAAGATATCCCATCGTAGTCTTCAATCTCATAAGCTCCCTTCTCCAAGATGCGTTTCACTATGTAAGGTCCATGCCACATGGAATCAAAATTTCCTACCTCCAGCTTATCATGTTTTTGGTCATATGCGAGGACCAAATCTCCCTCGCTGTAGATGCGAGGTTCTACTGACTTGTCGTACTGCACTTTGATGTGTTTCTTATGAGCCTCGTTGGCAAGAGTGGCATCTTGGCGAGTCTCGTCGAGCTTAGCTAGGTAGAGGAAGCATTCTTCCTTGGCAGTAGTGTTTGGGAGAAGTTTGATGGCGAGCTTGAGGGATGGAATCTCGCACTCAATAGGAAGGACTGCCTCCAATCCATACACTAGTTGGAAGGGAGTAAATCCAACGGTGGTTTTAACAGAGTTTCGATAAGCCCAAAGTGCGGAGAAGAGCATGTTATGCCAATTGGCCTTATGCAGACCCACCATACGTTGGACCATGGTTTTCAAGACCTTGTTAATGGCCTCAACCTGTGCATTCGAATTTGGGTAGTACGGTGTTGAGTTTTCATGGTGAAAACCCAATCTATTGCTCAACTCGTCAACCATACGGTTCATAAAGTGAGAACCATGGTCAGTAACTATCGCTTGAGGAAATCCAAACAGCGCTATTACATGATTGAACATGAAGAGTGTGGTAGTCTTGTCGTCGTTCGTGTATGTAGGAATTGCCTCAGCCCACTTTGTAAAGTAGTCCAAATCTACAATGACGTAACTATGCCCCCCAACCGAGGTAGGCTTACAATGCATGAAATTGATGCCCCATTTAGCGAAGGGCCAACGGAAATAACTGGGTGTAAAGGGGTGGAATGGGTGCGCTTTTTGGTATGAAAATGTTGAGATGGAGGAGATTTGTTTACGACCTTGATGAAATCTTTGAAGATAGACGACCAATAATATCCTATGTGAAAAATATTTTGGGCTCTATCCATCCCAGAGAGTTGACCGCCACACGCCCTAGCGTGGCAGTCATTCAAAATGTGTTCAGCCTCGTCATGAGTCAGACAATGTTGAAGAATAGAGTGGATACCACGAGTCGATACCACGATGGTACAAAGTATCACTGATTATCAGATAATACTTTGCATGGTGGCATATACGACGACAGTCGTCACGAGACAATTTGGGGCTGAAACATTGGGTTTGAAGATACAATGTGATATCTCCATACCACGAATCAGACGTACTGATAAGGAACAATGACTCGTCTATAAAAGAGTCATTGGGCTCAGATTCTACATCAGTACGGGGGAGGTCGCAGATGAGCTTAGCAAACACCAAAGACTTTTTCGACTTGGTTTTTTCGAATAGAAGATCAAATTCTTGTAGTATCACGATCCAGTGTGAATACTTTCCCCCAAGTACCTAACGAGTCAGAACGTGGTACATGGGGTTCAAATCAACGATGATGGTGGTGGTGAGAAGAAAAATGTAATGTCGGAACTTCTGCACGGCTATGACTGCCGCGAGAGCAAGTTTCTCAACATGTGAATAGAGAGTTTCAGCGTCAATAAGACCTTTACTGGGATAGTATATCACATGTTCTTGGGAGTTCTGGTCTTCCTGTACCAAAACCATGGCGATAGTGGTGTCGGAAGCCACTAGATATAAAATGTAATCTCGATAGTAATTCGACTGTTGGATCACAGGGGCACGCCTAATGGCATGTTTCAAACTATCAAAAGATCATTGAGCTTGGTCATACCATATGAATGGGACGTCCTTTTTCATCAATCTCATGTATCCTTGCATCTTTTGAGTGAAATTACAGATGAAGCGCCTTAAATAAGTTGCTCTTCCTTGCAGACTCTGAAGTTCCGTAATATTGGTTGGAGGTGGAAGAGCGACGATGGCTTCCACCTTCAAGGGATTAATACGGATCCCATATTTTGAGACGATAAATCCTAAGAGGCATCTAGACTTGATAAAAAAAATACTCTTCTGAGGATTTAGATGGATATTGTACTTCCTACATCTGAGGAAAACGACCGTCAAATGATCTAAGTGGAAATTACGCTGCTTTGCGTGGGAAGGGAGGTCATCCAAGTAAGGTTCCACAAAGTCCTTCACATCATGGAAGGTGTACGACATGGCCCGCTGGAATGTGGCCCCAGCATTTTTAAGACCAAACAAAATTTTGCGGTATGCAAACGTTCCCCAAGGACAGATGAAATTAGTCTTGTGTTGGTCGGTGGGGTGGATCTCAATTTGGTTGTATTTGGAAAATCCATCCATGAATGAAAAAATGAGACTTCCAGCACAATTGTCGATAATCTAGTCCATGAAAGGAGTCGGGTAGTTGTCCTTGGGACAAGCTTTGTTGCGGTCCCGGTAATCAACACAGACACGGATGGTCCCCTGCTTTTTATTAACAGGGACGACGTTTGAGACCCACTTTGTGAATGGGACAAGGTAAATGAAGCCGACCTTCAAGATTTTTTTAATCTCTGCCTTGATTGCCGCAGTCTTCTGGGGGTGTACCGGTCGCAACTTTTGGCGGATAGGTTTGACGTCGTGATATTTTTTAATTTCGTGTAAAACAATGGAGGGGTCTATCCCAGGCATATCCTCATAGGTCCAAGCAAATACGTCTCGGAATTGCTTGGATAAGGCCGTCGCGGTGATGACTTCTTCAGGGGAACACTTCTGGCCTAATTGAATGCGTTCCACTACACCAGGAGTAACCGAAATGTCTATCAAAGTAGTAGGCTCAATCTTGGCTAAATTTCCTTTGGAGTCCGTTTGACATGCGAGTATCAAGGATTGAGAGCCAGAGTAGACATCCGGTGTAAAGATGGTGTGAATGATGTTCTCCACAGTATCCAACAAGGGAAAGAAAGGTGAACGATGGTGGAGGTCCTCCCATGGTGGATCATCTGCACTCACGATTTCCATAATGGATTCGTCAAAATGAAAAGTCCATAGCAGAGGATCGGATGATGTCCATTGTAGAGAACAGGAGGTGGAGGCCATAGCTAAGTGGTACTCCGGTGCTGAATGGATAGCCTCATACATGATTTCAGTTGGTGAAAGAGGCATAGTGTCTCCAATCAAGTGTGTGGTGGCTTCATCAGGTACAAGCCATGAATCAGTGGTGTTGGGGATAGAAATTTGCAAGGAGATCATGTTCACCATGGAAACATGGTTTGGGAGATTCGAAGTAGGAAAGATGCGCATAAGGGATGAATCCTTAAGGAGGCCAACCCCCACAATCTCATACTTTTGCGAAGATTATCCAATTGAAGGAACGTTATTGCCTGGGTGAGTAGTGGTGTCAGGTGTGCAAAAATCCAGTTGGTCGACTATGACAATTCAGCCTTGATGGGGGAATTGTACTATGTGGAAGACAAATGATGCAATTGCAGTCATGGCATAAAACCAATTACAACCAAGCAGAATGTTATAATCTAATGGGGCATTGACCACTTCCATGTTAAGGGTTGTAGTCTTTCCCCCTAGCTCAACTGGTAAAGCTTGTAACAGCCCATGAGGTTGAAAGCCACGTCCGTCGAAGGCTCTCAAAGTGGTAGGAGAATGGTTCAACTTAGGAGAACTAATGGCTCTCCAACATGCAATCGACATGACTGACATAGAGGCTTCTTCGTCCAAAATGGTATGATGGATTATCTTCCCAGCAATGTTTGTAGTAACTTGAAATGCCAATTGATGGGAGAGCCTCGGTTTGAAGTATTCTAGCCAAAACATGATGGTATTCGATGACTACAGGTCAACTACACCGATGGAAGTGAGGATATTCTTGCACTGATTCAAACATTTTTGCAAGACCTCGAGCATCGACATAGCACAAGGAGCTTGTGATAGGTCCTCTACAATGTTGTAGTTTTGAGCAACCCGAGCATTGGGATTGAAAACTGATTTTCTAATCATGCTCTTGGGTGGACGCAATACTGACTCAAAAGAGGGCTTCTCAATGGTGAGAGAAGCAGCCGGTATGGTGACATCAGGCATCGAAGTGGAATCTTTTTCACTATTATCTCCAATGGGTTCCTTGGCTGGAACAAAGTCATACAAACGAGAACATGTGTTCAAGTTGATAGTCTCATTACGCACCATGAGAACATGTGCGGTGGTGGATGCTTCTCCTTGGGAAGAAGAAGTCTGAGCGATCGACTGTTGATTTTGAGCATGGAAGGGATCGTTGAGAACTGCAGGTGTGGGTTTTCCCTTAAGAAACTTTTGAACTTCGTCTCTATGGGGGCACTCTTTAGAAAAGTGATCATCACCACACAGTAGGAAAGGATACTTAAGCTTCCTTTTTTGTTTGGTATCATCAGGGGTGCTCTATTGTTCCTGCTGGGTGGAAGATTTATTAGGTTTCCCCTTGTTCTTCTTCTTACCACCAGATTTCTGAGGTGAAACTGATGAAACAGAATTCACTTCTTCGGTGACAACACGAGTGGATGATTTAGTGGTGCTGTGACCAACCTTTGTTGGAGATGGGGAAGAAACCTGGGGGTTCGACGAACCAACAGTTTGAGAGGGAGGTTGGGTGTGAAGGGATCCAATGATGCCATCGTCTTGGGATCCCTTGGGTCGTTTCATGGGGTTGTAAGTGTTGCGGGGCGCATCAGAAAGATTATCAAACAATGTGCCAGATTGAGCATAAACTAAGTCTAGGAAATGGGCACGAGCAATGGCTTGTTCTTTAGTGACATCGCCACCCATGGAAACATCTCGTGCTATGGTAGGAATGAGAGACTTCATAAAATAGTCTGCTAGGAGTTGATATGGAATGGGGGCCTTAATGAGATGTCGTTTCCTCCGCCACTCATGTATATGATTCAATATATGAGTAGCAGTATTTTGACAGAGTGAGGTTAAAATCTCTGTACCATTCTCGTACCGTATAAGCAGCTGGAAGTGAGTGAAAAAGTTCATAGAAAGAGAACCAAAATTAGGAAAAGAATGAGGTGGTAATTCAATATACCACTTGGCAGCTGAACCAGTGAGAGTCCATTGGAATAACCAAAGATGGATCGAGTCGTCCATCAAGGAGTTGGATGAACACCATAGGTGGTATGTCATCTCGTGGTTTTTAGGATCCTCACTTGGATTACCATCAAATTTCGGAATATATGACGGAAGTTTCATTGGAATGGGTGGCCAATTAGTTCCGTGGTAAATGGGGTTGTTGGTCAAGCAAGATAGGTTAGGTAGATCCAAAGCAGCCAAAAAGTGCAGCTGCGGATTAGGATGCGAGTACTGATAGTATGAATAAGGCGTGTAAGGACTAATGGGACCTTGTATCAACTAACCATAGGGTGTTCCAGGAGGAAACTGGCCATAGGGGTATGGGCCGCTCGGACCAAATGTAGGTTCGCCGCCATACTAAGGTGGTCCATTACAATAATAAGGTGGCCCATTACCATAAGGTTGGGGCCCACCTCCACTTCCAGGAGGGGGTGGGCTGTCTCCGAATGGTGGGGGTCCTCCACCACCTCCAGGGTAGGATGGGCAGCCACTGCCTCTGGAGGGAGGAGGTGGTGGTCTGCTACCACAACCAGAATAGGATGGGCCTCCACCACCACCACCGAGAGGGGGTGGTGGGCCACCGCCACTGCCGGGAGTGAAATAGCCTCCTCTGGCACCTCCACCACCACCACTGGGATGGTATGGTTCTCCACCACCACCACTGCCAGGAGGGGGTGGTGGTCCTTCATTGCCCCCACCAAGGGAGGTGGGCCATGATGACCGAAATGAGGAGGTCCTCCACCAGAAGGTAGAGGTCCTCCTCCTCCAAAGTTATGTGGGGGCCCGCCGCCTCCAATGGGAGGTGGGGGTGGACCAAATGGGGGTGGAGGGACTGTAAGTGAGGGTCCATGTTGTAAAACATTTTGCTGTCCCCATAGAGTGTGAGGATTGTCGGGGTAAGGTACCCTGTAAAGAGCATTTCTAAGATTAATTTTATCCGGCACAGGGTTAGGATGACCTGGATATGCTTGACTCGATGGAGTTTGAATTACGTTGGATGGTCCCCCAACATGGGATAGTCCCATAGTGGAAGGTCCGAGAGGTACGAAATTTCCAATGGAAGGCCCAATGGGAAAACCTGTTGCAGTATTATGGTTAAGAGATGGGGCTTTCCCCCCAGCAACAACTTGCTGACCACTAATTAAAGGTTGACCCAACATTGGTTGTTGATTATTCACCGTAGGATTGACGTTACTTGTAAAAAATTTAGGGGGTAAAGAGTATCCTCCCCTCGAATTTTGGGGTGGGGGAGGAGCAGGTAATGTGACCGTGGTGACCATAGGTGTGTTGGACTGTTGCTGTTCAATAGGTTGGGTTGGGTTGTCTAGGAGGTGTATGTGCAGGAATGGGTGGTTGACCAGTTTCAGTAGTGGCCATGTGTTGCGTGGATGATTCCGGTGACTCGAAAGATAAAGAGCGACCTGGGATTGGTCGGTCATCAAACCTTAGTTGAAATTTTTGACTTCGAAACTCCTCACCCATAGCATGTAAACGAGCCAATTTCTCACGATAAGTTTCTAAGTGGTCATTGAGACTAGCCCAATTGGGTGGGGATGCAATGGAAAAATGGGCCACTGGGTGGCCTATAGAAGATGTCCAATAAGATGCTAAAGGACCAGCAACTGTTGTGGGGTCGTCCTGGGGTTGATTTATCCATTCCAGCGATCCAGGCTCTCCCACCGAAACGGGAGGTAAGTCTTGTGAAGTGGGGATTTGTGCTTCTTCACCCTACGGGGGGTGAGAGACAGGTGAATCTGGAGGAGTACGAGGAAACAATAGTCCTCCAACATTCAAAGTGGGTTTTTCCACTTCATGTGACCCGACCCTAGCTTGTGGATCCATCCTTACCCTCGAAATTACCTCCTGGTTAAGGGGATATTCGGGTGGAAAATTCTGAATCCTGCGAGACCTTCTCCAAGGAAAGTCAACTAGAGTGACTGAAACAAAAAGTTTCTCCTACGACAAGCTACACAAAAGAAAAGTAGACCAGACAAAACCCTACACAAACTAAGGCCACAAGCAAACTTATGTTATAAGAGTGGATTCACAGGTCTGGAACCTCACTGGATTTTCAAGGCTTCGCAAATCGCTATATACCTCAAAGTCCAACAGTAAAACGCCATAAGGAGGATTGGGACCATACCCTTTCCTGATAACCCGATTGCATGGATGGTACGTGCGTAGAAATCTCCCCAAGTGATGTTATGAGTGTATTGCTCCGCCAAGACGGCCAAAAGGTTAACTCAGTTGGTTTCAGGAATCCTAAGGGTGTCTCCCGATATATGCAAGGTATGTGGGAGCTCAAATCCGTAGTGGTGTTGTCTAATGCACAACCGTTCGGTAAGAGAACTTCTGATATACTACCGAGTACGTGAAACACCTTTTGATATACGCCAAGTATGTGTGGTACTTGGTGAGTACGTGAAAGAAATCGATATAGCGATAGGTACGTGGAAGACTACAATACCCCTGGGATACAGTGCTGGAAAATAATGACAATTGCCATGCTTAACGACGCCGGAACACGTTTATAAATTACACACAAGTTACTAAAACTTTTACCCTAGTTCTACCGTCAATTTTATCTGGATAGTTAGGTGAATGCATGAGGTGAGTACATAATCGTAAACATAATGCAGGCCCTAACTACATGCAAAAAGATACACTTTTATTTTGATGAACTCTATGAATGGGAAGGAGAATTTTTCTTTTTCTTTCCAACAATTTTACCAAAACAATGCAATGCAACACAATCCCAAATCTACGAAAAATGACAATGAAGCATTCTTTTCTTTTTAAACGAAACGCAAATTTTTTTTGACACAACACTACTAAGCCAAATCAAAGCATGTTTTTTCTTTTTCTTTTGTCTTTTCAAAACGAAAATGATGCTAAGTGATGAAAAGAGAGAATTTCTAAGCAGAGTATGCAAGCTTTTCACTTTCACTATGATGGCCTAAAAGCATAAAAATCAAAAGATACAATTAAATTTCCGAGCATGGAACTACTTTTGCAAAACTTGGTATTTATTCAAAGTTTTCAAGAAAATGAGCAACTCATAGTTCATGAAAAACACAAATAACGCAATTTTCTTTCAACTTTTCCAAAATATCTACAAATGAGACATTCAAATGCATGTGCAATTCTTCAAATGATTTTGAAAAATGATGGAAATAAAGTACTTTTGATCTTTCAATGGATGCAGCAAAATAACAATTTGATAACAGCGATGCTCTTCAACATAAATATTGAACTGAAAATATTACTTGCAGCACTCCAACAACTCAGAAAATATCAAGAGAAAGCAAGCACTCAACAGACCGAAGATACACACAGACACTCAAACTCAAACAATAACAACCAGCACTAAAGCAAGCAAAGCTCAACGAATGAACGTAAATGAGGTCTGGAAACCAATCCAATACAAATGATCAGATCTGGAGAGGAGAGGAGGGAATGCAAGGGTGAGTGGATGCAGGTGGGGGAGACGAAAGTGTCCACCACTACCAAATCCCAGACTTGTCCAAGATGGAACCCAAAACAACTCCAAACAAAACCAAACAACTCAATCACATAAAGCAAAATTGAATCTCTGACTGGATCCTGTAGTACAGAGAGAGTTTGCATACAAACCAACACTCAAAAACAGAAAGGAGAAAGGGTTCCTGTATGGAAACTTTGATAGATCGACACAGTCTGTGCTTGTCCATAGTGCGATATCACAGTTCAACAATGCGATAAGTACGATGGTGTCTCAGAATACCAATGGAAGGGTTGTGATGACTAACTAATAGACAAAGAACAAAGATAAAAAATGACACAGTGTCTCTCTGTGTATACTAACCAAGTGCAACAGGCAAGATCTGAGTTCAAGAATGAGCCAAATCTCCAAGCAATGAGCAATGAACTAGTTTGAAAATCGAAAGTACAAACTCAGAGGAAGGTAATCAGACTCTTCAAAGTGAATCTCTGATGGTGAAACCAACTTAAGAGGCTAATGACAAATGAAAAAGGCTTGGCAAGAAATCAACTGAAAAAAACATTCAAATTGACACTACAAAGCAATGTTTCTCCCCAACGGCGTCGCCAGATTTGTTTGATGGATAATCCACTCGAGCAGACGCGACCCGGATCTCCCTAGCTCAATGTGAGTCTAGAACAAATAGTACATACTATAAACCAATTCTCTAGATCTAATTAAGGATCGAGTCACTAGATGTCTTACCTTAGACTTGAAGTCCTTTCTCCTGGATGCTGCTCCACGCCTTGCGGTAGTCAGATCTTAGCTGCAAGAGCTGTCAAGATACACAGAACAATGCAAACAAGTAAAGAGAATCTATACAATAATATATCTAAGTAAACAATTAAGCAGGTATGTTGATGCCTCGAGAATAGCAGCATCAAGCAAAAAGGGATTCTCCCCGATGGGAAATCCCAATTAGATCGCTCACTGTTTGGTGTGGGGAATCCGTCTAGTTAACGTTTCCGGCTACCGTAAGATTTAAAGTTTCCTATTCATTATACCGGTTATAGACTGATCCATCATTTATGTATTTTATTTTAAAGATGATATGCAAGTGCCCTAAGCTAATTTAATCTAAATGCAGAACTTGAAAGACATCTATATCTAAAACTGAAATAAATCTAATCTATCCTTGCAAGGAGCAAAATGTAAATATGAGCAATGTGCTGAAAGAAATATCTAAAGATTGCATGGATAGCCATTTAAATCATAAAGAAACATTTTCAGTAGAAGGTTAAAGATATTAAAAATAGCTTTAATTCACATGAAAGCATTCTATTACTCATTTGAGAGAGATATCATTGTACAAGAAAATAGAGAAAATCATTCATTGCACAGAAATAATTCATAGCAGCAAAGAAATATCTCACTGTAATATGTGAATGATACAAGAGTAGTCTGGTAAGCATCCAACACACAATTCCAGGAAAAATCTCCTCTACAGGCTTTCATGAGGCAAAAAATGAGTTCCTTATATATGCAGAGAAGTAGTTCACGTACAAGACAATGAATGTCTTTTCACCTGCCAAAAGTCCTTTACACTATTAACTATTCATCTATTTATAAGTTTACAAAATGCCTTTAGGGCTGCCACTCGACCTTTACAATTGTCTTTAAAGACTTTACAAAAATAAAACAATTCGTGGATTCTTTCTCATAACAGAAAAAAGGACAGTTGTCCTTGTGACTCCACGCTCTAACCATAGGGACAAAGAGAAATAGACAAAAACAAAACAACGCATCATGATTGGTGCATCTATCCTTGGGGTGGCGGCTTTGTTGGTGATGATGTCCCTGTGCTGGCTACTACTGTTGTTGCTTCCTTCTTCTCTTCCTCTGCTATATAACTAAACCATACACCAGTGTCTCTTATAACCACATTTGTTGGTGAGGGGATTAGGATCTTCTGTGAAGTCACATGCTTACCAAGTTTCGCTTCAATACCCTGAATTTCTGCTATTGTTGTCTGGTGGATCTACTTGAGCATATGATTGTGTACTGATGATAGCCCAATGTAGTGATGAATATCATCGATGGCCAACACATCAATCTTCTTTACATACTCCATTTGAATTCCCAGCTCGTCCCTTAAATCTGACAAGCGTTGCTCTTTGCTTGGAATTCATCCAGGGTCTGAGGAAAAACAATCTTGCACTTCTCATGCACTTCATGAATCTTTTGACATAGGCTATTACCTTTCCCCATCATTCCCTGGATCTTAGCCATTAGCTTGACGCCACAATTCCTGCAGAACTCCATGAGGGCTACATCTTCCTTAAAACCGTCCACAGATTTGAACGGGAGATGTTTAGGGAAATCTGCCTTTCCATCTCTCCACTCCATCTAGCTCAAAATGTTTTCTTTTACCCGAGTGTACTTGCTTTTAAGCCTAATGGATTCGGAATTAACTTCCTTCATCCTATCCAGCATGGTATTGAGTTTGCAAACCTCCTCAGTAATCAGTTCTTGTGTGGCATGCATTTGTCTCAAGATGTCACAGGACTACTCATGAAAAGGAGACATATCCATCGCTTTACTTTCTGCTTGCTCTAGCTGCTCAACCATTGACTATTTATCTACTTCCAAATGAAAAACTCTAGCTTCGGAATCATTCTTTTCTGCCTCTAGTACCATCATCTGGATTGTGAGGTGCTCTTTTTCTTCTTCTAGGTGTCGATACTTATCCGACAACTCTTTGTGGTTAGCAGATAGGTGATTATATTTGTTCACCACAAGGTCCTTGTAGGCATGCTCGTTATCCACAGTATGTTGCAGCATACGATCCCTTCTCTTTGTTGACTCGAACTCTTTAACCATGTCGATCACATTGTCCTCGGTTTCTTTTGCTGCTACCACGGCGACCAATGCCATGGCCACGAGAGCCTTATTTGTATTTTGCATGACCGTGGTTTCTCGCTGGGTGACAATATCTGAATGGAAAGGTCTCTTTAAACTTGTTTCTGACTTCAGGACCACATACTTTCTCTTCTTATAATATACAAATTTATCCCATCGGGAAAAAGTATGATCTTCGGATGGGGTGAAAGGGATGATTGGGAGATCTCTTATATGGATGTCTGCCTCCGCGGGAAGGGTCTGTACCACCTGAGATGAGTCTATTTCCATATCCTGGGTGTTAGAGCCACCCGCTTGTATATCTTGGTTGGCCTTAACCTCTTCTTCGGCTTTAAGCCTTCTTTCTTCTTCAACATTTTTCTCTTCTTCAGCTTTAAGCCTTCTTTCTTCTTCGTCAGCTTTCTACTGATTTTCAATTACCTTCCTCTGTTCTTGTTCTTGAGCTTCTTGCTGCAGCCTTTCTTCTTCAGCTTCTTGCTGCAACCTTGCTTCTTCAAGTTTCAAATCCTCTTCCTACTCCTTTTGCAGTTTGTTGGCAGTGATTTCCAGGATTCTATCCGCCTCTTCTTTCAGCCTTTGCTCTTCACGGGTTATATTTTCTGTTGCTTCCCTTTCTTTCTGTAGTTTGGCTTCTTGGGCTATGGCCGAGCTAGAGCTAGCTCCATTGCTGTGACGACAAATCTGCAATTCAGTCATATTACTGATTCCCCTAAACACTTCTTCTTCGGCATCATAGTAATGGGCATACTCAAAATGAGCATACAACTCCTTGCAATGCTCCGCAACTTTGTTTCGTCTTTCATTTCTATGAAAGACTTCCTCACCGAAGTGAAAAGATCTTAACTCCTGAATGAACTCTTCGACTGCTGCAACCCTTGAGAACTTATAGGCTCCTATACAGAAATTCAAAGGAGGGAAGGAAGCCTTATGTTGCTTATTAACAACTCCTCCTAATCCATCAAGGAAAACTTGTCTGACTGCTACTTTCAGGACTATGTAATCAGTGGCGTATCTTGGTAAGATGTATGGTGGCTTAGTACCTCCGAACATTCTGATAAAGGTACCCTCTTCCGAGAAGTAGAAATATCCATAATTTTCCATGACTTCCATGGCATTCTCTGACAAGCAATTGGGTTCTTCATTGAACATCTACTCATACAGAGGCATAATGAATTCTTCACATATAAGCTTATAGTGCATTCTGTAATTTTGAGCCCATAGAATTTTATAAGCAGTGTATACCGGGGTGTTGGACTGATCCCATGAGCAACCTAACCTGGGGAAAGGGAGCTTTTCCAAGATGTAATCAATGAAGTATGAAGACATGTAAAACTATGACTTTTTTAGGGCCAAACCTTCTTTAACTGCAGCCACAGTGGATGCCAAACTATCTGAGAGGATAGTAGCCCAATCAAAAACAGTTCCCTTAAACGCTATGTAGTGGATTATGGGGGCCCATTGTATCCTATATACAGTTCCATCAGGCATGCCGAAAATACTACTTAACATAAGGGCAATCAACCTAAAGGGAGGTCTCAGGCTTTGAACGTCATACTCATCATTGTCCCTTTTCCTTAGCTATTTTCCTGTGATTAACAGCTTTTTAGCCATTTTGAAATTATTCATCTGTCCCAACCATGCATCGTTCAATGCCTGCTGGGGACGTGAGAACTTGTAGGCTACTGAAAGATAAGCTGGATGGAACGAAGCGAATGCCTCTCTCTTGCTGTCTTGCAACACTCTTATTTCTGGGTTGGCATGTTCCAATATCCACCTGATTATTTTTGAACAAGGGAATAGCTCAAGGAAAGTAGAAGCCATGGATATGCCAGAGGTCCAGATGTTTAGGTAGATTTTTTCTTCTTCTAAGAGTACATCTGGGATATCTTGGTCTCTGATCATCCGATAAATATCTCCCCACCGGACCTCGGGAGGGATGCTCGTGGTGCACTTAGTGTCTTGAAAGAGAGTTTCATTCCTTGGCTCTACTAGCTCTGGTTCCATCATTTTAGCTTTCCTTCTACTACCCTTCGGCATTGTAGTTTATCTATGTCAAGCAACCATACATGAATGAACATGAGATTGCAAATAATTATGCAGAACAGAGCAAGGCCGGAAAGACATAGGACTTAGCAAGATAACGTATAATCTACAATGTTGTATGCTAGGGAAAGAAACAAAAAACACAAAACGCTCAAGAAACACACATTAAGGCCACCTAATTTGAACATTTTAGGGAGGCGATGTCGGGCTCGACTAATTTTGAGCGGGTACATGGGCGCGGCTACAGGTTCACATTACCAAATGAGAGCATTTTGATGGCTTAACCGGATTGGGAGAATTGCAGGTAACTTAGATGGTATGCTACGAGTGTCCATAGGCCATGCAATTGACAAAACGAAAACCACCCGAGAAAGTTTCGACGGAAAGCTATGACAATAACAACGGTAGAACCACCTACCTGGCAACGAAACAATGGTATGACGGGGTTGGCGCGGTGGCAAATGAGCTGAGCTGGAGCAAATAAATTTGCGTAGTCTCCAAATGACGTTCTCCAAATCACATTCCACCAATAGAAAAATAAAAACCCCCACCACCCTTATATACAAACTGATACATGTGGACATTTAATGGGTAGGTGATAAATTTAAAATGGAGTTAAACATACGTACGGTGGGGTCATTTCAACATGTTTGACATTTAAGCATAACCGTCAAAACCGAAGGACTTGTGAGTTTCGTCTGCAATTGCGGCAAGAACTCGTGAGTTTCCTCCACAGTTGAGGCAAGAACTTGTGAGTTCTGTCCGCAGCACGGGAAACTTGATATTTGAATGTGGCATCTGCTTATTGCGGGAAAGAAGAGAGAGTTGATCCGTCGTTGCGGAAAGATTCGGCAGGTTTCTCCGAAATTGGACAAGTCAATCGCCTGTTGCAACGAGAGTATTTGAGTTGGTCCACCATTGTGGGTGAAGAAGACGAGTTCTTCCGAAATTTCGGGTGCCCTTTTTGAGTTTTTTCCAGAAGTGCAAGGTCGAGGGACTTGGCAAGGAGGCGCCCGTTGCAGCAAATTTTTTTGAGTTCCTTCTGCCGTTGCGGGAGAGAATTTCAAGTTCTTCCGATGTTTCAAAAACATGTAAGTGCTTCCCCCGTTTCGGGTGAAACGCCTGAGTTCTTCCGCTGTTGCAGGTGAACATCTCAAGTTCTTCCGAAGTATCGAATAAACGTAAGTGCTTCCGCTGTTTTGAGAGAACATCTCGAGTGCTTCCTCCGTTTCGGGAGAAAAAAAAAACTTTCCAAAGGAGACTTAACTCTTTAAGTAGAATTTCTAGGAAAAGAAAAGGAGGGGCCCCAATATCTACAATTTTTTTGGGGGGGGATGTTGCTGCAATAACAATTGGCGAATCGCTGGTGAACATAGATCTCTGAAAAACACTCTTCTCGTTCATCGGAAACCATTTTAAAAGTTGCTCACCCTAGTTGCAACAATCGGTTTGAGCGTCCGAATCTCGGAAAAGGAAGTAGTCACTTTATCTGCTGGTTCTTGGGAAAGGGGAGCTTTGATGAAGACATCCTTAAAACTTTCTAAGGGCCAGAATATGAGGTTCATTTTAGGAGATTTATCTTTCAGATGACCACTATTATCGGACACCACATGATTGTAACAACATCTCGTAGACACTATTGCTCTTGTTTCTCATTCCCATGCTGCTTGCATCCTTTTGGATGTTTCATATATTTGACAGCTTTTGTTGTTTGAGCCTTCCAGAAATATTTTCTTTAAAATCACGATCTTTGATTTTGGTTCCTCAATCCATAATGTCCTTTTGTGTGAGCGAGAGATTTCATTGATTTATCAAGCCTCATGGACGGAGAAGAACCTAGCTTGAGCTGAGTCTTTTGGATAGCTTTCTTGACTTGTACGTTTTACTTTATCTCAGCCATGCTTTGATTGAGGTGAGAATTTCTGCGAAATAGACCCTTGATTACAAGCTTTTGGCTTTTGATTTGCAGCATGGAGTCATTTCAATACCCCATGCCTTCGAGATGTGCTTCCTTTCCGTGGGTCCAACTATAGCGATCTTCTTGAGATGCTTTTAAGTGTGAGGGTGGATGGAGCCCGAAGAAAGTGATAAAGATAATCATAGACCTCTGCTATTTAAACAAGGGTTAGTGCGACCAACATAACAGGATCTCTTCATTCTGGAGAATGATCAGCAAAAGCCGAAAATGCATGGATAAAATTCCTTTTAAGGATGTCTTCCCAGTTTCACGAGTTGTGAGATTTCTTGAGAGATCTACCTTCACGAGAGGCCCAATTGTAGGCGTTTTAGAAAAAAAACTGTACAAAAGGCTCAAATGCTAAGAAAAGAAAACAACTTAGTTGAAACAAATAAAACAAGAGACTAAAGTAAAGCAAAATAAAAAGCTTTATTTATGTACAGAAAGCCTCAGCTAGGCTATGCAAAGTATTGTTTCAAGGCGAGGCCGTTGAGAGGAAGGGTTACTTCCTCTCCCTGGAGGTCTATTAGCTTGTAAGTGGATGAGCCGAGCTTTGCAGAAATTTGGTAAGGGCCTACCCATAAATGTTGGAATTTCGTGTGCATTCCCTTTCCTTCATGATTATGGTTCCATTTCAGAACTAAATCCCCTACTTCAAAACTTCTTTTATCAGCCTTCCTTTAATCGAACCACCTTTTTACTATGTCTTGGTGTCAATGAAATTAGTCCTTGGCTTTTTGTTGGGCTTCTTCAAGTTGAAGCAAGGTATCGATCCTGGATTGTAAAACCTGACTACTAGACCCTCGAGAAGCTTGGGACAACTGCAAGGATGGGAGAAAGATGTTGGGAGGAAGGATGGCTTCCTTTCCATAGACGAGGGTGTAAGGGGAAACCCCTAACGCATTCTTTGGAGTCACCCTATCTTCCCATAAGGCATTTGGGAGAGCTAAATGCCAGCTTCGCTGATTTTCAATCATAATTTTCTTGAGAATTTGGATGAGGTTCTTGTTTGAAGATTCAGCTAGTTCGTTTCCCTGGGGGTAGTAATTGGCTGAATAATGCAATTTAATTCCTCTCTCATAAACAAATTCATTTATTTTAAAAGACGAGAAATAAGTGGCATTATCGAACACTAAAGAAATTGGAACCCCAAACCTGGTTAAGATGTTCTCTTTCAAAAAAGTGATGACTGAATCTTCATTGATCTTACGCAATGGAGTAGCCTCCGTCCATCTAGTGAAATAGTCGGTGGTTGTCAAGATGTATCGATGTTGCAGAGAAGAATTTGACTTTATCTCTCCGATGATGTCTATTCCCCACTGTTCGAAAGGTTCTGAGATGATAACCGGCTGCAAGGGCCCTACTGCCTTTGGTACTTTTCTGGCACTCCTTTGACATATATCACAGTTCCGTGCATAAGTATGGGAATCCCGGAATAAAGTGGGCCAGTAATATCCAGCTCTGAGTATTTTGTGAGTTGTTGTCTCCCCTGAATAATGTCCACCAGCAGGACCATCATGTAGCTGTTTGACAACTTTACTTGCATCCTCTTTCTCTAGACATCTGAGAAAAATTCCATCATAATTTTTTTTCTGAAAAATATCCCATCAATGATTTGATAAGATGTTGATTTTAAATGGAGTGCCCTTATTTGCTTAGAACTCCAGTGCTCAGGTAGGTATCCTTGCTGTAAATAATGCACTAGATCCCTATACCATGATTCAGGAGCTGTGAAAATAAGACATACTTCGACTGAATTCAGCTCAGCTTCATTCCTCCAATGCTACTCTTCATCAATCGGATGTTCTGTAAGCAATTTATACAGACCTTTTCCTTTGATGATGGTGGCTGGTTTAAATTCTAAATCATATTCTTGAAGAGTTGTAACCCCGTTTCCCCTTCTCTTTCCCAATTCCTTTTGCACGAAAAGAGATCTAACAGTTGGGTGGGGAACTATAACTTTAGTTATGTTCTTAAGAATATACGATCTGAACTATTTTACCGCTTTGAACACGACATATGCTTGTTTTTTTACTACCGGATAGTTCAGTTCAACACCTTATAGACCAGTGCTCATAAACGAGATTGGGTATTCGTCCCCTAACTCTATCTTTTGCATGAGCACAACTGCGAGAGAGTCATCGGAAGCAAAAGTATACAAGATAAAATCTTTGTCAAAATTTGGGCTTCTTAAGGAAGGGGTATTAGCTATGGCCGCTTTAATATCTTCGAATGCATCCTTCTCCAATTCTGTCCACTTGAACTGTGTGCTCTGCTTGACCATTTGCTGCAAAGGTTTAACAATTTGAGCGAAATCGGGGACAAATATTCGGACAAAATTGATAGTGCCCATAAATGACTGTATGGATTTCTTGTTATGAGGCATGGAAATTTTATTGATAGCTTGTACCCTCTCTTGATCTATCAAAACTCCCCTTTTTGAAATGATGTGACCCAACAGTTTACCTTTAGGGACAGCAAACACACTTTTCTTGGGATTTAAAGAAATACCATACTTTCGACAACGATAAAAAAATATGCTTCAAATGAACAACATGATCTTCCCTTTTCTTTGAAAAAACTGTCACATCATCTAAATAGACCATGACACAATGGCCACCCAATCCTTGGAAGGCGATGTCCATCGTTTGCTGGAACGTGGCTCCTGCGTTTATTAGACCGAATGGCATTCTTCGGTATGCGAAAGTTCCCCACTTAGTGTGGAAAGTAGTCTTAAGACAGTCTTCTTCAACTACTAATACTTGATTGTAACCAGAGAAACCATCAAAAAGGTAGAAGAGTTCTGATCTTGATACCATCTGGAGAATTTGTTCCATTGAAGGAACAGGATAGTTGTCTTTATCCGAAGCTCTGTTCAAATTTCTGAAGTCCACACATAACCTTATCTCTCCTGACTTCTTTCTTACGGGAACTAGGTTAGAAACCCACTCGAAATGTCAGACTTTAAAGATTATCTTAGCATCAAGTAACTTCTTCAACTCCTTTTGAATCAGAGGTTCAAGAGTAGGGTGCATCCTTCTTAATTGCTGCTGAAATGGCTTGACGCCTGCCTTCATTGGTATGACATGCTGAATAATGTGGGTGTCATATGTTTTTAGATCTTCATAAGTCCATGCAAAAACATCCTTATATTGTCGAAACAGTTTGATGAACTTATTTCTTTCTCCTGGTGAACAATATTTGCCAAGGTTAACAAACTTTGGTTCAGCTTCTGTACCCAGATTGACTAATTCATGCTGCATTGAGGAGCTATTGGTCTTGGTATTTGCTGGCCTTTTGAATCTGCTCTATAGATCGAACAACATTTGAAGCGACCTCACCCCTTTGGGGATGAAATTGTTTTTAGCTGCATCTTTCTTTTGTAAATCGGAATCATGTTGTTCTTCGTCTATCAGAGCTTCTTGGAACATATCTTCATTTGTTAGAAACATAATAATCTGATCATCATCATCGAAGACTCTAAAGTTTGTGATATTGTCAGGGACAGAAGGGCTAAAAACCAATTCAATTGAGCACTTGTTATTAGTCGGCACCAATCTGGAAGCGGATGTTGCTAATAAATCAGCAGCGGCATTCTCCATTCTAGGAATAGATTTTATATTGAAAGCATCACAATGTGTAATCAAATCCCATACCTCAGCCTAGTAACCTTTAAAATGAGGTGAAAGACAGTGAATAGTATCTCTTACCTACCTCACAACTATTTCTAAGTCGCCAAAAACTTTCAGGTACTTAACATTCAATCCGATGGCTTTCTTCAATCTGTGAACCAAAGCTTCATATTCAGCAGTGTTATTAGTACACTCAAATTCTAATCTACAGGACAAGAAGTACTTATTTCTTTTTGGATCCATCAGAACACAACTGGCTCCAGACCCTTCCAAAGTTTTAGAACCGTCAAAGTATAAAGTCCAAAAGAGATTGTTTAGTTTAACTAAGTTAGTGTATTTACGATCTAAGTCAGTGACTAAGCTAACTATGTTATAGTCAATATCATCAGTCCGAGAGAAATGAAAGATATTGGACTATTTATTTGACTCATGGCTAATAATTTCAGATTGATGATTACCTAGATCAATTTCTAAAAGTAATTCCCCAAAACTGAAGACGAGAAGGTTACAGCTTCGTTCTTTCCTTCCAGCTGAGTTACATTTTGTTTCATGTGTGGTTCTCTCAGAACCTTGATCTGATTCTGTCTATTCTGATATGGTAGCCACAAATGGGACCAATCAGTTGCAAAGTAACCATTCAACTTTGTGGACCAGACTCTACTTAGGATCAAACCATAGGATTCGGGAATGTCAACTACCATTATATCAATGAACTGACATACTCTAGAATCTACTGACAACCTAACGAGGACATCCTTCATTTCCCCAATAACTTTGACAGCAGTCCTATCTAACTGAATAATCTGGGCGGGAGATGGAATTGGTTGACCATTAATTTTCTTACAAATAGATAGTGGCATAACATTTGAAGATGCTCCGAAATCTACTAGACAATTGTGCACATTGTGACTGAAGATTCAAAAAGTTAAAAGGAAAGGCAATGTCTGAGATTTGGATTTCTCGCCGATACTGGCTTCATTAATTTCAGGGTCTTCTTAAGTGTCTGTTAATGGGGTGCTGGGCTGGGATTGAAAAGCTTGTAACAACTTGTCTCATTGCTGGGGAAAACTGCACATATCGAATATTGAGACATTTGACTTTAACTTCTTTATATCTTCAATGATGTCATTGTTGGGTTTGGCCCAACAGGGCCATTTTTGGTGACATTTTGATGTTGAAGGGACCTGAGCTGTGCGCAGTTCAGAATACTGAATTTTGCCCAAGTATTGGGAGTGCTGCGAAGATAAGAGCAATACCATGTTTTGAAGGATGCCGCGAAGATCAGCGCTGCGCAGTATCAATGCTACGAAGGTAGTAGGCCACGTGGAGCCAGTAAAGTTGTGTACTAGACGGAGGATGGCCGGATATAACAGATAGACCAGTGGTGGTCTATTTTTGGAAATACTGCTAAAAGGATGCCGAGTTGTGGGCATAGCAGATCGAGAAGGCAGCCAACTGTACGAGTCCGTTAAGCAGAGGAAGGATCGAGAAAGTGATAGTTGGCGTGTAGCAGTTGTACGCGACCGTTAAGAGGAAAACGGCGGAAGGAAAGCGATTGGGAGCTGATCCAGTTGTATGTGGCCGTTAAGAGATGGACGACCTATAGAGAAAGTGACTAGGAGCTGAGCCAATCGCACGAGCCAGTCAGTGGAAGGGAGGCTCGAAGTGGATGGCTTGTTGGAGTGCGTGCAATAGGATGGATGAAAGTGATGGATCTAAGGCATGGAGGAATGCCATGATAGCAGGATCGCTATCAGAAGCCGACATGACGGTTCAGAGGGATCGTAGTGGTTTGGAAACCTTAAGGGTTTCAGTCTTCAATGTTGTAAATACATGACCTTCGGGCATGATCTATTTAAGAAGACCATTTTTGTATAGAAAGGGTTGGTTGTTATTGGGTTATGGTTGCTCACTGTTGGTTACGGTTGAATATCGTATTGTAATATATTTTGAGTCGAGAATAGATTGTAAAGGATCTGCAGCTGAGTGCGTAGAGACCTATCTTAGCAAGAAGAGAGCCGCAGCTGAGTGCGTGGCTAAGAACTGTGAACCCTTCCTTAAAAGAAATATCAAACACAGTTCTTGTGGATGTAGCTTCCCACCCGGGGGAGTGAACCACGTTAAATAGTGTGTTGTGAGACTTTATGTTTATGTGTTTGCATTTATATTTATCTATTATGTAGTTGGATGTTGAAATGTTTGTTTACAGTCTATTGTGAGAAGGATTTTATATGCATTTTCCATCAGGAGAGTATGGAATGATATGTTAAGTCTGCACGAATAGATGTATGGTGAATATTAGATTTGCTTCGAAGAACAGTGAATCTATCATCTGCTTGAGTATAGAGAAAATTGTTTACATATTTAAGGGGTGCAGTCGATGAATGTATAATTGTTATTTCACACCTGAGGGTTATGCTTGAAATAGAAACACTTTAAGTGTATGTTCTGAACACTAAATAGTCAGTTAGTTAAGTATATAACTGAGTGGATAATTGACACGTACCCCTTTTCCTTAAGTACTTTGTGAGTGGTCCAAGTATAGGAAATCAAGCGGCAGTGTTCGCAGAATAATACTAAGTCCCGCAGTAAGGAAGAAGGTAGTGGTGCGGATCGTGGTGTTGACCATCACTGCGCAGTCCGACCGTCGTAGCACTTGACTAGTGTGCTGCCGCGAACATCATCATAGACATCAACTCATCACTCATTGTGGACATCTGAGTCTGTAGTGCCCCATTAGAACACCTCGGGTGAGACCTCAGCCTTCTCGTAGGCTGTTGCCAAAAGGGCTGTTGCGAAAGGGGTTTTGTTGGTTTAAGGTAACCACACAGAACCTGGGTCTTCATAAAACCTCTGGTCAGCATTTGATAGGCCAACAAATGGTTCTGTTGCTGTGCTAGAATCCGTGATGATTTCCAGTTGTGATGAGTGACGAAGAGTCTGAGCTCCCGGAAAGTGCATTGAACTAGCATACTGAGAAGACATAAATCTAGGCTTGGTGGGATAAGACCATAACGGACTTTAAAAGACAAGAGAACATACACCCGCGTCTAACTGACACACAGTGGTCAGATAGCTATCTGTTGGACGACATCCATGAAATTTTTCTGGGCTACATTTCCAGACGAGCTGCACGCGTGGATCTCGCGGCTCACAGAAAATAAGATATGCTTTCAAGGAGGAGTTCCTACAAAGTGGAATCCTGAGCTCATAGCGCAGCTCAAAGCGATAGACAGTCCACTGATGCGGGCAGTCAACTTTTGGGTCGATCATATGCTAAAAGGATTTGTCACAAAGTTTGTTGTGGATACGCTCAAATCCTACATCCAAGCAGAGGCACACTTTTTCAGAGGCTTCCAAGGTAAGTTCCTGAACAAACTCAGTCTATACATTAAGAGGTTGTTGTTAGGATATTCAGACACTTAGGAGTTAGTTAAGATCAACTTGTGTAATATATCCGTTAGGGATAGTGTGTTTCTTTAGTATGCATTTGTAAATACTTAATCCGACGGTCACGATATGTTCCCGACATAGAGTGATCCGACAGCTCAACTTCTCTTAGATCAAACCTAACCTTGATCCATGGCTTAACACCTGATTGGTCCATGATCTCTATTTAAAGAGCATGGAGGGTCATTTTTTAGTTGATCGATTATGAGAAGCTCATTTGTAACTTTCTTTCTTTGCATAATAAATTGTCCCATAGAAGCTATTTGGCCAGGGCCGTGGAGTGTTTCCCTCAAGAGGATTTAAACCACGTCAAAACATCGGTGTGTTGATATGTGATCTATTTGTGTGAAGTGGTTTCTCTTGGTGTTTGGTCCTTTGGTAGTACCCTGTGTACCCGAACATGGTATCAGAGCTTTTATGAAGTGCCGCTTCCGGTTATGATCTAGATCTTGAATTGTTGTTGCCGAAACTTGAAAGGGTTTCTAGTTCTGTTATTTCTGTGCATTTTTGGGCTGTGGGAGGTGTTCCATTGTGTCTGAACGTCATTTCCATTGGGAAATAGTTTTCGTTTGATCGAAAACGGTTCTTGGTTGCTCCAGAAACACATATTTCATCAGATCTGAAGGTATAATGTTACAGTGATGCATTTTTTTATTTTCTGTTTTAAAAGAAAAAAAATCTCATATTTTATCATTTTTTATTGTTAGAATTTTTTTGGGTTCGGACTGTTGCTTTCCTGTCTGCGTATTCTCTTTTCCGTGCACCTTGAGCGATCTCGGCAAATCAGAAACAGAAAGGGAAAGGGTTTTTCTCGGCTGCGTATGCTCTTTGCCGTGCACCTTGCGCGATCTCGGCAAATCAGAAACAAAGAGAAAACGTAGACTTTTCGGGCAAGCTAACAAGATCTAACTCCACAAGTGTGGAAAAGTTTTTTTGTTTCGATTTGTGGTGTGTTTTGCAGTAAAAAGGGCAAGCACGCAAACCGAGCAAAAGAGTAAAAAAAAAAACCTTCCTCATTCCCATATTTTACATACCTTTTAATCTAGCTCACTTGGTTCAAAGTTGCTTTATTCCTTAATAGGTCTTGAGTTCAAGTCTTAGGAATTTACTTTTAAAATAAAAAGTGCATACAATTTATATTTTCAAGTTATTCTATTGTAAAAGTGCATCTCACTTACATAATAAAAAATAAAAATACAAGTGAGTCACTTAAGTTTTTTTTATTGTTGCACTATTTAAAAGTAATATCATTGTAAAAGTGAAATCACTTATTTTACAAAAGTGGTTCACTTAAAGCAACTTTCTTGTAAAGTGATTGTCAAAAGGTTCATCTTGGGAAGAGGGGGTTTTTTTTTTGCTGGACATTCTCTAGCTGCCACGTCACTATTGGGGACATCTTCAACAGTTTCTTTGTTCAAGCATAACTTCATCATACAGAGTCAGTTTTTAGTGCCGTTTTTTTTCAAACCGCCTATTTTTTCGATCTCTTCACATCTAGACTATTGGTTTCTGCTTTTATAGCCATTAATTTACAAATATGGTTTCCCCTTGTGATATTCTACTTAACAGTTCCAACTATTTCTCATGGAAATCTCGTATGGAGGATGTTCTATGAAGTAGGGGACTTTTCAGAATTACCTCAGGAAAAGAAAAAGAACTCACTGATGATGATAAGAAAATAAAATGGGCAAATATATGTGATGAAGCTCGTGGATTGATTGGGATGTCAATCTCTACTGATTTGCGATTCCACATATCTGGAATTGATGAACCTAATGCTGCTTGGGACAAGTTGGAATCTGTGTTTGATAAACACAATGAAATTCAAGGTCACCAACTCGAAAATGAGTTGATTTCTTTAAATCCAAGTGACTTTTCATGCATTCAAGATTATTTATCTAAGTACAAAACTCTTAAACTCTTATGTGCAGAATGTAAGATTGAGAGGCCCTAAGTACAAAACCCTTAAACTCTTATGTGCAGAATGTAAGATTGAGAGGGAAGACAAACAATGCCTTTATCATATTCTTTCCAAACTTGGACCTACATATTTTGTTTTTGTATCTACATTTTACTCCATGAAAGCATCCTTGAATGTAGCTAGCTATCAAGAGCCTAGTCTTGAATCCTTTTGTGATTCCTTGATTAGAGAACAAGATAAACTCATTCATCTTGGAATAATCAACAATGCAAATACATCTGGGAAAGCCTTATTGTCCCAACAGAAAGAAAAGTCCAAGCCTCCCAAGAAACAAAATTTTCGCAATAATAAGTCAAACAAGGGTCCAAAACCCTCTCAGTCAGCTCTTTCTTTAAAACATGACAAAGAATCCAAGCCAAAAGGAAAGAAGACTGAGCATCATTGCAACTATTGCGGGAAAGATAATCATGATGAATCTAAGTGTTTCAAGAAGATGGCAACCTTGGAGTAGCAATGAAGAAGCACTACATCAGCCTAGATTCACCTTCAGAATCTGCCTCTCATGGACATGCACTTTGTGCTTCTGGTTATTCTTATAATGCATCTTCATGGACATGCACTTTGTGCTTCTGGTTATTCTTATAATGCATCTTCTTCTTCTACTTCAAATGAATGGCTCATTGATTCTGGAGCATCTTATCATATGGCTAAGGATCAAGCCATCTTTTCTACTATGCATGAATGTAACACCAAACAAATATTTGTTGGTGATGATAGATCTTTAAGTGTTGTAGGAGCTGGAAGAGTTCCAGTAGATAATGGTCATTTTAGTGATGTACTATGTGTTCCAAGAATTTCCTACAATTTGTTATCAGTCTATCAGATCACTCATTCTGGTGAAGGTAAAACTGTGACCTTTACACCTCACCAAGTTGTAATCAAGGATTTTAAAGATCCTCAACAGGTCCTAGCTACCAGAATTGTTGATGATATTACTAGGTTGTACAAATTTAACAACTTTGCGTCATCACCTTTCCCTTCAGTTTTTGTTGCTCATAGTGATAACTTGAGCAAAATTGGCATGAGCGATTTGGTCACTTAAATTATCGCTCATTGCAACAACTATGTAAAGAAAATATGGTGACAGGTCTTCCAATGGTATCTTGCAGAGATGGTGTTTATTCCGATTGTGTACTTGGAAAACATCATCGGGATAGTTTTGACAAACGTGCCTCTTGGCACGCCTCGGTTCCCTTGGAGCTTGTGCATAGTGACTTATGTGGTCCTCTTCCATCTGCTTCCTTTTCTAGTTTCAAATATTTCTTAACTTTCATTGATGATTACACCAGACGCACTTGGATTTATTTTCTAAAACTTAAGAGCGAAGTATTTAACATGTTCTTGGCCTACAAGGCCCTTGTTGAAAAACAATCTAGTCATCAAATTATTAAGTTAAGATCTGACAATGGAGGAGAATATGTTAACAAACAGTTCACTACTTTCTGCATTGAACAAGGCAGCCAACAACAACACGTTGTTCCATATACACCACAACAAAATGGTGTAGCTGAGCGAAAGAATCGCACTTTAAAAGAAATGGCTAATTGTATGATCCAATCTAAGGGACTAAGTCTTCAATTTTGGGTTGAAGCCATAAATTGTGCAAATTACATAGTTAATCGCACCCCCACAAAAGCATTACAAGGTATAACACTGGAAGAAGCATGGATTAAAACTAAACCTGATGTAAGTCACTTTCGTGTGTTTGGTAGTGAAGCATGGGCTCACATTCCGGATGAAAAATGGAAAGCATTGCAGCCTAAAAGTGAAAAATGCATATTTGTTGGATATTCTGAAGATGTAAAAGGTTATAGACTTCTTCAACCACATTCTCATGATATAATCATTAGAAGAGATGTTAAATTTGATGAAAATATCTTGGCCTGAGAGCCTAACTCGGCGATTGCCATCTTTGGCCTGCGAGCCTGATTCGGCGTTTGTGCCTTCTTCTTCTTCTTCCAACTTCCTTGACAGGTTTCCAACTCCAGTTTCTGATAATGACAGTGAGGATCAAAATCCACCTCCGCCTGCTCATGTTCCTCCAATTGCACCAGCACAAGTGCTTCCTCGATGGGCCCGTTCAACATGTGAAGTAGCCGGTGATCCTAGAGATCAACGTCGAACACGTTCTCAGTTTCAGCGAGCCTCTTCTCTTTTGGCTTAGGTTTCCGAGAATCATGATCCAAAAACTTTTGCAGAAGCTTCAGGGAATCCAGATTGGGATGTAGCCATGGATGAAGAATATCATTCCTTAATGGCGAACGATACTTGGGATCTTGTACCTCTTCCAAAAGGAAGAAAACTTGGCATATGTAAATGGGTCTATAGGACTAAGTATGCATCAGATGGAAGTGTTGAAAGACTTAAGGCAAGGTTAGTTGCCAAAGGTTTTTCCCAAGTTGAAGGGATTGACTACAATGAAACCTTTGCTCCTGTCGCAAAAATGAACTCCATCCGCCTTGTTCTTTCCCTTGCAGCCTTACACAACTGGGAAGTCCATCAAATGGATGTCAAGTCTGCCTTCTTACATGGTGATTTATAGGAGTAAATTTACATGGAACAACCTCCTGGCTATGTTCAAAATAACTCTAGCCTTGTCTGCTGCCTTAAGAAATCCTTATATGGCCTTAAGCAAGCTCCTCGAGCTTGGTATGCCAAAATGGATAACTTTCTCCTTGACACTGGTTTTTCTAGATGCCATTCTGACCCCAATGTCTATACCAAGAAAGTAGGAAACCATCTCATCATACTTGTTCTATATGTTGATGACCTTATTCTTACTGGTAGTGACCCTAACCTTATAACCCATGTGAAATCCAGTCTTAAACAAAATTTTGAAATGTCAGACTTAGGACATTTGCATTATTTTCTTGGTCTCCAAGTCCTGCAAACCCAAGAAGGAATCTTTCTTTCTCAGTCTAAGTATGCTTGTGACCTTCTTCGTCGCTTTCACATCGAAGATTGTACACCAGCCACTTCTCCCTTCCAGTCTGGAGTCAAACTTTCTGCCACTTGTACTTCACCTGAAGTCGATGCCACCTTATATCATTAGCTTGTTGGTAGTCTCTTATACTTGACTCATTCTCGTCCTGACCTTTCCTTTGCCGTTGGTCGTGTTGCCCGTTATATGCAGACACCTCATGAAAGTCATTGGAAAGCAGCTAAAAGAATACTTCGATATATTCTAGGTACAGTTCAGTTTCGGATTCATTACAGTACAGGTGGGAAACCTTTGTTGGTTGGTTTCACTGATTCAGATTGGGCTGGCGATCCTGATGATCGAAAGTCTACTGCAGGTTATGTTTTCAGTCCGGGATTTGGACCTATTACTTGGGCTTGTAAGAAACAATAAGCTATTGCTCTTTCTTCAGCAGAGGCAGAATATCGAGCAGCAGTTAATGCCAGTCAGGAATCTTTATGGCTTCAACAGATCCTTTCAGAGTTTGGATTCGAGTAGCAGCAGCCTACTCCACTTTGGTGCGACAATCAAAGTGCCATCAAGCTTGCCAAAGATCCAGTTCTACATCAACGCAGCAAACACATTGAGCTACATATGCACTTCATCATAAATCTTGTTCACGATCGTGTTCTTGAAGTGCTCTTTTGCCCTACAGATGATCAAGTTGCAGACATCTTCACCAAGTCTCTTACAGAAGTGAAGTTTTCTAAACTTTGATCTATGTTAGGAGTTCAGGAACATGTCATTAAGGGGGGATAGGCTATAATGCCTCCTTCCTTCTCCTAATAGTGTCTCTTTTGTAAATCCTTTAATCCTATCCCAAGTTGGGGGGATGTTAGGATATTTAGACACTTAGGAGTTAGTTAAGATCAACTTGTGTAATATATCCGTTAGGGATAGTGTGTTTCTTTAGTATGCATTTGTAAATACTTAATCCGACGGTCACGATATGTTCCCGACATAGAGTGATCCGACGGCTCAACTTCTCTTAGATCAAACCTAACCTTGATCCGTGGCTTAACACCCAATTGGTCCATGATCTCTATGTAAAGAGCATGGAGGGTCATTGTTTAGTTGATCGATTATGAGAAGCTCATTTGTAACTTTCTTTCTTTGCATAATAAATTGTCCCATAGAAGCTATTTGGTCGGGGCCGTGGAGTGTTTCCCTCAAGAGGGTTTAAACCACGTCAAAACATCGGTGTGTTGATCTGTGATCTGTTTGTGTGAAGTGGTTGCTCTTGGTGTTCGGTCCTTTGGTAGTACCCTGTGTACCCGAACAGTTGTTAGCTGAGAAAGGTGTTTTAAGAATGCAGTATTTTTTTTAAGTTGTCATGGTAAATAGCATTTATAGCGATTCCGACAAAGATACTCACAACTTAAGAAGTGGGAAAATATACAAGTTCAATAAGAATCCTGGAGGCTCTGGACTCCACGTAGATACTGAGATTCCTTTTGATATTGAAAATGAAGCCGTACCCCCATTTACTCCTTAGAACCCTCCACTTGCAGATCCCACCCCACCGAATACGCATCCTAGTACATCTACCCCTGTATGCCCATTTGTTCTTACTGCGCAGACTCCTGTACGACATCCTAGCACCCCTCAGGGCACACCTCAAGGTGCCCCTTCGAGTGCTATGCCTCCCCTTAGATCCATGGCCCATACAGATATGAAGTTGCCTATATTCAAAGGCACGGGCCTAGAAGACCCTGACCAGCACTGGTTCCTTTGCGAAGCTATCTGGAGTGTCAGACATATCCAGGATGATGATGAAAAGAAAGCCCAGCTTGTTACTACATTCAGAGATAAGCGTTTCTCTGGTTCATGAATTATTCTACCACATAGCCTAGGACACTGGTAGAGATTAAAGCTACTCGAATAGTAGAGTTCAAGAAACCAAATTCTGAGTCTCGGTGTATAACTAAGCTGAAAAAAATCAAGCAGAGACCGACAGAATCGGTCTGGGAATTCGGCCAGAAGTTCAAGACACTCTTGGACCAAGTGAGATTTGTCATAGTGCCCGAACAGCATAAAGAATGGTTCATAGCTGCGTTGTTTCCACACATCAGGTTACCATTGATGCAGCAGAAGGTTACATCCCAGGCAAAGGCCTTGGAAATCATGGTGAAATTGGAGGCTTCATCGATTGGTGAGTCTAGTTCAGGGATGACGCAGATTCAGAACTAGTTTACCACCCTGACAATAGAGCTACAGAGCATGAAGAATGGAAAAGAGTAGTGATATGAACCTCGTCACGAGATCTGGTGCACGAGTTGCAAAGGAGAAGGTCATGACCGAGAGCATTGTCCCCTATACCGTGACTATCTCGACAGTGGTACACGTAACCCCATCAATCAGAACCAGGCACCCTGGTGTGAGATCTGCAGAATTACTAGTCATAGACCTAAAGATTGTTACCTGATACATAAATATGTGAAGACACCTAAGAATCTATATTGCAATTTCTACAAATTAGTTGGACATGATGAGTCCAACTACCATGCCTATGAATTAATGAATGAAAGAAAGTGCGACATGGATTCAATGAGAGGCACTGGCTTGTACAGAGTGCAAGAAGATAACCAAACAAAGCAAGAAAACACGCACTATGATCAATCTTCATACAGAGGCCATGGGGGTGAATACCGCGGTAGAGGAAGAAATACCGGCCCGGCACAGGGAAGAGGCCGCGGCGGAGTCATCTTCTATAACTGTGGCCAGCCAGGTCATTGTTAAATTTTCAGAATTTACTTCAATCTGATCTGGGATCTTAACTGAGAGAACAACATGTACAACAAATCTACAGCATATCAATCATGGACACAATAATGCAAGCACACAAGAGACACAAAGTTTACTTCGGGAAAACCATAAAGGTGAAAAACCCCAATAACTTCCTCAAAGATAGATAGAGCAATGATACAACCAGAATACAAGATATAGTCTTTTCCTAGCAGCAGAGCCTCCTCCTCCACAAGTGTGCCACTCTCCAAAGTGTGAGTGAGAGAATAGAATGTGTAAAATGAGAGAGACACACTCTCTATTTATACACAAACTTGACTTGACCTTTACTCAACTAGGTCGGCCTCAACTTAACCACTTAATATAATGTTGACTAGGCTGACCCCCACTAGGGTGGTCTAATAACCCTTTGACCCACATGGCCGACCCCCAATAGGGTGGTCTAATAACCCTTTGACCCACATGACTTATATAGGGCTGACCCCAACAGGGTGGTCTAATAAACCGTCAAGTATAAGTTACGACACTTACAATATAAATGACGACACTTCCGTATAGAGGAATAATAACATCTCTATAGGAATACAATATACATATATGTGAAATACATTCCGAAGTTACATATACATCAACACTCCCTCTTAACTAGGAAGGTATTTCTCAACACAGATCTACTAGCACAAGTCTTCTTCTCTGGATCATCATCAGCGAATCATCATCCTCGAATCATCGTCATCGTCACTGCTGCTGCTATCTCAATCAATCTCTGAATCTACTTGTCATAGGAAGTTCTACAGAGCCGGTCCTTTTTCATGCTGGATGTAGGCCCACCACCTGCAGGTCTTCATCATCACTGGCCATACTGTGGAATCCTCAGGACTCATTACATGAGTGAACAAAACCTCGAAAGAGCATCCCAGGACTGATTGCGAGCACAAAGCTCAACCTATCGGATCTTTCAGGACCTTTTACATGCTACTGCACAACCTGTCCATGGCCACAGAGTATCACAAAGCACAACCCAGATGCACACACATAGCACTTACACTCACCGACATGGGAGGACCATCCTACCACCATATGTGAAAGGCTCACAGCACTTACATCAACGACCATGGGAGAACACATCTGCCACCATGTCGAAAAGGCTCTTAACTTACATCAACGCACATGGGAGAACACATCTACCACCATGTCGAAAGGCTCTGCACTTACATCAACGCACATGGGAGAACACATCTACCACCATGTTGGAAAGGCTCTGCACTTACATCAACGCACATGGGAGAACACATCTACCACCATGTCGGAAAGGCTCTGCACTTACATCAACACATATGGGAGAACACATCTACCACCATGTCTGAAAGGATCTGCATTTACATCAATGCACATGGGAGAACACATCTACCACCATGTCAGAAAGGCTCTGCACTTACATCAATGCACATGGGAGAACACATCTACCACCATGTCGGAAAGGCTCTGCACTTACATCAACGCACATGGGAGAACACATCTACCACCATGTCGAAAACGCACTGTGCATCTGTGTCTTCGGAACTCATCACACATAATCCAACTGATTATGTAATGTATCCGCCTGATACATATGATCATCCTGATCATCATCATAGCATCATCCTAATGCATGTCATCTAGAGTATCGTCCTGATACTCATCATTGCATCGTCCTGACGCATTAATAGAGCAACATCCTGAAGCTCATCATCCATGATCATCCTGATCATACAATGCATCTACCTGATGCATACCAAGTATCTACCTGATACATATCATCATACATGATCCACCTGATCATATAATATATTGTCCTGATACATACAAAGATACATGATCCACACAATGTATCCACCTAATATATATATCAATACACATGATCTACCTGATCATACATAGTATCTACCTTATACATATACAGATACATGTAAATGATCCAACTAATCATATCCAGCATGCAACATGATGCATACATTCATATACATATAAATGATCCAACTAATCATATCGAGCATCATCCTGATGCATATACAGAGCAGTAACTGGAGCATCATCCTGATGCTCATCATCCAGCGCTTACATCCACAACCATGTGAAGGATCCTCCTTCCAACATGCTTGGAATGGCTTCTGCAAATGTGTCCATCACTTCTTCCTCGAAGTGTCATCAATCTGAAGAATACCAAGCCTCTCTCTAAAGTACTCGAACTTCAATCTTGCTAGTGGTTTCGTCAGCACATCTGCAATCTGCTCGTTCGTCACAACATACAGGAGCTTCACTGCTCCTCTCTGCACCATATCCCTGATATAGTGATATTTGATCTCTATGTGTTTCGACCTGTCATGAAACACTGGGTTCTCGGACAGCTTCACACAACTCTGGTCACATGTGACTCAGATCTGGAAGAGGCAAAAACCCTATATTTTACAGATCATAAATCACAAAGTATAACGAATTAGAGGTTTTCCTTTGGAAACAAGGTACATGGGGATATGATATTCGACCTGTAAAATTTTTAGATCCGAAAATATCTCTAAAATGGATTTATAGTGAAAGTTCTACGATGACTGGTTTTTGCTATATCAAGCCTTAGCATCGTAAGTGCAACAAGTGTCATACATGCCATATCATGCCTTCTTTCAGGCTAGCTCTGATACCATGTTAAATTTTCAGAATTTACTTCAATCTGATCTAGGATCTTAACTGAGAGAACAACATGTACAGCAAATATATAGCATATCAATCATGGACACAATAATGCAAGCACACAAGAGACATGGAGTTTACTTGGGGAAAACCATAAAGGTGAAAAGCCCCAATAACTTCCTCAAAGATAGATAGAGCAATGATACAACCAGAATACAAGAGATAGTCTTCTCCTAGCAGCAGAGCCTCCTCCTCCACAAGTGCGCCACTCTCCAAAGTGTGAGTGAGAGAATAGAATGTATAAAATGAGAGAGGCACACTCTCTATTTATACACTAACTTGACTTGACCTTTACTCAACTAGGTCGGCTTCAACTTAACCAGTTAACATAATGTTGACTGGGCCAACCCCCACTAGGGTGGTCTAATAACCCTTTGAACCACATGTCCGACCCCCAATAGGGTGGTCTAATAACCCTTTGACCCACATGACTTATACAGGGTCGACCCCAACAAGGTGGTCTAATAACCCATCAAGTATAAGTTACAACACTTACAATATAAATGACGACACTTCCGTATAGAGGAATAATAACATCTCTATAGGAATACAATATACATATATGTGAAATACATTCCGAAGTTACATATACATCAACAATCATGTATCCAAAGACAATGTAAATCCATGCACCACCTATAATTACTTTAAATCATTTGACCATGTTATAGAAGATTGCCCGGTGCTAGAGGTAGAGATGCAGAAAAGAAGAAGGACAGACGCGCCAGCCCTGAACATCTAATGGATTGTAGCAGAGAACAGACCTATGGATCCTAGCATTAAAGTAGTCACACACAGTGGCGTCGAGACAGGCCGCGATAGGGGAGCAAAGGCTTCCACTTCTGGAGATGCTCATGCGAAGCAGATCCCTCTTGAAACAATATGGGTAAGAAAATCCCCAGGAAAGACACCTGCTCTCGATCTGAAGAAAAATAAAGAAGATTTTGTTGATGGGCGGGATACCTTCAGAGAACCAGCACCTAAATCACCAAGGATCCCGTTGCACAGCGAAGTACCATATGTTGAATACACACCTGCTGCATATGAGAAGACCAGACATACAACGGATGTTAGCACCTCTATTGTGCAGTTCCTGAGAAGCTGCATGAAGTTGTTGAAAAATAAAAACGTGATAGCAGAACTGGAGAAGCTCATAAATATGTATGAACCACAGTCAGAAGCAGAAACTTTTGATGGCACACTACATCATATAAAGAAACAGAAGAGGCCAGGCCGCAAGATGAGGCTCACTGTGTAGATAGGAGACTTTGAGATGGACGAAGTTATCCTTGATCTGGGATCAGAAGTAAATGTCTTGACAAAGTAGACATGGCAGCAAATGGGTCGACCAAAGCTGTCGTGGTCACCTATCTAGTTGCGAATAGCCAACCAAGAGAAATTTATACCATTTGGTTGCTTAGCCATTGTTCTGGTTGATATTGACGGAGTACAAAGCCATGCGGACTTCGAAGTCATCGAGATTGTTGACGATAACCAGCCCTTTCCTGTGTTGTTAGGAATCGACTGGGCTATTGACAATTTAGCCATTATAAATTTGAAAACAAAGAAGATGATATTCGAAGCCAAGCATCTGCGGGTTATCACACCATTGGATCCTGCAGATGGGGACAGATATAGCGAGCCAATTCAGGAGGAATCTAAGGCTCAGGATTTGGACCGACTGTACCAGATGACTGCGAACCAAGAGGATTACATTAATCCTACTGCAGACGGTGTACTCAGTTGGAGATGCGATAGCTCCTGCGTTTCTGACTCCGACACTGGACTGGAAAATTGGCAGAATCGTATGCACAAAGTGTCAGCTAGAAGGTGCGCGCAGGTTACGAAATCACTGCACTGGATTGGAAAAGAGGTAAGTCCTATCCCTACATTTGATGGTTCTGCTAATGTTTATACTTTTATTCAAGACTATACTGCAGCAGTTCCAGAAGAGCACAGGTTACCAGCATTAGATATTACACTCCATGGCATACCTGCCAGATGGTGGGCTTCGCAAAAACACATATTGATCACTTGGGAGCAATGCAGAACAAAGATGCAGATTCGGTTCACAGAAAGGGTTACCTTACCCTTTGATAAGTTCAACGAGCAGACAGATCCTAGCCAGCATGTGGAAGTCCGTTCATAGGCATGGGAAGAAAGGCCACCTGAAGAGTGGGTGCACTTGTTCGTGCATACTTTGGAAGAGGATATTCCAAAGAAATGGTATCTAGACCTGGAGTTATGCAGGGAAACCTTAGATTGGGAAACATTAACTATGAACTTCCAGAGAGATTTCAGCTTTGAAGATGAGAACCCTTTGATACATGAGGCACTGCGGATAATCAAAGAACATGTATTCAGAACAGATTATCATCGTGAAGATATGTCATGGGAAAAATTCTTCGGCACGGGGGACAGTTCTGTGAACATACACTCAGAATGGAAAGAACATGAAGAACATCCAATTGACTGTTATCATTTAGCTGAGGATGATGAGCATGGAAGAGAAGAAGATGAAGATGATCCGCGCAACATCAATATACCAGAGTCAGAAGGAGCGCGCGATATAGAAGGACCGCCATTGGAAATCCCAGACATGAGTGGACCGGTCAAGACACAGAAGGTAAACATTGGCACGAGTGAAGAGCCCAAGTTTGCATCTATCGGAGACTACTGGGATGATTAGACTATCGTGGAGATTGTAGACACTTTGCACGAATATCAGGACCTATATCCGACCAAGTTTATAGAGATGAAAGGAATATTGGGTGACTTAGGAGTCATGAAAATCCCTTTGAAGCCAGGCGCTAAGCCTGTGAAGCAGCGACCATATAGATTGAATCCACGGTACAAAGAGAGAGTCCGCCCAGAGTTGGACAAAATGTTAGAGGCAGGGATCATCGAACTTATCGAGGAATTTGAATGGATGAGCCCTATGGTCGTCCAGGAAAAGAAAGCAAAGGGTGAGATCAGGATATGTGTCGACCTCAGAAAACTTAATGATGCATCAATGCACAACCTATTCCCTACCCCTTTTATGGATGAAGTACTTGATAATTTTGGAGGGAATGAGGCCTAATCCTTTACCGATTGTTTCTCCAGTTATCATCAGATCAGAATTGATCCCGTGGATAGGAATAAGATGACATTTGCTATAGAATGGGGATCATTCCAGTATACAGCCATGCCGTTTGGTTTGAAGAATGCCCCTGCCATCTTCTCCAAAGTCGTCGTCGCGGCATTCAGAGATTTCATGCATAAGTTTCTCGAAGCATATTTTGATGACTGGACTGTCTTTGGTTTGCTGAAGTACCATTGTGCAAATTTGAGAATGATGCTTGAAAAATGTAGACAGCATCAGATCTCGCTAAATCTGAAGAAGTGCATCTTTTGTGTTCCATATGGAATCTTACTGGGACATATTGTCTATAAGTAGGGCTTGATGGTGGACCCTGCGAAGATTGGAATTATTGTGAATTTACCTACACCAACTTCAGTTAAGATGTTGTGCTCTACCTTGGGTCATACAGGTTATTATAGGAAGTTCATTAAGGGTTATGTGCAAATAACCGCAGCAATGGAGAAGTTGCTAAATAAGGATGTGTCGTTCGTTTGGAACGAAGAGTGCGAACAGGGTTTTGACTCCCTTAAAGAAAAGATGGTTACCGCACAAATCCTAGTCTTTCCAGACTGGAAAAAACCGTTTCATGTTCATGTGGACGCATCATGCATTGCCCTGGGCATTGTGCTAGCTCAACCAAGAGAAGGGGGTATTGACCACCCCATTGCATTTTCTAGTAGAAATCTATTGACAGCAAAGAATAACTATACCACTACTGAGCAGGAGGGACTTGCCATGGTATATGCCCTTCAGAAGTTTAGACATTACCTACTGGGTGCGCACTTCCTCATGTTCACTAATCATTCTGCATTGAAATATCTGGTCAATAAGCCAGTGTTAACGGGGCACATATGCAGATGGTTGTTGTTGTTCCAGGAGTACGACTTCGAGATCGTTGTTAAACCCGGTTGGCTAAATTTGGGACCTGGCCACCTGTCTAGAATAGAGTGGGGAGAGGAGCCAATGAACATTGAAGACAGTATGCCTGATGCGTAGCTGTTTTCTATACAGGTTGCAAACGATTACTATAAGGATATCATTGGTTTTCTAACAACGGGACTGACACCACAATAATTTTATGTTCAGCAGAAGAAGCAGCTCGTAGTGCGTGCCACGGATTTCACTATCATTGTAGGTCAGTTATACAAACTCGGACTAGATGAAGTCCTGCGCAGATGTGTACTCGACCACAAAAAACCATACATACTCACAGATGCGCATTTGGGGATCACGGGAGGTCATTACGCAAGAAAGGCTACTGCGCAGAAGATATTGCGCGCAGGGCTTTGGTGGCCTACCATCCACAAAGATTCTAAGGAATACTGCAGGAACTACGATGTTTGTCAGAGGACAGGGAAACCGTTGCGAAGAGATGAAATGCCATTAAATACGCAGTTGACCTTACAGGCCTTTGAGAAGTGGGAAATTGATTTTGTGGGACCTATAAACCCACTGGGGAAGAGAACTGGTGCGAGGTAGATTATTACTGCCACGGACTACCTCACCAAATGGGAAGAAGCTAAACCAGTGAAGGACTACAGCGTAGGTACTGCCACGTAGTTCATTTTTGAGGAAATTTTGTCACGATTCGGCTATCCAAACATTTTGATGAGAAATCAGGGCACTCACTTTCTAAATAAGACCGTTGAAGCCCTCACAGAGGAGTTCCACATTCGACATCACTGCAGCACGCCATATCACCCGCAGGCAAATGGAAATGTTCAAGCTTTCAACAAGATACTAGAAAACGCGTTGACGAAGGTGTGCAACGTAAAAACGAATGATTGGGAACTGCGCATCTCGTCTGTGCTTTGGGCATACAGGACAACTTGTAAGAAATTGATGGGACAGACACCTTTTCGGTTGGCCTATGGGAAGGAGGCCATAATGTTGATGGAGTACATTGTCCCCAGTCTGAGGATTGTTGCGTTCACCGGAATGGCAGACCGCGAAGCATTAGATGAAAGACTGCTACAATTAGTCGGCTTGGAAGAGGATCGTTTCATTGCAAGCTTTCAACAACAAGTCCAGAAGGATCGTGAAAAGGCATGGCATGATCGCCATATTAGGAACAAATGCTTTCAGGTAGGTGAGTTAGTCCTCCTGTATGATAGCAAGTTCATGAAATTTCCTGGCAAGTTTAAAATACATTGGCTTGGTCCATATATTGTTATGCATGTCACTAACAGTGGTGCAGTTCAGGTAGCCACTTTAGCTGGTGATACCCTACCCACTATGATAAATGGAAGCAGACTTAAGTTGTACCGCGATAGTCCTGCTTCGCAGCATGCAGAAAGATAAACATGGGGAGAAATTTCTAAGTGCCAGGTACAGTTGAAATTGGGCACTAGAAATGTATAGAGTCTGTACATGTATCATAAAGGGAGAATGTATGAGCTACATAGCACTGTTGAAGCTGCGCAGGAGCCGAAAGCAGAACAGTGGAAGAATGGCCGCAGCAGTTCAGAGACCAGTACCATGAAGCCACTACACAAGAGTCGGAATGGCTTGCCATGCAATTCGGCACAGCATTCAGAGAAAAATAGTCGTTGTATGCCTTTTTGAAAATCTAGTCGTTAAAATGACCATTACAGCAACCGCTCGAGCATTTAAAGGGAAGATAGCCGTTCTGGACAGACTGACAGATGAAAAGACCAAAAGATCCGACGAATTTGGCCGCCAAAAGTCACATTTAATGCCTATGTAGCCATTGAAGGGCACGGAAGGGGGTCTGCTGTGCCTATAAATAACACAGTTTGGAGACTCGCAGGCGTTACCAAGCACTTAGAATTATTTTTTTTCTATGATTAACCTCTCTGAGCTAGTAGCCATCTGTATTCTCTCTGCCATAGCCGCTATCTCACTAAGTGAATGTCCGAACCCTTCTACACAGAGCAAGAGCTTACTATTGAAGAAACATTGAGGATCTTTCAGCACGAAGGGATTCAGCAGTTAATGAAAACTTCAGTTAAGAAGGTTGTCATAGAACAAGGTCAAGGATCCCGCAAATCACCAAGGATTAATCCAACAATGCAAGATAAGGGAAAGGACACACTGACTGTACCTCGATCAAAGCAGTCCAAGCCGAGTTCGGCGAGCACAAGGCAACCCATATTCCCCAAGGAAATTTCACTCAAGATGACACAAGATTATATCTCGCCGAGGGCGCTGGATGCCCCTGTGTATAAGCTCGTAAAGAACGCCAAGTATGATATTCCTCTGTCGCCAGTGTCTAAGCATGTAAAAATTATGACAAACTTGTTGGGAAAGATCCCAGACTGCAAATGGGAGGATTATGACCTCTTGGGAGTGAAGAAGGACGAGCCACATGATCCCAAGTACCCATATTTTCAACCAAATCAATATATGTGCTGGAAAAAGGATGCAAAAGGAGAGTTGAATCTGGTGGCCAAAACCTGGTTAACACCAGTGGTGCAGTCAAGACTGTTAAACCTGCTGCGACTACCCCATTTTGAAAGGTCGACCGAACTAAACGTCGTGGTTCGCACCTTGATGACGCGAATTGACCAAGGCTATCTATGGATGGAAAGGCCCATAGACCTCAGTATCGACCTAATCCATGTTATTATAGGATTGAGTAAGCGCGACAAGGATCCGAAACAGTTCTTCAAAGGGAAGGCCAAAGAAAAAGACGTTGTGGAAAAGATGAAGAAGAGCCATGCGTTGGTGAAGGGAAAATGGGGTTTTCCTACCGAAGAGATTGACGATCAAGCAACAAGGTTCATCACACATATGCTCGCAGCAAAAGTATTGAGAATAGCAAGACCCACCAAGGTGCCTGCGGGCGCAGTGCTACTTGGCACCGCAATAGCAGAGGGCACAGAGTTTAACTGGTTCTAATACTTACTGAATGAGTTCATGGAGGAACTCAATGATATTCAACGGAATGGGGGAAACTTCCATTTTACATGGCTGATTGTCCTCATAGCATTCATCGGATGGAAGGAGCAGAAGGACTTTGTCGATGTCAGTGTTGATAGATCCGAATCAAGAGGAATCAGGTTCATGAACCTATGGGAAAATATAAATCCGCCATGCCAGCACGCTACCCAAGAAGTATTCTATCAATATTACACGCAGTTGCGCGACGTGATCACGCGCACACCAAGAATAACGAAGCAGGTAACAAGAAAGTACATAGGCATTGTCAATTTTACTGCTGACATGTGTTGTGTGTTTATCTCTCCAAAGGCAAAGCAGAAGAAGCCGCAATGGTTCCCTGGGCGCTACCACATGACAGAACCAGATATAGAGTTCATTATGAAAGATTGGCCCACCGACTACTACGTCGAGGTTCTGGAAATCCCGACATATTCAAAAGATGATGAGCTGATTCCTCCAGCATGTCCGATTACTGAAGAGAAAGAGCCAGAGAAGGGCAAGAGAAAAGATCCCCCCATCCCATCGCAACCAAAATCAAGAAATAAGCAGAAGGCAATCAAAGGTCAATCCGACCCAACCCTCAATGAGGATGAATTCGATATGATAGCTGATAAAGTTACTGAGACCCTTGAATAATTTATGTTAGATAAAGACAAAAAAGATAAGGCCATCTAGGATGACCTTTAGAGGAACTAGGTCGCAATGCAAGGGCTTATGAAGAAAATGGAGGATGTCCACAAGAGCCTGCCCTTTCCGCATGACACAGGGGCCATAGGAGCTTCGCAACAGGCACCATCTCCCCTTGCTGTCGTGCTACCACCCAAAATGAGACTTGTCCGTCTTGACCCAATCACAGTCACATTCCCTACATCAGACGACACGGTCGACGTGGTTGAGCTCGACTTAGCAAAGATTATCCTACCTGGTCTGCATTATTTGCACACGCAGGTTGGTGAGGAGATGCATGACAGAGCCGTGTAGTCCATGAGAGCAGAAGATGAATTGCAAGCCATGAACAGGCAGCTTGAGGAGTCCAACACGCACACCTTGCTGATGATGGGAGATGAACGGCATCGCCGACAGAAGCTAGAGGCTACAATCAATTCTGTTGCGATAGAGATCGAAGGATTGCAGATCCAAGATAATCCCGAAGATACAGTACACAAAATAGAGGATAAGGTGTGGACCCTAAAGTCAGAAATGGAAGACAAGGTAATCCTCTATGAGGTAGATATCAATCTGCTCAAAGAAAATCGTAGGATCAGTTAACTGAGAAGCAACAAAGAGAATCTAAAGTAAGGACTGCAGCAGAGAGCATCGCAGTAGGGGTTGTGAAGTGCCAGCAATTACTTGATCAGTCCTTCAAGGCGTTCATAGACCTTGAGGAAAATCCACAGCTGCAACAAACAAAGACCGCGGTGAAGGAGAAACAGACCGCATTGGAAGCCATGCAAGTAGAGATAAAGATTCTGCCACCGCGAGACAGACTGCAGAAGTTCAGAGAAATATCTCCCTTGAAGAAGGAAGTACAGAGTTTAAGAGAAAAGGAGACTGTGCTGGAAAATCAGTCCTAGCCGCTCCTCAAAGATGCCTCTGAGGTGTCACAGCGCATAGAAAATAAATTGAAAGAGTTGCGAGCCAACCAAGAAACGGTCGAAGCATAAATTGGCATGGAAACAACACCTGAAGAGCTCGAGACCATCAAACAATTGGAGCAGGAGGTCAAAGAAACAATGAAGAAGCTGTCAAACGCTTATAGTGAGTTCGCAGCCAAGCTAAACACTCAGATCGGTGAGGAGACTCTGGTAATAGACATTCAAAGTGGCTCGGGGATGAGCCACAGGTAAGTGTTAGGGGCATGTTGGGCCTGGCCCAACGGGGCCAATTTTGGTGACATTTTGATGTTGAAGGGACCTGAGCTGTGCGCAGTTCATAATACCGAATTTTTCCTAAGTATCGAGAGTGCTGCGAAGATGTGCGCAATACCAATTTTTTAAGGATGTCGCGAAGATCAGCGTTGCGCAGTATCAGTGCTGCGAAGGTAGTAGGCCACGTGGAGCCAGTAAAGTTGTGTATTGGACGGAGGATGGCCTGATATAACGGATAGACCAGCGGTGGTCTATTTTTGGAAAGACTGCTGAAAAGATGTCGAGTTGCGGGCATAAGCAGATCGGGAAGGTGGCCAACTGTACGAGTCCATTAAGCAGAGGACGGATTGAGAAAGTGACAGTTGGCATGCAGCAGTTGTACGCGACCGTTAAGAGGAAAACGGAGGAAGGAAAGTGACTGGGAGCTAAGCCAGTTGTACGTGGCCGTTAAGGGACAGACGGCCTGCAGAGAAAGTGACTAAGAGCTGAGCCAATCACACGAGCCAGTCAGTGGAAGGGCGACTCGAAGTGGATGACCTGTTGGAGTGCGCACAACAGGATGGCTGAAAGCGACGGATCTAAGGCATGGAGGACTACCATGACAGCAGGATCGCTATCAGAAGATGGAATGACGGTTCAGAGGGACCGTAGTGGTTTGGAAACCCTAAGGGTTTCGGTCTTCAATGTTGTAAAGACACGACCTTCAGGCGTGATCTATTTAAGAAGACCATTTTTGTATAGGAAGGGTTGGTTGTTATTGGGTTATGGTTGCTCACTGTTGGTTACGGTTGAATATCGTATTGTAATATCTTTTGAGTCGAGAATAAATTGTAAAGGCTCTGCAGCTGAGTGCACAGAGACCTATCTGAGAAAGAAGAGAGTTGCAGCTGAGTGTGCGGCTAAGAACTGTGAACCCTTCCTTAAAAGAAATATCAAACATAGTTCTTATGGACGTAGCTTCCCACCTGGGGGAGTGAACCACGTTAAATAGTGTGTTGTGAGACTGTATGTTTATGTGTTTGCATTTATATTTATCTGTTCTGTAGTTGGATGTTGAAATGTTTGCTTACAGTCTATTGTGAGAAGGCTTTTATATGCATTTTCCATCAGGAGAGCATGGAATGATATGTTAAGTCTGCACGAATAGATGTATGGTGAATATTAGCTTTGCTTCGAAGAACAGTGAATCTATCATCTGCTTGAGTATAGAGGAAATTGTTTACATATTTAAGGGGTGCATTCGATGAATGTATAACTGCTATTTCGCACCTGAGGGTTATGCTTGAAATAACAACACTTTACGTGTATGTTCTGAAGTCTAAATAGTCAGTTAGTTAAGTATATAATTGAGTGGATAATTGACACTTACCACTTTTCCTTAAGTATTCTGCGAGTGGTCCAAGTATAGGAAGTCAAGCGGTAGTGTTCGCAAAATAATCCTAAGTCCCGTAGTAAGGAAGAAGGTAGTGGTGCGGACTGTGGTGTTGACCCATTGTGCAGTCCGACCGTCGCAGCACTCGACTGGTGTGCTTCTGCGAACATCGTCATAGACATCAACTCATCAGTCATTGTGGACATCTGAGTCCTCAGTGCCCCATTAGAACACCTCGGGTGAGACCTCATCCTGCTCACAGGATGTTGCCGAAAGGGCTGGTGCGAAGGGGGTTTTGTTGGTTTAAGGTAACTGCGCAGAACCCGGGTCTTCATAAAACCTCTGGTCAGCATTTGATAGGCCAACAGTCATATCCCATATCACATTCTTTTACAATTTTAGTTTGATTTCCTGTCTTACTCAGTGTGACCTTTGGTTGCTAAACTGTTGTGTCAATGTTTGGCTGCTTGGCCGCTGTTGGGTTAGCTTTAGGTTGTGGTGGATTACTGTTATGTGTCTTCTAGGCGACTCTTTGGAAATTTTAGGTTTGAGAATAGTCAAGCTTGGAACTAGATTTGCAATGGGACCTTTACTACGAGTGTTAATGTTTACAGTAGAGACTAGGCTTTTCAAGGGATCGTCTTCTATCAATTCAGTTAAAGGTACCCAATCCCATAGCACCATGGTAGTGTCTGGGGACGGTTCCTCTATTTCAAGGTTCAGTTCCTTTGGAGGATCATCTTGATCTGAAATCTGTGAATCCAGCATTTGGTTCATGACTAAACTCATAGAGTTAATCCATTGTGGGTAGCTCTTTTCCGAGTGCGGCTCTTGATGAAAGGTACAGAAGTGTTCCATTCCTATTTCATTTAGATTTAAAATAGGATAAGTATTCATAGGTGGATCAGGTTGGTCATTATCTTCCCTTTTCTTGTATAAAGGCTTGAAAGGCTTCCTAGATGTACTAGCTGCCTTATCTTTCTCGAGATCTACAATTTTATTTGACAATTTCTACATCATCTTCACTACGTTTTCCATGTCTGCTGATGCTTCTTCTTTATTCCTCGTGAGTAGAAAGGTCTTTTTATGAGTTGTTGGTTTAGTTTCTGTATCTAAGGCATGTTTAGCAATGTTGTATGCTTGTTCTTCCACCTTCCTTGCTTCTTCGAAGTTTTCTATCAGGGTGGTTTTCTTAGTTCTTTTGACTAACATTGCTATAGGGCCTTCAAATGTTGTTATATAATACTCCACTAAATATTCTTCTGCAGGTTTAGTTGCTTCGCTGAAATTATTCAAAAGCGTGGTGAATCTTTGGTTAAAGTCTTGGACCTTTTCTTTCTTTTCCATTCTCATGGACAATAATTCTTTCATGAGTGTAGCTACAGTTTTTTTATTTCCATACTTCTTTAAAAAACAATTTTCAAACTCTTCCCAATTGGAAATTGAGCTAGCTTGTAAGCTAAAATACCAGGAAGAAACTTTTGGTTTGAATGTGTATGGGAACAACCTATAGACTACATCTTCATGCTGTACATTTAAAAGATTCAACGCGAAATAAAAACTCTTAAGATGATCTTCAGCAGATATACCTTTCCCTAGGTCGAATTTGGGTAAAACTTTCTCTGGGTTTTTTGGAAAATTGTGGAATGGCCCAACTGGATTTAATGATCCCCTTGCTCTCCAAGCAGGTACATCCATGGTTCTTTGTGGAGAATTGGGTGGAGAATCGTGTGGTGAATTAAGTGGAGTATTTCTTGGAGTAAAAAGCTCTCCAAGATTTTCTGGATCTTAAAAATTTTCTGGGTTTTCAAGATCAACTTATTTCAGAGGTTCTGTGATCTCTTCCAAAGATAAATTTACAAGTTCTTCAAAATCCTGCACAAGAATTGAATCACGGGTGTACTGTCTTTCTTTTCTGGGAGTGCTTTTCCTAGGGAGACAAGCTACTGCGTTTAAACCACCTAATTTTCTAACATAAGATCGTGTATGTCTTCTGAAATCTTCTATTTCTGTAAAAGGCATAGCATACAATACTTCTTGATGTTTAGAGTCAAAGTTGGGGATTTCTTGATTTGTTACTTCAAGATTTGGATTGTCTGAAATTATTATTCCAAGCGGGTTTTCAGTAACATTTCTGACAATGGGAGAATTTCCTTTATCAGCCATGCACTTTAAGCCCTCCTTCTAGCGCCAAAAACTGTTGATGCCCCGACAATCGCAGCATCAAGCAGAAAGGGATTCTCCCTGATGGGAAATCCGAATTAGATCGCTCACCGTTTGGTGTGGGGAATCCGTCTGGTTAACGGTTCCAGCTACAATAAGATTTAAAGTTTCCTATTCATTATACCGGTTACAGCCCGATCCACCGTTTATGTATTTTATTTTAAAGATGATATGCAAGTGCCCTAAGCTAATTTAATCTAAATGCAGAACTTGAAACAAATCTATATCTAAAACTGAAATAAATCTAATCTATCCTTGCAAGGAGAAAAATGAAAATATGAGCAATGTGCTAAAAGAAATATGTAAAGATTGCATGGATAGCCATTTAAATCATAAAGAAACATTTTAAGCAGAAGGTTAAAGATATTAAAGATAGATTTAATTCACATGAAAGCATTCTATTACTCATTTGAGAGAGATATCATTGTACAGGAAAATAGAGAAAATCATTCATTGCACATAAATAATTCATAGCAGCAAAGAAAGATCTCATTATAATATGTGAATGATACAAGAGTAGTCTGGTAAGCATCCAACACACAATTCCAGGCAAAATGTACTCTCCAGGGTTTTATTAGGCAAAAAATGAGTTCCTTATATATGCAGAGAAGTAGTTCACGTACAAGACAAGGAATGTCTTTTCACCTGCCAAAAGTCCATTACACTATTCACTATTCATCTATTTATAAGTTTACAAAATGCCTCTAGGGCTACCACCTAGCCTTTACAATGGTCTTTAAAGACTTTACAAAAATAAAACAATCCGTCACTTCTTTCTCATAACAGAAAAAAGGGCAGCTGTCCTTGTGACTCCACGCTCTAACCATAGGGACAAATAGAAATAGACAAAAACAAAACAACGCATCATGACTAGTGCATCTATCCTTGGGGTGGCGGCTCTGGTGGTGATGATGTGCCTGTGCTGGCTGCTACTGCTATTGCTGCCTTCTTCTCTTCCTCTGCTATATAACTAAACCATACACTAGTGTCTCTTATAACCACATTTGTTGGTGAGGGGAGCAATATCTTCTGTGAAGTCACATGCTTACCAAGTTCTCCTTCAATACCCTGAATTTCTGCTATTGTTGTCCGGTGGATCTCCTTGAGCATATGATTGTGTACTGATGATAGTCCAATGTAGTGATGAAGATCATTGATGGCCAACACATCAATCTTCTTTAGATACTCCATTTGAACGCCCAGCTCCTCCCTTAAATCTGACAGGCATTGCTCTTTGCTTGGAAATTCATCCAGGGTCTGAGGAAAAACAATCTTGCACTTCTCATGCACTTCATGAATCTTTTGATACAGGCTATTAACTTTCCCCATCATTCCCTAGATCTTAGCCATTAGCTTGGCACCGCAATTCCTGCAGAACTCCATGAGGGCTACATCTTCCTTAAAACCATCCACAGATTTGAACGGGATATGTTTAGGTAAATATGCCTTTCCTTCTCTCCACTCCATCGGGCTCAAAATGTTTTCTTTTACCCGAGTGTACTTGATTTTAAGCCTAACGGCTTTGGTATTAACTTCCTTCATCCTATCTAGCATGGTCTTGAATTTGTAAACCTCCTCAGTAATCAGTTCTTGTGTGGATGCATTTGTCTCAAGATGTCACAGGACTGCTCATGAAAAGGAGACATATCCATCGCTCTACTTTCTGCTTTCTCTAGCTGCTCAACCAATGACTGTTTATCTACTTCTAAATGAAAAACTCTAGCTTCGGAATCATTCTTTTCTGCCTCTAGTACCATCATTTGGATTTCCAGGTGCTCTTTTTCTTCTTCCCGGTGTCGATACTTATCCGACAACTCTTTGTGGTCAGCAGACAGGAGATTATATTTGTTCACCACAAGGTCCCTGTAGGCCTGCTCGTTAGCCACAGTATGTTGTAGCATACGAGCCCTTCTCTTTGTTGACTCGAACTCTTTAACCATGTCGATCACATTTTCCTCGGTTGCTTTTGTTGCTGCCATGGCCACGGGAGCCTTATTTGTATTTCGCATGACCGTGGTTTCTCGCTGGGTGACAATATCTGAATGGAAAGGTCTCTTTAACCTTGTTTTCAACTTCAGGACCACAGACTTTCTCTTCTTATAATATACAAATTTATCCCATCTGGACACAGTATGATCTTTAGATGGGGCGAAAGGGATGATTCAGAGATCTCTTATATGGATGTCTGCCTCCATAAGTGGGGTCCGTACCACCTGAGATGAGTCTATTTCCATATATTGGGTGTTAGAGCCACCCGCTTGTGTATCCTGGTTGGCCTTAACCTCTTCTTCGGGTTTAAGCCTTCTTTCTTCTTCAGCATTTTTCTCTTCTTCATCTTTAAGCCTTCTTTCTTCTTCCTCAGCCTTCTGTTGATTTTCAATTACCTCCCTCTGCTATTGTTCTTGAGCTTCCTGCTGCAGCCTTGCTGCTTCAGCTTCCTACTGCAACCTTGCTTCTTCAAGTTTCAGAGCCTCTTCCTACTCCTTTTGCAATTTGTCGGTAGTGATTTGTAGGATTCTATCCACCTCTTCTTTCAGCCTTTGCTCTTCACGGGTTAGATTTTCTACTGATTCCCTTTCTTTCCGTAGTTTGGCTTCTTGGGCTGTGGTCGAGCTAGCTCCACCGCTGTGACAACAAATCTACAATTCAGTCATATTACTGATTCCTCTAAACACTTCTTCTTCGGCATCATAGTAATGGGCATACTCAAAATGAGCATACAACTCCTTGCAATGCTCCGCAACTTTGTTTTGTCTGTCATTTCTATGAAAGATTCCCTCACCGAAGTGAAAAGGTCTTAACTCATGAATGAACTCTTTAGTTGCTGCAACCCCTGAGAACTTATAGGCTCCTATACAGAAAGGCAAAGGAGGGAAGGAAGCCTTATGTTGCTTATTAACAACTCCTCCTACTCCATCAAGGAAAACTTGTCCAACTGTTTCTTTCAGGACTATGTAATCAATGGCATATCTTGGTAAGATGTATGGTGGCTTAGTACCTCCGAACATTCTGATATAGGTACCCTCTTCCGAGAAGTAGAAATATCCATAATTTTCCATGACATCCATGGGATTCTCTGATAAGCAATTGGGATCTTCATTGAACATCTGTTCATACAGAGGCATAATTAATTCTTCACATATGAGCTTATAGTGCATTCTGTAATTTTGAGCCCATAGAATTTTATAAGCAGTGTATACCGGGGTGTTGGACTGATCCCATGAGCAACCTAACTTGGGGAAAGGGAGCTTTGCCAAGATGAAATCAATGAGGTATGAAGACATGTAAAACTCTAACTTTTTTAGGGCCAAACCTTCTTTAGCTGCGGCCACAGTGGATGCCAAACTATCTGAGAGGATAGTAGCCCAATCAAAAACAGTTCCCTTAAACACTATGTAGTGGATTATGGGGGGCCATTGTATCCGATATACAGTTCCATCAGGCATGCCGAAAATTCTGCTTAACATAAGGGCAATCAACGTAAAGGGGGGTCTCAATATCTGAACGTCATACTCATCATTGTCCCTCTTCCTTAGTTGTTTTCTCATGATTAACAGCTTTTTAGCCATTTTGAAATTATTCATCTGTCCCAACCATGCATCGTTCAGCGCCTGCTGGGGACGTGAGAACTTAACTTTATGAATGTTAGGATTGTTGGTTTTCTCTCTATCCTCTCTAGCAGACCCGGGCTTGCGGTAATCCCTTAGACCAACAGAACCCTTAGCTCACTGGCCCTTTCGGCAACAGGTCGCAGAGGCAACCTGAAGTCTCACCCGAAGTGATTCTAATGGGAGGCAGAAGACTCAAGTGTCCTCAGCCAAGTTTCGAGGCATCCAGGGTGCTTAAACCCACCTTAACCCCTTCCTCTGGAGCTGACTATCTCATTCCATTACTCCGGCTACGCCTCCGTCTTATCGCATTACGCAGGGAATGCGATAAGTCTTCCCCTATGTGAAACCGTCTAGCGATACCTAAGATATCGTAGGCGCGATATCTTCCCCTTCTAGTTCCTGCGGTAAGTGAATCTTGACCGCTTCCTGGATTAATAAGTGGTCTCCGCTATTCCTATCCTGGTACTGAAGTTAGCAACAACATTCAGTCTCCAAGCATACCCCTCGCTAATGAACTTGACCCTTGATTTATCGCAACAACGTAACTCAGTAGAATATCACTTTGAGCAGTGTCTAAGTAGACCATTCATGACTTACATTCAGTTCCTACTCGCACATCATCCTCTGTTAACAACTATCTAGTTGCTATGCGGGTAGCTATGATTATCGCAATTATTATACATCATTCAGAAGTTAAGCTGACGACCATGTACATTACTTATAAGAGACTGAAGCATTCATATATAACACAGACAAGTGAATGAGAGCAGTAGCTACACAAATACAATAGTGCTACTTAAATAAGCACGCTGTTACTCCCAGGGCGAGAACTGCGCCCAGGGGAACTGCGGTTCTTGTTTACAACTCTGAAGGATAAACACAGCTCCGTTCCACTCTTTACAACAAGGGTCTTCTGGGAAACTCCACCTCAGTGGGAGCCCTTCTCTATAGACCTCTTTCTCTTCCTGCCTTTTACAATGCACTCTCTTTCTCTCACAATCCCTGCGGATCGCACTATCTCTCAACAAGTTAGCCCTATGTTCTCTCAGGGATGTCCAGACTCTACAACAACAGACTTGGCTAGCCTCTACCTGATGTCTCTATCACTATGTGGCCAACCCCTTATCATATAAAAAGACTACTATATATAGATGGCCCGAAGGTCTCATCGCAGTTACAAAACTGTGGGCCTTATCCCAACAGTGACTCAACCCTAACCACTTACAGTCAACTGGCTGTACTTCCATGGCCGCCTTCTGTCTCGTCGCCGCTTCCTGCAGTCCTTAGTCTTTAATGCATCGGCCCGTCGCTTCTTCTTTGTTCAAGCAACGCTGACTGTAGTCCTTCTTCTTTAATGAGGGTAGCTGAACCCTCTCTTCATCTCCGGCGCCTTTATTGCGGTGGTTGAGCTCTCCCTTCGGCCTCTTCTTTGTACCACATGCTTGACTTTTCTGTACCTATCGCCGTGATTCCCGCCGGGATTTGCGCTACGGCGATATCTTTGTCTTACCGCCAAAATTGGTACTTTCTCTCCAAAATTAGTTATCCTTCCCAAAATTAGCAGCTTCCTAAATGCTGCGGAAGTTCTCTCCAACAACTCCCCTAACACTTACTTGTGGCTCGTCCCCGAGCCACTCGCAACAACAGCCTGATTCATCTGCCTAAGCTTATCCTTTGCTGCTCGTGAGATTGCTGCGAATTGTGCCTTAAGCGCTTTAATACTTTCATCCATGTGTGTTACTTCTTCCTGCGCTGCGCTGAGCAGCTCAGCAGTTACCAAGGAGTCCTCTGTGCCCTCAATGAATCCTTTACTTGAGGTGAAGCTTTTCACCTTTTGCTCCAGTTCATCAACCAGATGTGCGACTTTGCTTTCGTGCGGGCTAACTTCGTTAGCCAGGTTGATCTGCTGTGCTCTGTATTTCTGCACCTGCTGCTGAATTTGTGTGATTTCTCCTTTCTTTCTTATCTTCGCAAGAGCACTCAAGCCCTTGTACTCTTCTTCAGCTCTTGCTATCGCATCTTCACAGTGCTTAATGTGCTGATCAAGCTCGGCTTTCTGTGGGAGCTCCTCTAGCTCCAGCCATGTTTTTGATGCATCTTCCAGGATAGCCTCTGCTGCTTCCACCCGACAGTGCATCTGTGTCTGTACAATTCTGAAAGCTTGCACTCGTGCTTCTTGGATTTCCTCTGGAGTAGGTGGCTTATTTGCTTCAAGTGCAGCAATCCTTGCTTCGTATTCTTCCTCCATCTTTTTCTTCTCTTCATCTAGAGCCTTTGCTCTTTCCGCTATTTTTCTGATCTTCTGAGTTATTTCTAACTCAGGCCTGATATCGCACTGCGGAAGTTCTGCTGCAATATTCCTTAAAACAAGAGAGACATCCTGCTCTCGCTGAACATATTGCGTCAACTGGGCACTCTCTGCCTCATGCTGTGCAATGAGCTGCACATTGTCGTTAGACAGCAAAACATTTTGCTCATATGTGACTTGTTCTTTGTGCCTCAACTCCGTGCCTATCTGCTGGAAAATTTCATACAACTGATCCACAGGTACCTCTGGTAGGTTCACCTCAAGAGGATGAACCATCTGCAATTCCATCGGTACAGGGAACTTAATGCTTCCTGGCGGTATACGAACAATGTTCGTGCGGTCCCTTGCAATGCTTTCTTCTCTGCTCTGTGGAGGGGGCTGCGAACTTTCTGCGACTGTAGTTGGAGCTGGCTGAATCTGCATGGAAGCAGTCTTCTCAGTGATTGCCTTCAACTCTCGCAATTTGTTGTCAAGGCTGATGCGCATACGATCCTGCGATGACTGAATCGCAGCGAATTTATCCCGCATCTTCTCCTGTATTCGGCTGGCGATGAGATCATACTCATCCTATGTCATGATTGGTGCCTGCGGTTCGTCGGAAGTAACCGCCTTTGTTCTCTTCTTCTTTGGTCGCACCGGAGAAGGGCCTTCAATAGCCTTTCTCTTAGAACCTATTGGTTCTTTCTCTTTGTCTTTAGGATCTACCTCCTGAACATCTTCTGGGTCCTCAGCTGGGGGATCAACTGGAACTAGGCCAGAGGATAGATCATCATACATTTGTTTCATGTCCTCATCAAAACAATTCTTAATGGTATCCTCAACCTGCTGGATTTCCATGCGATATGGGCCGGGGGCCCATTCGTTATGTTTCCTGAATCCTTTGGGTCTGATGTAGGTTTTATCCCTGTCGACTTTAAATTCCAGCTTGGACTGATAAATATCAACAACCGGCGAGTCGACACGCGGAATCGTTGCGACGGATTCAAGCAATAGCATATAATATTCATGGAATACCATTGCGTTATTCTTGTGCTTCTCAGGGTGACTACTCGCCCAAAGATTTGAGTACCTCGACCCTCTGCACGCCCCTGGCGGCAGTTGTGGAAACTGCGAATTGGGCGGCTCTTTCCATCCAATGAAAGCCATAAGGATCAGCAGCCACGAGAAGTGGAAGCTGTGAAGTGGATCCTGCTGCGCCTGCGCACAGTCTTGAAAGAAACTATTTAACAAAAATAAGCTCCAGTTGTAAGGTTTACCTTTTATGACTTCAATCGCGAGGCGGATAACTGAGCCTGTGACCTCCTTCGGCCTCACCTTGAGGAGGAGTTTTCCGGCCAACAGACTAACAGTAAACCGCAAGGCGTCATCCTGTATTGAATTGACATCGTAGGCGCGACCTCCTCTTTGCAGCTTATACTCCGCAACCTGCTTGGTTGAGAGCCTGGTATCCTTTGTGGCGCCATCAATATTTATCTGTGGGTCGAAACCAGTCTTCGACAGACCGGTAATGCGGTGAATGAGGTCAACATTAACATCTATTCGGTTACCCAACCATAAGTAACCGCCATGCACGCATGAAAGTAGCGTCCGCACCACAGCATTGACCTCCGGGCCCCGTCCAAAGTGTGGAATCTCCAGGAGATTGAGCAGTCCCGACGGTGCTAAATGGCTTACATGGTCCATGGGGACGAACTCATCGTGCTGTGTCCTTGGGTTCCTCTGAATCGTCATATAACGATCGCGGCGGAATTGTGGGTACAGCGTATAATCTCTCAGATTATAATCAGTAAACTTAACAGCATGCATATTCCCCCACAAGTTACCTTCTTCCTTCACTCGGTTATCCAGCGGTGGGAGTATGAGTTCATATTTAAAGTCTCGTGGAAGAACAATGGCTGGCGCATTCTCTATTCTTGGTGGGAAGTATATGGTAGTGACTGTAACTTCTTCCGGAAGTTCCTGCGCCGGTTCTTCTGAGTCTGTGCTATTCGGGGTCTCGCTACGCTCCATATTAGCTAAGGTTCCTGGTGACTGGCGTGTAGACGGAGAACCAGCAGCAATTTTCTTCCCTTTCTTCGCCACAACCGAAGTCATAGCGCACTCGATTCCACCCCTTTGGAATCTCTGCAACACGTCTTCGAGAGGCTCGTCTGGCGCGAGGGACCTTCCCCTGTGGTACTCTGGACTTCCTATGATTGCTAATCTTAATGCAAATCAGAGTCTGCAATTGTTTTTGGTTTCCCTGCTCAGAACTCTGCTAAGAATACGCTTGGTTCGGCTCAACTGCGCTCAACTCTTTTTGGTGAAAATGACCAAGTAGCCCCGTGCTTTGAATAGAACGTGCATTTATCATAAGGCGGAATTTTGAATGGCAACGGATCAATGACTGGACCCGCTGGCGGCATTTAATGCATAGACAAGACAGCACCCCGCGCCTATTTATTGCAAACGCCGTTTGAATTTTCGCTGGGAAACTGTGCGTCGGAGTGGTGTCGCATCGGATTTTCCAAATCTAGAAGAATCGTCGTACTGCTGCCAAATCTTAGTACAACAGATACTTGTCAGCCGTGCAGTTAATGCTTGTCAGATGGCGAAGTGACTAGCCCTCTGATGAATTCAAAATTTGGTAGCGCATCCATCTGTTTTCTGTCCTCTGCGATAAGATATCGCATCGTCTGGAGATGGAAAGTGCCACAAACTCGCCTCATATCAAAATTATCGCAACCACCAGGAAAGCTGGCTGCGAATTCTTACCTAAAGTATTTCCCGGTGTAGACTCCTCAGGGTGCGATGCTTCATTTCAACTACACTGAACATCTGCACCACTAGCTTCCTTTCTGGGCTAGGGCTGGGAGGTGGCATGGCCGTCGCGATACAGCTTAAGCCGACTGCCATTGATCAGGGTAGGAAGAAACTCCCCACTCATAGTACGAAGCTGTATAGCACCTCCATCTGTTATTTGCTGAATTTGATATGGCCCTAACCAATGAGTTTTGAATTTTCCAGGGAACTTTATAAACTTACTGTCATAAAGGAGTACCAAGTCTCCAAGCTGAAAGATTTTGTTCTTGATATGCCTATCATGCCAAGCTTTTTCTCGTGCTTTCTGCACTTTTTGATGGAATCCTGCGATAAATCTGTCTTCCTCCAGATTGAGCAGCTGCGCCAATCTCTCCTCTAAAGTATCAGAATCAGCCATCTCTGTAAGCTGAGCAATCCTTAGACTGGGTAAGATGTATTCCATAGGCATAACAGCCTCTTGTCCATATACCAGGCTGAAAGGTGTGTGCCCTGTTAGTTTCTTACACGTGGTCCTGTAAGCCCATAATACAGCATTAACTCTGAGGTCCCAATCATCCCTTTGATTGTTACAAATCTTTGTAAGAGCATGTTCTAATATCTTATTGAAAGCCTCCACCGTACCATTAGCTTGAGGGTGGTAAGGTGTACTCTTATGGTGCTGTATTTCAAATTCCTCTGTCAAGGCTTCTATGGTGCTATTCAAAAAGTGTGTGCCTTGATCACTCATCAAAGTCACTGGGCATCCAAATCTAGTGATGATGTTTTCAAAAATAAATTGTGTTGCTGTAGCAGCATCACAATTCCTGACTGCTTTCGCCTCATCCCACCTGGTGAGGTATTCTGTTGCTGTAATAATATATCTCGCACCAGTTCGTTTTCCTGGGGGGTTAATAGGACCCACGAAGTCTATGGCTCACTTATCGAATGCGCGTAGCGTTATCTGTGGTCGCAACGGCATTTCATCTCTTCTGGAGGGCTTTCTTGTCCTTTGGCAGATATCGCATGATCTGCAAAACTGTTTACTGTCTTTATGTAATGTAGGCCACCATAGTCCGGCTGCTAGGATCTTCTGAGCGGTAGGCTTCCCTGCGAAATGGCCTCCTGCGATGCCCGAATGTGCTTCCTTAAGAATGGTCTGTTTCTCGTGGGGCATAACGCATCTGCGCAAGATTTCATCTGGTCCTAACTTATAGAGGTGTCCTGCAATCAGGGTGAAGTCTGCTGCTTGCACCACTAATTGTTTCTTTTGTTGCTTGGTAAACTCAGGTGGTGCCCACCCTGTAGTAAGGAATTGAATTATGTCTCCATAATATTCATCTGCGACCTGAATGGAGAACAATTGCGCATCAGGAAAGTTGTCCTCTAAATTACTTGGTTCTTCACCTGAGTCTAGCCTTGACAGGTGATCAGGTCCTGCATTTAGTCTTCCTGGCTTAACAATGATTTCGAAATCATATTCCTGGAACAACAATAGCCATCTGCATATTCTTCCCCCTAACACTGGCTTATTGACCAAGTACTTTAATGCAGAATGGTCGGTGAACATTTTGAACGGGGCACCCAACAGATAGTGCCGAAATTTCTGTAAAGCATACACCATTGCTAACCCTTCTCTCTCTGTGGTGGTGTAATTCTTCTCAGCTGTCGATAGTCTCCTGCTCGAATATGCGATAGGGTGGTCAATACCCCCTTCGCCTGGTTGAGTGAGAATAATGCCTAGTGCGATGCCAGATGCATCCACATGAACATGAAAAGGCTTGTTCCAATCTGGAAAGACCAGAATAGGTGCTGTAACCATTTTTTCTTTTAGAGCGTCAAGACTCTTCTGACATTCCTCATTCCACTGAAATTTGATATCCTTCTTCAATAATTTCTCCATTGGTGCGGTAATCTTGGCATATCCTTTGATAAACTTTCTGTAATACCCGGTATGACCAAGTGTAGTTCTCAGCTGCTTTACTGAGTTAGGTGCTAGTAAATTGACAATGATGGCGATCTTCGCGGGATCTACCATCAAGCCTTGTCTGCACACAATTTGACCCAACAACGTACCAAAAGGCGCACAAAATATACATTTTTTTAAGTTAAGGGAAATCTGGTGTTGTCTACATTTTTCAAACATTAATCGCAGGTTTCCTATGTGCTTCTTGACTAGTCCAAATACAGTCCAATCATCAAAATAAACTTCTAAAAATTGATGGATGTATTCCTTAAAGACAGCAACAACTACTCTAGAAAAAATTGCTGGGGCGTTCTTAAGACCAAAGGGCATTACCGTATACTGAAAGGAGCCCCATTCTGTCGCAAATGTGGTCTTGTGCCTGTCGTCTGGATGGATTCTTATCTGGTGATAGCCTGAAAAGCCATCAGTAAATGAATAGATTTCTTGTCCTCCAACATTGTCTAAGACTTCATCAGTGAATGGTGTCGGAAATGGGTCATGCAGCGATGCATCATTCAGTTTGCGCAAGTCGACACAGATCCTGATGTCTCCTTTTGTTTTCTTTTCTTGTACTACCATGGGACTAACCCACTCACTTTCTTCAACAGGTTCAATGATGCCTGCTGCTAGCATCTTATCTATTTCATCTTTTACTTTTGCTTTATACCGCGGGTTCAACCTGTATGGACGTTGCTTAACCGGCCTAGCATCCTTCTTAAGCGGTATTCTCATGACTCCTAAGTCACCCACTATTCCCTTCATTTCTGTAAAGTTGGTAGGAAATAGGTCCTGATACTCGTGTAATAGGTCTGTGATTTGGCCAATTGTCTCATCATCCCAATAATCTCCAATAGAGGCAAACTTAGGGTCTGTTTCTGTGCCAATATTGCTCTTTCTAATCTTGATTGGTTCTGTTACAGCTGGGATTTCTAAGTGTGGACCTTCAACTTCACGCGTACCTTCTGTTTCTGCGATATTGATACTGCGAGGATCTTCATCCTCATCGCTTGAGTCTTGTGCACAGTTGTAACATTCTAGTGCATGTTCCATCTGAATAGCCCACTCGGGTTGCGAATCCGCTGGTAATGGGCAATCCTCAAATATTTTAGTCTTTATGATCTTCAAGGCCCGATCAATGCTTGGATGCTCAGATTCAAAACTGAACGTGACCAAAAAGTTTTCAATCATACTAGGCCATGAGATAGTTCCTTTTCTTAGCTCTGTTTCTGTATACCAGTTCCGTGGAACTGTATCCAGTGTGTGGATAAACAAATGAACCCATTCTTCTGCTGGAATTTCTAGCCAACTCTGTTCACAGTTCATAATGTGTGCTCTAGGATCACTCTCCCCTGTGTATTTCCGCTGTGTACAGTCTCTTTCTTTAGAGAATCTAATGCGCATCAATCTCTTACAATCATACCATGATGCGATATGTTCCTTGTGTGTGTACCACCATCTTGCAGGTGTGGCTCGAACTGCAAGGTCAAAAACCTCCATCCTCTGCTCTTGAGGAATCTCTTGTTCAAACTGCTGCAAAAAATCATTGACGTCTGCTAATCCATCAAAAGTTGGAATATACCTGTTTTCAGTCCCAATCCATCGCAGTGATTTAGTCATGAATGCGCATCTGCGAATAGAGACTTCGTGGAGTCTATTTTTCCAATTCTCTAAGCCAACATCTGAATCTGATGTGCAGGAGCTATCACATCTCCAGCTGATATGTCCATCAGCTGTAGGGTCAATGTAATCTGCCTGATTAGAAGTCATTTGGTACAAATTTTCCATGTTATGCACCTCCTCTTCTGCTTTGATTGGCTCAATGTAGCGAGGACCCTGTAAAGGGTCTAATGGTGCGATAACCCGGACTTGAGCATCTTCAAATGTCATCTGCCTTTTCTTTAAGTTGATAACAGCCTTGTTATCAAAAGCCCAATCAATACCTAATAGAGCTGGATAGGGTTTGGTGTCACCAATAATTTCTATGATCTCAAAATCGGCATATGTGTGAACTCCGTCGATGTCCACTGGGACATGCGATAAGCGACCCATCGGTGATATTCTCTGCTGATTAGCTAGTCTAAGATGGATAGGGGATCTGCTTAGTTTTGGACTTCCCATCTGTTCCCATGTCTGCTTAGTCAAGACATTTACCTCTAATCCTAAGTCTAGGATAACCTCATCCATTTCAAATAGTCCGATCTGCGCTGTGAGCCTCATCTCTCTTCCTGTCCTTGTATGGCCCATTATATGGTGAATGGTGCGCTGTGTATTGCTCACAGAAGGGCTCTGTTGACATTGGTCAATAACTTTCTGAAGTTCCTCTACAGCTTTCCCGTTTCTTAGAAGTTTCAAACAACTCTGCAAGAAGGACTGTACACTCCCGGTCAATTCCTCTTCGTCGCATCTTCCAGATGTGCTAGCCTGTGGTATCTGCGCAGTACTAACATCCTGCGGTGGTTTCCGTGGTATACCCTGAGATGGTAATAATAGTGATCTGGGCGGTGTCTGTTCAGCAAAGGAAGTCTTAGTTTGTTGAAATGCCTCCTTATTCTTCTGTAGATCAAGTGGGATAGGTTTTCCTGGAGCTTTGCGCACCCACTGCGTTCCTGTCGTTTTTTCCACGTCCTGCGATATGTTGCTTGTGGAGAGACCACTGCGAGTTACAATATTGACCCGTGGTTCGGTTTTGTTCTGCTCAGCAGCGATAAACTGGATAGTCTGATTGGTTGCTGGCTTGGCGTCCTTGATCTTAGCTATCAGTATGGGACATTCCTCTATTGTGTGATCATAAGATTTACAATACTTGCACGTTGTAGTAGGGTTCTGACAGTCTCTAGCGTAATGTCCTGTGCCTCCACAGTTATAACAGGTGATAGTTCCACGGCCACGGCCAGGTTCATAGCCTCCTCCGCGTCCTCGGCCTCTGAAATTTCCTCCACGGCCTCCCTGATTCGGATCAGTTTGTGCACGTACTGCTGGTCCGGATGCTTCTGACTGAACTCTGTAGAGGTCGTGCTTCCTTTCTATCATTAACTCATAAGCTCTACAATTGTTTTCGTCATGTCCCACAGATTTACAGAAGTTGCAATATAGGTTCTTTGGTGTCTGCACATATTTCTGAAGGAGAGGGCATTCCTGAGGACTGTGTCCTCTGGTTCTACAAATCTCGCACCATGGCCCCTGGTTCTGCATCAACGGGTTAGGAGCTCCACTGGCGATATAGTCAGCAAAGACAGGGCAGTTATCCTTACTGTGTCCCTGCGCTTTACACTTAGTACACCAAATTTCATGCGCAACCTCCTTTCCTTTCTTAATTTCATGCAGCTGTAAGGTGAGGTTAGCTAGCTGATTCTGCAGATTAGTGATACCGGTGCTAGTTTCTTCTAGAGGTGAAGCCTCTAGTTTCATTGCCATTTCTAATGCTTCATCTTGTGTATTTAATTTCTGTTGCATTAGCGGAAGTCTGATGTGTGGTAATATTGCTGCGATAAACCATTCTTTATGCTGTTGAGGCGCAAGCTCAAAGCTTACCTGATCAATGAGGGTCTTGAACCTCTGGTCAAAATCCCAAACCGTTTCCGTAGGCAATTGTTTAATATCTTTAAGTTCTGCTATGCATTGTGACTCGGATTTAGGTTTTTTAAACTCTTTAATCATAGCAGTTCTAACCTGTGCAAGCGTTCTGTTATGGCCAGTGGTATACTTCATATACCAAGTTAATGCTCTTTCTCTAAATGTGGTGGCCAGCTGGACAAGCTTGACATTATCATCTTGTATTTGCTTAATGGTCCATATGGCTTCGCATAAGAACCAGTGTTGCTCAGGGTCCTCCGACCCTGTACCTTTAAATGTTGGTAGCTTCATATCATCTCCCATTCTGTTTCTAGATGGTGGGTTCTGGTTTGCTATATGATTACCACTCGGTTGTGTAGATGTGGAGGGTGTAGCGGCAGTATTCGCTGTGTAAGAGCTACTGGACGGGGTTCCTGCGGGATTATTCTGAGTTCCGACTGGCTTTTGAGGAGTCCTAGGGTTCTGACTCTGCTGTCTCGGGTAATCTGAGCTGTCTTCTTCAGAAGAAGATGAATCGTTGACTCTATATCTTTTACCACTACGTGTATGTCCAAGATACTCGTAATCACTTTCAGAGTCTACTGACATTACAATATCATGCTACTATTCATCTGAGAGTATATCAAGTACTCCTTTTTCATATAGTAATTGCTTAATGGACAGACTTAGAGAATTTAGGTACTTACCGCGATAACCCTTGAAGAAGTACCGTTCTGCTGCGCTGAAACTCTTTCTCTGATCAACCGCGAACTCTGTGATGAAGCCTTCCAGCAGACTCGCAAGCCAGAAGTCTACTGCGCGTGAGATGGGGTTATCGACACCTTTCAAGGTCTGAATCAGCTCTGCTGTCCAGACAACTTCTCGATTCTTCTTGACACCGCTGTTGTCAACAAGCTTTGATAACCAACCATATAACTCAATAGCATAAGTTACGAAGAATATCTCGTGGAGATCTGTAAAAATGTGCTTCTGTAGCCAAGCCTCAGTGCTCAGTCTAGGATTCTTGTTTTCTTTTGCAGCAAACTCTCTTTCTTTTGACTCAACCCACTGGTTAAGTTCTTGCTTGGTAGGATGCCAACAGAACATCAGCTCAATGTGTTCAAACCGGCAACGGAACCATTTGTTGGTTTTCTCTCTATCCTCTCTAGCAGACCCGGGCTTGCGGTAATCCCTTAGACCAACAGAACCCTTAGCTCACTGGCCCTTTCGGCAACAGGTCGCAGAGGCAACCTGAAGTCTCACCCGAAGTGATTCTAATGGGAGGCAGAAGACTCAAGTGTCCTCAGCCAAGTTCCGAGGCATCCAGGGTGCTTAAACCCACCTTAACCCCTTCCTCTGGAGCTGACTATCTCATTCCATTACTCCGGCTACGCCTCCGTCTTATCGCATTACGCAGGGAATGCGATAAGTCTTCCCCTATGTGAAACCGTCTAGCGATACCTAAGATATCGTAGGCGCGATATCTTCCCCTTCTAGTTCCTGCGGTAAGTGAATCTTGACCGCTTCCTGGATTAATAAGTGGTCTCCGCTATTCCTATCCTGGTACTGAAGTTAGCAACAACATTCAGTCTCCAAGCATACCCCTCGCTAATGAACTTGACCCTTGATTTATCGCAACAACGTAACTCAGTAGAATATCACTTTGAGCAGTGTCTAAGTAGACCATTCATGACTTACATTCAGTTCCTACTCGCACATCATCCTCTATTAACAACTATCTAGTTGCTATGCGGGTAGCTATGATTATCGCAATTATTATACATCATTCAGAAGTTAAGCTGACGACCATGTACATTACTTATAACAGACTGAAGCATTCATATATAACACAGACAAGTGAATGAGAGCAGTAGCTACACAAATACAATAGTGCTACTTAAATAAGCACGCTGTTACTCCCAGGGCGAGAACTGCGCCCAGGGGAACTGCGGTTCTTGTTTACAACTCTGAAGGATAAACACAGCTCCGTTCCACTCTTTACAACAAGGGTCTTCTGGGAAACTCCACCTCAGTGGGAGCCCTTCTCTATAGACCTCTTTCTCTTCCTGCCTTTTACAATGCACTCTCTTTCTCTCACAATCCCTGCGGATCGCACTATCTCTCAACAGGTTAGCCCTATGTTCTCTCAGGGATGTCCAGACTCTGCAACAACAGACTTGGCTAGCCTCTACCTGATGTCTCTATCACTATGTGGCCAACCCCTTATCATATAAAAAGACTACTATATATAGACGGCCCGAAGGTCTCATCGCAGTTACAAAACTGTGGGCCTTATCCCAACAGTGACTCAACCCTAACCACTTACAGTCAACTGGCTGTACTTCCATGGCCGCCTTCTGTCTCGTCGCCGCTTCCTGCAGTCCTTAGTCTTTAATGCATCGGCCCGTCGCTTCTTCTTTGTTCAAGCAACGCTGACTGTAGTCCTTCTTCTTTAATGAGGGTAGCTGAACCCTCTCTTCATCTCCGGCGCCTTTATTGCGGTGGTTGAGCTCTCCCTTCGGCCTCTTCTTTGTACCACATGCTTGACTTTTCTGTACCTATCGCCGTGATTCCCGCCGGGATTTGCGCTACGGCGATATCTTTGTCTTACCGCCAAAATTGGTACTTTCTCTCCAAAATTAGTTATCCTTCCCAAAATTAGCAGCTTCCTAAATGCTGCGGAAGTTCTCTCCAACAAGGATATGAGAGGTCAACGTCCCTTGAAATGATGGTGCCAAGAATTGGTAAAGTAAAGAATGATACTGCAGATTGATAACAAATTGAAACCAAGCTTCAATATAGTCTTTGTTCCCTTGATTTCTCATGGCTGTTACACCATGAATCTCCTTAGTAAACTGATCTTCCTGATTGCATAATAGATTCGAATCTAATGATGTGAAGGATGCTTTTGGTTCCAATGTCTATTCATCCAATTTGTTGATCTTGTTAACTTGTTGATGATCATAAGAAACTTCACTTCCAAGTCTTGGATTTAAAACATGTCTAGGCCTCGTATGGATTGGCTGCAACAGTGCACAGTCTTTTTGCAGCAGTGTAGATGAGGTAGAACAAGAGGAAAATGTAGGAAAATTTTGTAGTTCAGCACTGTAAGCATACTGTACTGCTTTATTATAGTTAGGGTGGAGGGTGGGTTGGACAGGAAATTGTGTTGGATACCAAGGAGTTTGATGAGAAGATAGATGTGGCTAATGTAAAGGATTGGTTTGTGAGGTTGATATTGAAGGACCAAGTTGTGTTTCAACATGAGAGAGAGTGGCCATGTGATCATAAGATAGGCCATTCCAACCTTGTGGATAAGGTAAGTAAGAGTTAAATTGGGGCTGCAACAGCAGCCATGGTGGAAGAGTATTCAATGATTGGGTATGAGAGTAAGCAGATAGAGGGATGGAGTTTTGAACCATACATGTAGGCCACGGTTGCCATGACTGTTGCAACGAGTTGGATGCAACTCCTAGATCTCTTTGATATGTTTCTTTCATCCTTGGTAAGGAGGGACAACGATCTGTGGAATGATTCAAGTCACATATGCCACAAATTGTGAGACTATCCAAAGGACAATCTATTGCAAGATGTTTCTTCTGGCACCGAGGGAAAATTATTTCTTCAAATTCCTCATACTTTTCCTTCACCTGCAAAACACCCAATTGTGAATTTAGTGAACCATTGATATCAGCATTAGAATTTTCAAATAAATTACTGATTTCAGCTCCCATAACTCTTGTTCTTGTAGCAGATTTCAAAGATTGAAAATAAGGATTACTAGAATTCTTACCAGTCTTGAAGTTTCCTCTTGAATACCTTCTACATAACTCACAAATATCATTATATGCTAACTGAAATACATCACCTGTTCCCATCAAATTTAAGATTTCTAAAGATTCATCTTGGATTCCCTTGAGTAGAAGTGTTTTTAAGGTCTCTTTCCCCAGTTTCCTTTGTTTGGATCTTTGAAGAATGTATTGAAAGCGTTCCATGTAATCCTCCAAACTCTCTTCTTCCGCTTGTGTCATTTCGAAGATATCTTCATTGACCCTATAATAATCTTGGTACCTTTTCAAGAATGCATGTTTCATGTCTTCCCAAGTTTGTATACAATTCCCACCGAGGCTTATGAACCATTGGAGGGTTGTTCCTTTTAGAGTACGGGGAAACACATTCAACTTTTGATCATTAGAACAATAACCATATCCTCTACAAAGTAATTCAAATTGAAATAAAAATACATCAGGGTCTTCATTTTCCAAACCGTGAAAATTTGGTAGAACGTGTGGGGGAATTCTTTTCGTTGGTGCCAGTCCTCCTGAATCTCTAATGGGAAATACGAAGGTAACAAATTTTGCATCTTTTTTACCTGCCATCTCTTCATTAGATTCTTCGTGTGCTATCTAGACGCTCCTCCTTCGAATGTTCCTATCAATGGGTTAGTATAATGGGTGGTTCTTACAACACCACTAAGGGGAATGATAAGATTTGTGCTCCAAAAATTAAAAATGAAATGAAGCTAAATGCAAAAAAATAAAATCCACACTCAAAGAAAATTCAATAAACTGAAGAGTAATCATGCAACCTACCTGCTCTACTTTAACAATGCGTCTACAAAACAATGTCAGATGTACTTTTGCACTATTGTTAACTTCCCTTGCAACGGTGCCAAAATGTTGGTCGGATTAATTGTCTAATTAATTAAACAGCTGAAACTCCCAAACATAAATTATCAACCCGAGGAAGTCTTTTATTTCAAAGCTATCGTGCAAGATCTATGCAAGCACAATTTCTACCTGACACTATTGATCTATTGCTATGAAATCAAAACTCTTTGTAAACTAGATCACACCTTCTTGAAAATAATTCAAACCTTAAATCTATTCATAAAACCAAACTATTAATCTAATCACACTTCAAACAAAATCAACTCTTATGAAGTAAGATCTAATTGCATAAATCTGAAAGAAATGCTACGTTGGCCAACAATCTATGAAGATAAATTAACATGAAAACAACTATGATAAATCTAATGAATGAAAGCATACAACTATGATAAATCTAATGAAATGAAAGCATGAACTAAATAATAAACAAATCTACAAAATAACAATCAACACTATTAGTATCTGCTCAGGGAAGAGAGCCCTTCTTCCACTGAGCAAAGCTGGGTCTCCACAATGAAAGTCTACAACTCCAGAATTAAGAAACTACCAGCATGTATTATCAAAATGAAACTATTACATTAGAGTTCTGGATCAAATCCTATAGCATAACATTGATTTCTCTCTTCCCCCCTAATACATCAGAATGATTACATATTTATACATAAAATGCTCTCAGGAGAATGAGAAACTGAATCCCCAACTTGTGATATGTTTCAACCAATTGCTAATTTGTAAAACCAGCCGCAACAGTAATCTCAGAATTACAAGTTCATAGAACCAGCTGTATAGCTCCAACCGTAGCTTTGTTTGGCGATTTCCTCACTAGTTAGGTAAATGAGGCCGTTGCGCACAAAACCCATGTCCCATATTTTCAAGATTCGTCTCCAGCTGCTCGTAAACTGAGACGTGAATCACTGTGTTATTATCTGGCACACGTTTCTGGTTGGAACAGTTTGAGTATGAGCTGGAGCCTGCCATGTTGGACTTGAGCATGAATTGAAGTCACAAATGCACATAATCAATCCTAGGAATGAAAACATGTTTTGAATCTCCATGTGTGCGTGTGCTAGCATGCCAACTTTGGAGGCTTGAACCATGGCTGCTACTGCTGCTAATATAAAAAATCACTCCATAAACCATCATCAGTAAAATTATGCATAATAGTCTTCAATTCATCAAAGATAAAGGAAAATAATCATTATTAACCACTAAAGCATCAATGGAAGTAATATGGTATTTTACGTGCAGTTACAGCAAATGGATGGAAAATGGAATGATAAATGGGTGATAATAGGAAGAAGATGGATGAAATAGGTGTCGATAAGTAATGAAAAATAGGGACAAATCCATGACCCAACACTCGGGTGAGCCTTCATCTGCTTCGCAGGTATTGTTGGACAGGGTAAAACCTGTCTGGGTCAGTTCTCTGGGAGATCGCGATGGGTTGGATGTCGACAGAGTGAGGAACCCCTGTCAACTGGGTTTGTGTCAACAAATGGTTCCGTTGTCGAGACCCTAGGGCGAACTGGAGGAAGGACATGTTGTGGCATCCAACAAGACCGAAAATTCAAGATTGGTTCAATCAAAAGTTGCGAGAGTTCGTTGAGAAAGAGAATCAGAACCCTGGACTGACAACGGATTGGTGGTTGGAAAGGTACATACATGACAGTCCACATGAATATTTTTTTCTGCGAATTCCCAATTATCTTGTATGAATGGTTGGCGCAATTGACCTTTCGCAAGGTAAATTTCCAAGGCGGTGACCCAACATCCTGGACCCCAAAATTGATCCAAGAGTTACAGGAGGTAGACAACAGAGCATCACGGGCTGTTGAAGTCTGATTTGACAGTATATTGGAGGTTTATATCACCGATTTTGTGGTCGACACAATGAAATCTTATAGCGAAGCTGAAAGAGAATTTTTCAACGGACCAAGAGGAAAGTTCCTCTTGTCGCTGCAGTTGTCCATTAAGATGCTCATCTGTGAAAAGGGCATACTGAAGATGAACCTCGAGTAAACAAACCCTAGTGGGCAGAGGCTATTGATACCGTGAAGGCAGGGGGGGAGGCAAATAGAATGATACAGGGTAGATCGGTGCAAGTTATGACGAGACTGTGAAGGAAGTCGAGGAAGAGAGTGGTCTTACGAGGAGAGGAGCAAGGTTTCGACAAGAGAAGATGCAGAGGATAAGAGAAGGTCTTGCTGCGATCGAAATGCAACACCGCAAAGGAAGACCACACGGGACGAAGCGACCTCACAGTGTCGACAAGGACAACCAAGATACGCCCAGGATAGAGGCAGGACCAACCCCCAGCAGTAACATACCTACACCTCTGTTCACTATCTCACAACCAGGAAGAAATACAACTTTGACACTGTCGTGTTCATCGTGTCAACAACACTTAATTACTAGCGGATCTGTGACTGTAGGAAGGAATCCCAGGATGGCAAGCGAAGATGTGAAGTTACCTCTGTTCCATGGAAATGGAACTGAAAACCCAAAGCAATATTGGTTCTTATGTGAAGCTGTGTGGACTATTAAACAGATTACAGATGATGAGGCCAAGAAAGGTCAATCGCTGATGACTCTTCGGGGTCGCGCACTAGACCGGTTCATGAAATTTGTACAAGTTCATGTAGAAAGTCCAGAGAAGACATTGGATGAAGTTAGAAAAGGATTACTTGTAGAGTTCATAAAACCGAAGTCTGAAGCACAATACATTACAGAACTGAAGGAGATCAAGCAGTATCTGAATGAAACTATTTGGGACTTTGACCAAAGGTTTAAAATTCTAATGGCAAGAGACAGCTTTGAGATGAGCGATGCTCATCATAAGGAATGGTTCATCACGGCGTTACCACCTCATATTAGAATCTCATTGATGCAGCAAACAGTTGCAACACCGAGTGAGGCTCTGGAGATTGTGATGTGGTTAGAAGCTTCACCAGTTGGTGAGAATGCAGTCGGAATGTCTCAGATCCAGATGAAACTGGCCAACCTGAAAATTCAGATGCAACATATCAAGAACGGTAAAGAGCACCCTAAATAGGTTTGGTATACTCGATGTCGTACAGAGGGACATACTAGGGATAACTGCCTAGATTTCCACAATTACCTAGTATCAGGAGCGTCGAACCCATTGAGTGGCAGAGGTATGCCATGGTGCTACATTTGTCAAGTCTATGGCCATCAACATGAGGAGTGTCAATACATGCAGAAAATGGTCACGAAGCCGATGAATTTGTATTGTACATTCTGCAAGTCTGTCGGGCATGAAAATAAGGATTGCAATGCATATGGCCTACTCCAAGAAAGAACGTACGACTCATACTATGTAAATGGAGACGACCATCGTGCAGTATGTTAAATTTTGGGCATTAATTCACAATACTCTTGGATCTTTACTGAGAGAATAACATATACAGTATATCAATGCATAATAATCACAATAAGCATGACAAGCATCACAAGAATCAAAAGCATGAGAGACAAGAGACACAGAGTTTCCGTGGGGAAAACCCTAAGGTGAAAAACCCCACAACTTCCTCAGAGATAGAGAGAGCAATGGCGCAACCAAAGTACAACCAAAATACACTTGAGATAGTCTCCTAGAGCAGATGATCCTCCTCCTCACTAGTGCGCCACTTTCTGAATGAGAGAAGTGTGTCTTTCCGAATAATCCAAAAGAGATCTCCTTATCTCTATTTATACTTAACCTATTTTCCCAGTGACCTTATGGGGCCAACTTGTCTATCTAGATACATCCACAATATAATATATATATTTTAGGGCCGACCCCACACATGGTGGTCTAATAACCCATCGGCAAGTACACACACTTGCGACACTTGTCAATCCACATGACGACACTTCCTTATAGAGGAATAACACATCTCTTATAAGGGTACAATAAATATATATATAATACACAGATGAAATACATTCCGATGTTACATATACATCAACACTCCCTCTTAACTAGGAAGGTATTTCTCGACACAGTTCTGCTAGACAAGTCTTCTTCTCGGAATCATCGTCATCTATGCATCGTCATCATCATTGTCACTGCTGCTACTGTCTCAACCAATCTCTGACTCTACTCATCATAAGAAGTTCTACAGAGCTAGTCCTTTTTCATACTAGATGTAGGCCCACCACCTGCAGGGCTTCATCATCTGTGCGAACGGTCTAATAGAGGTGGCCTCTCAGGACTAATTTTATGTGTGGATGCAATACCGGAAAGAGTATCCTAGGAACATTTATGTGCCTAAGCACGACCGACAAGATCTCCCCGGACTGATTACATGCATCTCCTCCACAATACCTTTAAAGAGCATCCCAGGAACATTTATGTGTCGTAGCACGACTGGCAAGATCTCTAAAGAGAATCCCAGGACTTATTATGATCACACAGCTCAACCTCTCGGATCTCTAGGACTGATTACATGTGGATAGACAAAACCTTTAAAGAGCATCCCAAGAACATTTATGTGCCGCAGTACGACCGGCAAGATCTCTAAAGAGCATCCCAGGACTAATTATGAGCACACAGCTCAACCTCTCGGATCTCCAGGACTGATTACATGTCTCCGTAGTAATACCTCATCCCATGACTGATTACGAGCACATGGCTCAACCTATCGGATATCTGAGGACTGATTACATACTACATAGCAATACCGGAAAGAGTACCCCAGGAACATTTATGTGCCACAGCACGACCGGCAAGATCTCCCAGGACTGATTACATGCTATTTGCACAACCTGCCACATATCATCTCTGACCTCCAAGTATCAACCTGATACTCATGATCCAACGGATCATCATCGCACGAGGCATCATCCTGATGCCCATGATCATACTGATCATCATCAATGTACCATCCTGGTACATATCATCTGGAGAAACATCTTGAAGCTCATCATCATGATCATCCTGATCATACAATGCATCCACCTGATGCATACCAAGTATCTACCTGATACATATCATCATACATGATCCACCTGATCATACAGTGTATCCACCTGATACAAATACAAATACATGATCCACCTGATCATACCTGATACATATCAACATACATGATCTACCTGATCATACAATGTATCCACCTGATACATATACAGATACATGGTCCAAGCATCCAGCATGATGCATATACAAAATACATACAAATGATCCAACTGATCATATCCAGCATCCAACATGATGCATACATACATAAATGATCCAACTGATCATATCCAGCATCAACACGATGCGTACATACATACAAATATAAATGATCCAACTGATCATATCCAGCATCAACACGATGCGTACATACATACAAATATAAATGATCCAACTGATCATATCCAGCATCAACATGATGCGTACATACATACAAATATAAATGATCCAACTGATCATATACAGCATCCAACATGATGCATATACAGAGCAGTAACTGGAGCATCGTCCTAATACTCATCATCCAGTGCTTACATGCATAGCCATGTGAAGGATCCTCCTTTCGATGCGTACATACATACAAATATAAATGATCCAACTGATCATATCCAGCATCAACATGATGCGTACATACATACAAATATAAATGATCCAACTGATCATATACAGCATCCAACATGATGCATATACAGAGCAGTAACTGGAGCATCGTCCTAATACTCATCATCCAGTGCTTACATGCATAGCCATGTGAAGGATCCTCCTTTCAACATGCTTGGAATGGCTTCAATAAATGTGTCCATCACTTCTTCCTCGAAGTGTCATTGATCTGAAGAACACCAAGCCTCTCCCTGAAGTACTCGAACTTCACCCTGGCTAGTGGCTTCATCAGCACATCTGCAATCTGCTAGTCCGTTGCAACATACAGGAGCTTCATGGCTCCTCTCTGCACCATATCCTTGATATAGTGATATTTGATCTCTATGTGTTTCGACCTGTCATGAAACACTGGGTTCTCGGATAGCTTTACACAACTTTGGTTATCACAAAAGATACTAGTAGCATCCAATGGGAGATCAAATAACTCAGACAGTAGCTTTCGTAGCCATACTTCCTCACAACTAGCTGAGCAGGCTGCAACATACTCTGCCTTAGTTGTACTCAGTGCTACACAGGACTGCTTCCTACTAAACCAAGAGATCATACCTGATCCCATACTGAAGCAGCACCCAGATATGCTCTTCCTATCTGATGCACTACCAGCTCAATCTGAATCAACATAACCCTGCAAGTTAAAATTTTGATTCGCTTCATACTTGAGCCCATAATCCACTGTACCCTTCAGGTACCTCAGGACATGCTTTACAGCAACCAGGTGAACACTCCTCGGATCCATCGGGAACTGGATCAATGTGTTCACTACAAAGCAAATATCTGGTCTCGTGTTCGTCAGGTACATCAAGGACCCAATCATCTGACGATACATAGAGACATCAACCGGCTCAAATGAAGCATCACATAGAAGCTTTAGATTCGATGCCATGGGTGTGGCCATGGCCTTGCAATCCATCATCCCAAATCTCTTCAGGATATCTACTGTGTACTTCCCTTGACCAAGGAAGATCCCACCTGAATTCTGCCACACCTCCATACCTACGAAATAATGCATCATTCCCAAATCATTCATATCAAACTCAGCAGCAAGCTTCCTCTTAGTATCTGCAATCAATATGTCATCTCCTGTTACAAATAAGTCATCCACATACAAGAGTAGAATCACAGGATTCCCTTCCTCAACCTTGTAGTAGAGGTTGGAATCTGCTTTACTCTTGGTAAAGCCCAAACTAGATAGGAAACTGTCCATCCTACCATACCAAGTTCTAGGAGCTTGTTTCAAGCCATACAAATCTTTCTTCAATCTGCACACATATGACTCCCTGTCATGTATTTCAAAACCGAGTGGCTGCTCCACATATACTTCCTCTTCAACTACACCATTCAAGAAAGCAGTCTTGACATCCATCTGGTGTATTTTCCATTTCATTGCTGCAGCCAGGGCAAGTACTGTTCTGATGGAAGTATACTTGGCTACAGGTGCAAAAGTTTCTTCATAATCTATTCCCTCTTTTTGAGAGAAGCCACGAACTACGAATCTTGCTTTGTATTTCTCTACACTGCCATCTGCAGCATGCTTGATTTTGTAGATCCATTTGGAAGTCACAACAGACTTCTCTTTAGGTCTTGGAACAACATCCCAAACATCATTTTTCATTATTGATTGGTATTCCTCAACCATAGCATCCTTCCATTCTTTCTTTTCCGTTGCTTCTTCATAACTAGAAGGTTCTTTGTTCATAATGTGACAGACTAAAGCAACATAGCTGGTATGTGATCTGGTTCTCTTCTTTGCTCTATGTTCTTCTTCTGGAATGCCAAATCTTTCTACATCTTGAATGAGATCTCTAGCCCATGCATGTTTCCTCTTGTGAGAGTTATCCTCACGGGGTGGATCTACAGGTTCTTGCGGATCTTCAAACTCACGAACAACTTCTGGAATTGCTTCAGTCATGGTTGTGTCTTGAAATCTAGTTTCCTTAGGTTCTTCATAAACTTCGATAGGTGCCTTCCTTGATTTGATGAATGCTGAGTTTTCATCAAATGTTACATCCCTACTGACATCAATCTTCTTGAACCCTATAAAGTATATTCTGTAAGCCTTTGAGATTTCACTGTAACCCACAAAGATACCCTTCTTTCTTGAAGGATCTAGTTTGGTCCTCTTTTCCTTTGGGACATGAGTGTATACTGGACAACCAAATATTTTGAGATGGCTGACTTCAGGTTTCTTACCAGAAAAGACCTCTTCTGGTGTCTTATTGTCCAATATCTTGTGGGGTGTTCTGTTCTACACATATACAGCTGTTCTAGCTGCTTCTGCCCATATATGCATAGGTAGATCTTGGTCATGCAGCATTTCCCTTGCTTCTTCCATGATTGTTCTATTCTTCCTTTCTGCAACTCCATTCTGTTGAGGATTATAAGGAGCAGTCAACTCCCTCTTAATCCATGAATCACTACAAAGCTTCTTGAAGTCACCTGAGGTGAATTCTCCACCATTGTCAGATCTGAATGTTTTGATCTTCTTGTCAGTTTGATTCTCCATCAAGGTTTTGAATTCCTTAAACTTATCAAACACCTCATCTTTTTTCTTTAAGAAGTGTACCCAAGTCTTCCTGGAGAAGTCATCAATAAATGAGACATAGTAAACATACCCACTTGGAGAACTGGATGACATAGGACCACATACATCTGAGTGGATGATTTCTAGGATATCTTTTGCCTTGGTTTCACTGCTTGGGAAATTTTTCTTAATATTCTTACCTTTTGCACATCCTTTGCAAACACCTTCATGTTTGGTCTTGATTTCAGGAAGACCTTCTACAGCCTTGCTTGCAATTGGAAGTGCCCTATAGTGCATATGAGCAAGTCTTCTATGCCAAAGTTCACTTGGCTCCATGGATTCATGCACCATGGCATGTTCAGGCTATCCTTTTAATTTATACAAACCTCCGTCTTGCTCTCCAATCACAACTGCATCATCTATGGTCTTTCCCTTTGGCCACATTAGGACTTGGCCATCCACAAATGAAACCCTCATACCTTTTGCATCCAATGCAGAGATGGAGAGTAAGTTCTTCTTGAGTCTAGGTACATAAAGGACTTCTTTCATCTTCAAAGATTTTCCAGAATCTAGGTTGTAAGAGGCTTCACCACTTCCTTTGATTGGGTATTGATAATCATCCCCAAGTTTCACCTTATGGGGTGATTCATGTTCAGATAGATTCACAAAATATTCCTTAAACCCAGTCATGTGTTTGGAAGCCCCACTATCAATCAACCAATCATTATAACCATGGGAGATAGTACCTATGAGAGCAGAGATTAGAACATACTCTTCTTCACTTGATGATTCATCATTACTATCATCACTTTCTGCCCTAGCCTTCTTCTTTGGAGGTTCATCATCTTCGGCAACATGAGCATGGTACCTTCTTTTGTTACCCTTCTTCTTCTTGCTGGAGTTGTTGTTGTTGTGTTTGTCCCTTTTGTTCTTGGGACATTCTGAAGCAAAGTGACCCTTCTCATTACAAGTGAAACACCTTAGATCTTTCTTGTCTTTGTGAAAATGATGAGAAGATTTCTTCTTGTGATGGGATGGCTCCCTCTTGAACTTGCCCTTCTTAGTGTGAGTTGTGAGAGCTTAATCTTCATTTCCCATCTTCTCTTCTCTTGCCACAAGCCTTGCTTCTTCTTGAGAACATTCCTCCCATAATCTGCTGAAGGAGATTAACTTCTTTTTGGCACATATCCCCTAGATAAAAGAGTCCCATGACCTAGGTAGGCCATTCAAAGTATTCATAACAATTTCACCATTCTCCACCATTTCATCTACAGCTTCAAGGTGTTCCTTGATCTGAGAGACCTTGGAGAAATAGGATTGAATGGTTTCTCCATTCAACATCTTGACCCCTTTCAATTGATTCCACGGGGTCATCTTCCGATTTATGTTCTTTCCTTCAAATAGCTTGGTCAAAGAGTCAAACATAGCCTTGGGTGTCTTTAGAGAAGACACATGGGGTATGAGATGGTCTTTGATAGAATCAGCAATGATTCTCTTTGCCTTGACCAAGTTCTTCTTATGTAATACCTTAGCCTCTTCATCCTCTGGGATAGGGATGTCTTCTTTTATATATGAGTCCAACTCATTCTCTTCCAGGATTAACCCAATAATATACTTCCAAGCTTGGAAGTTATCATCCCCTTCAAGCTTATCCGCAAGCTTGGTGTGATGAGACATCTTAAAGCGTACTTCAAATGGAAATAGAAAAGATTTAGGTCTTACCACTTGAAACGTTGAAAACTGGATCTAGTCCCGGATTAGGGTTTGTCAGAAAAACCCTAAAAATTCAAAATGTAAATTTCAAATTTCTGAAAGGATAGAAAGATGTGCCTTGATGAGCTGATCAGCCTGGTGTATTCAGAATTTGAGATCAGCAAAGCTTTACCCTTCAGATTTTCCTTTTTGTCCTCCCGAGTTCACTAGGGAGAGCCCTGAATTAGGGTTTGAGTTTCCTGGAGATCTACCTAGCCAAAAATCTCAATCCAAAACTCTAAACTTCGATTTTTGCAAGGAGCTTCCAGCTATGTATTCAAATTTCAGAAATTCCTATTTTTGTGGAAACCCTAATTTTTAGAGCCAAATCTGAAAATGCTCAGAATTGAATTCTGATTGGATAGATAGATTCTCCTTGATGAGTAGAGTCAATCTACTATACTTCTTTTCCAAAAACTGTGGAGAGAAACTCAAGTTTTTGTCACTGCAAAATGTCTTCTTCTCAGGTTAACTCTGATACCATATTAAATTTTGAGCATTAATTCACAATACTCTTGGATCTTTACTGAGAGAATAACATATACAGTATATCAATGCATAACAATCACAATAAGCATGACAAACATCACAAGAATCAAAAGCATGAGAGACAAGATACACAGAGTTTTCATGGGGAAAACCCTAAGGTGAAAAACCCCACAACTTCCTCAGAGATAGAGAGAGCAATGGCTCAACCAAAGTACAACCAAAATACACTTGAGATAGTCTCCTAGAGTAGATGATCCTCCTCCTCACTAGTGCGCCACTTTCTGAGTGAGAGAAGTGTGTCTTTCCGAATAATCCAAATAGAGATCTCCTTATCTCTATTTATACTTAACCTATTTGCCCAGTGACCTTATGGGGCCGACTTGTCTATCTAGATACATCCACAATATAATATATATATTTTAGGGATGACCCCACACATGGTGGTCTAATAACCCATCGGCAAGTACACACACTTGCGACACTTGTCAATCCACATGACGACACTTCCTTATAGAGGAATAACACATCTCTTATAAGGGTACAATAAATATATATAAAATACAAAGATGAAATACATTCCGAAGTTACATATACATCAACACAGTACAACAACTACATTTGTAGCCACAAGTGGCCCAGCCGCCACCTCAATCGCAGATGCAATTTCTACCGTAGCTGCAACAGCAGTTTGTGCCACAACCGCAGTATAATTAGATGCAGATGGCTCCACAGCAGCCACAGTACGTTCAACCAGCGCAACATGTTTAGCTGCAAACGAACCCTCTACAGCAGCAATTTAACCAACCACAATACCAGAAACAAGGTGGATTCTGAGGAGGACGAGGTGGAGGCTTTGGTCAAGGAGGAGGACGAGGTACCGAACCTGTGCAATGTTATAATTATGGAGTATTGGGACAATATTAGAGAGATTGCCCGCAGTTGCAAACACAATGTACATATTTTTTTGGTATTGATCACGCAGTTGAGAACTGTCCATAGTTGATTGTGCAATGGCAGGCAGTTACAGAACCAAAACCAGTTCTCGACCCAGTTGCTGAATCAGAATCAGCCGCAGAACCAAAATCAGCGTCAAAATCAGAACGTAAATTAGAATGTGAATCAACCTGCGAACCCACCGCCGAACTAGAATCAAGGATCAACTGTCACGATGATTTCAGCAGAATCGAGCACGCAAGATGTTTTTGTTGCTATTATCACTCACGGAGGTGCGACGACATGAGAAAATGGTCTGCATCCGCTGATCCAGTTGGTTGGGAAGAAGAAGGTGCAATTTGATATTGATGTTGAACGAGACACATTCTTTGAAGCACGGAATACAATGGGAAGAAATCTTGGTAAAACAATTATTTATGACATGCCCACTGCTTTTGACTCAACTTCGGAAGCAGGCCCATCGCGGTAGTATGGTACTTTACAAAACTTCTTTGAAAGTTTCTTATCATTGGCACGCGATCTGGATTCTATTGCCGAGATCTAGAGTCTGTTGCATCGACTGACCAAGCGACGGAAAGAGTCCGCAGTGAACTCTTTACAGAGGAAAAAGACAGGAAAAGAGATGCGCATGAATGTCTAGATTGGGGACTACAACGTAGATTCATTCATTCTGGATCTAGGCTCAGATGTAAATATTCTAACAAAGCAGGCATGGAAAAAGATGGGAGCCCAACGCTAAGTTGGTCTCCCGTGCAGCTGCGACGAGCTAATCAGACCAAGGTAACACTAATTGGGAGAGTTCCGCGCCTTGTTGTGCATATTGAGGGGATGAAAACATATGTTGATTTTGATTTTATTGAAGTTGTCGATGGGGGAATCTCCTATCCCGTGTTTCTAGGGATCGGATGGGCCAATGACAGTACGGCAGGAATTAATTTCAAGAAGCGGGTGATGACTTTTGAAAATCAAGACCTCGGAGTTATAGCTCCATTGGATCCGACTGAAGGGTGCAAGTATGTTGAACATGTAAAGGATGAATTTGGAAGAGGATGGGATCACACATATAACATTTCATAATATTACACCCATCTAACTACCGACGGTGAACTTGGATGGCGCAACTTTAGCTCTGCGTATTCTGATTCTGATGATGCATTAGAGAACTGGTAGAATCGCATGCATGAGGTGTTGTTCAGAAAATGTGGTTTGATCACGTAGTCGTTGTGTCGCATCGCGACTGAAACTGTTTAATTACCAGTATATGAAGGACTTCCTGAGTTGTCTGAATTTTGAGTAGCATTTGAGGACAAGGTGTCAAAACCACAGCGGTTGCTGGACCTCGAGGAGGCGATGAAGGCTGCATCAGCATGTTGGTGTGAGACCCATAAGAAGTCGATTACTAGATGGTCGCAGTGTCAAAGATTGATGACAGCTTGCTTTGGCAACACAAAAGTATACCACACTGGTAAGTATGATGGGAGAAATGATCCTAGCGGTCATCTGATTGAATGTCAGACTCTGTGGGCCTCGCAACCAAAGGATGAATGGGTCCATTCCTTTGTCCATGCTTTGGATGAAATGTCGCGATCGTGGTATGCCGCAACTGAGTTGCATAGGGATATTACCACTTGGTTGGAGATGATGGTTTGCTTCACTAATACCTTCAGTTTCGCAGATGCCAATCCCAATGTTCACAATGCTTTGCAGCTCATCTGCGATGTTGTTCTGAAGGTGTTTCCACTCGCGTACCCTGTGGATCCACATACGCATTGTCCAATGCAGTCGATGATGGAATGATAGAATATTATTGGAGGGACAGAGGATGGTGACGACCCACGAAATATCAATATTCCGGAATATGAGACACTGAAGGCTAAGATGGCTTCTGCACCGATATTAGTATTTCCTGACTGGAGCAAGGAATTCCATGTCCACATGGATGCATCATCGATTGCGTTGGGAGTAGTGCTTGCGCAACTAGGGGAAGGAGATCTGGATCACCCAATTTCTTTTGCGAGTCACAAGTGGTCATCTGCGGAGAGAAATTATACGACTACTGAGAAGGAAGGTCTGGCGATGGTATATGCACTACAGAAGTTTAGGAATTACCTATTGGAAGGTCATTTCAATATCTTCACAGACCATTCTACTTTGAAATACCTGGTTAATAAGCCTGTGTTGGGGGGAAGATATGCCGCTAGATGCTTCTCTTTCAAGAGTTTGATTTTGAGGTAATTGTGAATCCAGGTCGCTTGAATGCGGGGCGAGATCATTTATCGTGAATTGAGACAGGGGAGGAACCAACCAACATTGAAGATGGGTTTCTAGATGCGCAGCTGTTCAAATTCGAGGTGGCTAACAACTACTATGAAGAGATAATTCAGTTTTTGGCAATGGGAACCGCACTGGAGGAGTTTACCACAAGTCAGAAGAAGCAACTGGTGGTTAAGGCTGCAGATTTCCAGTTGATTTCTGGATAGCTATATAAACTATGACCAAACGAGATCTTGAGGCGCTCCGTCCTACCTGATGAGCTAGGGAATATATTGGCAGAGGCACATGCGGGCATGGCTGGTGGATACTATGGCGGTCGTGCTACTTTCAAGAAGCTGCTTCGCATAGGGCTTTGGTGGCCCACTATTCACAATGATGCAATAAAGTATGCGCAAACTTGCGACGTCTTTCAACGAACTGGCAAACCATCGCGAAGGGATGAGATGCCGTTAATACCTCAAGTGACATTGCAGCCATTTGATAAATGGGTTTTGGACTTCGTTGACCCAATCAACCCACCTGAGAAGTGAACTGGTGCACGGTACATAATCACAGCAACAGATTATTTGACAAGGTGGGCGGAGGCCGTACCAGTTGTAGATTGCACCGCTGCAAAAGCAGCGTGATTCTTGTTTGACAATATTGTTACTCGGTTTGGATGCCCGAATATATTGATGAGTGATTAGGGGAGTCACTTCATCAATCGCACAGTCAGCGCATTGACAGAAGAGATTCAGATACAGCATAAGAAGAGTACGTCGTATCATCCGCAAGCAAATGGAACAATGGAGGCTTTCAACAAAGTGTTGGAGCATGCGCTTACAAAGGTTTGTAATGCGAATCGCGATGACTATGATTTGAAGATTCCAACAGTCTTGTGGGCATATCGCACCATTTGTAAAAGATTAACAGGACGGACACCCTTCAAATTGGTGTATGGGCAAGAGGAAGTTATGCCTATGGAGTATATTGTTCTGAGTCTGCGCATAGCAGTAGCAACAGGCTTGAATGATGAAGCAGCGTTGGCAGAACAACTGGAGCAGCTGCTACTGCTTGAGGAAGACCACTTTATCATATTTTTTCACCAACGCATGGAGAAGGATCGACAAAAAGCTTGGCATGATCGCCATATCAAAAACAAATAGTTTCAGTAAGGCGATTTAGTGTTGTTATATGACAGCAAGTTCATGAAGCATCCAGGAAAATTACAAATGCATTGGCTAGGTCCATATTGTGTTAGCTTCATTACTTTAGGAGGTGCAGTACAACGGCAATAGTTAGATGGAGCGCTACCACCCAAGCTAGTGAACGGTTGTAGGTTGAATCCCTATAGGACGAACTTAGTGCCACATGACGCATAAGGCGCTGCGCAAAGTTCAAAAAAAAAAGAATGCAGGATGCTAGGTGGCAAGATGGCGCACCAGTAAAAACAGAATGCACAAGTAGGAATGATGATAGCGCGGTTAGGGAGCCATGCCGCGACAACTGCAGGGTCGCGACACAGTCAAATCACCAATAAATGAAGACAGTTAAATGCAGTTAGATGACGGCGCTCGTTGAAGGGACACGTATTGATGGCGGATCTTGGATAGCCGATGGATTCGGGTACAATTGGAATGCATGTCAAAAGGTTGAAACATGGTCGACGTCTTGCACGATTGGAACGCATGACAAAAGGTGAAAACATGGTCGACATCTCGCACAATTGGCACACATGACAACAGGTGGGAGCATGGTCGATGCTTGACATGTAAGAGGTCAAGTCCACGCATGAGTGCTGCAGATCTGCCTCACCGGGAGACGGTGGAACGGTATGATGACAGGGTTGGAAACTTATGCGAACGGATTTACAAATGATTTCAGAGTCTGGCATCCAGGACACGATGAAAATGCATAAATACAGGAACAGGAGGTTAGCTGAGTAAGGAGGTATCTATCAGACGAGAGGATCCCATGCTACGAGTGGTTCAAGAAGTTAGATAAGTTAGGAGTTCCAAGGAGGCTGTGGAAATGATCCATTTCATTTTGTGCGAAAGCACACCAGGTGTGCAGAGGGCCCGAACAAAGAGTGTGCATGAACAACCAAAGAAGGATGCGGTGTAGACACTCGGGAGAAACAGAGATGAGGTATCACCCGAGATGTCTAAGTACGTGGTGGTAGTTCGAAGATTTGTGGTCCCCACGACCACCAGACCGACAGGGGTGGAGGCCCCCTATCCCCGTTAGTAGGTAATCCATGGTGCGAAATAGATGTGCAAAAGCAGTTGGCCTGTCTCCCACTTCAGCGTTTTTAATGAACTTTTCCTCAGCCTGGAACAACTGCGTAGTGCGGCGGTAGTGCCCGAAGAAATAGATGATCAAGGTTTCCAGAAACTGGAGGATGAGTTTGAGAAGTACATGACAGCGAGCCTCAGATCGATGTATCAGTTTGAGAAGTACACAACAGCGAGCTCCAAACAACAAGAATAGTTTCAGACGAATAGTCCAGTGACGGATGAGTATAGTACACCATGCCCAGCTGACGTGGCTCGAGGGCGAGCGACAAGATTGTGTTGGCGGCCTGTTGGCAGGTGGTTTGGATGAGTCAGTTGTGCAGCATCACGGATGTTGCACAAGGTCAAAGATGTTGCGCAAGGAGGAGAACTACACACAAGTTGGAACTACTAGTATTTTATGTATTTTTGGGTCATGTTGAACCGCATTGTGTGGGTTACGGTCATCCTTTTTGTAGAGTTTGTTAAGAAGCAGTTAGGCGGTTGCCTAAGTGGAACACAAATGTAAAGGCGCAGGCCTATAAATAGATGTAGCATTGCAAGTACTAGATCATCTTTATCCAGAGAATTGTTATTGCGGTATGTTTTGGATATTGATCTAAGTCTGTTTGAATCTGGGTATGCGACAGAAGAACTATATTGTTGTATTTGTGGTTTACTGCGAAGGTTAATATGACATGATGGAGTTTTGAGCAGAATCTCTGTGTCTTTTTCTGTTTTCCTACTATGAATGTGACATGCGATATGAATATGTGAATGATGCTATGTTTCCTTGCTCTAAATGATGTTATACTGTTAGATTTGTTTATGCATTGATGGTTTTATTGATAATGAGATCTGTTGAATGATGACGCGGTTCTGTTTAAATGCATAAGTTGAAATGAATGATCTGTTAATTAATGCTATCCTCAGTCGATAAGTAGCCACACATGGTCCTCCTTCATTCAGCGAAAACGTGGTTCTGACAGCTCTCCCTCGAACATCTCGGGTGAGACTTCATCTACTCCGCAGGTGTTGCTGGATAGGGTAAAACCTGTCTGGGTCAGTGCTCAGGGAGATCGTAGTGGGTTGGATGTCGACAGAGTGAGGAACCCCTGTCGACTGGGTTTGTGTCAACACTACATAGTACCCAACCTTGACATCCTGCAATGAATCATCAGCTAATCTATCCCTGAAGTTATCATAAGAAGGACTATGCCTAGAAGAAGAAAAAGCAATATCATGCTCCCAACCAACAAGAGAAGCATAAGAACCTTCCATAACTGATTTAGGTGATTATGACACATCCTCAACCTGAAAAGGATCATTGGAAGAAGAGCCCAAATAGAGGTTAGTTATCAAGCATTCAAGAGTATCCATGTCCACATATTTGATATTCACATCTCACAATTTTGACTGTCCTCACTATAATCCTCCTTTGTTTGAGAGATAAAAAGATTTGAGTGAATGTAGACAAGATATTCTAACTTTGCTGATTGAAGTATGTTTCTCTTTCCTGAATGTATGAACCCATAATTGCTCTATTTTCTCTCTCATGTTGAAGAACTACAAACTTTTGAAACAACTATATATGCAAGGGTTACCAATTTTGAGGTTTGAGCACCATAATAGACCACCATAATACCCTTATTAGTGAGTGTATTTATTTTTCCCAATGCACAACTTCTTGTGATGAATGCAGTGAACTGGTGTTTTAGCTCCTTGATCTCCATCATATCAGGACATTTCTTAATAAAATGCTACTCTAAAAGCATTAACCACTTTCCAGCCTTTGTTTGGGTCCTTCGTTTTACCCCTAATTTAGCCAGTTAATCCTCATCATAATACTCAAGGTTTTAAGGCATAGGTGAGAACTACTTGGAATATATGTTTAAAGTCTAGAAATGGGAATCGTATATGCATGATGTGATGCATAGTCACAATGGGTGGGGCATTTCTAATGGAGTCAGAAGGAACCCACAACTGATAAGAAAAATAAAAAATGGCTTAAAAGATTAGTCAAAGTTTGGAAACTCACAAGTGATCATTTGTTGGATGTATTATGAGTTCTTCAAAAAAATGGTATCTCCTAAAGATGCATGGGGAATTCTTGAGAATATATTCTCCAAACCTCACGAATAAAAAGCTATTCAACTTAAAAACCAACATATTACTATTGTAGGAAACTATTTCAGTTACAAAATAGTAAATTACTAAATACTAATACAAAAATTTAGAAGTACAATTTGTTACTACATGAGCCCATATTCAAATTCTTTGACAAGTATCAAAAGATGAAGAATGATCCTGATGTTTTGCTTTAACAATTAGGCTTTAGCCAACAAAGACAAATCAATCCAGAATTTGCACGACCAAAAAAATTTAATAGAAAAAGTAAGTGAATTCAGAAATACTGAAGGGGATAAGGAATAGGTACTCTAGATTCTAGACTCCACAAAAGGACATTTATCCCTCTTCTAATATATTTGCTATCATGAACTGTTAGATACTCATAAGTCGTATTCTCTTGATTTGAGAAACATACTGAAGGTATTTGTTATAAATTACTTTGTCAGATGGGAAATATAGGTGGTGGACTTGGGAAACATTGATATGGAATTATCACTCCTATAGAGCTTGAGATGAGACCAACGAGAGCATGCGTTGGATATATTGATACTTCCTTGCCAGATAAAAGTCACCTTGATTTTATTGCCAGATATAAGTGGCCATGTTGTTTATACTATTATTGATTTTTAGGGACCATATCACATTCCTTCTAATCAGTGAAAACTAAATACCTCCCCATCCACATTTGAGGTATATAGATATCCTAACCACTTTGGTATCAACATTCTTATTGCCATAGTTATGCTTTCAAATTGGCAATTAAGAAGCATAGATTCTTTGTTAAGAGCTTGCCTGCTCTTCATCACGGTAAGGATGGTGTTGACATTTTTAGGGTATTCAGGAGCTGATCCATGATCAGGTAATATTTATGTGGAGCATTGTTGCACAAATGACCAAATTCTAGGAATCCTTCTTAAATATTTAAATAGAGGCCAAATTTGTACTCTACATGGGATGAAAGAAGTTGCCATTAACGTTGGACAATAGTAATGTCCTTTCCTTACCCTCAAGTCAAGTTAAGGGGGGATGTTAGTGTTTATTAATATTGGCTTGTAGGTTAATAGATGCTTACAAAGTTGTGAGTCTTGTGACTGAAAGGCAATGTCTTTTTGTTACACCTATTTGAGCATTGCTTAACATACAAGCCATGATTAGTTAACATTAACATAATTCTAGTACTTGATAGGAATTAAAGGCTAGGTTGAAAAATGTGGATGGACTTTCACAATGAATTGGATTTATAGCAGTCAGTATTCTAAATATAGCAATTTGTTTTGCAGCATCCGAAATTTCTATTAGAGTTTATATTTTTTGGGAGTTTATATTTTTTATGTTCAGCGTTATTGAACTTGGTTGAGTCATATTTATTTTTTGAGCAAAAACAGTTGGACTCCGCTACTAACTTGAGGGTGGTGTTTGACTTGTCCAAGTCAGTGCCTGACTCAATTGACTCATACCCAAGATGAGTGAGTTGGTTGATTCTACATCAGGTGACGTGTCAGCTACTGGTGGGGCCAAATCTCGGGAAAATCAAAACAAAAACATAAACCATAACCTACCTAAACCTTAATTTTGCCTTACAAATAGACTCCCTCACCTTTATTACCTCAATTAACTTCTCGTTTGGACTGTTTGAAGTTTGGACTCTTTGGAGATGGAAACTACTTCTCCTGGCATCCTGCTCTTGTAGATGATTTTGTGTTGATTTGGTATGGACTTGGAGCTGATTTCAGAGGGGAAACAATTTGATTAATAGTTTGACGATTTTTGGACTTTGGAGGCTACTTAGAGCCTTAATGTGTATTTACTATGTATTATATCCCAATATATCTATCACTTTTCAGATCTTTAATTTTATGTATCTTAGAACTTATATTTCAATGTGATTTTGCCGATTTGTACCCTTACAGTTACATGCAAGATAAATCGGCAAAATTCCATATTTTATTTAAATGCTTGTATTTACATTGATGTGCATGCATATATCTCTTTTGTGTTTTCAATTTTTAAAATTATATCTAGTTTTTAAAATTATGTTGAGTTTACTCCAAGATGAAGGCCAAGTCCTGAGTTCACTACGAATCGAAGGCTTTATTGAGTCCAAGTCTGATAACTTAGGTTATGTTCCTTTTCCATATAAGATGTTTGGATAGTGTTTTTTTTGTGTGTTTGTTGTTCTTGTCAGAAAGAGATCTCTGATTCTCTATTCTTTCTCCAGTACTAAGAACAGGTACAAAGCAGCATGCACCAGCTTATAAGGAGGTCTACTCACTTTCTATCACTGCTGATCGTATTCAACTTCCAGATGGAAGGTACATTGCATATAGGGAAGAAGGGGTTTTAGCAAGCCTGGATAGAGTCTAGACATTCGATCTTAGTCATTCATTCCTTTGTTTCATCTTGTCTAGAAGGTAACGTTTTTGAAATACATAAGCATGTTTGATCTAGTTTTCAAGAGTTAAATTTGCTTCATGTGCATCAAGAATCAATACGTAAAGAAATTGATTTGCTTCATGTGCAGCTTCACGAATCTAACATAAGGGCTGGTTAGTTACAGAAGTATAAAATCGAGTTAAAAATTGAGATTGAAGAGTATAAAGTCTCTATAGCTGAGTTGCAAGTGGATTTAAACGATGGTGACTCGGAAAGAACTTTTGAAGCAGTCAAGGGAAGAGAAAGCTTGGGTGGATAATTGGAAACATTGAAAATGGAACTTTTGGATTTAAAGAAGAAGAAGGAAACTATAAGCAAAGAAATTATAGAGAAGGTATTTGAAGTTACAATTTTGCATCAAGAAATGGATCAACATACCAGGTTGTAGATCTCTCTTCAGGAAACTCTTCGACAGGTAGATGATTTGCAAAGAGAGAATCATAAGCTCTCTCTTCAACTGAAACAGTCTTCTGAATGAATTATACATTTGGAAGAAGAAAAGATAGCCCTTGGTCAGGAGGGATCTAGAATTCACGAAAGATTATGTTCATTACTCCTCGAGCTTGATCATAGTTTTGAAAGATCAGCTTATTTTGAGAAGCTTTCTGCTGATGCCAATGGAAAGTTGGAAAAGAGGGATGAAGACATTGGAGCTCTGCATAGGCAGTTAGAGGAAGCATCCACCAGTGCAATGAGTGCTTGGAACAAAAAAATAAAGAGTTACAAGACAAAGTAAGCACATTGGAGGCATCTTTTGGTGCACTACAATCTAATATTGATATGAAAAATAGAGATTTAATTTAGGTTCAACTTGCCCATTCCAAAACTTTTGAGGAGATTGAATACAGGAACCAAAAGAGCAAGGGTTTAATGACTATATTGAATGCCTCTAAGATGGAAAACTATGAAGTTAAGAGAGAATAGTGGTAAATAGGTTGAAACTACAGAAATATTAATTTCTGAGCTTCATCAAAGCAATGGTGTTCTTCAAGAAATCAGGAGGGAAAATGCTAAATACGTTGTAGATTTGCAAGATAAAGAAGCAGAGATTATTAGGCTATTTCAGCAAAAGGAAGACATTTCTAATCATTTGTATGAAGTGGAGGGAGAGAATGAAGCAATGAAGGAAACTCTGTGCAGTGAAAATGACAGACTTCAAGAATTAGCCAAGCAGATAGCTCTTAAATATGATTATTTGAACCAGGTATGGACTATTGCTCTGCAATTGACCAAAGATAGTGGTTGTTCCACTCATGTAGCTGAAAAGCTTGAGGCCAAGCTTTCTAGTTTGCAGGACAAAGTTTCCTCTATCATGCCTGTGGAGAGGGCTGATGAAATGCTGGTCATAGAAAAATTCCTTAAATACATATCTGAACTCGAGGAGAATGCACATTTGTTTTTTAGCTAAAATTGAATTGCTTGAGTTAAACTTCAAAGATCTATTTTCACAGAATGCTTCATTAATGACAGAACTACAATGGAAAGAGGAAATTCTGAAAGGTTTGCAATTTGATTTGAGTTTATTGCAAGAGTCTGCATCCAAAGCAAAGGACCAAAAATATGAAATTCTGGAGGCTTCTGCAGCATTGAAATTGGTTCAGGAAGATATACTGACAAAAAATAATGAGCTCAACACACTTATGTCTCACAATAGAAGGCTAGAGGTAGAGCTAATGGAGAAAGTAAATGAATTAACCAGCCTGAACATTGAGCTTACAAAACTAAAGGAGAATTTGGCATCTGTCTCAAATGAAAACTCTAAGCTTGCAACTGATGTTGAAGACCTGTTAGCGAAGAGAAATTCTGAAAAAGTGGAATTGGAAGAGAAACATAAAATAATTGAAGGATTAGAGGAAGAACTCCTTGAAATGAGTTCTCTAGTATAATGATGAACTTGAATAGGGGAAAAAATTCTATCTAGTAATAATTTATAATAGAGTACAATCTAGCTACAGATGCATCAAGAGCTTCAGATGGATCAAGAGAAGCTCGCATAACATGATGTTCTGGTTTGTATAGTTTACTCTCATTGACTATACTTTACACAAATTTCTGGTTTGGTTTTTGGTTGGTGCCTATGAAGTCCAAACCCAATATTTTACTCCATCTGATTAACAAATATCCAACTCACTACACAACAAATCATCCACAAATCAAAGGAGCTTCACATGATCATCTTCATAATGCAATGCTAGAAAAGACCATCTGAATGCAATCCAAAAGATAAAACCTGATGTATTTCTCCTGGAAACAATGTGTGGTGGGGATAAATCTTCTGAAATTATTTATGTTCTCAGTATAATGAGAGAAGGAAGAGAAAAAAAGATATGTATTTATGTTCTCAATCTCATTTATTTTCTCAGACATAAAATAGCCGTAAATTTCTCTTACCTCTGATATTTTCTTGTGCAGGTTCAAGTCTGGGTTGTTTAGAAGAGATAAAAGGGTGCTATAGTCTAGTCCTAAGTACAGACATCTTTCAGCACCTGGTTATTTAAAAAAAAAATCTTTTCTCTCCATGGGGTAGGTTCATAATTTTTTTTTATATAGTGTAATCATTTAAGGCATGGTGGTGGCCTTTCAAGGCTCGAGTGTCTGACCCTTTACTCTGATACCATATGTAAGAACCTTCCATAGGTGGATTTTTAGGGGGGATTTTGAAGTAGGTGGATTTTGAGGGAGGATTTGAAGGCGATTTGGACTGGGAATAACCAATGGACATTTAATCTAACTTGGAGAAGGCCTTCATCCCTATTCCCCCATCATTGGAGAAGGGTATTCTTGCTTGGGCATTCCTGCTTGGGAGAAGAGGAAGCATTGGAAACCACAAAGTATAAGGCACACATGAAAGATAAATGTTGATAATTGGCGCTGTGATCACCGAAGACAAAGCATAGATAGACATATTAGAGTGGTTGTGCCTCAAGTGTCAGGTATTATGGGAAAATTTTCAAAGGTACAGTTACATCATGGTAGAAACTAGGTAGAGGATTCAATAACATGATAAGGAGATCCTTTGTGATGCTAGGATCCAGTCCCTTCTCCTATACTCTTGAGCACTCGTCTTCCATCATCAAATAACATACAAGTTTTCCTTTAGAATGGTCAATTCATATTGTGCTTTCCTAAGAGTGGCACTTTCTATACATTGGTCAATGAGAAGCCAGTAGAGATGGTCATGGATGTTTCACATAACAGTATTAATCTTTGTACTCAATCCGTTGCATTGCCTTCTAGTTACCCCATATATTCTTTCTTAGTGTTCCAATAGAGCTCCAACTTGAGATAGATGTTCTCCAGACCAACAATCTTGTCTTTTTAGCTCCATTTCATGTGCAATGTTGTTTGTATTAGATTTGATTGATATATTGACTCATTAGTGGATGAGGTTACTTGTTTCTAGTAGAATAGAGGACATCAGGGTATTAGGGGTTGGTCAAGGGATTAGGTTTCTAGGTTCAGTGCATTAAATTAGTGGGTTACTAACTTACGTTCGCTTTCCAATTAGGTGCATTGTTTAAGTTAACAAGTTAGTTTAGTGAATTAAGTTAATAGGTTTTTAATGGCTATTTTATCTATTTAACTGACTAGCTCTTTACATCCTGGAAAATATAATAGTGGGGTTCACTCTATCTCTTCAACTCCCTATGCCTGTTCATGTGATTTCCTCTACTTTGTTATGGTTTTGCTTCCTTATACTTTTGTCTTCAATGTAGTTCTCTCTTCCTACAACATTTTCGCACTGCACAACTTCTTGCATATTGTGTTAGATATATTAACATTTCCAAAATGTCACATATTTCTTATAATTAGTCCTTCTTGCATGCTCCTTTCCATGTTCACCTCTATGTAAGTAATCCTTCTGCACCCATTCATGATGTCGTGATGATGACTCTACCTTGACCATTGTTCCAGAAAACTCTTTCTCTTTGAGTCAAAACTACATGGCAATTCTATGCTTAAATTATGTACTTAAAAAATGGTATGCTTATATGCAACCAAACTCTATTACTCTTGTGCAAAATCTTTCATGACTGTGCTCATTGCTTTCTCTTTGACTCTCTCTTATTAATTTTTTGGTGCATGATTTCCATCACACATGTACTTATATTTTTTCATCCTTGATGCTATGTTAGATACAAATTATGTCAAAATTACCATTGTTTCAAAGAACAAGGTCATATTTAATATTGTAATACACGGCCATTAGAGAAGTGTTAAACTCCAATGTTTCTAACATTACTCAAGAGCAGTGTTAAACTCGATGTTTCGAACGCTACTAGGGATGTTTTTTTTTTGTTTTTTGGGCTACATGTCTTTCCTAAAATCCTTCCAACCCTTTATACTTTCCCTAGCAAGAGACTTGCACCAATTCCAAGCTTCACCTTCTAGTGTTTGTACGAACAAATTCATGAGGATAGCCTCATGCTCCACCTTCAAATCCTTCACAATTTTAAGGAATTATGTCAAGTGATCTTCCTCTTAGACCACATTGTCAAGCTGATACTTAGGAAACATCTTTCTATAGCTTTTGGATCCCATTAAATCCTTGGAGAAGCATTGAGAGTATATGCCTTCCATTGGTTACCGGGAATGTGTAAAGAGCAGAATTTAAGAGAGTCTACCAAGTTAAATACTTAGAGTCCACTGGTTATGTAGAGATTGCAGAAAACATTGATTTCTTTTTGAAACTATTGTTAGTTTGCTACCTCATGAAAATAACTCTACTTGTTGCATCTTTTTGTTGAAACTGCTGAAGGAAGTTACCGTATTGGGTGCTTCAATTTCCTTGAATACATAGTGTTCTAGATGAGTTGGGTTGCAGTTAGAGGATGCAGAACTGAATGACCTCCTTATTCCTTCCTTGTCTTATTCTAGAGAGACTCTTTATGATGTGAACCTTGTACAAGCAATATTAGATCATTTCATGAGACAAAACATGAGTCCTCCCACTTGCCCTGTGTGGTCAAAGTATACAAACATGAAACATAGAACAAGGTAATATGAATATGTTTATTTTGTGGAGAAGAGAACATATTCTACCACCTACAACTCAAAGCTAAAAGTTGTGAAATTGGTTGATACTTATTTGGGAGAAATTGCTAGAGATTCAAATCTATATATCCCTAAATTTACAGCACTTGCAGAAATTATAGTTGATTTTGCACGCCCAGTTCATGATGACTTGTACAGGGCCATTGATACATATCTGAAGGTACCATGATAAACTTGTAAATTATTCTAGGCACTTCCTTTGTTATATATGTTTGAGATGTTTAGAGGTTTATATTTTTTCATTGACTACATCATGCTTTTTTCTTGACCGATGCTCTAATTTTGTCCACTTTTTAATTTTAATGTCCAACTTCATTGTTGTTTAGTTGTCTTTATTCACCATAATTTTTTCTATTGATCCTCGTTTCAAGCACAATAACAAACGCTAGTTTGAAGGCATTGTCTTTATATAGGTCCTAGAGATAATTATAGTCCTGTAGGAAAGGAAATAATTGTAGTTTTGTATTGGATCGGTTGGCTGTAGTTCTGTAAATATTTCAGGAACATCATGATTTGACTTAGTAAAATCTAAAATATGGTTAGGCAACTGGAATACTAATCAAAATAATTAAGTGATTTATAGCATCAGTGAGAATGTGTAGAGTCTAGACTTTAACATGGACAACTCCCTATTTAAGAAAGAATATTTTGCAAGAATGGGGTGCTTGGTTGGTCAGGTCAGCATGCCTGCATCAATTTTTCTCATATGGAAAAAAAAAATGAGAATGAATCTATGGCATCAGAGAAAGGAAAGGTAGTGGCTATCCTCAGTATATATTTATTTTCCAGATACAAGGTTGACGATTTGAATATTCCGTAAAAAAACTTATAATGTGACTATGGTTCCATACTCAACATACAATGGACAAATAACAATAATTCAAGAAGGAATGGTTTGGTAGGGTTGAAGGGCCTATGGATTAGTATTAAAATTTCAATGTAGAGGTGTCTTGTCACAACAATTAGATCCTCCTTCCACGGTCTGCAACAAAGCAAACAAACAACATAAATGTTACCATCAAAGAGGTGAAGTATTGAGGTCGCCCCTTTAGCTTAAGGTCGGACATGCCTAAAACTATAAAAAAAATTATGGGTCGACCATACTCAGAGCTATACATAAGCAATGTCAAGTCGGCCCTAATATAATCCATGGAGACTTGTATTAATAAATCCTCCCTGGCAGTTATTTTGCATGAATTTGAAATCGGTGTTGAGTCACACGGAATCAAAAGAAGTGTCTATCAATAAAAATCAAACAAAAACCCCAATGTCCATTATTTACAGAGGCATTTCTCATATCATTGAATTCTAGAGTTCTTTGGCGTTTTCTCTTCAATATTAACAATCTACTGCATAATACAATGGTAAAAAGGTTTGAAAATGGTAACGCTCATGGTGAATACTAACCAAAGAGTATCAGAGCATGGAAAACCTTGGAAACCCTTCCCTCTTCACCATGAAACCCCTGGACTCAATGCACGATTTCTCTGCGTACTGTCAAGCCCAAGCCTATTTAATACCCCAATATGAACGAACATGGTATCATATTGTATTCTCAGTGAAGCCCCCGTGGTTTGTATATAGGCCCAAGAATGAAGATGTGGAGTTAGTGAAGAAATTTCTATCCACTTCTTTCAAAATACCTTGGAGAGAAAATCATATATGTTTGAGTGAAAAGGAGGAGTCCCATGAGCCACCTAGTTCTGAAATAGGTAAAGCAGAAGAAGTATTACATGAAGAGGGTCGAAAGTCGCTCCCAAGTGACTCTGAAAAAGATGAAGAAACATCACATGAGCATGAAGAATATTCCATTGAAAATACTAAAGATCATTCTGAGACACACTCTACTTTGGACATGAATCAAATAGCATCTACTGATGAATGCTTGAACTGTGAAGGAGTGCCTACTGATGGGTGCTCACACCTCTATGTTGGTGACATAGAGATCACTTTTGAAAGTTTTGCTTCAAGCCAAATTTATGTTAAGAATGAAAATGAATGCCTTGTAGTAGTTTAATAAGAACCAAGATCAACTTCCCCATCACCACTTGAGCTTACTGAAGTTGGTCCAAGAAGAAAGTACAAAGAAGAGGAGGTCCCTCTACAAGAGCCTATTTTTATTGAAGGGTCATCAAATATGAATGAAAATAAGATCCAAGAGACCCTTAGCATACTACATTACACTCAATCATTGGTGTCAAATTCTTGTTGGAGAGTTTCTTCATTGAAGGATCCATCCTTCCTTGAAGACATGGAGAAGATTCAAAGAGAAATGTGCAACATCAAAGGTAATTTCATGCCTTTGTTTTTTGATAGAAACAATTTGGTTGAGATTAATGAATAGTTACATGGATCGTACTTGAAGAATAATGAGGATATTCATAAGCTCAAAATGCAAAATGAGAAACTTCTTGATAGGTTGCAATATACTTGTTCTTCCTCTTATGTTTCATATTGTCAAATGGTAGATTGCTTGGAGGATTCTCATGACATGAGGGATCATGAGAAACATGGAAACATGCATGTGCTTGATGTGTTTTAAGATGAGCTTTATGAGATCCAATAACTTGTTGTGGTGGAAGAGGAAGTTGAGTTTCCTCTTGAAAATGGTTACACACTTTTTGAAGAAGTGTATGATTCCACTACCTTGGAACCAACCTATGAGGAAATTTTTGCACTTTTGAGGGAAGTGTATGATCCTACCCTTATGGAGCTTTCACATGATGAAACTTTTTAATTTTCTGATCATTTAGGTGAGTTGGTTAATTCTCCTACATCCTACACTTCCATATTTTGCAGCATTCATCCTAATGAACTATGGGTGAAAAGTTTATTTTTGATGGTGCCACATGAGGAGTATGAAACTCCTATCTCTCCTTTAGATGATGATTGTGAAAATCCTCACAACAGATCTAAGAGCTGATGTGTACCTCACAATGAAAGAATTTAGGGATAAGATTAAGAGTGGTCAATGCAATAAAATGAGCAACAGAAAAATAATAAAGTAGAACTCGGATAGAAGCAAAATAACTTCACACACCCTAATTCATTAATCACAAATGGACAAATAAATAATACAATGCATGAGGAATTCGAATTCCAAGGTGGCAATTCGAATTGGCCTTCATGGAGTGATCAAAATATCACTGGAGTGTCATCGGAGCACAACTAGTAGTCTATCTCATCATCAGTGGAGTCATCAATGCTTAAGTAACTTTCAACCATCAGTCAAACTGAGTCTAACTAAGTGTGGTAGGTGTAACTGAGTGTAACTGGAACTAACTAAATGAAGGAGACTCAGTGGAGGGTACATGAGGAGCTAACTGAAGTCAGAATGAGCAGGCTAGTCACACTGGAGGTCCATCAGAGTGGTAAGATCAGTTAAGAGTGATTCAAGCCTAAAATCAAGGAGAGAACTCAGTTAACTGAAGACAACTGGACTAGTAGGTGAAGAAGGGAGCCTTTGTCAAGTGGATGGTGAGATGTGGGCGCATCACTGGCTAGGAGGGATCAATCTGAGTGGAAATAAGCTCCTGAGTGCTAGAAGACTAGGGACTAGGTGTTGGAGGTATCAACCTGATGACTCGACAGCATGTGGATGCATGCAATGCATGCAAGACTGAAAATGCAAAGGATGAAAATGCTGGTAGGACTAGGATGGAGTATAGGAATATCCTAACACCCCCCCTTAATCCATCCTGGGCCCTGATAACTGAGACCAAAGGTCACACAATACAATGAATAATAATAATAGTCAATAAACTGAGGAAATGGGGAAAACCTCATGGGAAAATACCCCCCCCCCTCAAAATAGATTGTAAGGCACACACAAAAATAAATGCTCCAAACTCAAGCAGGTGTCATGCTTGGTCATATGTCTAGAGGTATCTTCTTCTTTGGAAGAAGTGGATCATGCTCAAAAATCATATGCTTGTACTTTCTCTTCAGATCGAATGTGATGAGAACAAATCCAAAAGTATGAGGATGCTCCTTGAACCTGTGATTCGAATCAGTTGAGGTAGGATCAAATCTATGAATGTGCAGATAGTCTTTTGTCTTCTCCTTCAAACCATCATGGGTGAGATTATGCCAAAAAGAACCATCACATGATTGCTTGAAATCCAAATCAGATTTAAGACTTGAAGAATAGTTTCTTGAGATCTCCTTTGAACCAACATGGGTGAGATCAAAACCATCATATATGCATGAGAAATTATCCCAAGTAGTGATTTTTTATAATCCAAATTAGATCCAAGACCTGAATCATGGTTTCTTGAGATCTCCTTTGAACCATTAGAGGTGAGATCAAAACCAGTAAATGCATGAGAAATTATCCCAGGCGAATGGAAATGGTTTCTTGAGATCTCCTTTGAACCAGTAGAGGTGAAATCAAAACCATGATATGCATGAGAATGTATCCCAAGCAAATAGCAATGGCCATAGTCTTCAATAACCTTTTGAAATCATGAAATAATGATCATATAATAGTAAATAAGAGGTGATTTATCATGGAGAGCGAATGCATTACCTCCAATTACTGATTTTACCTCCGAAACATTCATGTGATCATGATGGAAACCAACAGACTCTGGTGCAAGAGAGGATTTAGGACCTTTTGCATTTTCTAGAGTGTGAGCTGGCACAGAATTTGAAATAGAAGAAATTTGGAGCATGAGTGTAGAATCTGCAAGTTCTTCTTCTTTGTGGACAACTTCAATATAAAATATGTTTGATACTGATTCATGATCAATGAGATCATCAAGGAGGGAGAATGCATCACTTTGCTTGCTCTCGAAAGGGTTCGGACCAATCCCTTCATTCTGTCTGCCAAATCTTTCATTCGGGTGGGCCCATGGATCTTTTGGAGATTTAACATATTCAACATCAAGGGAGTAGAATACCATGCTTCGAGACATAGCATACATCATGGCTGCAATAGCTCTTCCACCTTCATCTAACCAGTCATTGTCTTCTTCAGAGGATTCGAACTCTCTTTCAAAACAATAATCAAAGAGATCATGTCTCTTCAAATATGCTATCATTTTTGGTTTCCATTCAACATAGTTGAATAGATAAAGAGGAGGATCTTCTGAAAACATGAAAGCTGTAGAAGACCTGCAAAAACAATAGAAAATATTTGCAACTGCTACTGCTACAAAAATGCAGAAACTGCTGCACTCGAAATCTTGATAATAACCTGCAAAAAACTCTCAGGAATGGAGATAAACAATACTCTCAACATGCTCTGATACCATGTGAAAATCCTCATAGCAGATCTAAGAGTTGATGTATACCTCACAATGAAATAATTTAGGAATAAGATTAAGAGTGGTCAATGCAGTAAAATGAGCAATAGAATAATAATACAGTAGAACTCGGATAGAAGCAAAATAACTTCACACACCCTAATTCATTAATCACAAATGGACAAATAAATAATACAATGCATGAGGAATTCGAATTCCAAGGTGGCAATTTGAATTGGCCTTCATGGAGTGATCAAAAGATCACTGGAGTGTCATCGGAGCACAACTAGTAGTCTATCTCATCATCAATGGAGTCATCAATGCTCAAGTAACTGTCAACCATCAGTCAAACTGAGCCTAACTGAGTGTGGTAGGTGTAGCTGAGTGTAAATGGAACTAATTGAATGAAGGAGGCTCAATGGAGGGCGCATGAGGAGCTAACTGAAGTCAAAATGAGCAGTCTAGTCACACTGGAGGTCCATCGGAGTGGTAAGGTTAGTTAAGGGTGAGTCAAGCCTAAAATCAAGGAGAGAACTCAGTTAACTGAAGACAACTGGACTGGTAGGTGAAGAAGGGCGCCTTTGTCAAGTGGATGGTGAGATGTGGGCGCATCACTGGCTAGGAGGGCTCAATTTGAGTGGAAATAAGCTCCCGAGTGCTGGAAGACTAGGGACTAGGTGCTGGAGGTATCAACCTGATGACTTAGCAGCATGCGGATGCATGCAGAATGCATCCTGCATGCAGGAATGCATGCAAGACTGAAAATGTTGGTAGGACTAGGATGGAGTATAGGAATATCCTAACAATGACATGATTAGATAACTTTATTGCGTTGAGAGGTGCTCTACAGTCCAATATGAGGGAGATCTTCTAACGTGTGTGATGTAGCGTTACATATAATAAAACGTAAAAATGTAGCGTTACATCTAATAAAACGTAAAAAGTGATAATATGAGGGAGATCTTCTAACGTGTGTGATGTAACGTTACATCTAATAAAACTTAAAAAGTGATAAAAATTAACGCTACATTACTTTTTATTACTTTTTATCTTCTAACGTTATGAGGGATATCTTGTAACGTTACATGTAACGTTTGTGATATTATTGTCAGCCATTAATAAAATGTAATATAAAGTAAAAAGTAATAATATTAGGGAGATCATGTAACGTTTGTGATATTATTATCGGCCATTAATAAAATGTAATATAAAGTAAAAAGTAATAATATGAGGGAGATCTTGTAACGTGATGTAACGTTTGTGATATTATTGTACACCATTAATAAAATGTAATATAAAGTAAAAAGTAATAATATGAGGGAGATCTTGTAGCATTACACGATGGCTCATAAAATAAAATATTATGAAAATTAATTAAAAATCATGTTCGTTTATAAAATAAAAACTGAAAACTTAAACCCGGATCTATCAATCAAGAGAGATCAAATTTATTGAGTTTAAATTTAAAAAAAGAAATACACCTCAAGAAATTGGATCCCTCTCGGTGCTTGATAGATACGGGTTTAAGATGGATCTATGCTGATTATTCACATTTGCATAAGCATATTTTGTTACCTTATGATGATACATATCTACATGGATGCACCTATGATGTCACTAGGTTTTTTGGACCCAAAATTTGACGACCTAAAGGTCGGATTTTCTACATCTTGTAGTCGAATATCCGACAACCTCCATATTTTTTTAACGTCGGTCCAAAGTCGGCTGCAGTCCATCGGCTTTGGACTTCATCGGATATTCGACGTCCACAAGAAGTCGGATCTCCGACTTGGGTCACTTCACATGAAGTTGGATATTCTCTTTGTGGACATCGGAAATCTGACGCCTCTTACAAATGGAACTCGCTGAAATCCAACGTCAAATGCTATCGGAGCTATGGAAAAGACGTCGTATTTCTTCAGTGTGTGGGTCTGAACTTCGACGCCCCTAACAAATGGAACTGGCAGAAATCTGATGTCAAATGCCATTAGATCTATAGCAAAATCATCGAATTTCTTCATTGTGTGGGTCTGAAATTCGACGCCCCTAACAAATGGTACTGGCTGAACTCTAACGTCAAATGTCGTCAGAGCTATGGAAAAGACGTCAGAATTCTTCAATATGTGGGTCGAATATACGACGCCTTTTACAAATGGAACTAGTTGAATCCAACGTCAAATACCATCAGAGCTATGGCAAAGCCATCGGATTTCATTAGTGTGGTCATCGGTTATCCGACTACGTTATGAAATTTAAAAAAAAAACATTATTATTTGGAAGGTGATTCCCTCGAGGAAGTTCATATGATAGGGGGAGTAGTTCAATCAAATGAAATAAAAGCAACTTGATGATTGTAGGATTTTCTTTTATGAATTTACTAGATATAATTGACAAGTATGAGTTCAAGAAATATGGCACAATGAAGAATGATGTAGGAGATAGTGGACAAAATCAGGATTGCTAGAAGTTATCGATGCAAGGAAGACATGGTCAAATTGAATATTACACATCTCTAAGTGCTCAGCATGCTATAACAGAATTGGAGAAGGTCAAATCAGTTTTCGGTAAGCTTGAAGGTGGTAGCTTGTCGTCTCCCACTATGAAATGCATGCAGATTGAATCAAGCTGCTTAAAGGTGGTCTCCCATTGTCAGCTACACTTCAAGCTTGAAGGTGGTAGCCTTGGGACTAGACATAGGTCGCAGGTTCTAATCTCCTCAGTTCAGTTCATAACCTGTTAATTTTCCGATGCAAATTATATGTTTTCTTTAATTCCCTAGTGTAAGAGGAGCCATTATGGGCAAGTTGCATCCCTAAAAAATGATGAACATTGACAACAAGTAGCATGTTTCTAATTGTTGTTGGTGTATGCTATATTAGTTGCAAATATCATGCTTCAGAAGCCAGGCTTCAATGGTAAATATACCATTTTGGAAGGGTTTAATGTGAGGTTAAGGATATTGATTCCAAGGAAATTAAAGAGAAGCTTAAGGATATTGATTCCAGTGCATCATTTACTCAACCTTTGAAGTTGTGGAAACTCAAAATTGGTTATGATGAGCAACCAAACATCACAACAAGCTCCAAGAAATTGTCAAAATTTAGATGACATGTGAGTGGATTGTAGAAGGCCAGCATCGTAGCCATTCATTGAGCTCCTCTCTGTTTCGAGAATAATTTAATATTCTCTACTGAACAGGGCCAACCACGTGAAGGTGGAAGCTCTTATGGCCCTTCCCCCCCCTCACATCACTCTCAATTCCCCATACCCAATGCATGTACTTGAAAAAAAAATACGTGCAAATTCATCCATATTTAATCATGAACTTTCATCTACCATTCATTCAATAAAGGGCGCTAACATTCATTAAACCATTGTTTCATTCAGTCAACACATTCATACAATAAAAGATAACATTCAATAAACCATTCATTCATTCAGTCAACACATTCATTCAATAAAAACTGACATTCAATAAAGGTAACAATTTAGTACACTGAATCATTAAACAATTAAACCATTCATTCATTCATTAGGCCAAAAATCATGGATGATATATTGTTATAAAAAATAATTAGATGACATTTTTCCAATCATTTCTTTTTAGTTTTTCTTCTCTTTAGTGGTAAATAATCCCTAGGAGGAGCATCTGCATCTGGACTTTCTCTTCCAGTTCTTGGTTCTTCATCAAGCGCTTGTGATGATGTCTCCATCCTAGAGTGCTGATCTAGACATGGATTTTGCGGCAAGGGGTTCCGATTTGCTGCAACAATATGAAAATGTTACATTGTTGTATTTTGCTATTGTAATGACAAGTATTTCATTTAAAGAAAAACATTACAAAGTTGTTTTTTTACCTAGTGTGGCCACATCATGTTGTTCATGTTCTTGTCCAGGCTCAACCTGTACAGTTTCACCCTCTACATGCTCTACAGTTGAAATATGGTGAACTACAATTAATGTTCACCATTTGCAATGCTATACATAAACTTGTAGCATATGAATAAATTCATTACCATGATTCGAAGCATGATCTTCGATTTGTTGTTGTCCCTCCTCGACATTAGGGGGATCATTGATTTCCTGCTCCAAACAGAGCCAATATTTTTTCTCAAGTATTTATAACGAATAGATTGCACAAGCAATAAATCTTCAATAAAGTATATAGATTCTATTTACCTGTGCACCGAATGGATTGGTACCAAAACACTGTGTTTTCCCAGACAATCTTTTTTGGCATTCAACAACAGCTCCAAAGCCTTGCTTGAAGCCAAGATTCATGTCTTCCTCAATGGCCTATTCATTGAATCGTTTGGCATGCATATTTGCATAACATCATTAATTAACATTTTGCGGTGCAATAAAACGAAAAATAATTTGCAATTTATTATTTGTATGCATTATTGGTTTTTCGAAAATTACAATTCGTGCAGCCAAATTCGAATAACCACCAGGCCCAAGCTTGTGCTGGCCTATTTTTTCCAATATTTCCTTTGTGGCCTTTGATGTGTCTGACAGCCTATGCAAGTGTTGAATATGTTAGATGTTCCAAGTTCGATATAGAAATCAATAATAATAAGTTTTAGAATTACATTGCAGAAAGTATTGCATACCTCCCTGTGCCTGGTGATATCTTTCCTTCTCTTCTCTGAGCCCTCTCCTTTCCATCATCCACTAGAGCTCTCCACTCCATTGCTGGAATCATTGGAGGGCACTCATACCTAGGGTTTTTTTCCAGGTGGGTACTATATTAGTCTCGGACAACCTTGACATGTTGTCTAGCCTTTTTCAGGACCTCGGCTTGATTGAAGGTCTTGTCGCCGAACAGGCCAACCAACCGATTAGTGAGTTCATCTTTTAAAACTTTTGGTTGTCTATCCCACCTTGTTCGAATGGTGGGTCCAAATATCTACAAGCACGCATCATTCATTTGTTTATAGAAAACATCATTTCCTACAAAATGATAATGCCATGATCATAATTAGTTGAAAAAAATGTTTTATTAGTATATTACAATGAAATTATAAACACTAACTTGATCAACGTATATTAATTACCAGGGATCTTCTCGATCTTTATTGGGATGAGATCTTTATCGACCAAAAAATTTTCCTCCATTGTTCCCATGCTAGTGACACGGCTAGATCCTGGAAATGTAGCTAGGTCGATATCAATATTACCAAGATTCTCGATGTCGACCCCTTCTTTTGGAGGATCCAGTGTGGGTCGGTCATTAGCGGCCGGTGCACTCACATTTGGGGTCCGTGGTGTGTCAGAATGTGTTTTCGACTGTTCAGTCGACAACAATGGTGAAGAAATCGATGCACATGGAGTCATTTGCTCATGATGCCACCTCTCTCCACGAGTCTCGCTGGGCCCAGCACTGCCTTGAACACTATTGTCTGGTCTCTGATAATTATGTAAATACAAACCACGTCTTATACGTTTAGTACTATCATATAAAAGAGAAAATTATAAAGTTATAAATGAATTATTTTATGAATCAAGATTCCTCAACTTACTCGCAAGGATTCAGATTTCCGTTCCAACAATTTAATCCTTGCCATATTCTCGCTTGTCTGTGGAACCTTGATTAGCAGAGAAACGATTTCCACACTATATTTTTCCAACAATTTGTCTATCATATTAAACGGGTTTGTGGCTTCACCAATTATGTCGGAATATTTAAGGATCTCAGCCACTTCAGGATCTACTGAACATTCTTGTGATTTTGTTTCAAACAGCGATTCACTGGGCTGCAACAAAAATATATAAAACACTACTAAGTTATATCATGATAGATTCCTAAAATTATATTAACAAAACATATCTATCATGATAAATTCCTAAAATAACAACTAGGTTTACTTGGTTCCTGGACGATGGTGTCGTCTGATCCATAGCTATGGACTTGCATCAATCATCGGACCCCTGCAAAAAAGAAGTAGAAAACATTATCACAACGAAACCAGTATACACATGAAAAATACATAACAAAATAAACATTATGCTACGTATTATATTGGTACAATTCCAATGGATTATACCTGCAACCTAGAGGATCGTGATCCACTCCTCATATTGTTGCTCATAGATGACTTGCCCCGATCTGCTAATATCTGGGAGTTGCCTCTTACAAATACCTAAATCAAAAACATAGTAAAAGTCACCTAAGCGAATCCAAAACTAATCATGAAAAAACACATCGATTAAAAACTATTATTAAGTATTATATTTTTACTATTACAAAGAATATGTATACATGTTGCATCGAGGGTACTGTGACCCTTGCAGAACCGGACTGCATCAAAAACTTAGAGTAAATTATGTAAATGAAATAATTAGATAACATTATAGAAACGAAACTAATATACTAATAATGAAAAAACAAAGGAAAAAAAAACTATTTTTACTTATTATATTTGCACTATTACAAAGATGTATACCTGATCCCTCAAGGAAGATGTACTCCTCCGACCATCTGCTGGTGGGGTTTTATCCCGATCACTAGCCTGCGAAGTAAATATGGAAAATTTAAACGAAATAAAATAACGAAAAAATCCTTAATATGTTAAATTTATTAATAAAAGGTTGGGTAAATTGTTATATGTACCACTCCCATAGTAACCTTTTTTGTATCTACTCGGTTCAAATTGTAATTAATAAGCAACTCTTCCCCTGCAGATATTGATTTAATGGAAACTACAAAAACATGGTTTTCTTCACGCCCCTCAAATTCGCAGTTTGGTTGCTTAATTGTAGACCCTGGTTGTGTACTGTTTATAAACCCCGCAATATTCCCTGTGGCCTTTGGCCTTCCGTCCATGTACAACATTGGTCCTTTATTTTGATTTTTGTCTTTCAACTGTAAATAGTTTGTTGACAATCCATAGCTACACATACTTTTTGTATATTGGACCAGGGGCATCCAATCTGTGTAGCTGGTCCAACATACTCCATCAATTTTGTACATGTGTCGTAAGGGACCCTTAGCCATCCATGCAAAACAACCCAAAACCATGTATTGACGACAGTGCTGTTCGATATATCCTCTCATTCACACAAAAATCTTTGTCCGGTTGAGAAAGATCCTTGTGTTCGGATATCCACATCATCTTTTTTAGGATCTTGCATGCAATTAGGGTTTGCATGCAAATTCTAGGGTTTGCATGCACTTTTCATGCATCCCAGTCACCAGGTTGATGCCTCCAGCACCTTAGCCACCTTATTCTAGCACCCGGGAGCTTCTTACATCAGTTCTTTAGCCCTCCTAGTCAGGAAGGCACCCACTTCTCACCTACTGCCAGAGAAGGGCGCACTTCTTCACCTACCACTTCAGTTACACTCAGTTAGCTCCGATTCTCCTTGATCTGAGGCTAGTTTCACTCCTGACTGATTGTTTCACTCCGATGGACCTCCAGATTGACTAGATGACTTGTTATGACTTCAGTTAGCCTCCCATGCGCCCTCCACTGAGCCCACTTCCCTATGTCAGTGCTACACACTTCAGTTACACATGTTACACTCAATTAGACTCAGATTGACACCTAGATGACTGGTTCTTGTGCATTGATGACCACCATTGATTGATGATGAGGACTCCTAGTTGGAGTCAAGCTACTCCATTAAGTGATTCGAATGACCTCCTTAGTCAATTTGAATTTCTTAGTCATTGTTACTGTATTTTATTGTAATCATTCACCCTTATTGGGATATTGAGCACTGATGCATGTTTTGCACAATTTTACACCATTTTTCTGAGTTTCATCTATTGTGATTGATTTACTTGTTCATTAGATCTGCTGTGACTAATTTTACATGGTATCAGATCCATTGTAGGGACAAGATCTATTTTCTACAGGTGTTTCTACAAGAGGATTTGAGTGAATTTGCTCAAAAATTACAAAAAGTTTTGGCATGAAAGATCTCAAGGGAATTCGCTCCTGTGCATGCAAAGCTTGAAAATACTTCCAATACCACTCCAGAAGCTTGAGTTTCCACATAAATATTGGATCTGATACATTGGACCCATTCAACTTTGCTTGATCTCCAATCCCAAGTGTGATGCAACTCTAAAAGGGTGGATTGTTCGACCTCATTGTTCTTGGTTTTATTGTGATTTGCAGGTTATTGTCTCCATCAATTGAATTCGCTACTTTTCCCTTGCAAGCATTTCTACATCAGTGTGCACTCGTTCCTAGCAATGGAATACTCTTCTTCAAATCCTATCCTCACCCCATTCAATTATTTTGATTGGAAAGATGATATGGAGATCATATTACGTTCAAAAGGTTACTACCGAGTCACTCTTGGTCTTGAATTGGAGCCAAACACCTTGTCAGCTAGAACCAAACACTACAACAAGCTTGATGAAGCTTATGGTCTTCTTTGTCTCTCCATCTCCAAAGATCTTCACTTCCATCTCGGCAGATTGAAGACTCCAAAAGCTATATGGGAGCAACTTGAAACACTATTTGGCAAGCAGGATGAGCTTAGGGCTTTTCAATTAGAGAATGAATTGATTGCCCTTAGTCCTGAGAATTTCGAGACCATGAATGAATTCTTCACAAAATTCAAGAACTTGAACATGCAATTGAAGAACAGTGGAGTTATCAAAGAGGATAAGCAATTGATCCTCTCCATTCTCAGCAAGCTTCGTAAAGATTATTCAGTATTTGTCTCTACTTTCAATTCCGGTCAGCTAACTACCCCGAATTGGAAGATGCCTACCTTGAATACCTTCATTGAGTCCATCACAAAAGAGCATGATAAGTTGATTCAAATGGGGTCCATAAGCTCCAAAGATTCATCCCTATATGTTCAAGGACCCAAGATTTTTAATGGTAAAGGAAAGCAAAAGAAGGAGAATCCCAAATTTGAACCTCACAAGCAAAGAGAGAAAGGCAAATAGACAGATGCACCATCTAGTTTGAAGTTCAAGCAAAAGGGCAAAGAAAGTAACCAAAAATCTAAATGTACTTATTGCAACCATGGATTTCATCCCGAAATTTCATGCATGAAGAATACTATAGATCAAATGGCCCTCCTTTTGGAAAAGAATAACATAACTCTTCCTGACAGTGCAAGGAAGAAGGATAGGAATGATGATCATGAAAGAGGACAAGCACTCATGGAAACTATTTCGAAGCCCACTACTCTCTTGATAGATTCGGGTGCATAGAATCATATGGCTGCAAATATTGATTATTTTTCTTCATTTGATCCAAACAACTCCATCCCCATCTATTTGGGAGATGACTCAAAAATTTCTTCAAAGGGCAAAAGTACGATTCATGTAGATCATGGAAACTTTCATAATGTTCTCTATGTTCCTTCCTTGGCTTCAAATCTTTTTTCTGTGTATCAAATGACACACACTGATGAACCAAAGCAAGTTACATTCAGCCCTAATACAGTTGAAATTTCTGATATCAAAAGTGGAAGACTTGTTGCAGTCGGAAAGGCGAACCACACTGCAAAATGCTATGAGTTTTCACACTTTATTCCACTTGCAAAGCCCACTGCTCTTCGCACACATGGTAATGAGGTTAGTAGGCTTTGGCATGAAATATTTGGACATATTAATTATAAGTATTTTCTGCTGTTATCAAACAATTCCATGCTAGATGGTCTTCCACAACTCTGTTCCTCGAAGGGAATATGCACTGGTTGCATTATTGGGAAGCACCCCGAGCACAGATTCGACCATGGAAAAGCTAGCAAAGCTTCTACGGTTTTGGGGTTGATAAATTCTGATATCAGTGGTCCACTGCCCCATACGTCATTAAATGGTTCAAGGTATGTTTTGACATTTATTGATGATTTTTCCCGCTTTACATGGGTATTTTTTCTCAAAAACAAGTCAGAAGTGCTTGGAAAATTCAAGGATTTTAAGGCTTCTGTTGAGACCGCCACTGAGAGCAAGATCAAAGCTCTTATATATGATAATGGTGGAGAATATATCAAGGCCGAGTTGCTACAACTTTATGCCCAAAGTGGAATTCAGATCCAACATACAGTTCCCTACACACCCCAGCAGAACGGTGTAGCGGAAAGGAAAAATCGTTCACTGAAAGAGATGGCTACATGCATGATTGAATCAAAAGGTTTGGATGCAAATATTTGGGCTGAAGCAATCAATGTTGCTGCATACATACAGAACCATGTTCCACATTCATCCGTGAAAGGTATGACTCATTTCTAAGCATTTTTTGGTCACAAACCCTGATGTGTCAAATTTGAGAGTTTTTGGCTCTACTGCATGGGCTAGAATTCCTTCCAAGAAGAGACGAGCCTTAGATCCACAAAGTATTGAGTGCATACTAATAGGATATGGGGAAGAATAAAAAGCATATAAACTCATGGATATCAGATCTAAAAATATATTCATAGAGCGCAGTGTGCAATTTGAAGAACCGCTTCAAGAATTGCAACTAGTCGAGGAAGAAACTGTCATTTCACCGCCTTCACCAGAAGAAGATACGTGCAGCGATAATGAAGGTATGAGTTATGATATTTTAGAATCACATGATGGTCATGACATATTATGTTCATAATCCGACCATTATGATCCTCCTCAGTTACCAAAGTGGGCCCAAAACATTCTTCAATTTGCTGGTTCGAACCTTGGAAATCCTGTTGATCCGAGACGAACAAGAGCAAACTTTCAAAGAGCAGGTATGGCTCTTTCTATTTCTGATCCATTACTTCCTAATATTTGTTATTTGATGACTGGTTCAGATCCCATATCATACTATTCTTCCCACCAAGATCCGAGATGGCAAAGTGCCATGGATGAAGAGTACAGTTCTCTTCAAAAGAACAATACATGGGAGCTAGTTTCTCTTCCACCTGGAAGAAAATTAGTGAAGTGTAAATGGGTCTACCACACGAAAGTTGCTGCTAATGGATCTATCAGCAAATACAAAGCAAGGTTGGTGGAAAAAGGTTTCTCCCAAGTCCAAGGAGTGGACTACACTGAGACCTTTGCACCGGTTGCAAAGATAGATTCCATCCGCCTTGTTTTGGCTATTTCCGCATCCAAGCACTAGGAAGTGCACCAAATGGATGTGAAGAGTGGATTTCTACATGGAGATCTTGCTGAAGAGGTATATATGCAGCAGCCATAGGGCTACACATCAGCTCCATCATTAGTTTGCAGATTGAAAAAATCTTTGTATGGGTTAAAACAGGCCCCAAGAGCTTGGTACGCAATGATGGACTCCTTCCTTCTTTCTCTGAATTTCCAAAGATGCAAATCTGATCTGAATGTGTATCTTCAGCGAGTTAAAGGTAATTTTTTGGTTATTGTAATTTATTTTGATGATCTTCTCATTACTGGTAGCACTCTTACTTCAATAAACAAGCTAAAAACTGCCTTAAATCTAGCTTTTGACATGAGCGATTTGGGCTTGCTGAATCACTTTTTGGGCTTGGAGATAGCTCAAAATTTTGATGGGATCACTATATATCAGCAAAAATATGCTTCCAACCTATTATTGAAGTTTAATATGGCTGAATGTAAGGCAACCCCATTCCCATTCCTCTCAGGAATCAATCTTGAGGAGGGAGATTCTACACCACTTGCAAATTGCAGTATGTATCGACAGTTGATTGGTTCACTACTTTATTTGACACACTCAAGGCCTGATATTTCATATGACGTGAGTGCCATGTCAAGGTATATGCAGTAGCCCCATGAGATTCATTGGCGAGCAGCCAAGCGGATCTTGCAGTATGTGCAAGGTACGAAACATTTTGGCATACATTATGCTGCAAATTCTGAGCTTGATTTCATTGGTTTTACTGATTCAGATTGGGAAGGTGATAGCATTGATCGTAAGTCCACTTCCAGTTATGTTTTCATGATTGTTCATGGTGCTATTTTCTAGTCTAGCAAAAAGCAGGCAGCCATTGCACTTTCTTCAGCAGAGGCAGAGTATCGAGGGGCAGTCAATGCCTGCATTCAGGCAATTTGGTTGCAGGGTATTCTTTCCGAGTTTGGTTTTGGTGGCACTACTTCGACTGTCCTATTTTGTGACAATAAAAGTGCTATCAAGATATACACAGATCCATTTTAGCGACAGAGGACCAAACACATTGATATTCATATGCATTACATTCGACAGTTGGTGCATGATCGCACCATCATTCTACAATATTGCCCTACTGATGAGCAAATTGCAGACATATTCACCAAGAGCTTCACTGAGAAGAAGTTCTCTTACCTCCGTTCACTGTTGGGGGTGAGTTCCATCATGGTGGAGATAGATTGATCCATTATTATGCTTTAGCTTTAGGCGGGGCTTTCTTCCCACTGGGTTTTCCCTCTTTCCTCAGTTTATTTTCAACAGTTTTGGATTATTGTATTGGGGTGGCCTTTGGTCTTAGTTACCAGGGCCCCACATTATTTTTTGCACATCATATTCTAGCTTGAGGGGGGGTGTTCGGATATCCACATCATCTTTTTCAGGATCTTGCATGGAATTAGGGTTTGCATGCACTTTGCATGCATCCCAGTCACCAGGTTGATGCCTCCAGCACCTTAGCCACCTTATTCTAGCACCCGGGAGCTTCTTACATCAGTTCTTTAGCCCTCCTAGTCAGGAAGGCTCCCACTTCTCACCTACTGCCAGAGAAGGGCGCACTTCTTCACCTACCACTTCAGTTACACTCAGTTAGCTCTAATTCTCCTTGATCTGAGGCTAGTTTCACTCCTGACTGACTGTTTCACTCTGATGGACCTCCAGATTGACTAGATGACTTGTTCTAACTTCAGTTAGCCTCCCATGCACCCTCCACTGAGCCCACTTCCCTATATCAGTGCTACACACTTCAGTTACACATGTTACACTCAGTTAGACTCAGATTGACACCTGGATGACTGGTTCTTGTGCATTGATGACCACCACTGATTGATGATGAGGACTCCTAGTTGGAGTCAAGCTACTCCATTAAGTGATTTGAATGACCTCCTTAGTCAATTCGAATTGCTCAGTCATTGTTACTGTATTTTATTGTAATCATTCACCCTTATTGGGATATTGAGCACTGATGCATGTTTTACACAGTTTTACACCATTTTTCTGAGTTTCATCTATTGTGATTGATTTACTTGTTCATTAGATCTGTTGTGACTAATTTTACACCTTGGGTACCCATTATTTCACTAAATGTCTGTACCTCAAGGGAACCTCGAGGTCGTCTTTTGTCTCATCCCTATAGGAACATGACCCCCATCGACCGTGAAAAAATTCATTGAGTTTATCAAATTTTCTTCTGGTCTTTTGACATCTAGTTTATACAACTCTTCTAGACCTACTGGATGTCTCACTTTCCTCTAGCCTTACTAAACTCCCCTCGCTCGAGGAAGACAGATCCGACAAATACCTATTTGGTTCTACCTGCACCATAGGAAAAACGTTTAGATACGACCGCAAGCCATAGCGCCTCTTAAAAGGTGACGTGTAGCGCCTTTTATAATGTTACTTGATCCTCATTCCCTTTCTCAACATGTAGGCATTCAAGTGATGAGGAAGAAGATCACTTTATCTTTCTTATGAGTACAAATTCATTTAATTATGAGCTTTCTTTTATTGCTACTTTGGGTCTTGACTCCCATATCAAACCATCCAACTATCAGCTTTGTCGTCATGGCCCTAAAGTCTCTCTCATCCCATCAGTTTGGGTTCATCAACTCGGTAATTGAAGTCCATTCACATTTAGTAAGATATTTATATTCAGCAATAATAATATAAAATAAAAATAACTAACCATTATGGAAAATGTCTAAAAGTTTTTATGACTTTCAAAAGTAAGATCTTTTAGGTGGTTAATAAGTGTTCACAAATCTTCAAAAACAATATTTTATATAATGTTGTGGGACTTGTATAATCTTATTCAAGCATGGCCTTCTTAGATGACTGAAAGTAATTGAATCAAGCAAAAACGGAACCGTAAACATGTAAGCTGTTTTTAAAAATGGTAGATTTCATTCATACTCCCAACTAATGCTGCATTTGGACAATTACTTGTAATATTGACTTAGGGTATTTAATTCATAACATAGATTTTCAATCATATTCACACAGAGAAAAGTAGGGCTTTCTTTATATTATCATGACATAGTTACAAAGACTTTATTTTCAATATTCATGACAATCTGAATGGACAGGCCCCACTCATAGCCAAATATTTTCGAGATACTTACAACTCATCGGAGTATGGGGGACCATATAATTCTTGAAAGACGTTGGATTCAATATACCATGCCTTTGAATAAACAAACCTTAGGACCACGTGTCTATTCTGATGCATGTGGACGTCTATGCGGGTTTTGACAAGCCACTGTTCTCTGTTTCTAATGTAGTACCCAAGGATTTGATCCTCAGTAATCTTTGTCTGCAAAATATCTTTGACCTGTTCGAGATATTCTCCAACTTCCCGTTTTAGATTATAAATAACAGTTGGTTCTAATATTTTCAGGTTGATGCCGAATGACCACCACCAGTCTCTCATCTAATCAGGGACGTAGAATGCAGGATCCTCATGGATATGTGTAATTTGAATTCCAAACTTTAGAATGGTATAATATGTTCTATCAGTATTTACTTTCCTCAAGAATTTCCACCATAATTTTTTATATTTTTCATAAGTGTCTGTAGTACTTGGAAACCGGAGACTAGCATCTTGATGTGGCCATGCTTCCAAAGAACGTATCCGGTTAATACAGTAGTATTGTTGGTCTAGTTGTAGCCCGAGGTGAGGTGTAGAGCCCTCCGTCGAGATTAAGTTAAGATATTGGTAGAGGTGTGTTAACCAATTGCTTGCATCAGCTGCTTTTCTCAGGGAGTTGTTGTAAATCATCTCTGGTACAATACTGGATCCCATATGCATTCTTCTAAGTTCTAGCACTAGTCTAATAAAAGCATCAGATCCCTGTCAGTTAGCATATAATACTTCATCATGTCTCAACTCCCACCTAGGTTTCCAATCTTGCATATAATCCAACCAACTCATATTATCATCAATAGTATAGATCTGATGCTTTCCTTCGCTCCAAGCAGATATTTTCATGTTTACTTGTGGGTTATGGGCCCACTGGATTCTGTTTTGACCTTCTATGCTCACTTGCCTCGAGCTCGCTTGCACCAAGATTGCTTGTTTCAGGCTCGCTTGATTCAATCTCACTTGTTAAAAATTAACAGCATACTTCTATGTCAAATATTCTCTTGTTAAAAAGTCAAGAATGCTTTACCAACAAATATAATTTGATTACCAACAATTTTTTCTGACAGGACAAGTCTTAACTACTTAATTCAAATTATTTACCACATATTTGATTACTTAAGTCTTATAACCAACACATATTTGATTACCTCGGTGTAGACGTTTCCTGTAATATACTCAGAAGAGTTACTTTCAGAAATGACTGTGCCTCTTAGAGGCCAGTCAACTCTAGGAACCAAGTGACTCTATTATAGGGTTAGTACAAACTAGAGAGAGAGAGATGATTGGGCTATGGTACGTTCAATCAAAGAAAGTCAATGACAGTCAAAAGGCTCAGTACAATCACAATAAAGATGAGCTGACAGCTAGCAGACTGAGGCCAAAGAGACTCACTGTCCCTAGTAAGGTACAAACTAAGGGGGTGCAGTACCTCAAATGTGGACAAACTACCATAGTTATATCCACAAGACCAAAAAAAAAAAAGGTGGTACAAATCAAAAGATAACTCAAGATCAGTGAAAGACCCAAAAGGTGGGAGGCAAGGTACCACAAAAAAATGAAAGGACCAAAATTAAAGGACAAGCTACCACAAGACCAATAAAAAACAGGGTGTAAGGACCAAAAGTAAATCAACCATTGTGGGGAAGGTACAAATAAGGTCAAATATATATTGCAATTACTCCTTGTAACTACCTATTATTTGACATGCCAAAGAGATGGAAGGTCAAATAATGTCAAATATATGCAATAGCTCCTTGTAACTACCTCTTATATGCAATAGCTCCTTATAACTACCTCTTGTAACTCAAATAGGACCACCAAAAGGTATGATAGCAAGCAACCTTCCTAACTAAGGTCTGGAGGGTGGTACGAAGTGGGTATAAAGACTCATAACAACTTGGACAAAGGGGGTGTACCTCAAATGTGGACAAACTACCATAGTACCCACAAGAACAAAAACATAAAAGGTGGTACAAATCAAAAGATATACCAAGATGAGTAAAAGACCCAAAAGGTAAAAGGCAAGGTACCACACAAATATTATCGACAAAATGGAAGGACCATAATACAATCAACCAAGGTGGGGTACAACCAATCATCTCTCTCTCAAATGTACCATTGTTCCATATAACCTGAAAGCCCATCATCACAGTAAACGTAAAAGTCCACATGGATGATGTGATCACGTGATACTCTAGACTATTTGTAGGGTCAAGCATTAGTGGCTCCATCAAGGGGTGTTCAGTCCCCTGAGAAGAGCATCTAACTCAACCATCTCGAAGACCTAGGAGAAGAGGACATCACACATCATCAGATAATTGGTAACTGATCGTGTAAGAACTCAAAAACCCTAAAGCAACCGAGCATGCAGAAGGGGAGCTAGGAAAAGACAAGGCTCGTAGGCCAAAAAAGCAAGCTCAAAAAACTGTACTAGGACCGGTGTCACAGTAAGCGAGCTGAAACAAAAGTGGCCAGAATGCCAACAAGCAACAATAAAAATAAAAAGACGCTCTAAAAAGCTGAAATAGCAAGCAAACTTCCTAACTAGGAGCTGGATACCTCGACAAATCATATCCTTCACAAGGTGATGAAATCCAAGTCGAACAATATGAAATGAGAGACCAAGAATGGAAGGGTATCCCTCTATCGAAAGGGATTCTGGGTAAAAGAGCCCTAGAAGAAAAGTCACTTAGCTACCCCGTTCATGACACGTCGGAAAAGGTTTTCGGCACTTTTTTCTTATCGCCCTTGTATCACCATCACGGTAGAGTACAAGGAAGACAATGGATCGATATTCCTTAGGCACTAAGTAGAGTACGACATTCCACAAAGTCCATTCGGAATCAATCCTCTTGGCTTAACCCCCGAAAAAACAAGAGGCCCCTCCACAAATTGGTCGATGACCGTGTCAATAAATACTAGAGGATTTTAGTACCCTAAAGGAAAACAACTATGTCTCAGATGAAAATGACAAAGGGGAATTATTTGGATGCCTATCCTCGGTGTCCTACCTAACTACCAAAATATTTTTATCCTCAAGCGAGGTTAAAGTGTGTTGATTTAGTGAGTTAAATTTTAATGGTTGTATTACTTAGTCGGGTGATGGAAGTGAAACTCATGGTGTGATGACTTACTCAAACCATGAAAATGCATATGAATAAAATAATCCTTTCCTTTCAATGAATGCTAGCTAAGGTAAGGAGAGAGCTCTTTCAAACTATAACTAATCTTTCAAATTAAACAAATGCAGCAAGTGTTTGAGTTCATTCATGGGACCCCAAGGAGAGATTCAGATATACTCAAGTCATGCAAATGAATTCATCACATAAAACAAAGTGATAATAAATATAAGGAATTGTATATATCCATGTTCATAATTCTTTAGGCACACTTATAACATTCTTCAATCATTCATCACAAAAACACAGTGATAATAGAAACAATAAACTGCATATAAATGTTCATGAGCTTAATAAAAAAATAGTAACCACAACTGGGGAAGCTGAATTGGAATTTCAAATATCAAATAATTAAATTGGAAAAAAAATACCTTATACTAGAACTCCCATCTATCAGCTTATGGTCATGTTCATTTTCCTCAGTTCCTCTAAATTTTATTGCAGACAGAGTACTATCAACTAAGCTCAAAGTTTGATTGCAGACAGACTACTATCAACTAAGCTCGGTTCCTCTTGTGTGATATCCCACGCTTGGAAGAAACTCTAGACTCTGTGTACCCACGCCCACCGTCCGACGCTTGTTTCCAAGCTGAAACTCAAGACTGCTGGCAACACTCCTTGGACGGAAGGCGTGGGTACACAGAGTTAAATCACTTCTGGTTTTGGGATAAAAACAATAGAGGTCCAAGTTGAATAAAGAAAATATATTTATAAATACAAATAAATTTATTTTTATCATGATACAATAGGGGAATATCATGATGCTAATGGTGTTATAGGATCTATCTCACATGGTTCTATTTCATAATGGGATGGGGCCAATTAATCTTACTGTCAAAACTCATATGGTGGCAAGGATTGATACATTTTGTACATATGGACACAATACAAAGGATTGATAGCAAGGTAAACAAATTCTGCTAGTAGGAGAGATGGTGATAGTCTAGAATCTTTCTCATTGGATCTTTCTCATTCCTCACATTCTACATTGCCCAAAATTTTCTAATTATCTGAAAATTGAATCTTTCACTTTTATCCAAACCATGTAAGGAGAACTTGACCTAATTGAAATTTTTATAATCTACATGGAAGGATATGTCAATTTATAGACAGGGCAATTTAATTTATATACAGGGAAGTTATCAACCTAATCCTTCGCATATCAGGGCAATCTAATTTATAGACAGGGCAATTTATAAACCTCTACAATTAAAGGCATCACAATACCATATGACTAAGTATCCCAAGGCATTATTATTTGGAAATTGGTTTACAAATTATAAATATGCAGGTTTGCTATACTTAGCCGAAGTTTTGGACCCATCTTTCATCACATCCGTTGGGTAAATTAAATGCTAATTTATTAGTTTATGATTCCTTGGATCACTATCATATTGTTCCTGAGTTAGTGTTTGAGAAATATCTTAAGCATATATTGGTTACTTGATCACTATTATTACCATCACACTTGGAATTTGTCTCACTGCTGTTCATACTCTCTTACATAGAGCAGACCTCTGTTTGTGGTTCACTCCTTCTTTGGCACCATATTGAGATCACTTTAATACTGCTTTGTTGACTAAAGAATCACTATTGTCACTGTTCTAATTGAGTATCAGTCTTTTCATTAGCTTCTAATTCCAAGAATGAGTTACAACCAAATTGCATCTCTCTTCTAGTTAGTGGTTGCAAATATCATTGTTGGAACTTGGAATGACTTATTATGTTTGAAGGACTCAAAGGTAGCATTGACAGAATATCCTTACGCCATTAGTAAACATATTGACCTCCTTACTACTGATACAATTATGATCTTTGCATATCAAATTGGATCTTGTAACAAGTATTGAGGCACCCAATCAAATTGCATCCCTTGTGGACATATCCATTGAGTAAGTAATAGTGGAATTGGATTGGCACTTAGTGTATTTGTACCCACTTTTGATTGGTTGTTCTAAACCTATGATTGAGGCTTGATTTTACAGATCCTAATCTATGCAAAGAACATAATTCACTAATGAGAGATGCTAAGATATTTTGAGATAAATATGAGTTTGATTCATAGTGATTTTATTGCCCTTTGTTACCATTTGGTTACTGTTGTAATAGGTCTTCATTTGCTTCTTGGCAATACTTGTGGACCATATTGCTTGATTACTACTTTGGCAACTAAGACATCCTGATTAAATAACAGTATAAAAAATTCATGCTACGTGATAGAATCCTAATCTACTGTTTTGCATGCCCTTGATCTCACATTTGGGACTATTTGGTGCCTCTAACAAATTCATATTAATTGCAAACTATCCTTTGGTTGAGATATGACTTAATTTCTTTGAGATATCAAAGGCTTGTCTCCTAAGAGGCCTAATTCGGTAGTGACAGGTTGGGAAGGAAGTTCATAGTTGTGGGGATTCACTTTTCTTCTAGAATGCAAGCATTTTGAAGCAACCAAACTCCCCATTGAACACTTCACTACAAATTTTTTTTTGGAACTCCATGAAAAATCTTGTCTCTTGACAAATTCACTACAGAACTAACATGGTAGCAAGCTGCAAGACAAACTTGTTCAAATGGGCACCTTAAATACCTCAAAGGCTCATTCCCTTGCCGCAAAGAAAAGTACAAATGATTCAACAACCAACTTTCTCTGTTGGCAATTTGAGGGACCCCATTGCACTTGATCAAGCATCCCAGCCAATCTGGAATTGGACTATTTCCAAACTATGTAAGTAAAAATTTGGTTGTTAAAGGATGTTTTTTTGGAAGGACTTGTGCAATCCAGTATGTACAACAATAAAATGCGATCAAGAAGAGGAGCATAGAGGGTAGGAGGTTTAAGAAGGAGGTATTTGAACGTTAAAGGCATGCTAGCATCCTTTATACCATACAAATAGAACATCCTTCCTAAAGAGGTGGTTAATTGGTTCTGATACTTATATTAAACCCTCAACAAAATGGTGAATAGCCCCAACTCAAACAAGGAAAGAATGAAAACCTTTCACCCGGTTGCATATCAAGGATAGCCTTTAACTTCGTTGGATCAATCTCAATGCTACAATAATAAATGATGCAGCTAAGTATTTTTCCAAATGTGACTCCAAATACACACTTGGTGGGGTTAAGGAAAATGTGATATTGGAATAGCCTATGGTTAGGAACTGAACTGAACTGAAATTCTAAGTATGGAAATCTAAGCTTGGTGCCAAAATCCAAGTTGCTTCAACTAGGCATCAACAACACAAAGTAAAGACACTAGCCATTGTTGATCAAAACTATCTTCACATATCCACAAATCTACCTACATTTTTCAGATTGCAAGCCCAAAAGGAGGAAGAGCAATGTTATGAGCACCATTGGTTCCATCTCTTGGTTCTCTATCACAATAAAAAACTTTATTCTCTGCACCGGAACATTCACAAACAAAATTTTACACTAAACCCATTGAAGACTCATCCATGACATAACATGAGAATGATGTATTGAAATTTGAGGTGCCCAAATTAGCACTTTGCTTGATACTATTACCAGGATAACACGGAAAGCTTCATCAGTGAGCTCTTCCAAATGTCAGAAAGCCACAGAGTGATTTAAAAATCTGGGAAATGAGGCTATCAAGCCTTTAAAATCGTCTAGGCAGTAATATGCTTAAGATCCTCACCACAGACATTCACGACACAAAAAGGCAAGAGTTGCAAAATAGAAGCTACTCTGCATATAGCATTATAGTTTAAGACTAGTAATATGGATCAAGCTTGTGCATTGTAGGTCAAAAATCAATGGGAAAAGGCCACAAAACTAATGAGAACAAGCTAGTAGCAAGGGAGAAAACAAGCGAGTAGCAAGGGAGAGAACAAGTTGTGTTCTGTAACTAATGAAATGGGAATTTGTGTGTGCATTGATAAACTATTACAATACACACTTCCTACTTTAGATGACAGTTTTGAAACCCATAATTGACATGGGAAATATTATATTACGAGGACATATTTTGTGAACGTAACTGGCAAACTATCTACATGTATAAACTTGGCTATGCAAATTACACCAGAGTGCCATTGCTACAACTATTTGTCATTATTCAAGGCACAGTTGTGCATGAAGGAAAATAAGGTTTTATCATGGAGACCTTAATACTTGGAGAATCTAACAAATGTTTGAAAATGTTTGGCAACAGTTCTGCAAAACATTTCAAACTTCTAAGCGTTCCATATATTTTGTAGAGATTCTTGGCAATTTTCAAGAGGGAGAATAAACTCTTTTATCCTATGATGTTGCACAAACCATTTCTAGGCAAAAGCAGGGGGGAAGAAAACTTGGGAATAATTTTTTTTGGGAGAAAAAATCAAAATCTAGGCTACAAGCATAATTAAACCTCCTTACTGAGGGGACTGTATCAATGATTTAATGAAGCCAAAATCACATACAAATAAACATGCACGTAGTTGAAACATTGCATTTTGCAAAGGATGTCCACTACAATAGATGTAAACAGTAAAAACATTTACTGGGTTACATTGCAAAAGGGCAATGCAAACTCAAAGGAGCACCAAGGACTCCAGTAAAGGATAACTATCAACCATGATATGAGTTTCAGAGACAAATATTAAACACATGAAAAAATGTATTTTGTGACTTAACAATTAGCATATGAGGACATCTGTGTTTAGAGCATTATGAAAAGCACTTGGAACTGAACTGAACTGAAATTCTAAGTATGAAAATCTAAGCTGGGTGCCAAAATCCAAATTGCTTCAACTAGGAATCAACAACACAAAGTAAAGACACTAGCCATTGCTAATCAAAACTATCTGCACATAGCCACAAATCTACCTACATTTTTGAGGTTGCAAGCACAAAAGGAGGAAGAGCAATGTTATGAGCACCATTGGTTTCAGCTCTTGGTTCTCTATCACAATAAAAAACTTCATTCTCTATTTCAAAACATTCACCAGTAAAAGTTTACACTAAACCCCTTGAAGGCTCATCCATGACATAACATGAGCATGATATTTGAAATTTGAGGTGCCCAAATTAGCACTTTGCTTGATACTATTACTAGGATACCACTACCTAGAAATGAATAGAAAGGTAAAAGGAAAAATGACATGCAATCCATAAGAATGGTATTTTTATGCCTTTTTGACTGCTCATAGTTTTCCCAATTTGGTTTCAATAGGATTCTAGACATACAAAAGTTACCTGTGCAGTACTATCACCCAAAATGTTGGGTGGAGTATTAGAGAATGTGCCTTCACTTAGTTGATGAAAAATTATTGGACATAATACCTCTCTTCTACAAAATTAGACCTCCCAATCCCTAATTGAAACTATCAATTAGTTGAATTACCTCTTAGGAAAACCCCTTCCCACCAAATATCGTCAATTTCAAGTGAAACTTGATCTGCCACATTGACTCACACCCATAATTTCATATTTTCATGGCCAGATGAAACTCTCAACTACCACAATTTCCCCTCAAGTTAACCCCTTATTGCAAAAAATATCTCAATTTCATTAAAAGACAGAACCTAGTTTTCTCCTTTAGAAGCCTTCAAGATTGTTCCAAACCCTGAGTAGATATATCAATAGAAATAATATACCATAAAATACAACAGCAAAAAGAAAAAGAACAAACTGACAACTAGGTTTATCTTTTAACATTGATGCCCCCTATTTTAAAATATTTTACACTCCAGCGTGCCTATGAGCAGAGGATTAACTTTTAACCTTGATGCCCCTACTCTTAACTTATTATAAAACAAAATTGTGGATTAAAAAACCTATGAGCAAAGGATTTCAACACATACCAAAGACATTGCTCCTTCCAGAAATAAAAGGTTTCGCGAAAATGGTGCACAACCCCGAAGCAGTTGATGGATGCACTCACTGAAACATAGAAGCCAGGGATACCCCAAAGCAATTGATGGATTCACTCACTGAAACATCAAAGCTAGGGATAACAGGTTTCGCGCCAGACTTTAGCAGTGGATAATGAAGTTGGTAAATCGCCGGAGGGGTTTTGTGTTCGTGAATACCATGCAGGGAAGAACCAACAACCCACTAAAATCCCTCAAAATTTCACACTCATGGATGCACTCACTGAAACGTTGAAGCCAGGGATACCCCGAAGCAGTTGATGGATGCACTCTCTGAAACGTCGAAGCCAAGGATAACAGGTTCCGCACCAGAGTTTAGCAGTGGGTAATGAAGTGGTATAGCACTGGAGGGGTTTTGGGTAATGAAGTTGGTATAGCGCTAGATGGGTTTTACATATACTATATATGTTATAGTTAATAGTCCCTTACATATATATATATATTATGTATATATTATATGTTTTAGTTTATTAAGAGCACAATTAACATATAGATTTTAATTCATGAGGGGAAAACATTATTATTTTTATTAAAGCAATGGATAACACATGAACTAACAAAGTTAATGACATAACCATAAATTAGAAATATAAATTATGGTTTAAAGTAAATAATTAATGGTACCAAATTAATTATGTGGAATACGAAATGATCTCACTATAAAAAAATTTAATCACCTTGAAGACAAACCAATGGTGGTTGAATGGTTGGAATTGCTCAACTTTGAAGTTTCATGTATAAATTTATCTACCCATGAATGAAAAGGATACCTTTGGCCTCTAAGAAAGGCTCTAGTTAGTGGTTGCATACATGAATATAGGCATTGGTTATTTATGTGCAGCAATTTGAGGTTAAGCCTTCAAGTGGTAGTTGATGAAAATATTTAACGTAGCGAATGGTAACTTCATGAAGAGTGGTTGTAGTGATCAATCCAGTAGATGCCAGATACAATAGTAGTCTCTTCAAATTATGTAATAAAGGCCTGAGAGCTTGGCCAATTTCCTTAATAAAAAAATTGCAAATTTATGTTGTGGTTCATTGCTACATAATTAATTGTGTTTAATTGTTATTATGTGTGATGGATTCATATTACATACATTTATGAAATCATAGTGTATTTTTTTGTTGAGTTCTTACTCTAACTTGTAGGTAGTCGTTGTCTAACTAATACAACTGGTATTAGAGAAATTTGAACTTGTGGTGGTTAGAACCAAAGAGATCCCCATCTTAGATTGAGTAATTTGTGAATGTTGGTTAAGTGCGGAGCATGGAAAAAGAGATCCCTAAATATAATCATAGTGATGGAAAATAGAGGAAGATTTCATGGAAAACAAAGAAGACCAGAGGGTACGTCATAAAACGTGAATGAGCTCGCAATAATAGTCAGAACAATGTTGGCTATAGTGGATTCCATGGAGGTATCCTAGAGGAGATTTATTTCACATATGGTGCAATACATTGATGATGATGAAGTGGAATCACATACTACAAGAAAAGAACTAGAACAACATGCGATAGTGAAAGAGAGAATGATTAGAGTAATCAATGGTATTGAGGTAAACCTAAACTTAATATTCATGTGTATTTTGAAAGTTTAAATCCCGAGGAATTCATAGATTGGATTAGATAAATGGAAAATTTATTTGAATCTGATTAGATTAGAAATCCTATGAGGGTTTGGTTTTCCAATATGAAAGTGAAAAGTCATGCTTCTCTATGGTAGGATAATTTGTAGTTGAATAGAGAAAGTTGTACTAGAGAAAATATTAAATCCTAGAGGATAGGATGTTCTTAGAGTTGAAGAATAAATTTTTACCTATGGATATTTCAAATCTGTTTAGAAGATTGCAAATTTGAAGCAGTTGAAGATGCTACTCAAGGAGTACACAAAGGAGTTTTACACACTTTATGTAAGGTCTAGGTAGAATGGGGAAAATCCAAAATCCATTGTGAGCTATGCGAATGGTGTAATTTATGCCAATCAAGATGAGTTTAATATTTTTAATTTATGATGATGATGAAGAATGGTGACGATGATGATGATGATGAAGAATGGTGACGATGATGATGATGAAGATGATGACGATGATGATGATGATGATGATGATGATGAATATGGTAACGATGATGATGACGATGATGATGATGATGATGATGATGATGATGATGGCAATTATGATGATGATGGTCACCATGACGACGACGACGATGATGATGTTGATGATGATGATGAGAATGAGGATGATGTTGATGATGATGATGATGAAGATGATGATCGAGATGATGAAGATGTAAATGAAGAAGAAAAAGATGATGATGATGAAGATGATGGTACTGGTGATGACGATGATGATGATGATGATGTTTGAGTCTTGATAATTGTGCATTTCCTTACTAATATTCTCTCTGTTTCAAGAATAATTTAATATTCTCTATTAAACAGGGCCAACCACATGAAGGTGGGAGCTCTTATGGCCTCTCCCCCCCTCACATCACTCTCAATTCCCCATAACTCAACAAAAATATCTATGTACAAAAAATTTAAATGTGTTTTTTGACATACTCTATAACAAGCAATGTTTCTAATTAGAACATATAGGAAAATGGAAACTCACTAAGAAACAGTTAATTTATTATTACTGCATACCTCATAAACTTCAATGGTCTTCATCATATTCTTCATCTGAGTCATCATCTCTACTATCATCCAATGATCCATATTCAACATTGTAAGGATTGGCTATATCATCCTCATCGTCGATGTAAGTTACGATCATCATGTCATCGTCGATATCATCTTCATGGACATTGTTTGATACATCATGATCTGATTCAAGAAGTTGTTCGACATCTTCTTCTAGAACATGATCATCTAACTCATGTTGATCATGATCATCTTCATTAACGACATCTTTTTCTTCGAGAACTTCTTCATTACCTTCATCTACGTTATACTTTACCGGCCTTCCCCTTGGATCGTGTCTCACAGCAAATGACCAACCCGCTCTACCTGGAACCTCAGAGTAAAATACCTGTTCACATTGGGTGGAAGAACATAGGGCTCTGTTCCTGGCTCAAACAACCTTGTATTTACCATGGAAATCCATTATCATGTTCAATTATTGTTTTATCAGGATCACGTGGATTCAATCGACACCTGTACCATTTGACAATGAACAGAAATACCTTGAAGGAGTTAAAGTCACACTGAAGAATGTCTTCCAGATACCCATAGTATCGATTTTCAGAGAGTTTTGGATGTCTATCACTTCTAGAAGAAACATTGGTCACCTCAAAGACTGTAGATATCCCACAATCAAATGTATTCTTCGTTTCATTCAACTTTTTGGTGCGATATCTACATCCATTGCACCACATAGCCTTATGGTGTTTTACCTACAATAAGCCATATAGGAAAAGTTTACATAATGATCCAATATTTATGATTAACTAGTGCATGTTTATAATTCCATACAATGAAAAAAATCAGCATGACGTACAACGACAATATTTTTTACAAAAAAATAAATAGTGTGGTTGATTAATATGCTTACCTGCTTATCTTTTAAACCTCTTGCTAAATCGATTTCCCTTTGTGTTAGATTGGTGTCTCCATTGCGATATGCAACTTTAACCAATGAAGCCACACCTTCCCATGATATTCCATGACTATATTGTTCACATCGTTCGATCCATACCTTCATCCAGTCAATATTGTTTGCGATGTATAAATGAATTGCATCCCACTCTCGACCAACTGTTTGATGACAATCCAATTAAAATTGAATACAAATGTATAGTCAATTAAAATTAAAAATAGAATATGTATGATATTATATATATATATATATATATATATATATATAAATCACCAATCAAATGTGTTATATCACCTTTCACCTTCCTTGATCTACCTTTCCCCTTCGGGTACTCCCCTTCAAAATTGTTATTGGATTCCGGATCACAAATGCGACATAAATTTATCTTTGACGCTAATTTAGGAAGATATTCACTAATATACAGCATGTTTTGGTATACCATATATCCCTCCATCATAGAAACCTCAGCATATGTTCATTGTCTAACCAAACCCTTCATAAATTGCAAATGCCTCTCAACCATCCACATGGACCTTGAGTGCGCAGGTCCACACAGTTCAATCTCCTCAACTTAGTGTATGAGGTAGTGTTCCTACGCATTGAAAAATGCCGAAGGTAGATGCTTCTGCATTTCACACATGAGACGAGGAATTTCTCTCCTCCAATACTGTATGTCTTCTTTATGGAATCATTTAGATGACAACCATCTACAAGTGACATGACAACCAAATTAGGAGATTATTAAAGAAAAAAAACATGATATTACATAACATGATTTAGAGAACGAAAATCAAATATAAGTTCTATGTTGAATTAAACAAACACTAAGCGCATGGAAAAAATCACCACTTACCTCATGTATTTCCCGAGACTATATATTATTTGCTTGACATTGTTGTCGAAGTTGTCTGGGATAGAGAGAGGTAGAACATACTGTAACAATAATATACAAATCGTTTCATTTTATCAACAAAGAGTAGACAAACAAAAAATACACCAACCATATTCACTAGAGTAGGAAAAAAAAAATTAAATCCATACCATAATAATTACCTTCATGAAGACATGCCAATCGTGAGTTTTCACCCCCACGAAATCACCTTTCTTTGTTATGATATTCTTCATGTTTGCACAAAATCCGGTGGGAAATTTAATTTTTCGAATGACTTCTTTTATAACATTACTTTGCTGGTCCGTTAACATCCATGGAAGTGAGTTTATATTAATTTTCTCTTCGTTGCTATGAAATTGAATGACGTCTTTCATTGCATGGTTTCTATCTTGAATGTATTTGCAAATTTTGATAAATTTTTCGTTGTCACTCCTTCCATCCAATATTCACCATAATGTTTCGGTCACATTCTTTCCGATATGCATTGTATCAAATAGATGAGCAATTTGTAGGTGCTCATAGTAGGGCAACCTACTAAATTGTCTAGAATAACTTTTCATTCCTCGTGGAAGCCCATTAATGCCTTCATGATCACATGAACGACAATCATGAAATTACATAAATCAATGTCAATTACAGTAAACAACACACAATATAAAAAAATACAATATGACATATCATATACGATGATTCATTATATGTACCTTGACGATTTCTATTGTATTGCAACTTCCATAGGTGAGGTGTCATTCTCTGCGGTTTTAATGCAGTCTCTTGCTTGCCATTGAACAGATGTTTTTTGGTAGTTCAATATCTGTGATTCTTACAGAGGAAGTGCCTATACTCATCAAACACCTCCTTTCCTAAACTTTTTGAACGACGAGATTTGATCTTAGGACCACAAATTGGACATGCAAATTTCCCCTTTGTCTGAAGACCTACATAAAGAGATGGAATATCTATGTCAATTATAATTATATACAAAATGACTGGATTATTTAGAAAAACATGCGTGCGTAGTATATTAACTAGTAGTTCATATAATTTTTTGCAAATAAAGTGGAACTTATAATTACATACCACAAAAATGGGTTAACCCTGGGGCATCATGTATTGTCCATACAAGCATTTCATGGAATTGAAATTTTCTTTCCCGTATTGGTCTAGATACGCCATACATAGTGATGCCATTCCATAACTTCAGTAGCTCGTCAATAAGAGGTTCGATATATACATTCATATCTTTGACTTGGTACTTACCTGATTGATTTGAACATATAAAAAATATAATTATGAGACGTACCATTTAGATTATATATATTAAACCATATTGCACAATAGAAAAACATTAATTAATATAATGACATTATGCGACAAAAATACGACAAATGAGATACCACTACATTAAAAAAAAACTGCAGGGTTCGTACCTGGAACAATCATTGACAACATTATGTGCTCCCTCTTTATTGTTGACCATGCAGGAATGTTATTGTTGATAACAAAAATAGGCCACACCGAGTAAATGGATCTCATCTCTGCAAATGGATTGACACCATCTGCTGCCAAAGAAATCCTAAGATTACGAGGTTCTTCTTTAAAGTGAGGCCATTTTTCCTCCATATCTCTAAATGCAGACCCATCTGCAGGCATCCGAATAATATCGTCTTGACTTCTGTTCTATGCATGGTAATCCATAAACTGTGCTATGTCTTTTCACCTGAACAGTCATCGCAAACATGGAATAATGGGAATATAACGTAGAACGTTGCAAGGCACCTTTTTAGTTACTTGATCTGTGCGATATCTACTGATATGACATTCAGGACATTCTGTTGCAAATTCATGTTGATTGTAATATAGAACATGGTCATCGGGGCATGCATGAATTGCTTCATACTGCATTCCAATTTCTTTCATGATGGAAAATAAATCTCGATATGTACGAGGTAAAATATTTGACGGTGGTAACAAATATTCACCTATTATGCTACAACAAATTAAAATAAAAATCTAGTTAATATAATATAGAAATAATATTAATGAAACAAATTTCATCTGTAATAATTTGACTTATATATGAATTAACAATAAAATACACAATCATATATATTTTTTGATGGAATGTATTACATACCTTAACATCCGTGTGACTGATATGTTTAAAAGACCATTCATAACCTTTAGGTTCATTGTTAACAATATAGCAGAGAGAAGATTTGTCTTGGAGCCCTCATAAAGGGGTTTGTATGCCTTATCAAGAAGAGGTATATCATGAATATCATCAAAATGTTCATCATTTTCATGATCATCATCATCATCATCGACATCCATTCCAACATTAAATGAATCATGGATCAAAGTATTTGTAACATCATCTTCAACTATGTTATCAGTGTGATCATCTTCTTCATTAATGTGATCGTTAACTTGTTCTCCATTAATATTCATAGCTTCCGGTACTTATTGTGGAAGCACTTCCTCCGGACGAAGTGCCCTAGGATGTATTTCCTTTATAATTACATGAAAGCATCAATAGATAAAATTTAATATAAGAAATTTAAAAAATTCAAACGCAAAATGTAAACATTTATGTGATGCATTTAAAATGTAACAAATTTTATACTATTGGGATGAAAAGAACAACGACCAATTGTACTGTTGGTCAAATAGGTGCATCCAAACTATCCAAGAGACATAATAATTGACCCAATTACTGAGCAAAGCTACTCAAATATAACCCAAAATTTATCATAATGTACTCCACTAAGGTAAGATAAATGATGCTATGGTAATTTCTATAGAGAAAATATAAGAGAAATTACAACATGCCAATATAGTCATTATTTCTATTATCATGATGGAAAGTGCCACAAATCTAGAGAATTAAGTGCTTTCCCCGGTGAGTGGGTTAGTCTCACTAACGAACAAATAAATGAGTTATTAATTCTACTATACCCTAGATTCAGCATGCACAAAAGAAAAAAAATATTATAATAAATATTTAATATTAAAATAATATTTATTGTCCATGTTAGTCCCCATCTATTGAAACCACGATCAATAGATATAAGTTAATATAATAAATATTAAAATAATACATAAATTTACAAAAGCAATCAAAATAAAAACATATATAATGCAAAACTTACAAATGGATGGTATTCATGTCCCCCCTCAGCGTGCCCATGCTCCCTACAATGTTTTATGGCTGTTGTGATCAAAATTCATCTCCTCTTAAAGCCCCTGCATTGACTACATGGACAATAGCATTTCCCATGACCCCTTCTTTCAACTCCTTCCCACAATCTAGCAAGCAATTGTCGATTTTGTTCGTCTGGATCAGGAATATTGCTAGTTGACATTTTCTCGTAAAGAGCTTGAATGAAGATTATCAATCTTAGAAAATGAAGCTCCACACTTCACTCGCTTGAATCACAAAAACAATGGAAATAATGAAAAACAGTCCGCCGAATAAAAAAACTTCCGCAAACCGTCACTTGTATAAAAAACATGTCAGAATGTTTCAATATTTATAGGTTTTAAAAGTCAACCTATCGTCAAATATCTGACGCCTTGAAACCTAGTTACCATTGGAGATTTGATGTCGGAGTTCCGACATCCTTGGGTATCAATTGGCATCGGATTTCCAACATCCTAGGGCTTAATGATGTTGGATATCCACAGAGCCGTCAAATATCCCAGGGGCCTCGTCGGATATCCACATAGTCGTCAGATATCCAACGTATCCTTCTACCAATTTAAAAAAAAATCATCAAATTTTATAATTTTTAAGTTGAAATCCGACGACACAGTCCTTTTCGTCGGAGGTCGTCGTATTTTGGGTTCAAATCTTGTAGTGTGTTCACTTGAGTCACTTGAAAACTCATGATTTTCCTTGCTCCTTGCTTAGTACAATTGATGTTGAAGGAAATTTATCCAATACTTGGGTGAAGAGATATATGATTGGAGAAAATTATTATTGTTAGCAACATCCTTTGTTATTTCTTTATGATACACATATTCATGGATGCACAAATGGTACTTCTGTGATCCCCTTGAAGGATCATTGTTTTCTTTGCTCCTTACTTGGTTCAGATTTTGGTGGAGGTTCTTCATTCACTTCTTGGATGAAAGAACACATGGTTGATTATTTTGTTGCATCTTACATTCTTTTGGAGCAGCATGGACATATTTTCTTGTTGGATGATTCCTACTCTTTTGGTTATGAGACATGGGACTTTCACCCTTTTCCTTTGAGATCCAATGGTCTCTCTCTTGATTCTTGTGTGCATTTGGCACATGAGGACTATCTGGTTGATTGGGGGATACTTGTTTGCATTCATCCTCACTTTGAGGATATGTATTTCATGATGGAGAGTCTCACTTGGTCTCATCCCAGCCTTGAAGAAGTTCATATTTTGATGCAGGGGCCCTCAAAGTTTAGTTTGTGCACTGGAAATGTTGAACTTCCAGTGTGGTGGTATGATATTTACATTCGTCCTTGCATTTTTCATAGTGATGAATTTTTATTGTTGTTACTGATGTTTGGAAAGATGCAGATGAGACAATGGGATCCTGGCATTCTTTGGAATGTTAGTTTTCCACATGTGACACTACCACTCAAATATTTGCAACTATGGCAGTGGGATGTGGGAAATATTTTGCCTGAATTTTTTTGTGGTAGAGCATGCCTATATTTTGGAATGCAACACAAGCAATGGGATCCCAACATTGCTTGTTTTCAGTTCATTTGGAACAGTACCTTGGTTGTTGGCTTAATGGAGAAATATAACCTTCATTTCATTGAGTTCATTTATGTAGAGTATTGTTTCAGTTTCTTTAGTTGGACTCGGTTTTCATATTCTTGGTGTGTATGGAGTTTAGTTGCAGATATTTCTCACCATGCATGTATCAGGATCATTTGGGACCCTGGGATAATTTTTGGTCTCAATGGTTTCAATTTTTTGAGGCATCAAGCAGTATGAGAGATTGAGTCATCACTTGAGAAGGTGATTGTAATCAGAGTGGAGCAGAGGAAGCATGGCCTTTCCTCTCATAAATTTTCTTGGAAACATGAAATTTTGAAAATTTTGGCAAATCAGTGGCAACTTCAAGAGGTTGTTTAGTGCAAGTATGAAGGTTCAAATGATTTTTGAAACAAGTTGGAAGCAAAGTTTGGAAGGAAATAAGGTACTTCAACATCCATGTTTGAAATTGCTTGAGGACAAGCAATATTGGGTGGGGAGGAATTTCATGTCCCGAATTAAATGATTTTCAGATAAATAATTAAGTTGTCCTACCCAATTCCTAAGGGTTATGTGGAAGAATTAAATATTGACATTTAACCCCAAGGTCTATAGTTTCTTATGAAAATTCAATATTATAAATTTATGGTGGAAAAATAGACCAATAAATTATGAAATAAATGTTAAATGCTTCAAAATAAAGTGGCATTAGGTCCTAGTTGGACTTGGGGGTGCATAAGTGGACATGTGGGGTCCACATGAGAGAATATTCCTCCTTTAAACATGGATCCATCCCCAAATTCGAGTTGGAAGGGAAGAGGTAACATTAATGAAGGAAGAGGAAGATTCATAGGGATAAAAATAGGCAATGACAGATTCGATGACAACTATGACAAGCATTATGACACTTATGACAGATTCTATGACACCTATGACACTTATGACAAATTCTATGACAATGTAAGAGATAAAAATAGACAAAGAGGGAACATGAGAGGATTACACATATCCAAATAATCCAAAAGATTCCCCAATTCGAATTCATGGAGAAGTTGGAGACAAAATATGAGCCAAGTGTCATGTGGGGCCAATGAAGGGTCATAACCCCCACTAATTTTTAACACATTGAGTCCCAAAATCAAAGCTTCATATTCTCCAACATTATTTGTACATTCAAAGGTCAACTTAAAGGAATAAACCAAGAATTCTCGATCTGGATATATTATCCACACACCTACACCAGCACCTTCTCTACTCATTGACCCATCAAAATGCATAGTCCAAATTGTTGGTTGTGGAGCCAAATCTTCCAGTCTCTTAGATGATGATTCAGCCGTGTTTGAACCCCAGGTTTGGTTATGATCCCAGCTCGATCCTTAGGGGGTCCGGGAGGGTGTTGACACTCCCCCAGCTGGGGGGCGCCGGGACTAGCGGGCCCCCATCAGGGGCAGCTCCCCCGAGAAAGGGGGTTTGGGGGCGTAGCCCCCAAGAAAAAATTTTGGGGTTGTTTTCGCCAACAATTTTTGGGCCCATGGTTTTGGGTAACCCGTGGTATTTTTCCATTGTACTTCCCTTATAAAAGAAAGACATTGTAATACATCTAGGGTTGATGTATTAGGTTTTATGCATTGTAAAGATCTCTGAGATCAGAAGAGAGTGTTAATATTTAATATGCTAAGACAGAAAATAGCAGCATTACATTCCATTTCACAATAATAGCATATACAGGATCACTGAAGAAACAACAAGCATAGCATAAACACAAGAGACACAGATTTATCCTGGGAAACCCTCATGGGGTAGAAAACCCAGTAAAGCTTCCTCAATATAGATGACCAGCAATATACAAAGATGCAAACCAAAGACATGATCTCCTCCTCCACCATAACAGACCTCTCCTCCACAAGTGCGCCTCTCTCTCAAGTGAGTGTGTGTGTCAAATGAGGAACACACCTCCTCTATTTATACACTACTCTGACATATCTTTTACACAAGTACACGTAGGCTCGTATTTAACCAATGGGTTAAATACCCCACTACAACTGACTGGGCCGACCCCTCTAAGGTGGTCTAATAACCCTTTGACCCACATGACACATACAAGGCCGACCCCCACTAGGGAAGTCTAATAACCCGAGTTACCACATTCCGACGGAGGAATAAACATCTCTAGATATACAATAAGATCTTCACGGAGGAATGAAACATCTCCGGAATAATAAAGTACAAATATAATATTCTTTGAAGTTACAATATCTCAACACTCCCCCTTAACGAGAAGGATATTATAACAGCATATGCACGAGCAAGGAGTCATCAACATCATACATGATACATCTATAAATCATTGGAAGCTTTCTCAACATCATCAGTAACTCAAGCAGTTACTGGAACATCTTCAATACTGGAACATCAACATCTTCAGTACTGAGTCTTTATCTTCTGCAGCACTCGAACAACTACAACAACATCAACATCTGGATCCTCACGATCATCAACATCATCATCTCACGATCATCAGCATCATCATCACACGATCATCAGCATCACGATCATCAGCATCACGATCACACGATCATCAGCATCAGCATCGTCATCACACGATCATCAGCATCGTCATCACATGATCATCAGCATCGTCATCACACGATCATCAGCATCGTCATCACACGATCATCAGCATCGTCATCACACGATCAGCAACATTGTCATCTAGATCATCACGATCAGCAGCATCGTCATCTAGATCATCACGATCAGCAGCATCGTCATCTAGATCATCACGATCAACAGCATCGTCATCTAGATCATCACGATCAACAACATCGTCATCTAGATCATCACGATCAACAACATCATCAATACAAGTATAAATATCATTAATACAAGTATCCTCATCAATACAAGTATACACATCATCAATACAAGTATCCTCATCAATACAAGTATACACATCATCAATACAAGTATCCTCATCAATACAAGTATACATATCATCAATACAAGTATCCTCATCAATACAAGTATACACAATAGCAGCATACCCTGCAACACACAAGATCCAATTATGGGATGATCAATCCCTCTCACTTTAGGACATAGGTCCAAGGATGATACAATCCTGATCCGCTTACGGGATGATCAGTCCCTCTCGGTTTAAGACAACTCTCATGTCTATGGATGATGCAATCCAGATCAACTTACAGGATGATCAATCCTTATCACTTTAAGACACCTCACCATGTCTAGGGACGAGGCAATCCCAATCTATTTACAGGATGATTAGTCCTTATCACTTTAAGACATCTCACCATGTCTAGGGACGAGGCAATCCCAATCTATTTACAGGATGATTAGTCCTTATCACTTTAAGACATCTCACCATGTCTAGGGACGAGGCAATCCCAATCTATTTATAGGATGATTAGTCCTTATCACTTTAAGACATCTCACCATGTCTAGGGACGAGTCAATCCCAATCTATTTACAGGATGATTAGTCCACTCAATCTCATTTAGGACTATCCTTCCTTTCGAATTACTGGATTTACTATCCAAGGATGATTTAATCCATTCAATTCATTTAGGACTTTCCTTCCTTTCGGAATTACTGGATTTACTGTCCAAGGATGATTTAATCCACTGAATTCATTTAGGACTATCCTTCCTTTCAGAATTACTGGATTTACTGTCCAAGGATGATTTAATCCATTCAATTCATTTAGGACTATCCTTCCTTTCAGAATATTTACTGTCCAAGGATGATTTAATCCACTCAATTCATTTAGGACTATCCTTCCTCTCGGAATTATTGGATTTACTGTCCAAGGATGATTTAATCCACTCAATTCATTTAGGACTATCCTTCCTTTTGGAATTACTGGATTTACTGTCCAAGGATGATTTAATCCACTCAATTCATTTAGGACTATCCTTCCTTTCGGAATTACTGGATTTACTGTCCAAAGGATGATTTAATCCATTCAATTCATTTAGGACTATCCTTCCTTTCGGAATTACTGGATTTACTGTCCAAGGATGATTTAATCCACTCAATTCATTTAGGACTATCCTTCCTTTCGGAATTACTGGATTTACTATCCAAGGATGATTTAATCCATTCAATTCATTTAGGACTATCCTTCCTTTCGGAATTACTGGATTTACTGTCCAAGGATGATTTAATCCACTCAATTCATTTAGGACTATCCTTCCTTTCGGAATTACTGGATTTACTGTCCAAGGATGATTTAATCCACAACCGTACATTTAGGACCACGTCCAAGGATGACGCAATCCTCAACCGTACATTTAGGACCACGTCCAAGGATGACTCAATCCTCAACCGTACATTTAGGACCATGTCCAAGGATGACTTAATCCTCCACCGTACATTTAGGACCACGTCCAAGGATGACTTAATCCTCAACCGTACATTTAGGACCACGTCCAAGGATGACTTAATCCTCAACTGTACATTTAGGACCACGTCCAAGGATGACTTAATCCTCAACCGTACATTTAGGACCACGTCCAAGGATGACTTAATCCTCCACCGTACATTTAGGACCACGTCGAAGGATGACTTAATCCTCCACCTTACATTTAGGACTACGTCCAAGGATGACTTAATCCTCAACCGTACATTTAGGACTACGTCCAAGGATGACTTAATCCTCAACTGTCCACCAAGGACTTCATTCTCGAAGACATACGTCTACGGCTCTTCTTTCGGACTGAAGTCCAGGGATGATCCAATCCCCTCACATGTTCACCAAGAACTTCATTCACGAAGACATACGTCTACGGCTCTTCTTTCGGACTGAAGTCCAGGGATGATCCAATCCCCTCACATGTTCACCAAGAACTTCATTCACGAAGACATACGTCTACGGCTCTTCTTTCAGACTGAAGTCCAGGGGTGATCCAATCCCCTCACATGTTCACCAAGAACTTCATTCTCGAAGACATACGTCTACGGCTCTTCTTTCGGACTGAAGTCCAGGGATGATCCAATCCCCTCACATGTTCACCAAGAACTTCATTCTCGAAGACATACGTCTACGGCTCTTCTTTCAGACTGAAGTCCAGGGATGATCCAATCCTCTCATGTCCACCAAGGACTTCATTTTCGAAGACATACATCTACGGCTCTCTTTAGAACAAGTGTTCAAGGATGATACAATCCCTCTTCTTTCTCGGAGACACTTGTCTACGGATCACTTTAGAACTTGTGTTCAAGGATGATGCAATCCTCACATGTATTCTCATCAATTACTATCGATCCTGGGAACCCATACAGAACCTGATTCACACTTCTTCTTTCATTACACCATTAAGAGAATGGTCTTATCTAGCCACTTGGAGCAAACATCTCATCATGATTCTCTTCTTCTTTCTAAGAGAATCTTCTAGCCACAAGCCTTCTATAGTGTGTTTGATTTGAAAATCTTTTTTTTTGTTTAACATCCATCGCTTGTTCAGTGTTCATCATTCATCATTATCTTTCCTACAAATCAAAATTAAGTACATGATTAGTAATACTTCATAATCATCAAATCATATTGACATGATAACCTATTATGCATACAGATATCATTTACATAGTTATGCAACTATTTTGACCAATACTTTGGCACAACACTTTCCCATATCCTGTATGCATACAGTGGCTATCTAGATGCCTTCCATCTCTACCAGAACATACTATCGAGAGTGTGCACAGCTCTCAGCATGTCAGCAAAGAGGTTTCATTCTAGACAAGCAACAACGGAATGTTTGTCCAACTTACCAATCATATGCATATTAGTAGTATACTGTTCAATGCTCTATGAATGTTTACACTCAGCATGATATATTCTAGGAATACAAATATGCATACAAGCAATATCATTTACTATTTCAAATAACAACTCAAATACTTATCTTTTATGTTTGTGTGGTTGCCTCCCGCTTGATCTTCTATATGTCTTTTGAACTTGTATTCATTCTGTACCACTGTGCATGCTCAAGTGTGCACTAGTGTCATCCTCATGATCTCATACACAAACATACGTTCATTAGTATATTCTCCAAACATTCTAATTCTAAATAATCTTGAATATGTATAGTCATGATCATTAGTATTCAGGGTTTCAAGGAAGTCTTCTTTTACTCATGCATATTCTTGTTTGATCATAGTACTCTTCTGGTTAATTAAATCATCAAGACAAGAGACATAATATGCATAAACCCTTGATTACTAACTTTATGAATAAGCATAACCAATCATACCAAGTATACTTATATAAGGGATCCTAACACAAGGTAAGATTCTAACTTGACATAAGAAAACATATCTGGATTAGTTATGTACAACATAGCTAAACAATCTCTTCAATGATTTAGAGATCTTGAGCTAGAACCTGCATGTCTCATAGGTTAAGCATAATATAACAAAGTCATACATACCTCGTAAGTAGAACAAATATTATGGATGAGTCTTTGTCTTCATGTTGTCATGGTCATGGAACTTGATTTGTCTTTTGTGATGTACTTGTATCTTGTTAGCAGACAACATCAACCTCACACAACACCATAATGCATTAGTACAATCATATAGCCCGAATCAATGAATGTCTTCGATCATTCACATGCATTCATACTGTTACTAGGTTGATAAGACAATTCTAACAATAATCAAGATTGTACTAATAAATAATATGAAGACAAACACATTATGAACTTAATCAAGAATCATATTTCAAGCCATACCTGAACCTCCTTAAGTCATACCTGTCGAGACTTCTTGTAGTCTTCTTATGTAAGGCCTTAGCCTCAACTCCCCCTGAAACTTGATTTGGAGCTTGATTAGGGCTTGCTAGAGAAACCCTAAAAATTCAATCTTTGACTTTCATGCTTCTGAATGGATGGAAGGATGTGTCTTGCTGAGCTGATCAAACTAGCATACTTCACTTTTGAAATCTCCAAAATTTGACCCCTCAAAATTGCCTTCGAAACTTCTGGATCTTCTGGACAGGAACCCGAACTAGGGTTTGATGAAGCCCACCCTTCTGTCCAATCAAAAGGTTCGATCCAAGGCTCTAAAATCTTATTTTTCTGAGGAGCTTCCAGCCGTGGTTACAGACTTCAAAAATTCCAACTTTTGCTGAAGCCCTAATTTTCCATCTTTCTGATCAAAATCCCGAACTAGGGTTTGATCAAGCCCGGTCTTCTACCCAACCAAAAAATTTGATCTTGGTCTCTAAATTTCGATTTTCCTGAGTATCATTCAGCCATGGACTCCGATTCCAAAAATTCTAACTTTCTCCGAAACCCTAAATTCCGGAAGCCATGAATAAAGGTGCTCCAAAAATAATTCTGTTTTGACAAAAATATGCACTTGATTGTTTCTGCTATAACTCTGAAATTTTTGCTCCACAGGGTCTGAAAACGTTTTTTGCAGTATCCTGACCTGTCATCTTTCCATCCTGACAGGTCTGACCTCAATTGGATTTTCTAAGAGAGAGTTATGCCAAGTGTCGCAACGTGACCTGTTTATGGAATAAAACAGGAGAGCGAACTTGTACGGCATGCCACGTGTCACTGTTTGAACTTCGACCTCTGAAAACTCTTCCTGAGATAGCTTGCCCCTTTATATTTCTATCCTGATAGGTCTGACCTCAATTGGACTCTCTGAGAGAGAGTTATGCCAAGTGTCGCAACGTGACCTGTTTATGGGATAAAACAGGAGAGTGAACTTGTACGATGTGCCACGTGTCACTGGTTCACCTTCGGCCTCTTAAAACGTTTCCTGAGATAGTACCGTCTGTGTACTACCTGTCACTTTTTACAAAATTGCATTTGGATCTTCCTAGCCCAAGTTATGACCTTTTTTCCAAGGTTACCTGATTTTGACTGAGATCTGGAAGAGGCAGAAACCCTAACTTGTACTAATCATAACTCATAAAGTACAACGAATCTGAGGGTACCTTTTGGACACAAGGTACCTGGGGATGTTATCTTCGACCTGTAAACGTTTCAGACCCTGAAACTTCGCAGAAATGGATTTATAGCGAAAGTTCCACGATGACTGGTTTTTTCTATGTAAAACCCTAACCTTCAAATTGTCGTAAGTAAAGCAAGTGTCGTAAGTGCCATACCTTGCCTTCCTTCAGGTTAGCTCTGATACCATGTTAATATTTAATATGCTAAGACAGAAAATAGCAGCATTACATTCCATTTCACAATAATGGCATATACAGGATCACTGAAGAAACAACAAGCATAGCATAAACACAAGAGACACAGATTTATCCTGGGAAACCCTCATGGGGTAGAAAACCCAGTAAAGCTTCCTCAATATAGATGACCAGCAATATACAAATATGCAAACCAAAGACATGATCTCCTCCTCCACCATAGCAAACCTCTCCTCCACAAGTGCGCCTCTCTCTCAAGTGAGTGTGTGTGTCAAATGAGGAACACACCTCCTCTATTTATACACTACTCTGACATATCTTTTACACAAGTACACGTAGGCTCGTATTTAACCAATGGGTTAAATACCCCACTAAAAATGACTGGGCCGACCCCTCTAGGGTGGTCTAATAACCCTTTGACCCACATGACACATACAGGGCCGACCCCCACTAGGGAAGTCTAATAACCCGAGTTACCACATTCCGACGGAGGAATAAACATCTCTGGATATACAATAAGATCTTCACGGAGGAATGAAACATCTCCGGAATAATAAAGTACAAATATAATATTCTTTGAAGTTACAATATCTCAATAGAGAGACTGTGAGACAATGAAGAGGAAGTGCAACGGTTGTGCTGCAGGTTGTATCCCTTCACTTTGTTGGATGGAATAATAATAAGGACTGAAAACTTTAGTGTGGATGTAGCCCATCTTGGGTGAACCACAATATATCTGTGTCTCTCTTGTAATGTGTATGTGTGATTATATTTGCATTTTTGTTTATTGTTATTGCTCTGCGATCCTATTTTTCTAACACAAATCCCTTCAGCTCTTTGTTTCTGCTTAAGGATTTCTTGTTCTATAACCAAGTTATTCTCTTCTTTTTGTTTGTCAAAATATGTTTCTTCTTCAAAATGAAAATCATTGTAAAAAATAGAAGACCCTAAATCAATGTCTACTACATAAATTGGACGATTATCTGGTTCATCTTTATTGCTTACCACATATGAAAGTCTCTTCTCTCTGTATAACCTCCTGTGTTCACCAAAAATTGGAATTGTAGCGAAAGACATATCCATCTGTAATGTTCCTCTGAGTTTTGAAGCCCAAGACCTAGATAACAGCATACCAAATTTTGGAGGAATATATGCAACAATTACATCCATGACAATAGTTTTAGCTGGAATTTTAGTGAGGGTAACCACCAAGTCTTTGATCAATCCCTAACATCTGACCTTTCTTGAATCAAAAGAAAACAAATATTTGTAAGGTCTTGTGATTTCCAAACCCAGACTATCTACCACAACCTTTGGCATTAAATTATGTGAATCTCTTGAATCAAGCATGGCATTATGAAGAATCATATCATGGATATTCAAACTCACATAAAAAGGTGGAACATCTTCTGAACTACTATCTTATATTTTGGAACCCAAAAGAATAGTTGGAGCATCATCATTTAGTTCTAATGTATCAGGTTCCATTCGTTCTTCACTTCTAACCATCTTTGCAATCATCTATTTGTACTCATTGTTTTTCAATAACTCATTAAAAGGGATGGAAATTTTAATATTTGAAATCTCAAAATGATGTATCTCACATTCCACAAGTCTAGTTTCTTCCTCCTCATCAACAAAATTTTCAGGAAATGGGGGTCTGACTTGCTGATCTTCTGCATTTCTCTGATTTCTCTGATCTCTCTATCTTATCTGTGGAGGAATTGGTCTTCTGAAATTTGGATTTCTAATTTGTGGCTCTTGTTGATCTCTATTTTGAGGTTTATTTTCCAAGGTTAATCTGTCCATGAGTCTTTCCATAGTCTTCATCATAATATCAAATTTAGCATCAGTGGAAGAGGAAGTTGAAGCTTGGTTTTCTTATCTAATTTTCCTTCTATATATTTTTGTTTTTTGTTTCATTTTTCTAGAAGCCATCAAATATGCCTCAACCTCTACTGCATCTTTTAACATATCTGGTAAATTGGTTGATTTTCTTTCTTTTAGCATATAGGAAAAACCACCATCAAAATCATATGCATAATGTAACTTGGCAGCTCCTACTGGGGGTTTAATATCAGTAGGGATTGAATTATAGACTCTCATAAACCTTCCAGAAAATTCTTGAACAGACTCAAAATTCCCCTTTTTCAAATTATTATACTATGTCAATATTTGTAAGGGGTTCTTTTTATCTTCCCATCTTTCAAGAAAACGATTTACAAACTCATCATATGTAGGAACAGACCTTGCAGCAAGAGTTCTAAACCATTTTTTAACCTCTACTAATAAAATTTGAGCCAACAACCTCATTTTTGCATCATCATAATCTACTTCTTCACGATCAATAAAATCATTAAATCTCTCAATGTGTTGTTGAGCTGTATAATTTCTCTCTCAATCATATAGTGTAATTATTTGGGCATAATTTTGAGGAAGGTCATGCAAGACAGCAGGTAAGGCGAGGGGGGAAAACCTAGAATCCATAGCTACTGGAGGGTTTTGAGCAATGTTATGAACTTGTGGCGGTAGATTTTGAATTTTTTGTTCCTTCAACTCAACTTTTCTAGATTTTTGTAAAGTTTCCCAAACAGAGTGTAATAGATATGACTGAAATATTTTTTGATCAATAACTGTTTCTTTTAAATTTGTTTTAGACTTTGACTTAAATAAAGATTTTTCAAACTTTACATTTAAACCAATGTCTTCAATATCCAACAATTCTTCTTGAAAAGAAGGAAACAAATTTTCTGACTGAGATGTATCTTCTTGACTTTTCCCTTTGTTTGTTCTGATAATCTTTCCAGGACTTTCTACCCCTTGAAATGATTGGGGATCTGGATTACTTATCATATGAATCTTTCTAGAAGCCACAATTCCTTTTTGGAGTCTCCTTTTTAAACTGAATTTTCCAACTGGAGTCGCCAGGACAAACTACAACCAAAACAAATATCAGACCTATTTTTCCCACAGAAATATGATCTAACTGTCGTTCTTCCTAGGGAAAATTTTGAACCTTCGTTCCCTGGAAACGGCGCCAAAATGTTAGCAATCATAATTTCTCCCTTGGTTCTGGAAGGATAGTTCTAAGGTAACTATTTCAAACCAATCTTTAGGAGGAAACCTATCTTTTTTCCTACTAGAGAGGGCTCTCTCAACAAATAAATACAATGGCTAGAGATATTTCAAAATGATTGTGCTTTAAATTTGTAAAGGGTTGAAACACATAGATACCATTGAGCATGGAGTCAAAATCAAAATGTCCAAGAATTAGCAGAATTTTAACAATAAATATTTTTGCAAAGGCAAGGTAGTTATCTTTTCACAGTCGAGTTCTTTTTTGCAGGTGATAAAGGAAGAAAAAGAGACAATCCATCAACATTGTGTTGATGTATATGTAACTTCGGAATGTATTTCATATATGTATATTGTACTCCTATAGAGATGGTATTATTCCTCTATACGGAAGTGTTTGTATTCCTATAGAGATGCTATTATTCCTCTATACGAAAGTGTCGTCATTTATATTGTAAGTGTCGTAACTTATACTTGATGGGTTATTAGACCACCTTGTTGGCGTCGGCCCTGTATAAGTCATGTGGGTCGAAGGGTTATTAGACCACCCTATTGGGGGTCGTCCATGTGGGTCAAAGGGTTATTAGACCACCCTGTTGGGTGTCGGCCCATTCAGCATTATGTTATGTGGTTAAGTTAAGGCCGACCTAGTAAAGGTTATTAGGCAAGTCAAGTCAAGTATAAATAGAGTGCAGGAGGCACTCTATTTCATCATTCTATTCTCTCTCACACTCTCGAGAGAGTGGCGCACTTGTGGAGGAGGAGAAGATGCTGCTAGGAGATGTCTATCTCTTATGCTTGGGTTGTATCATTGCTCTATCTATCTCTGAGGAAGTTATTGGGGTTTTTCACCTTTATGGTTTTCCCCAAGTAAACTCTGTGTCTCTTGTGTGCTTGCATTATTGTGTCCATGATTGATATGCTATAGATATGATGTCCATGTTGTTCTCTCAGTCAAGATCCTAGATCAGATTGAAGTAAATTCTGAAAAATTAACATGGTATCAGAGATAGCCTGAAAGAAGGCATGGTATGGCATGTATGACACTTGTTGCAATTGCGAAGCTAGGGCTTGATTTAGAAAAAACCAGTCATCGTAGAACTTTCACTATAAATAAATTTTGGTGAGGTTTCAGGGTTTGAAAATCGTATAGGGAGAAGCTACAATCCCTATGTACCTTGTGTCCAAAGGAAAACCTCTAAGTCATTGTACTTTGTGATTTATGATCTGTACAATATAGGGTTTCTGCCTCTTTCAGATCTCAGTCATAAACAGGTGACCTTGGAAAAAAGGTCATAACTTGGGATATAAAGATCCAAATGAAATTTTGTAAAAAGTGAAAGGTAGTGAATGGCCTGTAATTTCTCAGGTAACTTTTTCAGATGTTGAAACTGAACCAGTAACACGTGGAATTATGTACAAGTTTGCTCTCCTCTTTTATCCCATAAACAGGTCACGTCGCGACACTTGGCATAAATCTCTCTCAGAGAATCCATTTGAGGTCAGACCTGTGGGGTTGGAAATATGAAAGGTCGGGCTATCACAAGAAAAAATTTCAGACCCTGTGGATTGAAAAGTTCAGAGTTACACCAGAAACAATCAGGTACATATTTCCGTCAAAACATAATTATTTTTAGCACCTTCATTCATGGCTTCCGGAATTTAGGGTTTCAGAGAAAGTTGGAATTTTTGTAATCGGAGACTACGGCTGAATGCTACTCATCAAAATTGAAATTTAGAGACTAAGATCAGAATTTTAGGTTGGGAAGAAGGTCGAGCTTTATCAGACCCTAGTTCGGGACTTTGATCGGAAAAGTGGAAAATTAGGGCTTCTGTAAAAATGGGAATTTTTGAAATCTGTGACCACGGCTGGAAGCTCCTCATAAAAATAGAAGCTTAGAGCTTTGGATCAAACCTTTTTTTTGGGCAGAAGGGTGGGCTTTATCAAACCCTAGTTCGGGGTCATGTTCAGTGAATCTGGAAGGTTCAAAGGCAAATTTGAGGGGTGAAACTTTGCAGTTTTCAAATTCTAAGTATACCAGCTTGATCAGCACATCAAGGCGCATATTTCTGACCTTTCGAAAGTTTGAATTTCAAAGTTTGAATTTTTAGGGTTTCTCTGACAAACCCTAATCCAGCTCCAGATAGATGTTCCTGCAAATCAAGTGGATTGGGTTAATCCTAGAAGAGAATGGATTGGTCACCTACATAAGTGAAGAAGTTCCTATTTCAGAGGGAGATGAGGCTAAGGCCTTACATAAGAAGATTACAAGCAATCTCGACAGGTATGACTTATCCAGGTATGTTTCGAGATTTGTTCATGATTAAGTTTATGGTATGTTTGGTTAGTACAATCTTGATTAAATTTAGACTTGTCGTATCACCTTAATAAAATTATGAATGCATGATAGAATATATTCATTGATTAGGGTGTTGACACTTATGATTGTACTAATGCATTATGGTGTTGTATGAGGTTTATGTTGTCCGCTAACATGAAAGGTACACCAAGAAAGACAAATCATGTTCTAGTTCAAGAACATATGATCATGATGACATGAAGACAAAGATTCATCCATTCTCATGGATCACTTAGAAGATCTACTTACGAGGTATGTATAACTTGGTTCTATAATGGTTAACCTATGAGATATGCAGGTTTTTAGCACAAGCCATTGAAGAGAACAAGAAGACATCATGTGGGTATGTTAGACATAACTAGCTAACATACCAATCCAGGTATGTTTTTCCTATATCAAGTTAGAATCCTACCTTGTGTTAGGATCCCTTATATAAGTATACTTGGTATGACTGGTTATGTTTATTCATAAAGTTAGAAATGTAAGTAATCAAGGGTTTATGCATTTTATTTCTCTTATCTTGATTGATGATTTAACTAACCAGAAGAGTCCTATGATCAAATAAGAATATGCATGAATAAAAGAAGACTTCCCTGAAACCTTGAATGCTAATGTTTATTATCTGTGTTTGAAATGATCATGACTATACATGTTTAAGATTATTGTGTTTTGACAGTATTAAGATTATACTAATGAATGTGTAATTATGTATGAGACCTCGAGGATAACACAATGATGATACTAATAAGCATGCATAGTGATGGATATAAGTTCAAGGACAAGTAATCCAGGAAGCAAAGATCAAGAGGGAGCACACTCCAGTTGTTCTTGCAAGGAAGCAAAGATCAAGAGGGAGCACACTTCAGTTGTTCTTGAAAGGAAGCAAAGATCAAGAAGGAGCACACTTCAGTAGTTTCTGCAAGGATGCAGATATTCAGAGGGATTTGACCACTTCTCACAATCCACATCAGAATGGAGTCGCAAAAAAGAAGCAAAGACTGAGAGGGAGTCAACCCAACAAACAAACAAAGATAAGTATTTGAATTATCATTCCTTCAATATTCTATTGTTTAAATAATACTGTTCAATAATGTATATACTCATGTTCCTAGAATTAGGTTGTGTATTATGCATATTAGAATAGTTGCATTGATGAACAGTATACTACTAATATACATGGGTAAGTGGCCTATGGAACTGTACAACATTCCATTGCTACTTATCTAGAATGAAACCTCTTTCCTGACATGTTGGAAGTTGTGCACACTCTTAACAATGTTCTGGTAGAGATTGGAAGGCATCTAGAAAGTTACGGGATATGGATAAATGTTGTATTGAAGCATTGGCTAAGATAATTGCATGACTGTATGACATATCTCTTTATGTGTAAGAATTTGTTCTGAAAACTATGAGATGTTTTCTAATCATTGAATTTAACTTGTTGTGTAGGAAAGATCATATACCATCACCTACAAAAGAAGGACTACAACATTTGTTCAGCAACAGAGTTATCTATTGAAAACATTGAAGATATTGAAGTTCCCAGGATCTAGGAAGAATGCCATGATCGAGGAGTACCAGTCGATCATGAAGATGTTTGGGATGCAATCCCAAGACCTGAAGGGGAGTTTGTAGTGACTTCCAAGAGGATCTACAAGATCAAGCATGCTGCAGGTGGTAGCATAGAGACTTGTGCTCCTGTAGCCATATACACTTCCATTAGATCTGTACTTGCTCTGGCTGCAGTGATGAAAAGGAAGATACACCAGATGGATTTCAAGACAGCTTTCTTGAATGGTGTAGTTGAAGAAGAAGTGTATATGGAGCAGCCACTTAGTTCTGAGACACATGACAGGGAGTAATATATGTGCAAAACTTAGGATAGACAGCTTTCTATCCAGTTTGGGCTTTACCAAGAGTAAAGCGGATTCCAACCTTTACTACAAGGTTGAGGAAGGAAATCCAGTGATACTACTTTTGTATATGGATGACCTGTTTATTACAGGTGAAGATAGATTGATTACCGACATGCAGTGGAAGCTTGCTTCCGAGTTCGAGATGAAGAACTTGTGGATGATGCACTATTTTCTAGGTATGGAGGTGTGGCAGAGTGCAGATGGAATCTTCCTTGGACAAGGGAAGTATGCAATAGAGATCTTGAAGAGGTTCGGGATGATGGACCGCACGACCATGGCCACACCTATGGAATCAAACCTGAATAAGGTTCTGTGTGATGCTTCATCTGAGTCGGTTGATATCACTATGTATCGTCAGATGATTGGGTCCTTGATGTACCTCACGAACACGAAGCCAGGTATTTGCTTTGCGATGAACACATTGAGACAGTTTCTGACGGATCCGAGGAGTGTTCACCTAGTTGTTGTAAATCATATTTTGAGGTACCTGAAGGGTACAGTTGATTATGGGTTCAAGTATGATGTGAATCAAAAGTTTAACCTGCAGGGGTATGCTGATTCAGACTGGGCAGGCAGTGCTGCAGATAGGAAGAGCACATCTGGGTGCTGCTTCAGTATGGGATCAGGTGTGATCTCTTGGTTTAGCAGGAAGCAGTCCTGCGTAGCACTGAGTACAACTGAAGTACAGTATGTTGCAGCATGTTCGGCTAGTTGTGAGGCAGTATGGCTTCGGAAGCTACTGTCAGATTTATTTGATCTCCCGCTGGAGACTACTGGTATCTTTTGTGATAACCAGAGTTGTGTGAAGCTATCTGAGAACCCAGTGTTCCACGACAGGTCGAAGCACATTGAGATCAAATATCACTATATCAGGGATATGGTGCAAAGAGGAGCAGTGAAGCTCCTGTACGTTGCGACGGATGAGCAGATTGCATATGTGCTGGCGAAGCCACTAGCCAGAGTGAAGTTTGAGTACTTCAGAGAGAGGCTTGGCATTCTTCAGATTGACGACACTTCGAGGAAGAAGTGATGGACACATTTGCTGAAGCCATTCCAAGCATGGTGGAAGGAGGACCCTTCACATGGCTATGGATGTAAGCACTGGATGATGAGCATTAGGATGATGTTCTAGTTTCTGCTCTATATGATCAGTTGGATCATTTATATGTATGTATGTACACATCATGTTGGATGTTGGATATGATCAGTTGGATCATTTATATGTATGTATGTACGCATCATGTTGGATGCTGGATATGATCAGTTGGATCATTTATATGTATGTATGTACGTATCATGTTGGATGCTGGATATGATCAGGTAGATCATGTATTTGTATATGTATCAAGTGGATACTTGTATGATCAGGTAGATCATGTATTTGTATATGTATCGGGTGGATACTTGTATGATTAGGTAGATCATGTATTTGTATATGTATCGGGTGGATACTTGTATGATCAGGTAGATCATGTACTTATTTATGTATCAGGTGGATGCATTATGTGTATCAGGTGGATGCATTATGTATATCAGATGGATGCATTTGTATGATCAGGTAGATCATGTATGATGATATGTATCAAGTAGATACTTTGTATGCATCATATGGATATACTGTTTGATCAGGATGATCACAAATGACAATCTTCAAGATGTTGCTCCATATGATATGCATCAGGTTGATGCTATGATGATGATCAGGATGATCACAGATGACGAGATTCAGGATGTTTCTCCAGATGATACGCATCAAGTTGATGGTATGATGATGATCAGGTTGATCATGTGATGATGTACATCAGGATGATGTATGGTGAGTATCGGTTTGATACTCTATGGCCATGGACAGGTTGTACAGGTAGCATAGAAAAGACCCTTTAAAAACTGGACAGGTAGAGTGGTGTGCTCGTAACATCCTGGGTTGCTCTATCAAGATCCAGATAGGTAGAGCGGTGTGCTCGTAACATCCTGGGATGCTCTGAGTAGTTTTGCGAAAGTTCACATAGAAAAGATCCTTTAAAATCCGGACAGGTAGAGCAGTGTGCTCGTAACAGCCTGGGATGCTCCATCGAGATCCAGACAGGTAGAGCGGTTTGCTCGTAACATCCTAGGATGCTCTGAGTAGGTTTTGTGAAGGTCAACATGTAAAAGAACCTATATTCTGCGCTAGGTTTTGTTGATGCACGTAATCAGTCCTAGGTTCCACAGTATGGCCAATGATGATGAAGACCTACAGGTGGTGGGCCTACATCTAGTATGAAAAAGGATTAGCTCTGTAGAACTTCCTATGATGAGTAGATTCATAGATTGATTGAGATAGCAGCAGCAGTGACGATGACGATTATCCAGTGACGATGATCCAGAGAAGATGACTTGTGCTAGAAGACCTGTGTCGAGAAATACCTTCCTAGTTGAGAGGGAGTGTTGATGTATATGTAACTTCGAAATGTATTTCATATATGTATATTGTACTCCTATAGAGATGGTATTATTCCTCTATAGGGAAGTTTTTGTATTCCTATAGAGATATTATTCCTCTATACGGAAGTGTCGTCATTTATATTGTAAGTGTCGTAACTTATACTTGATGGGTTATTAGACCACCTTGTTGGGGTCAGCCCTGTATAAGTCATGTGGGTTGAAGGGTTATTAGACCACCCTCTTGGGGGTCGGCCATGTGGGTCAAAGGGTTATTAGACCACCCTATTGGGTGTCGGCCTAGTCGGCATTATGTTATGTGGTTAAGTTAAGGTCGACCTAGTAAAGGTTATTAGGCAAGTCAAGTCAAGTATAAATAGAGTGCGAGAAGCACTCTATTTCATCATTCTATTCTCTCTCACAATCTCGGGAGAGTGGCGCACTTGTGGAAGAGGAGAATTTGCTGCTAGGAGATGTCTATCTCGTATGCTTGGGTTGTATCATTGCTCTATCTATCTCTGAGGAAGTTATTGGGGTTTTTCACCTTTATGGTTTTCCCCAAGTAAACTCTGTGTCTCTTGTGTGCTTGAATTATTGTGTCCATGATTGATATGATGTAGATATGATGTACATGTTGTTCTCTCAGTTAAGATCCTAGATCAAATTGAAGTAAATTCTGAAAAATTAACACATTGGGCACCGATTATGGATTAATCCGATATTAATGGAGGAAAAATTGTGAATACTTAGATCCAATGAACCAGATAATAGTTACATCAATTCTGATTTAATCAAACTATCATCTAAGTATGAAAGAAAACATAATGGAAAGAAATTTAATGGAATAACAAATCACATAAATGGAAGGAAATTACACACTGTAAATCAACAACACAAGAATCTTTGCTCTTTGAAAATGTTTCAACTCTGCTCAACCATCTTTATTAAAACTGGAAAAAACTCAATACAAAATGTGTATTCCTTTCATGGGTTCCAACCCTGATTACATTTCCAAAAAAAAAATTATACATAGAGAGGCCTCTTGAGGAAAAACCTAATTGTTTTACTTCTAAAAATAGTAAACTTTAAACTACTTATTACATTCCATTTCTGTCAAAATTTTCAAAATTCAAAATTTCCCAAAATAACATTTGATATCTTCAGTTATAGCTGCTGACGAAACTTTCTTTCTTAGATAGGAACTTTCACGTGTGAAAAATTTATTTCATTTTTCCATACTTCTCCATCATTTTCCATTGTTCTGTAGAGGGAATCTCATAATTGATCATTTATTTAACTAGAACTTTCATTTCCACATGATCTGCAATTGAGATTGGAGGTATTTTTGCACCTATCATTGCCAACTGGTTCAGAATTTCAAAATCATCTGAGAGTTTTTCTAGCACATTTTTTCTTGTTAGGACATGAGTCATGTCTTCAAAATTTTCATGATTCATCCTGATTTCAAATAAAAAATTATTATAATCAGTTTGGGAGATTAACTTACTAACTACATCCCATAAAGAAGGAAAACCTTTCTGAATCAGTTTTTCAAATGCTTTTTAAAAGGATTCCACGTGTTTCTTCATCTACTTTGCCTTAGTTTGGACATTCTCAAAAGGAGAATGTTTTCCAAGGATTATCCTGTCCCAAGTGATAACTGTTATTCTGTTCTTAATGGCCATCGCCTTCAAATCATCTTCTATCAAATTATTTAAAAAGTTAATGGCATTTTGGGCTATGTCCTTCATTTTTTATCATAACCTCTCTCATTGTTGTACAGCTTTGTACACTGTCATTGGCTATTTTTTCTTGTGTCTTCATAAAACTCAAGTAAGGCCTAAATTTTGCAGCCTCGTTTATTATCAAATCCCAAATCAAATGTTTTGCACCTTGCATGGGAAGTTGCCCTGTAACTTGAGACATTAATTTCTCATTTGTATCCATCAACTCCTTATTCTTATTTTCCAATTCTTTTCTTTCCTTTTCTTTTTCTTTTTTCTGATTTTCTTCCTCTAACTTTTGCATTTCTTCTCTCAATTCCTTAATTTCCACTTCTTTCAGACTTACTTGAGACATGGCTTGAATTAAATCGTCTGTATTTGTTTCTTTGTTGCTTTGACCTGTTTCTTGCCTTTCTTGTACCACACCTACTAATTTTATCTTCAAATCTTCAATTTGAGTCTTGGGACTCAACCTATCCTTCTCCCAGCTCACTTATTTTTCTTCAATTTTAAGCAATTTTTCTTTATAATCATCTAACTCTTGTGATAGGGATTCTTTTTCTTGTTCTAAAACAGTCAACTCAGATGCTTGAACCAATTGAGTGGCTGTAATTTTGAGCTTTTTCTTAAGCAATTGAATGGTACTTTCCTTTTCAATTAAGAGTTTCTTGCTTGCTTCTCCTTTATTTGGTTCATTATTAGTTTCCACTAAATCAATTTGCAGTTTATTAACCTGTTGCTGATGAGCTATATTCTTTGTCTTCTCCTGTTTCAATTGGATTTCTAATCAGTTCACTGTATTTTGAAGCTTTGTAATTTTCAAAGTGGCTTTCATCAAGTATGTGTAAATGATCTCTCCAGTTTTCCTATGCAAATGGATCTTATCTGGAACTGGTATCTTGTTCAAATTTATCTTCATCTCTGAAACTATGTCATCAGAAGATATGGCCAAATTGAAAGTGTTTTTTACAAGATCTCTAATGGTCATTAAAGTGACCTATGAATCTACTACACTTCTGATTTTAGGAAACAATTTATTACTTTTCTCTGATGTAGCATGTTTGTCTTGACCGTATTTAACGTACAATTCAGCTCTAGATTAAAACTTGTCACTATCACCTGTAGCCTTCGCTTCATCAAATTTATAATCATACATTTGAACCTCTGGGCCTTGATATTTTTCTTTCTTTTTCCCTTTTTCACTACCAAACATAATCAAATCATTTTTTGGATATGATTTGAATTTCTTGCTTCCTTCCTGTTCTTCCACCTCCATATCAGTAGTTTCATGGAAACTCCCCTTACTGGCAATCTCAATTTTTCCTAGGGTAGGTATCAATTCAAATGAAAATTTTGTTGGGGCAGAAGGATTGCATTGTGAACATTCTGAGGCTTCTACATCATATTCATACTGCAACAGATTCACTCTCCCAGCTAACCCTTCAACTTCTTCATGATCAAATGCCCTACTTTTGTTTTTTTGCCTCCTTTGGGAAATGATATGATGTGGTTCATAATTGATACCAATGGCCTTCTTAAAATTCATTATCTCCAATTGTTTTTCTATAAATTAAAGGGAATTTATATTCTTGATGATAAAAGGGCCTAGTTTTAGAGGAAATTTCATGTCTGGAGCCTTCTTGAAAGCTAGAAAATGGTCATTTTCAACCATCAACTTCTGTTTGATGAATTCTAAGGTAAAAACTCTCAATGTCAAGAAAGCTGGTAAAACCCATGGCTCCTTAACAAAACCATAAATCCTAATCACTGTATGTTGTTTCAACAAAAACCAGTCACCAACTACTTTATCTGGACTCAGTTGCATTAGGATTTTCATCTCTAGTAATACTCGTGGTAAATTTTCTTCAAAAATCACCCTACATTTCTAATAATATCAGATTCATGAAGCTAACCATATTGTTCTCTATTGTAGCTGAAAAACTGCCTATGGGGAATGTAAGTCCTCTTCACTTGAAAATAAAAACATCTTCATCAAGTATGTCTGAAATCTGAAATGTCTAGTACTGTGGAAATTCACTAATTGAGAGTGAATACTCTCAGCTAAGAATTCATCATATTTAAGGAAAGAAATTTGATTGTACTCTGTCTCTGGGATACTGGAACGTGACTGGAAATCAATCTAAAAATTAAACTTTAATTGAACCTCAGTGACCATTGAATCACTATCAAGCCCTAAAAATTGAGAAATTAAAGACAAGGCTAGTTGAGAATTTTCACCGAAATAGGTTATGTCCAGTGGATAAGGGGTATTATCAATTTCAATGTTTGGTCTTAGACAAATTGACAGGAAATCTTGCTTGGCTTCGGGAGATGATTGTCTGTACTAGATGACTAGGGTTTCTTCATCAAAGTCTTCTTGGTCACAAGAGAAAGAAAAAGGTATTTCTATAGATATCCTAACAATCGATGAACTAATAGGGAAAGGGATTTTTGTTCTAAACGAATTCATGACCACTTTTTCGGCTTGAGAATAGTTCGTCGCACACCAGGAAACAAAATATGGAAACCCTAGGGTTTGTTCCTGGAAAAAATATATTAAATTAGATTTATAAACATTGTGTACGTCTAAACCTTGTTTCTGAAAACCATCTAACTTGATTTTAATCTCTGAAACTAGAATTTTAGTCATGACAGAGTCATAAATATCACCATCCCTATCTTCCAAGACCTCTTTTATTCTTACAAATTCAACATTCTGAGCTACTATTTCACTGGATCCTTCCGTCATATAGAACCTTCTAAACTGCTTGCACGGGATTTGAAGGACCTACCTAGAAACTAACAATTCGAAAAGGTATATTCTGTCATATTCCCACTGCACGTAGACGTCCCAATCACCTGATGTTCAAATGAAAAATGTCAACCCTTATATGTTCTTTTGGATTTGTATACCCTCGAAGGTGGTTTCACAGCTTCGATAAGTGGTTTTACTTACCACCCTCCTGGATTGTGAAGTGATATGGTGTAAACATGTGGGGGGCGGTATGGTATTTTGCAACCGCCAAGCTTCTCATTCCAACGCGCATGTTGGAAGTGTGGAATGAATGTGAACCGTTGATCTGCCCAATTCCCGATCAAGTGGCCGTTGATCTACCCCCTTTTTAACATCACTTCAATGGTCATTTCGGCATCCTTTACTCGCGTTATACACCTCGCTTCTCTTTCCAATGAAACTCTCTCTCTGCCATTGATCTTTAATTATGCAATCTAGATCGTCATTTCTCTTACACGATATCCAAAGATGCTTCATCAACCTTTTTAGCTCCCTTTTAATCTTTAGCCAACGGTCATGTAGTACATTTTCTTCAGGATTGGGCACTTTCCCCACAAAGTTTGAGTTATACCAAACAAAATTTTTATTAACCATCTCTCCATCAACTTTAAAAATATTGTACCAACAATGTACATAATCAAAATTATGTGAATGATGTAAATATGCTAGTATGGATTCCTAGTGCGCAGTTCAAGGCCAAGGCCCGACTAGTGAATGGCTAGGAGTGTTTTTATTTGGACCATGTATTTGGATTATCATGCCAATTCGAAATATATGTATAAATATTATGTTGGAAAATAATAAAAATGGTCCAAGATGGTTGTGTAAAGAGAACTAGAGGGGTTATGCTTCCACCAGAGGGGACGAGGAAAGGGGGGCTATGGGAAACTAAATACTTTGTTACCAAGTGTCAAACTTAGAATTCATCTAATTGTTTCCATGTGATTTAAATGAACCAATTACCATCCTTTGATTGTTAAATCCAATCATTGAATGCATGTGTGAGGATGGTAGGAAAAGTCACTTCGTGTCGTTATTAAGGCATGGGGCTAAATGCACTTTTTGACAGTTATGTCAACTTCCAGAAATCATTTTCTTCTACAGTCAAAAGCTATGTCAGTTGTCTTTTCACCATCATCTCATATCCCTTGGAGTCAATACTCATTCTATCATTCTCTCATGCATATTTATACACTATGTAGAGCTTCTTGTTGATGTTCATGACCATTACCAGACTGTGTTTAACCCAGAAATTTTAATTTAGAGAGAGCACTGCAGATTTGAAGGGAAAATAGACGGTTGTATATGATCATAGAGGTTGGGAAATCTAGGAACCCTTACCCATTGGTTTTTGCTACTCAGTAATGCTTGAGAAACCATAACTTATGTTACAGGAGATTCTCCAATAGCCTACAATATATTGGACTCTTACTACACACATTGGTATGAACTGTAACGAAGGGGAATTCCTTCCTTGTGTTGTGGAACTGTGGAACGGTGAAGGGGGATTTCTTCCTTGTGTTGTGGAACTGTGGAACGATGAAGGGGAATGCCTTCCTTGTGTTGTGTGGGGTAGTTGGAAGGAGTGCCAAGGATGTGATGGTCGAGTGAGATCCCTGTAGAGCTCTGGATGAGCATTTGAATAAGTATAGAGAGCATAACGGATTGTGGGATTAGAGAGATAAGCTTGTAGGTGTTTCCGTCACCCTGGTGGCCTCTCAACAAAAATAGTATATGTTGGATAGAGTGCCTACATTTGGGTGGAAAATCACTCTTACACAGTCAGTTGCTAGATCTTCTTTGTTTAAAGACAAGTATTCTCTTTGTATATGATATGCAATGCTTTTATTATTATGCATGTCAAAATTATGCTTGTAAATACATGTGTTGTGTGTGTAAATCGAGTTTATTTCTATTGTGTATTTTTATTATGCATCTGCACAAATATGTTAAATGCTATGAATTTGTAAGCCACATTGGGAAAAATTTAGAAGTCATAATTTAGTTAATTTCCCCTCTTGTGGGTTGGATTGATGGATGGGGACGTTACAGTCTCTTGTGCATATTTGACAACATGGTCACTTTATTCATATCTTTAATGGAAAAGTTGAAATACGGAGGGATTTTGACAACATGGTTGTTATGACAGGTATGGAAAATGAATGATTGTTGAAGTTGAAAGGGACATCTACTTTTGCACAAAAAATTTCCTACTTATCCCATAATGATGAAGGTACATTATCATCTAGTTTCTTATGGCATGCTAGATTTGGGTACATTAACTATGATAGCCTTCATTTGCTAAAAAATAACGATGTTTCAAGTTTTCCTACTATTCCAAGTCAATTGAAGTAATGTGATGCATGTATCCTTAGAAAACATAGCAAATAACCTTTCTATGATTCTACTTCCAGAACATCTAGAAAAATTGGGTGGATACATTCTAATTTGTGTGACCCAATGCCTATTTCATCTACTAATGGAAATAAATATATCATTATTTTTATTGATGATTACACTAATATGTGTTGGGTATACTTGTTGAAAGATAAATATCAAGCTTTTAAAACATTTAAAAATTTTCATGTATGGATCCAAAATGAAGTTCAATCACGTTTAAGAATTTTGTGTACTGATAATGGAGGTGAATATACATATAATGAATTTGAAAACATCAACACGGAATTAAGCATCAGACCATAGTTCTATATAATCCTCAACATAATGGTGTAGCCGAAAGGATGAATATGACACTTTTAAATATGGTTCCTTCAATGATGTTTTACAAAAATGTGAAATTGATGTTTTGGGGTGATGCAGTTCCATATCTAGTATATTTGCAAAAATAGGAGTCCATCACATGCTCTTTATAATAATACACATTATGAAATGTGGCATGGCCATGTTCCTTCGGTAATATGTATCAACATTTTTGGTTCCACTTGTTATGCTTTGATTCTAAAAGAACAACAAAACAAATTGGAAGCAAGAATCCAGAAGTGTTTCTTCTTGGGTTATTCAAATACCTAAAAGGAATATTGTCTTTACGATGAAGTAAATAAAAATTTTATTCTTTGTAGAGATGTTATTTTTCTTGAATTCTCTAAAAGTGATAAGACTGTTGAGCAACAACTTGATCATCTTGATAAGTTTACCCATATAAAGAGATATCATGAATTCGATTATGAGATTCCAAATATTGAAGGGAGGATTCCTATCTTGGATCAACCTTTGGAATCTTCTTTTGAAATTCCATTTTCATCATTATCCTCATCATAAGAGGAAATTCGAATGGGTGATGTGATTGAAGGAACTGGAAGTTTAAGTCTTGAAGAGACTATGCCTTCTCAACTAGTTGAGCAACCTGGTTCATCACATAAGCTTTCAAAATGGGCCATGAAGACACTTGAAAGTGTTCATCCTGATGAGAATGGAAAGACGGGAACTAGGAGCTCAACAAAAAAAAATATAGAGGTAATGGAAGTCATTCAAATACAAATGATGCAAATGATATGAAATATTCAGTTTATTACGAATTGAATTTGTCTACTGACATAAACTGACTTCCTTTGAAGAAGTTATTTCTCATAATAAGTGAAAAGAAGATATGTAGAAATAATTTGATGCTCTCATCAAGAATGGGACATGGAAGTTGGTGGATCCTCCATTTGGAGCCAAACCAATTGGTTGCAAATGGGTCTACAAGAATAAATATAAATTAGATGGCTCACTTAACAAGCATAAGGCAAGGCACATGGCAAAAGCTTATGTGCAAAAAGAAGGCATCACTTATGATGAGACTTTTTTCCCTACAACAAAATGGGATACCTTCCGTACTCTATTGGCCTTGGTAGCACAAAACGTATGGAAAGTTCATCAAATGGACCTAAAGATTGATTTCTTGTATGGAGACTTGAAAGAGAATGTTTTCATATCTCAACCTGAAGTTTTTGTTATGAAGGGACAAGAATAGAAGGTATTTAGTCTCATCAAATATTTATATGGATTGAAACAAGCACTACGACATTGGTATGAAAAGCTAACTGAGCATATTTTGAAGTTAAATTTTAAGCACTTTATTCTTGATGATGGAACCCTTTTTGTCAAGAAAATTGGAAGAATTGTTGCATATCTAGTGGTGTATGTATATGTTCTATTGTTGACAGAAAAAATGAAGACTATATTGCATCCATAAAGAAAGAATTGAAGAAAATCTTGGAGATGACATATTTGGGACATCTTCACTTCTACTTGGGCATTGAAGTGACTCAAGATCCAAACTACATATTCATCTCCCAGAATAATTGGATTGGAGAATTGTTGAACTCAACATGGTTGAATGTAACCCTCTCTCTACTCCAATGGAAGAAAATTTGAATTTCACATCCAAAGAAGGGAATGAATTTGAGGATGCATCCAAGTATAGATAGCTTGTGGGGATTCTTATCTACATTACCACTACCAAACCAGATATTTCATTTGTTGTTGGGATCCTTTGCAGGTTCATGCAAAAACCTTGTGAAGGACATTAGTCTTCCACAAAAAAAAAAATCTAAAGTACTTTGAAGGGAACACAAGATTTTGGAATTAAATATTCTAAGGTGGATGATTTTAACTGGACTGGATATTTTGATTCAGATTTTGATGGGGATAAAAAAAACGGAGTATCAACTTTAGGCTATCTTATGAATCTTGGATCAACAACTATCTCTTGGAGATCACGGAAATAGTCAGTTCCAGCAGATTCCACAATAGAGGAAGAATATGTGGCAGTTGCATAAGCAACAAAAGAGATTGTATGGATCAAGAAAATACTTGAAGATTTGCAAGAGAAACACGTGAATTCTACTCCTCTTTTGGTTGAAAATACTTCTGCAATTAAGTTGGCCATGAATCCTAGATTCCATTATTGAACCAAGCACATAAACATAAAGTATCATCTGATTCAACATCATGTAGAGGCTAAGACTATTCATTTAAGACATTGTTCCACAAGTGAGCAAATTGTAAACATCTTCACCAAAGCGCTTGGAAGAGAAAATTTTGAGAAATTCATAATGATGCTTGGACTTACAAACACCCCTTTAGATTAAGGGGTGGATGTTAAGTCATATAATCTTTCGGGGTTATATTATGTCATTAATAATATTTTGACGGTTGTCTGGCAGTTTAACTGTCACAACTAATATCTCATTTGTATTTATTGATGATCTCTCTCAATAAGATTCACAATTGTGATTGTGGAGTTAAATCTATTCGATCCCTGAAATCTAGAATGTATGTATGTATATTTCTATTTGTTTTTACTAATTGATGACTTGTTGGCTTAGATTTGAAAATTGTTGAAGTGGTATCTTAATTGCACCGAGAGTAGCGAGGTGCTCTACAACCCAGTATTGGGGAGATGTTGTAATGTGTAACGTTATGTAACATGTCATTCTAATAAAAAAATAAAAATAAAAATGCAAAGGATATATATATATATATATATATATTCAAATATCTTAAGGTGTAAATTTTTTCTTAATTGTTGAAGTGGTATCTTAATTGCACCGAGAGTAGCGAGGTGCTCTACAACCCAGTATTAGGGAGATGTTGTAATGTGTAACGTTATGTAACATGTCATTCTAATAAAAAAATAAAAATAAAAATGCAAAGGATATATATATATATATATATATATATTCAAATATCTTAAGGTGTAATTTTTTCTTAATGTATAAAAAATTAAGATTAAAAAAAATTACACCTCAAAAAATTGGATCCCTCTCAGTGCTTGATAAATCCACTTATAAGATGGATCTATGTTAGTTATAAGTGAAGTGTTTCACTTGAAACACATGACCATAAAAATTAGTTACATAGCTTTAAACCAAAAAATTATAAATAATATGTTAAATTTAAAAAGTTTCATCCTAACAAAGTTAAGGAGTGCAAAAGTTTCAAATCTTCCTCCATTACACACCACCTTTACTAAAATTTGTTATAGTCTAAAAGAATATTTTAACATCTAACAAAAAAAATCATTTTGTATTTATAGAATTACATATATCAATTATTAACATTACAAAGAAAATGTTAAAAAGTTTAAGCGTCTTCATACATTTAAAAACTTAAATCAATTCTACTAAACTTTCACATATATACACTAAACCACATACTTTTACTCCTTACCACCTATCCTTTATATATATATATTACAAAACTTAAACTAATTATACTATACTATCATAAAGCTACCGCACAACTGCAACCCCATACAAATTAAGAGTTCATTTCCCTCACCAACCCTATTAGAAAATGAAGTTGTAATAGAGCAATACCAACCATAAATATTATGGACTATTATAAATGCATACCTTTTCAGTGATAGAAAATGTGATTCTGCATTGATATAGATGTATGAGAAAAAACACAAGTTATAGTATTGGGATTTTGATGGTACTCCTTTAATATCTAAAAGTAGACGGTCAACAACTTCATTTTTTCAGATTTCAATAAATGTGAAGAAGACAATGTGTGAGCTAAGTTATAATATCGAGGATATTGATGGCATAACTAATTTGTTTCTTTCTCGGCAAATACCTAAAATAGGATCAACCACTTCATTATAAAGAAGACACTCTATGTCCCACATCATGACCTGACCTATCAGGTTAGTATGTCAAACTCATATAAAATTACAAAATAAGATTTTGTTTTTTAAATATTCCAATTAGGATAGAGTTAAAATGAAGAAAAACTCATTATTTTAATTGTTTTTAAATAAAATTTCATTTAGATGTATTTTTTTATTTAATTTTGATTATTTAAATTGTTTTAAATAGATGAATATTTTTAATGATAAAATTTTATAGTGAACAATTAAATAAAAGTGTAACTTAAAAAAATTATAAAATTATAAACAATTAAACTTAAAAAAATATCTTTTATGTAACTTTTTAGAAAAAAAAAATTATTATTAATTTTTTTTTTATGATAAAGAGAGTGAGAATAAGATATTTGTCTTTAATTTTTGCTAACTACTTATTGATATTCCCAAGGGAATTAATGTATTTAATATGTGACATGTTATCATATGATTTCATTAACATAAATAAGATATATGAAAAATAATTATAGAAATGAAGTTTGTTTATAATAATTGATATAAAAGAGGAAATTTAGTTGGTAGTATAGATGGTTTAGGAATTTGTTTTGTGAGATTATGATGATAGCAAAAATAAATTTTAAATTTATAAAAAAAAAAAAAATTAAATTACAAAAATATTTTTGATTGGAAAGTATTATTTTAGATATAAAATACAAAGGTTCTTAAATATGATGTAATTAAAAAAATATTATTTTTAGGTGTATTTATTGTGAATAATATTTTATATATGATGGTGATGATGCTTAATGAGATCAATTTTGGTTTATCGAATCTAAAAAAAATATTTAGTTTGTTTTAAAATTGTGGGGGTAGAGCAATTGGTAATGAGTAATTGAGATGAGAAGTTGTAAATGGAAGGTCACAAGTTCAAAACTTCGTGGGTACTTACAAAAAAAATGTATAGAGATAGGGTCTTGGAGAATGTATGTAAAAGTCGTCTTCCCCACTAATTGGATCGGTTCTCCAAACAAACATTTTACATTTTTAAGGTGTACTATTAAAGGAAATATACCTTTAAGCTCTTATTTTGAGACCGGACACTCATCAGCCCCTTTAATTTGTATACTTCATAACATACGTGATTGATTGATTGCGCACATCTGCAGAGATGGATGGGTTGTCCAACAGACTAATGACAGCCACATAAAGACAGAGCAGCATCTAAATATATAATCTATAGCCTACCTGGAAACGAATCAAACCGTTACTAAGTAACTCTAAAGTAAAAAGTTTTATAAGTTTAGAGCCATGGTGGGGATATACATAAATTAGATATTAAGGGGAGATACAGTCTGGCTCGGTACCAACATGTAATAGTCGCTACCTCAGGAGTAACCGTTATTTTTCTTTCCTCAGCTCAGTACAAACAACACCGAGGAAGGAAATATCAAATTTTAGAAAGATTGCGACTGAACCGGCTCGGAGAGTATGCAAGTTATGTGCCTTGATATGGAACGGGAAATGGTAGCAAATAAAGGTGATAAGGCTCATCTTGTTAGAAATGAAATCATGGAAGTGACGGATGACATTAGAGTGTAATAATGTAAAGGCTCGCATTTGCAAAGCGACATTTTTTATTAATCTTTCAAAGGTTTAACTAGGTCATGTCATCTTTATACCAACCTCACTTGAACTGAAGGTGGTTTGGATTAGTTTTTAGGGCTATCTTAGGAACCCTTTGGTCTCACATGTTATTTATCTCATGCTTGTACATTATGAACCTAGTCATAGCCATGCTCTTGGTAGGGGAAAGACCCACTTCTAAAAGGAGAATAGAATAAGGCGTATTGCTTTTAATTTTAAGGTTATATGTTATAAAAGCCTTCTAAATTTGCTCAATTTTTCTCCAAGATTCTTTAGAGATGCTACAACCCCAAACCTCACAATCGTATAAGGTAATGGGAGTGGCGAGAGTTTCAAAGAGGAACTTGCTTTTATCTGACATCACAAGGTTTGCTAATTTACAATTGTTTTCAAGACCAAAATAAAATTTACACTCTCCATTAATCATTTTCTCAATGTTATAGATCCAATTAAGCTTGTGATGAATATCAGTTCCTAGATATTTAAGAAGGCACTTCTTCTAGATCGATATTGCCATACACAAAATTAGCGTAAGTGACCTTCTTGGACGTGATAATCATAACTTTTGTTTTGTCCATGTTAACAATCATACTCATGTTAGAGCATAAATCCTTAAGAATTCTTAATTGTTTATCAAGATCAAATGCACATTTCCATAAGAATAATATCATCAGCATAGAGAAGAAGGATGATGACTATCCCAGCTAAGATCGTACCAGCACAACCTACTTCTTCCAAACAACCTTCTAGCTTATCGATGTATATGTCGAAAATGGTGGCAGAGAGAGGGAAACCTTGCTTAACTCCAATATTACAATTTATATCTTTCGAACACCCCTCCGTGCTCTTAAACTTGGCAATTTATTTAATAATGTAGTAATCTAAATGTATAATGAAATTGTCATTTTTGGGTCATTCAAAATAATGAGAGGGGAAACCGACATTTTTTACTTGAAATCTTGACAATAATAATTTTGTATTGATGTAATTGCAAATATTAGTTGTTAACTTCGGATGTTGTGGTTGTAGTAGGGTATTCAACTTGAATCTATTTATGCATTAAAAAAAAAACAGTCTCACCAATCCAAAATTGGGATTTCAAAGAAGATTGCATAGCCAGATTACATGGAGGGAAAATTGAAAATTTTCTAATTCTTAGAATGTTTAGCCTTCTTTTATAATAATGGTAAAATGAGTTCAAAAAGTTAGCTCAATTAGTTGTTGTCAATATTATTTGTTATATATCTAGGTCTATGTCAAAATGTGCTTGGTTTAAATTCTCTTGAATATATATGAATTTGGAAAACATCTTTTTAATTTTGGGGGGATAATTTTTTTGAAACAAAAAATAATAATTCTATGAAAGAAAATAATTTATAAGACATTATCTATTCTAAAAAACATTAAACCGACTTAAATCTATTTTAACTTGGGATCTATCAAGTAAAGAGAGATAAAAAAATGAAGTGTAAATATTTTGATCATTTGAGATGAATCTAAGTAGAAATAAAAAGAGGTAACTATACTTATATTTTTTTTCAACAAGAAAAAAATGCAACTTGTTATTTTCAGAAGAAAATCAAAGTTACATCAATAATTCAGTTTAGCATCATGTGCTTTTACTACAAAAAACGGCATGCGTGCCTGAAATCGTCTATCATATATCAAACGGAAGGCGTGTTCGACTTAAGTACATATGTTCCACAAAAACAGCTAATGTACCCGAAAGATACTACATTCAACAAAAAACAATCTCCAATAAGAGGAAGCATCAAAAAGTTCTCAAAGTGCCCTCTTCAACCAGAACACCCTCCAGAAATTCAGTGAAATGTAGGAAACCATCCATAGGGCCAGTGGCTTCTTTGGAAAGACGACTAGCCTCCACATTTTCTTCACAGAAAACATGCTGGCAACTGAGGTGGGCGAAGGAAGACGCCAAACGCTTCACGTCCCGGAGCCAAGGTTCCAACAAAAGAACATCAATGTTGACCCTTTGATTTAGCCAAGCAATGATAACTGCTGAGTCACTGAAGAGTTTAAGTGAAGAAATCCCTCTGACAACTGCGAACCAAAGTAGACATCGTGCAACAAGAAGTTCAGATTTGGTGTTACTCCCCTTTCCAATACCCATCTTCAGCTCGATGTTTGTATTAAATGATCCGTCCAACACCACACATTCCCAATTGTGTTGCCTCATAAAAAAAGGCATAAATGGATCCATCCCCAATAGCTAGAAAAAGGACTTTCATGATTTTAACCTTTTTCGAAACCAGAGCATATCCACACATAACACCAATGATCTGCTTGCAGGCTCCAAAAATCGATGGAAGTTTGTTCTCGAACAGAATTTTATTCCTGGATATCCAAATGATACTCATCATAAAGAACGGTAAGAAAAAAGGCCCAGGCCTCCTTTGACACCAAAGTGTAACAACAGTGCTCACACAGTCTCCAATCCAATCCTCCCGAAAGTTCAACCAAGAAGATAAAGTGTGCCAAACTTGACGTGTAAATCTACAGTGAATAAAAATATGGTGTATATCCTCATCCGAGAAATAGCACAAAGCGCAAACCCCAGGCCCCAGAAAGCCTATTTTCTGTAAATTTACCCATGTAAGGATTTTTTCCTTGAAGCACAACCAAATAAAACACTTCAATTTATATGGTAATATCTAATGCCATAACTTAGAGTACCACCATTGATGTACAAAGGGGAAAGAAACATCCATCTGAATCAAATTGTAAACCGATTTAACTGAAAGAACACCATTTGAATCAAGTCCATTCCACACCAGCACGTCAGTATAATCAGTTAAGGAAATACCTGTGAAGGTTAAGAGCTCAATGTAATTATCCCACTCAGGCGCCATACTAACTAATAAATTCAACATATCATATTTATAGTATTATATTTTATATGTAAATTTGGATCTCTCTTTTTCTCCTTATATATAGTAGTTTTTATAATAAATATACTTATGAAATCCTTTTCTTTTAGGTGTAGCCTAAATATTCTAGGTTTTCAACTTTTTTCAAGTATATTTTATGTCTTGTTTTGTTCGAGTCTAGTTGGAAATCTATCAAATATATTAGATATGGAAATGGCTTAATCTGGGTACCATGGATGTATTTGAGGGTGCTAAATCTATTCATAGATTCAAAAACACAATTAGAACACTTCCAGATTTAGATTTTACCAAAAACAATTACTGAATTCTAACCAAATCCCACAGGAAAATCCCAAAATAGAATAAATAAACTGCTCATTTCTTTTATGTATACAAATATTTATATTTATATTTATATCTATATTAAGATAAAATATAATATTATTATTTGTTATAATTACTATATATTTATTTTGAAAGTCAAACATATAGTTATTATCCATTTATCAAATGTGATAACATTTTTTATTATATTGAATTATGAATGGATCAATTAAAAAAATAGTTTTTAAATACATATTTAATATAATTTTTAAATGCATATTATTATGATATAATTAGAGATTAGGATATTACAATATAAATAATTTTTAATACATATTTATATAATATGTTAAAAAAATGATCTCACTTCCCTCGAATATCTTATATTAAAAATTTACGTTAATTTTATATTAATCAAAAATAACTTTAGAATTTAGTTCTACAATTAATATTAAATTTTATTGTTTAAATTGTTATTATATCATATATAAAATTAATGCATATTAGTGTGATAATCTTTACATGATGGCAGATTTTACCACCTCGGCCTAACTTTTTAACTTATCTCATCAACTATATCTTACACCATTATTTATTATGTCCCTATGGGACATATAGTGCATGTAGGGTTTGATTAATCTCTTCGCACGTGTTCAATTTTATGGGTTCCCTAAGTTATGGCTAAAGTCCAATGCCATCCATCATTGATTTGATGGAGGTCGAGGGTGCCAATAATTGTCCTCTGTCATGTGTTGACATCAATTGCATTCAGAGCAGGATGGTACGCTATGTACAATAGGAAATGGGTTTTAAATGGTGATGTATTTGTAACTTCAGAAGATATTCACTTGTATATTGTATGTATTACATTTGTACTTTAATGTATCCCCAATGGAGATGTATTATTCCTCTGATTGGAAGTGTCGTCATTTGTCTTTGCAAGTGTCGCAAGTTACATTGTAAGTGTCGTAACTTATATTTGATGGGTTATTAGACCACCTTGGTGGGGTCGGCCTTGTATGAGTCATGTGGATGGGTTATTAGGATTCCTTAGGAAGTCGGCCCAGTTAGGTTTAAAGGCAGGTTAAGTTGTTGTATAAATAGAGAGTGTGTCTCTCTCATTCTATTCATTCACTCACTCATCCAACTCGCATAGTTGAGAGAGAGGAGTGCGCACAAGTGGAGGAGGAGTAGCTACTGAAGACATCTATCTTTTGGGGTTTGATCTTTGTGATCTTTGTATTGGTGCTCATTCCATCTCTCAGGAAGTTGTGGGGTTTTTCACCTTCTTGGTTTTCCTCGGTGAAATGTTGTGTGTTCATTAACTCTTGTGATTGTTATGTTGTGCTTCTTATTCTCTTAGTGATCCTAGATAATAATGAATGAAATTCTCAAAAAATTAACATGGTATCAGAGCGGGACTATGAAGAAGACCTTGTGCAGTTGCGGAAGCTAGGGATTCTTAATTTTTGGGTTTCTCTCCACAGTTCATCAAAGGCAGGAGGCTAGACTGACTCTCCTAGCAAGGGCGCATCTTTTTGTTGAGACATAATTCAATTCTGAGCATTTTCAGTTTTTGGCCTGTCACTACTACAGGAAATTAGGGTTTCTGAGAAAGTTGGAATTTTTGGAATCTGAGACCACGGCTGGATGCTCCTTAGAAAAATCGAATTTTAGAGACCAAGATCAAACTTTTTGGTTGGGCAGAACCCCAGGGTCTATCAAACCCTAGTTCGGGATTTTGACCAGAAACTGCAGATTCGAAAGTTTCAAAGTCAATTTTGAGGGGTCAAATTTTGGAGATTTCAAAATTGAAGTATACCAGCTTGATCAGCTCAGCAAGGCACATCTTTCCATCCAATCAGAAGTTTGAATTTTTAGAGTTTCTCTAACAAACCCTAATCCAGCGCCAGATCCAGTTTCAGCAAATCAAGTGGTAAGACCTAAATATTTTATTTCCATTTGAGTTTATCATTAAGATGTCTCACCACACCAAGCTTGAGGATAAGCTTTAAGGAGCTGATAACTTCTGAGCATGGAAGTATAGGATTGGGTTAATCCTAGAAGAGAATGAATTGGACACCTACATAAGTGAAGAGGTTCCAGTTCTAGAAGGAGATGAGGCTAAGGCCTTACACAAGAAGAACTTGGTCAAGGCCAAGATAATCATTGTTGATTCTATCAAAGACCATATCATACCCCATGTGTCCTCCATAAAGACACATAAGGAGATGTTTGACTCCTTGACCAATTTATTTGAAGGAAAGAATATAAATCGGAAGATGACACTACGAAACCAATTGAAAGGGGTAAAGATCCAGAATGGAGAGACCATCCAATCCTACTTTACTAAGGTCTCTCAAATCAAAGAACAAATTGAAGTTGTGGATGAAGTAGTGGAGAATGGAGAAATTGTGATGACCACATTGAATGGCCTACCTAAGTCATGGGACTCCTTCATCCAAGGTATCTGTGCAAGAAAGAAATTGATCTCTTTCAGTAGACTGTGGGAGGAATGTTCAGAAGAAGAAACTAGACTTGTGGCCCGAGAAGAAAAGATGGGAAGTGAAGACCAAGCTCTCACAACACACACCAAGAAAGGTAAGTTCAAGAGGGAGAAACCTCATCACAAGAAATCTTCTCACCATCATCAAAAGAAGAAATATCTCTCTCACATTAGATGCTACACATGTGATGAGAAGGGACATTATTCCTCAGAATGTCCCAGGAATAGAAAGGGCTTCAACAACAACAACAAGAAATACAACAAGAAGAGATATCATGCTCATGTTGCTTAGGATGATGAACCTCCCAGGAAGAAGACTAAGGTAGAAAGTGAGGACTCTTCAAGTGATGAAGAGTATGTTCTAATCTCTGCTCTCACAGGTATTGTTACACATGGGTGTAGTGATTGGATTATTGATAGTGGGGCTTCCAAACATATGACGGGATTTAAAGAATCTCTTATGGACCTATCTGAACATGAGTCACCTCATAAGGTGAAACTTGGGGATGACTATCAATACCCTATAAAAGGAAGTGGTGAAGCCTCCTACAAGTTAGACTCTGGGAAGTCTTTAAAGATCAAAGATGTTCTATATGTACCTAGACTCAAGAATAATATTCTCTCCATATCATCTTTGGATGCAAAGGGGATGAGAGTTGCATTTGTGGATGGACAAAGACTTATGTGGCCAAAAGGTAAGACCATAGATGATGCAGTGCAGCAGTAGTGATTGGAGAGCAAGAGGGAGGATTGTACAAATTGAAGGGACAACCTGAACATTCCATGGTACATGAATCCATGGAGCCAAGTGAACTTTGGCATAGAAGGCTTGCACATGTGCACTATAGAGCACTACCAATTGCAAGCAAAGAAGTAAAAGGTCTTCCTTAAATCCAGTCAAAGCATGAAGGTGTTTGTAAAGGATGTGCAAATGGAAAGAACACAAAGAAGACATTTCCAAGCAGTGAAAGCAAGGCAAAAGGAATCTTGGAGATTATCCACTCCGATGTATGTGGTCCGATGTCCTCTAGTTCTCTGAGTGGGTATGTATATTATGTTTCTTTCATTGATGATTTCTATAGGAATACTTGGGTCTATTTCTTAAAGAACAAAGATGAAGTGTTTGATAAGTTCAAGGAATTCAAATCCTTGATAGAAAACCAAACTGATAAGAAGATCAAGACGTTTAGATCCGAAAATGGCGATGAATTCACTTCAGGAGACTTCAAGAAGTTATGCAGTGATTCATAGATTAAGAGGGAGTTGACCACTCCTTATAATACACAACAAAATGGGGTTGCAGAAAGGAAGAATAGAACAATCATGGAAGCAACACGGGAAATTCTTCATGAGCAAGATCTACCTATGCACCTATGGGAAGAAGCAGCAAGGACAATTGTTTATGTACAAAACAGAACACCACACAAGATACTTGACAACAAGACACCAGAAGAAGCCTTCTCTGGTGAGAAACCAGAAGTTAGCCACCTCAGGATATTTGGTTGTCCAATATATACACATGTTCCAAAAGAAAAGAGGACAAAGTTATATCCTTCAGGAAAGAAGGGTATATTTGTGGGGTACAGTGAAAACTCAAAGGCATACAGAATCTACTTTCCAGGGTTCAAGAAGATTGACATTAGCAGGGATGTGACTTTTGATGAAGAATCAGCATACATCAAATCGAGGAAGCCACCTGTGGAAGACAATGAAGAACCAAGGGTACCCAGAATACAAGACACCACCATGAACGAAGCAATTCTAGAAGAGGATCGTGAAATAGAAGATCCACAAGAACCTATAGATCCATCCCGTGAGAAAAACTCTCACAAGAGGAAACCAGCATGGGCTAGAGAGATCATCCAAGATGCAGAAAGGTATGGTATTACAGAGGAGGAACACAGAGAAAGAAAAAGGACAAGGGCACACACCAGCTATGTTGCCTTACTCTATGACATAATGAACAAAGAACCTTCCAGTTATGAAGAAGTAGTAGAAAAGAAAGAATGGAAGGATTCCATGGTCGAGTAATACCAGTCGATCATGAAGAATGATGTTTGGGATGTGGTCCCAAGACCATAAGGGAAGTCTGTTGTGACTTCCAAGTGGATCTACAAGATCAAGCATGATGCAGATGGTAGCATAGAGAAATACAAGGAAAGGTTTGTGGCTCGTGGCTTCTCCCAAAAAGAAGGGATAGATTATGAAGAGACTTTTGTACCTATAGCCAGATACACTTCCATCAGAACAGTACTTGCTCTGGATGCAGTAATGAAGTGGAATATACACCAAATGGATGTGAAGACAGCTTTCTTGAATGGTATAGTCGAAGAGGAAGTGTATGTGGAGCAGCCACTCGGTTTTGAGACACATGAAAGGGATTCATATGTGTGCAAGTTAAAGAAATACTTGTATGGCTTGAAGCAAGAACCTAGGACATGGTACGGCACGATAGACAGCTTCCTGTCCAGTTTGGGATTTACTAAGAGTAAAGTGGATTCCAACATTTACTACAAGGTTGAGGAAGGCAATCCAGTGATACTCCTACTGTTTGTGGATGACCTATTTGTGACAGGTGAGGATAGGTTGATTGCCGAAACGAAGAGGAAGCTTGCTAGCGAGTTTGAGATGAAGGACTTGGGTATGATGCATTACTTTCTAGGTATGGAGGTGTGGCAGAATGCAGATGGAATCTTCCATGGACAAGGGAAGTATGTAGTAGAGATCCTGAAGTGGTTCAGGATGATGGACTGCAAGTCCATGGCCATACCTATGGCATCGAACTTGAAGTTATTGAATGATGCTTCATTAGATTCGGTTGATGCCACGATGTATCGTTGGATGATTGGGTCCTTGATGTACCTGACGAACACGAGACCTTATATTTGCTTTGTTATGAACACCTTGAGCCAGTTCCTGACGGATCCTAGACATGTTCACTTGATTGTTGTAAAGCATATTCTGAGGTACCTGAAGGGTACGGTTGATTAGGGGCTCAAGTATGATGTGAATCAAAAGTTTAACCTGGAGGGTTATGTTGATTCAGATTGGGTAGGTAGTGTTGCAGATAGGAAGATCACTTTGGGGTGCTACTTCAGTATGGGATCAAGTGTGATCTCTTGGTTTAGCAGGAAGCAATCCTGTGTAGCACTGAGTACAGCTGAAGCAGAGTATGTTGCAGCTTGTTCGGCCAGTTGCGAGGCAGTATGGCTAAGGAAGATACTGTCTGATTTTTTTGATCTCTAGTTGGATGCTACTTGTATCTTCTTTGACAACCAGAGTTGTGTGAAACTGTTAGAGAACCCAGTGTTCCATGAAAAGTCGAAGCACATCGAGATCAAGTATCACTATACCAGGGATATGGTGCAAAGAGGAGCGGTTAAGCTCCTGTATGTTGCAACAGATGAGCAGATTGTAGATGTGTTGACCAAACCACTATCCAAAGTGAAGTTCGAGTACTTCAAGAGAGGCTTGGTGTTATTCAGATAGAATATACTTCGAGGAGGAAGTGATGTGACACATTTGCAGGAGCCATTCCAAGCATGGTGGTAGGAGGATCCTTCCCATGGCTGTGGATGTAAGTGTTGTGTGATGAGCATCAGGACGATGCTCCAGATGATGTTCTGTATGATGATGATCAGGATGATCATGTGATGATGATATGCATCAGGATGATGCTATGATGATGATCAATATGATCATGTGATGATGATATGCATCAGGATGATGCTATGATGATGATCAGGATGATCATGTGATGATGATATGCATCAGGATGATGCACTGTATGATGATGATCAGTATGATCATGAGCATCACGATGATGCTCCATGCGAATATGATCAGTGTGATCATGAGTATCAGGATGATACTCTGTGGCCATGGACAGGTTGTGCAATCATATGTAATCAGTCTTGGAGATCTGGACAGGTTTTGCTAGTCACGTAAAAGTCATGGGATGCTCTTTAGAGATCTTGCAGGTCACAAGATGCTCTTTAGAGATCTTGCAGGTCGTAAGATGCTCTTTTAAGGTTTTGTGGAGATCACATGTAATCAGTCCTGGAGATCCGGACAGGTTGTGCTAGTCATGTAAAAGTCCTGGATGCTCTTTAGAGATCTTGCAGGTCGCAAGATGCTCTTTTAAGGTTTTTTGGAGATCACATGTAATCAGTCCTGGAGATCCAGATAGGTTGTGCTAGTCACGTAAAAGTCCTGTGATGCTCTTTAGAGATCTTGTAGGTCACAAGATGCTCTTTTAAGGTTTTGTGGAGGTCGCATGTAATAGCTCCCTGGGAGATCCTATAGGTTGAGCAATAAGCTCGTAATCAGTCCTGGGATGCTCTTTCGAGGTTTTGTTGACGTGCATAATCAGCCTTGAGAATTCCACAGGATCGCCCACTCGCAGAGATGATGAAGACCTACATGAGGCTAGGCCTACATCCAGCATGAAAAAGGGTTGGCTCTATAGAACTTCCTATGACGAGAAGAATTGAGAGATAGCACCATTGATCGAGATGACGAGTACATCACCGGTGACGATGATGCTATGTGATCCAGTGACGATGATCCAGCTACATAATTGAATATTTGTGCCTATATGTATTGATGACCTGTGTCAAGAGAATACCTTCCTAGTTAAGAGGGAGTGTTGATGTATTTGTAACTTCGGAAGATATTCACTTGTATATTGTATGCATTATATTTGTACTTTATTGTATCCCCAACGGAGATGTATTATTCCTTCAATTGGAAGTGTCATCATTTGTATTTGCAAGTGTCGCAAGTTACATTGTAAGTGTCGTAACTTATATTTGATGGGTTATTAGACCACCTTGGTGGGGTCGACCCTATATGAGTCATGTATATGGGTTATTAGGATTCCTTAGGAATTCGTCCCAGTTAGGGTTAAAGGCAAGTTAAGTTGTTGTATAAATAGAGAGTGTGTCTCTCTCATTCTATTCATTCACTCACTCATCCAATTCGCATAGTTGAGAGAGAGGAGTGCACACAAGTGGAGGAGGAGTAGCTGCTAAAGACATCTATCTTTTGGGGTTTGATCTTTGTGATCTTTGTATTGGTGCTCATTCTATCTCTGAGGAAGTTGCGGGGTTTTTCACCTTCTTGGTTTTCCCCGGTGAAATGATTTGTGTCCATTGTCTCTTGTGATTGGTATGTTGTGCTTGTTATTCTCTTAGTGATCCTAGATAATATTGAATGAAATTATCAAAAAATTAACATTAAATGTTGCCATCCTTCAAGTTTCACATTGCCTTGAAGTTTCGTCCCTCCGGCCTACAAGCTTTGGCCATTCATTACTAATTTTATGGATGCCAGAGGTGCCGAGTAGAGCACATTTATTCCTACGTACAATAGACATTGGGGTTTAAATGTTTGGTTGAGAATCCTGAATGTTTTATCCTTGTACCCCACAAAGCAGTTATGTTAATGCAGCCACATTGAATTTTTCAATTAGCAGTAGACTAGCGGTGTGGTTCTGAGAAAAATCGGTCGATACATCGTCAACCTTGTTGTTGTTGTGGGAGCTCGTGGTAATCCTAGTCGAGACAACATTGTGGGAGATCGTGGTAATCCTGGTTGTTGTTGCGAGAGCTCTTCAAGTTGGTTTAGAGTGATTTTATGGATTTGGGTCTGTTGATATCCGAAGATAACATTTCTACGTTCTAGCTCAATTATTTCTTGAATGGAGAAGGATTTATAAAAACAAGGAAAATCATTGACGGTGGTTTCCTGAACTTGGTCAACAGTGCTGGTGAAGAGAGGAAGGAATTATTTTTTGTTTAGCAACAAACTAGAAAACTCTTACTAGATACAATCTCTGCAATACATGATAAATAAACTAAACCCCATTAAGAAATGATAAGCCATTACGATATAAGACATGATATCATATAGATTCAAAGATTGGTTTTACTAAAGAGAATAGCAAGAGAAAATATGATCACATATTATAAGATATCACATAGATGGAAAAATATAGCCATTAAGCACTTGTTAGAATAGTGAGCATTAGATGGTTTCTTGTTGTTATCATGACAAATCTAGAGATGCATGCTCCTAAAATGTCAAAAAATCATCTACCACACAAGTAGGTTAGTGACAAATTAATATGAACAAGCTCCAACAACATGATAAAAGAAGCTACGCTCTAATAAGAAATAAACAAGAAGCTAATGACCAAAAGCATATACAAGATGTCCAAATTAGTTAACTTAAACACTAAAAAAATGGATTTAAAAAAAAGGAAAATCTAAATATGAAAGAGCATAATGAGCAAGATATGATACCATGTGAGAAGCATCATCATTATTAGAAGATCGAGACCATGTTAGAATATTGAGGAAAAAACTGATCAAATAAAATAATGATATCACTTATAGATATGAAAATGTAGCCATCAAGCAACTAAGTCCTAAGCATATGTTCATTTATTGATGTCACCATTACCATACTAGAGATCCATGTCCCTGAAAATGTCAAAACATCTTCCACACAAGAAGGTTAGAGACAAGTAAAATAGGAACAAGACAACCTTTGTAAACATGATGAATAAGAACAAAGACCCTAATGCAAAGAGATCAAGAAGATCATGAAAAGAATTTCAAGATAAGAAATGAATAAAAACTGAACTTTCTCACCAAAGATGAATCCCAACAACTGCTAAAAGATGGATCTGTAACTCTGTGGTAGAAAACCGAAAGTAGAAAAAAATTTTGAAAAGATCATAACTCAATCAATATTTACTGGAAGTTTTATTATACCCTGTTTTTGAAATTGGAGAAACCATTATGCATCCACTTATGCAAATATAATAGAAATCTGGGCACTTTTTCAAAAAGATATTCACTCTGTAGTCAGTGCGACCTTCACCAAAATAACTAGAAAATAGCTAATTTTAAAATAGCGATATCTCCACCATCTAGACTCCAAATGACACGATTTTTTTTTTAAATTGAGTATTTTTGTGAGAGGAACTCAGATATTCAATTTGTTTCTTTAGAATTTGCACGGAAAGTGTTAAAAAAATGATTTGAAAGTCACCACCCAATTTTACCTTAAACACTTCTCCATAAGGGTTAGGATTTAAAAGGAAAAAATTCAAATATGTAGTATAAAGTCCGGATCTGAAAAACTACCACTTGGGTATTATATATCGGGTTCCAAAACTGTTTAGCATTGGTTGTCATTGATTTCAAGTGTTTGACTGAAGAGGATGTCATTTAATGTGGGGAGATTGTTGAGCAATGGTTGTCATTAATGTCAACTAAAGAAGATGTGAAGTGTTTGACTATCATCCAATGTCAAAGAGGATGTCAAGTGATTCAGTATGAGTCATTGATGTCATCCTAAGTCAAAGTGGATACAACATTCCAATAGAAGTATGAAGAAGCCAATTTGAGGCATTCTATACGCATGATAAAGAAAGCATGAACACCAGAAGTATATGCGCAAATGATGAAGGTCACAGATATGTATGCAACTTTGGAGTATATCTAAAAGTGCATTCTGTCTGAAGATGTATATCAAGGATGCAACACTCAAGAAAATTTGGAGTATATTTAAGAGTGCATCAAGGATACATCTTGCGGGTCAATTTTGAAGAAGTACATAAAATGATACATCATGCAGATCCAGAAGATACTTCATGAATATCCAATTCAAGAAGAAACACAAGTAATGGATCTTACATCATGTGGCCCTTCTGTAGAAATCAAGTCCACCAAGTCATACTCTCTCATGCTAGAAAATTGAAGGAGTTGGTTGGACCATGGTACATATACTCAAACAGCCAAGAAATTGGTTGAAAAAATGGTGAAAGTATGCAAGCAAGCCTAATCATTGCTTGGTTGATGGTTGGGAGTGCACAGGAAGAAAGGAACAACATATGGTCAGACAATCCTGAAAGTGCGCAAGCATAGCCAATGCTTTTAGTAATTGGAACATGCACGAACTCCTAGAATGGTACAATGGTCGAAGTTAATATATGCACAAATTCCACAACCGACGAACAACAAGTGCGCAAGTCCCACAAGTGATGACAAGGAAGAATTCAAATTCCTACCAAATAGAAATCAGAGTATGTGCAGGTTCTGTAAAGTATCTTTACACGAAGGTCACATCACCCAAATGCAATGATGAAGCATAGGTCATAATATCACTAAGCAAAAGATGGAGAATGGGAAAATTACACAAAGTATTGATATCACGAGGGAGCACTACCCACAAGGGTTGGTATAGCACAAGTCATTATTACACCAAGACGAAGTAGAATATTGTGCACACACCATAAGGAAATGGTACATAAAGAGCACAATGAAGGACCTTGAGGGAATTTTATACATCTAAGATGACACATCAATAACACAGATGATGAAACGTCTCATATGCACAATCCGTGAAGTATGGAAGAAAGGATTCCATGACCAACTTTCGATGATACAATCCGTGCAGGACATGTATAAATAGAGATGCAAGTTGAAGATTTGATGTAAGCTTGGAAGCAAGAACACAAGGATTTTTGCGTAAAATTTTTAGTTTGTTTTTTCAGGGCATCAAGGGGCTCGTGGACCAAATAGATGATCTAGCGAAGAACCGAATGCACACATGCAGCAAAATGAAGTTTTGATGGTGCACAGAATGATGTTGTAGATCTGTGACAATTGTGCAAACATCGAAAGGAAGACATACTAAAGAATGTGCAAGTGTTGAATATCTCAAAGGACAGTAATGCAATCAGCATGTAGATAGTCAAAGATGTTGTAAAGACAGAAGCACAGAGGTAGAACCGATGTTTATCAGATAATGCTCAGATGTCTAGCTAATGTATAAGAATAGAAGTGAAAGTGTGTGAAGTTGAATATTTCATTTGATGTGCAACAGCAGAACTCGACAAGTGCATCACGATGCAGATGATCTGATATAAGTGCGTTAAACTGAACAGGCTAACTATTTGATGCACAGGACGTCGCATATTATCTGAGTAATTGCAGCACTTTATTAGAACAGACACATCAGAATGTGTGCAGTTCCATCTGTTACTAGTGCTCAACTTGAATAGTAAACTATCAATAGAAAACAGAGTATTAATTTATCTTTGCATTCACGTAGAAGAGAACGCAAATTAGAAGCGTAGACTACATATTCAACAAAGCACATAATACAAGAAGTAATTCATCAACAGAAGTGTGAGTTGAGAGGAATGAGAATTCAAGTGAGGTATGCAGCATAGTGACAAAGTATAGTCTGCATACGAAGGTAGCTCACAACAAAATCATCATTAGAAGACCTGAAGAAGTGTCCAAAGTTGAATATTAGAAATGCAGTAAAATATATTGGACATCAGGGCAGTCGGACGGAGCAAGGAGACAGGGATTTGGAGCTTCCTTAAGGTTGGTTCCTGTAAAACAATAAGGAGACAAGGAGTCGCAACTTCCTTCAGGTTGGTGCTTGTAAAACAAAGCGACATGGGGTCGGTACTTCCTTCCAGTTGGTGCTGTAGAAAATAAAGGTTGGTACATCCTTCTAGTTGGTGTTGATAAACACGGGAAGTTGGTGCTTCCTTGAATGTATTATTTCTCACTATAAAGAAGCATTATGTGGTTTTCTCCCATTTGGGTTTCCACGTAAAAATATTGTGTATTATGTGTTGATGATGTGGTGCTTATATGTATGAATGTTTATTTACTGATGCATAACAGAAGATAAAGATTAAGTAAGGACTAATCTGTTTAAAGAAGGTAAAATCTACTAATAACTGCGCTAATATTGATTCACCCCCCCTCTCAGTATTAAATAGATTCCAACAATTGGAATTAGAGCGAGTGCCTTCAGTAACAGGTTAACATCTGGAAGATAGATCATTACGCAGAAATGGACAAGCATGAAGGCCTTTCTACAAACAGAGCACCCATGTTTGATGGCACCAATTACATTTTTTGGAGTATGGAAGTGTATTTGCAATCATTAGGAGAAGAAGTCTGGCAATCTATTTTCGATGGTTATGATGTACCAGCTGTAGTACCAGTTAACCCAGCACAAAAGAGAATCTATGAAATCAACGCTAGATCCAAGAATTCTTCGCTCTATGGTTTAGAAGGTGACGAAATTGTCAAAGTTATGCATTGTACATCAACCAAAGAAATTTGGGACAAGCTCAGAGGTATATATGAAGGCAATGACAAAGTTAAGAAAGAAAAACTGCAAAACTACTCTGGACAGTTTGAATCTCTGATAATGAAAGATGAAGAGAATATTACATCCTACTTCCTGAGAGTTTATGAGATAGTGAATGTCATCAAGAGTCTTAGGGTCACTCTGGATGAAGAATCGGTTGTACAGAATATATTAAGAGCTCTTCCTCAAAGATTCAATTCGAAGGTATCTGTGTTAGACGACCGAGCTAACCTTGAGGAACTAACAAAGGATGAACTTAAGGGGATCCTCACTACATATGAGATGAAAACAGAGAAAGAGACTCTCATCAGAAAGGAAGGTGCCTTCAAAGCCACAGGAAAGGACAAGCATGACCATGACAAATACTGTTGTGATGAATCAGACGATGAAGAATCAAACTTTGTCAAGAAGATGAAAAGAGGACGAGGTAAGTATAAGCATAAGCTACCCTTTAAATGTTTCATATGTGGAGGAATAGGTCATTATGCCTCAAAATGTCCTTAGAAGAAAGAATAAAGTGACAGTGATGAGGAATCTAGTGCACATGATTGGAATATCGTGCATTCTCAATACAAACCTGAGAATAGGAAGAGGATCCCAAAGCAGATAAAAAGTTTGTACATTGAGGAAGGAAGCAATGCATCTAAAGAAAGTGACTACGATGAAGAACCCGAAGAAGTTATTGTATGGCTCATGTAGTGTTAGGATATTCCTATACTCCATCCTAGTCCTAACAGCATTTTCATTATTTGCATTTTCAGTCATGCATGCACTTTTAGGGTTTGCATGCATTTACATGCATCCCAGTCATCAGTCCCAGCACCTAGCGCTCAGTTAGCTAGCCCCCAAAGCTTCTTTCCACTCAGTTTTAGCCCTCCTAGAGCTTAGTGCTCCCTCCTTTCATCTACCAGTTGAGAAAGGTGCCCTTCCTTACCTACCATTCAGTTATCTTCATTTCTTTCCTTGATTTAAGACTAGACTAACTCTCAACTGACTGTATCACTCCAATGGACCTCCAGTGAGACTTGACTGCCCATTCTGACTCCAGTTAGCTCCTCATGCGCCCTCCACTAAGCCTCCTTCATTTAGTTAGTTACAGTTACACCTACCACACTCAGTTAGACTCAGTTTGACTGATGGTTGACAGTTACTTGTGCATTGATGACTCCACTGATGATGATGATGACTTCTAGTTGTGCTCCGATGACACTCCAGTGATCTTTTTTATCACTCCGTGAAGGCTAATTCGAATTGCCACCTTGGCATTCGAATCCTCATGCATTTTACTACTTATTTGTCCATATTGTGATTAATTAATTAGTGTGTGTGAAGTATTTTTGCTTCTATCCGAGTTCTACTGTATTATTATTCTGTTGCTCATTATACTGCATTGACCACTCTTCTTCTATTTTCTTGCTTAATCAATTACTTTCTTGTGAGGTATACATCATCTCTTAGATCTACTGTGAGGATTTTCACATGGTATCAGAGCATGTTGAGAGTATTGTTTATCTCCATTCCTGAGAGTTTTTTGCAGGTTATTATCAAGATTTCGAGTGCAGCAGTTTCTGCACTTTTGTAGCAGTAGTAGTTGCATATATTTCTATTGTTTTTGAAGGTCTTCTACAGCTTCCATGAATTTCGAAGAAATTACTCTTTATCTATTCAACTATGTTGAATGGAAACCAAAAATGATAGCATATTTGAAGAGCCATGATCTCTTTGATTATTGTTTTGAAAGAGAGTTTGAATCCTCTGAAGAAGAGAATGACTGGTTAGATGAAGGTGGAAGAGCTATTGCAGCCATGATGTATGCTACGTCTCGAAGCATGGTATTCTACTCCCTTGATGTTGAATATGTTAAATCTCCAAAAGAGCTATGGGCCCACCTAGATGAAAGATTTGGCAGATAGAATGAAGGGATTGGTCCAAACCCTTTCGAGAGCAAGCAAAGTGATGCATTCTCCCTCCTTGATGATCTCATTGATCATGAACCAGTATCAAACACATCTCATATTGAAGTTGTTCAAAAAGAAGAAGAACTTGCAGATTCTACACTCATGCTCCAAATTTCTTCTCTTTATGTGCCAACTCACACTCTAGATATTGCAGAAGGTCCTAAATCCTCTCTTGCACCAGAGTCTGTTGGTCTGCATCATGATCTATTGAATGTTTCGAGGTCAAATCAGCTATTGGAGGTAATGCATTCGCTCTCCTCAAGCAATCACCTCTTATTTACTACTATATGATCATTATTCCATGCTTTCAGAAGGTTATTGAAGAATATGGCCATTGCCATCTGCTTGGGATAATTTCTCATGCATCTACTAGTTTTGATCTCACCTCTAATGGTTCAAAGGAGATCTCAATAAACCATGATTCAATCCTTGGATCTTATTTGGATTCCAAGCAATCACCTCTCATTTACCACTGTAAGATCATTCTTTCATGCTCTCGGAAGTTTATTGAAGATAATGGCCATTGCCATTCGTTTGGGATAATTTCTCATGCATATGATGGTTTTGATCTCACCCCTGCTGGTTCAAAGGAGATCTCAAGAAACCATTTATCAAGTCTTGGAGCTGATTCCAAGAAATATTTATTATTTGATGGTTCTTTTTGGCATAATATCACCCATGATGGTTCGAAGAAGAAGACAAAAGACTATCTGCACATTCATAGATTTGATCCTACCTTAGCTGATTCGAATCACAGGTTCAAGGATCATCCTCATACTTTTGGATTTGTTCTCATCACATTCGATCTGAAGAGCAAGTACAAGCACATGCTTTCTGAGCATGATCCACTTCTTCCCAAGAAGAAGATACCTCCAGACATATGACCAAGCATCACACCTGCTTGAGTTTGGAGCATTTATTTTTGTGTGTGCCTTATAGTCTATTTTGAGGGGGGGTATTTTTCCCATGAGGTTTTCCCCATTTCCTCGGTTTATTGACTGTTATTATTCATTGTATTGAGTGACCTTTGGTCTTAGTTACCAGGTCCCAGGATGGATTAAGGGGGGGTGTTAGGATATTCCTATACTCCATCCTAGTCCTAGCAGCATTTTCATTATTTGCATTTTCAGTCATGCATGCACTTTTAGGGTTTGCATGCATCCCAGTCATCAGTCCCAGCACCTATCCCCCAGTTAGCTAGCCCTAGGAGCTTCTTTCCACTCAGTTTTATCCCTCCTAGAGCTTAGTGCGCCCTCCTTTCATCTACCAGTTGAGAAAGGTGCCCTTCCTTACCTATCATTTAGTTATCTTCAGTTCTTTCCTTGATTTAAGGCTAGACTGACTCTCAACTGACTGTATCACTCCGATGGACCTCCAGTGAGACTTGACTACCCATTCTAACTCCAGTTATCTCCTCATGCGCCCTCCACTGAGCCTCCTTCATTCAGTTAGTTCCAGTTACACCTACCACACTCAGTTAGACTTAGTTTGATTGATGGTTGACAGTTACTTGTGCATTGATGACTCCACTGATGATGATGATGACTTCTAGTTGTGCTCCGATGACATACCAGTTATCTTTTTTATCACTCCATGAAGGCTAATTCAAATTGCCACCTTGGCATTCGAATCCTCATGCATTTTACTACTTATTTGTCCATATTGTGATTAATTAATTAGTGTGCGTGAAGTATTTTTGCTTCTATCCGAGTTCTACTGTATTATTATTCTGTTGCTCATTATACTGCATTGACCACTCTTCTTTTATTTTCTTTCTTAATCAATTACTTTCTGGTGAGGTATACATCATCTCTTAGATCTACTGTGAGGATTTCAACATGTAGTGGAGGAAAGCAAGAAGAATAGTTCAAAGAACACTCCAATTGCACAGAGCAAGCTAGGGTCTCTAGACAAATATTTTTTTAGTGGATCGTTCAAAACGCCTCTAAAGAAAGTCACACCTCCAAAACCTGTTGAAGAGGTTAAGGCTGACAGTCAATCCAAAGATGAAGAAGCTGCAGACATTGACTAGGAAGGTGAAATGATAAGTGCCTTGGATGAATTAAATAATTTTAAAGGGAAGAAGAAGCTATTGCAGGAACAACTGTCAAAGTATGAAAAACGAGATAGGCCATGTCAGGAATATGTTGACGCAGACATTCATGAAAATATAACCAGTTATGAGTGTCAACTGAATTGTTCATAAGAAAAGGTTCTAATACTTGAGAAAGAAAAATCTGTACTAAGAACTTCACTTGAGGAATTGGTGCAGGAAATGAAAAAGATGATTGATCAACTTGAGGAAAAGGATAAAGAGATACTTCATCTAACAGACAAGCTGATTGAGATAAAAGGAAAGAGACAAGTTCGCATTGATCCAATATGCGCACAATTAGAAGCTGAAGATGAAGTGCAAAACAAGTTAAAAGAAAATACATTAATATTGAACAGGTTTCTAAAGGATCAAAGATCACAAAAAGAAAAAATTGGTCTAGGTTTTGTAAAGACACCTAAGAAGATCTGCGACAAAGAACAATGCTCAAGTCATGAAAAAACCTCCAAGTATTTTTACTCCTTCAGCTACAATTCTTTTCGATATACTAACCAAATAAGGATCAATAGAGTGAAGTGCGCAAGATGCGATCGTTTTGACCATATTGCAAAATATTGTCAAACTGTAATATTTTATGCCTGCGATCGCTTTGGACACAAAGTTATGTATTGTCGAAGAGAAGTAAACTGTCCGGATGAAGAACTCTGATGCGAAGACTATTACACCCAAGGAGACTTCAGTAGAAAATCTCCGGAGGAGACTCACAACAAAAGTGCGCACAACAAAACTTGGATCAAGAAAACTCCCCAGAAGTGCGCTGAAGATGCAGACAATCCAAGCACATCAAGCAATTGCTGCCTCTCTAGCTAGTCCAATAAGGACTATGAGAGACCCTTGAATTCAGCACAATACATCTTAAGTAATTCAAGGGAATATTAGTTAGGTGTGCAGTTAGGTTTGTTTAATGTATGGTGGAGGTATTTAAAGTTAGAATATGATTCATTATGTTCGCACACATTCAATGATTATGTCGCAGACAACTTGAAGATTGCATACATACATAGTTATACATTTATCTTGCAGATCATAGAACAGAGAAGCATCACATTGGTTTCAGTTGCACAGCTAAAAGTAGAAGATCTTGTATGAAGAACTAAAACACTACTAAAGAAATTGCACAAAATGGATCTTTTTCATTATATTCAAAATTGGGGCATGATTACAAAATTGCACGAGTCGGGACTCCATGTCGAATCCATGACTGGAATACACAAGAAGAATAGGAAAAATTGAGAAAGAACCAAAGCATTCAATAGCCATAGTTCGAGGTCGAGTTCAGTGTCTGACCATTTCACAATTCGTAGTTCCAAATCCATCGGAACCATGGAAGTACTTTCAGATACAGAATGCAGAGGAAGAAGTTACATAGCTACAGGTGAAGATGAATCAACTTGTTGAGGCCATAGACGAGACAATTCTTGTAGAATGTGTTGTTTTTTAACCTTGCGAATTAAAAGGTTCAACTATTCAGAATGTCTGTGATTTATCTAAGACTGAGAATACTAGTGAAGAATCTAGTGATTCTGCACTTGCTGCTGCCGGGATTCCATGTCATACCTCAAGCAAGAAAATTCATACTGTTGATTCTAAATGGTATGTTGCACACTCTCAAGGGATGTAATCATTCTATGATAAAAGGAGGCCATTGGAAGGAAACAGAAAGAAACAAAGGAATAGACAACAATGCAACACATAAGAACAAGGAGGAAAGAAGCGATGAACCAGAAATTGCTCGCAGAGATCTTACAGAAGCCATTAAGGGACGTTCGCGCGCATGCAGTTAAGTGATAAGAAAGAAATTCAATGTCGCACAAGTCGGAAAGGATGGTGGAGTTGCCAAACATAAATGCTGAACTTAATGAATTTTTGGAATCAGTACGAAAAGGGGAAATTTCGACTCATTGCACCATATGATGAAGATTGTTAGCTTAAAAGGTTCCAGTACGGAAACGACACATCATTCTTGCCACACGAATTGAGTGTCATGTCCACTTTTGGTCGATGAATGAAAACGTGCCATATCTTTTATTGTCTTAGAAAAGGATGCAAGTATATTAAATGAGACAAGGCTATATTACAACGCAGTAAATGCGATAAGTGAAGCAGTCATGCGCATACAGAACAATGCAAAATTAGTAGAACACTGACTTATGCACTACGCAGTAAGGATAACATCATGGATAATTGTGCAAGGTATAGTGATGCTTTGTGATAATAATGGGAGACCAAGACGAAAGAGAATTATAACATCTATATCAGAAACACAATCAAAGATAATTAAGTATGAAGTTAAGGGAATTTATCCCAATAAATAGTCAGGATGAGTTCAGGCACAAAACATAAAGAAAAGAACTTACATTGTGCAATGGACCTGTTTGTCATTGATTTCAAAGGGGGGGAGATGTATGAAGCGGATGAAGCTAACAAGAGATACATGAAGCTAAATATGTCAAAGGCATATGAAGACGAGAAACACATAAAGTTAATCCATGAAATAGAATGAATTCAGCAGAACAACACGGAAAGGGAAGAATTGCAGACATCAAAGGATTAGTATGAAACGATAGCAGACGTGAAAGAGTGTGAAGAATAACTCTTGAAGACAAGGTCTGTGCAGATACAGTTTAAGTAGAGATGACATAAGTACTGAAAAAGAGCGTAGTAGCCAAAATACCAAAGAACTCAGAGGAGAACACACATAAGGGAAGCAATGCAACCAAACACAGATGAAGCATACAACTTAAGAAAATCAGGAACAACTTCATAAGGAGTTGACATCAATTCCAAATGGGGAGATTGTTGATCATTGGTTTTCATTGATGTCAACTGATGTGTTAGTATATTTAGACACTTAGGAGTTAGTTACGATCAACTTGTGTAATATATCCGTTAGGAAAAATGTGTTTCTTTAGTATGCATTTGTAAATATTTAATCTGACGGTCACGATATGTTCTAGACATAGAGTGATCCGATGGCTCAACTTCTCTTAGATCATACCTAACATTGATCTATGGCTTAACACCCGATTGGTCCATGATCTCTATTTAAAGAGCATGGAGGGTCATTGTCTATTTGATTGATTATGAGAAGCTCATTTGTAACTTTCTTTCTTTGCATAATAAATTGCTCCGTAGAAGCTATTTGGCCAGGGTCGTGGAGTGTTTTCCTCTCAAGGGTTTAAACCACGTCAAAACATCGGTGTATCGATCCGTGATCTGTTTGTGTAAAGTAGTTGCTCTAGGTGTTCGGTCTTTTGGGAGTACCTTGTGTACCCGAACATGGTATCAGAGCTTTTATGAAGAGCCGCTTCCGGTTATGATCTAGATTTTGAACTATTGTTGCCGAAACTTGAAAGGGTTTTTGGTTCTGGTATTTCTGCGCATTTATGGGCCATGGGAGGTGTTCCATTGCGTCCAGAGCGTCGTTTCCATTGGAAAATAGTTTTCGTTTGATCGAAAATAGTTCCCGGTTGCTTCAGAAATGCGTATTTCATCAGATCTAAAAGTATAATGTTACAATGACGTTTTTTTATTTTTATTTATGTTTAAGAAAAAAAAATCTCATATTTTATCAGTTTTTATTACTAGATTTTTTTAGTTTCGGATTGTTGCTTTCCCTGTCTGTATATGCTCTTTGCCATGCACCTTGTGCGATCTCGATGAATCAGAAATAGAAAGGGAAAGGGTTTTTCTCGACTGCGTATGCTCTTTGCCGTGCACCTTGTGCGATCTTGGCAAATCAGAAAAAGAGAGAAAACGTAGACTTTCTGGGCAAGCTAACGAGATCTAACCCAACAAGCGTGGAAAAGTTTTTTTTGTTTTGGTTTATGGTGTGATTTGCAGAAAGAAGAAAAAAAAGGCAAGCACAGAAACCAAACAAGAAGAGTAAAAAAAACAAAAAACCCTTCCTCCTTCCCATATTTTACATAACTTTTAATCTAGCTCACTTGGTTCAAAGTTGTTTTATTCCTTAAAAGGTCTTGAGTTCAAATCTTAGGAAGTTACTTTTAAAAGAAAAAGTGCATACAATTTCTATTTTCAAGTTATTTTATTGTAAAAGTGCATCTCACTTAAATAATAAAAAATAAAAAATAAAAAATAAAAATGAGTCACTTAAATTCATTTTTATTGTTGCACTATTTAAAGTAACATCATTGTAAAAGTGAAATCACTTATTTTACAAAAGTGATTCACTTAAAGCAACTTTCTTGTAAAGTGATTGTCAAAAGTTCATCTTGGGAAGAGGTGGGTCCTTTTTTTTTAGCTGGTCATTCTCTATCTGCCACGTCACTATTGGAGACATCTTCAACTTTTTCTTTGTTCAAGCATAACTTCATCATACGGAGTCAGTTTTCAGTGTCGTTTTTTTTTTAAATTGTCTATTTTTTCAAGCTCTTCGCATCCATACTATTGGTTTCTGTTTCTATAGCCATTAATTTGTAGTATGGCCACCCCTTGTGATATTCTACTTACCAGTTCCAACTATTTCTCATGGAAATATCGTATGGAGGATGTTCTACGAAGTAGGAAACTTTTCAGAATTACCTCAGGGAAAGAAACAGAACCCACTGATGATGACAAGAAAATAAAATGGGCAAATAGATGTGACAAAACTCGTGGATTGATTGGGATGTCAATCTCTACTAATTTGCGATTCCACATATCTGGAATTGATGAACCTGATGTTGCTTGGGACAAGTTGGAATCTGTGTTTGATAAACACAATGAAATTCGAGGTCACCAACTCGAAAATGAGTTGATTTCTTTGATTTTTCATGCATACAAGATTATTTATCGTAGTATAAAACTCTTAAACTCTTATGTGAAGAATGTAAGATTAAGAGGGAATACAAACAATACATTTATCATATTCATTCCAAACTTGGACCTGCATATTCTATTTTTGTATCTACATTTTACTCCATGAAAGAATCCTTGAATGCAGCTAGCTATCAAGAGCCTTGTCTTGAATCCTTTTGTGATTCCTTGATTAAAGAGCAAGATAAGTTCATCCATCTTAGAATAATTAACAATGCAGATACATCGGGGAAAGCCTTATTGTCATAACAGAAAGAAAATTCCAAGCCTCCCAAGAAACAAAATTTTCGCAATAATAAGTCAAACAAGGGTCCCAAACCCTCTCAGTCAGCTCCTTCTTTAAAAAATGACAAAAGCTCCAAGCTAAAAGGCAAGAAGACTGAGTGTCATTGCAACTATTGCGGGAAAGATAATCATGATGAATCTAAGTGTTTCAAGAAGATGGCAGCCTTGGAAGCGGCAATGAAGAAGCACCACATTAGCCTAGATTTGCCTTCAGAATATACCTCTCATGGACATGCACTTTGTGCTTCTGGTTATTCTTATAATGCATCTTCTTCTTCTACTTCAAATGAATGGCTCATTGATTCTAGAGCATCTTATCATATGGCTAAGGATCAAGCCATCTTTTCTACTTTGCATGAATGTAACACCAAACAAATATTTGTTGGTGATGATAGATCTCTAAGTGTTGTAGGGGCTGGAACAGTTCTAGTAGATAATGGTCATTTCAGTGATGTATTATGTGTTCCAAGAATTTCTTGTAATTTGTTATTAGTCTATCAAATCACTCATTTTGGTGAAGGTAAAAATGTGACATTTACACCTCACCAAGTTATAATCAAGGATTTTAAAGATCCTCAACAGGTCTTAGCAACCGGAATTGTTGATGATATCACCAGGTTGTACAAGTTTAACAAATTTGGGTCATCACCTTTTCCTTCAGTTTTTGTTGTTCATAGTGATAACTTGAGCAAACTTTGGCATGACCGATTTGGTCACTTAAATTATCACTCATTGCAACAACTATGTAAAGACAATATGGTGACAGGTCTTCCGATGGTATCTTGTAGGGATGGTGTTTGTTCCGGTTGTGTACTCGGAAAACATCATCGGGACATTTTTTACAAACGTGCCTCTTGGCACGCCTCGGTTCCCTTCGAGCCTGTGCATAGTGACTTGTGTGGTCCTCTTCCATCTTCTTCCTTTTCTGGTTTCAAATATTTCTTAACTTTCATTGATGATTACACCAGACGCACTTGGGTTTATTTCCTAAAACTTAAGAGCAGAGTATTTAACATGTTCTTGACCTACAAGGCCCTTGTTGAAAAACAATCTAGTCATCAAATTATTAAGTTAAGATCTGACAATGGAGGAGAATATGTTAACAAAAAGTTCACTACTTTCTGCACTGAATAAGGCATCCAACAACAACATACTGTTCCATATACACCACAACAAAATGGTTTAGCTAAACGGAAGAACCACACTTTAAAAGAAATGGCCAATTGTATGATCCAATCTAAGGGACTAAGTCTTCAATTTTGGGTTGAAGTCATAAATTATGCAAATTACATAGTTAATCGCACCCGCACTAAAGCTTTACAGGGTATCACACCGGAAGAAGCATGGAGTAAAACAAAACCAAATGTAAGTCACTTCCGTGTGTTTGGTAGTGAAGCATGGGCTCACATTCCGGATGAAAAACGGAAAGCATTGCAGCCTAAAAGTGAAAAGTGCATATTTGTTGGATATTCTGAAGATGTAAAAGGTTATAGACTTATTCAACCACATTCTCATGATGTAATCATTCGAAGAGATGTTAAATTTGATTAAAATATCTTGGCTTGCGAGCCTAACTCGGCAATTGTGCCATCTTTGGCCTGCGAGCCTAATTCGACAATTGTGCCTTCTTCTTCTTCTTCCAACTTCCTTGACAGGTTTCCAACTCTAGTTTCTGATGATGACAGTGATGATGAAAATCCACCTCTACCTGCTCATGTTCCTCCAGTTGCACTAGCACTGCAAGTGCTTCCTCGATGGGTCCATTCAACATGTGAAGCAGCTGGTGATCTTACCGGTGATCCTAGAGATCAATGTCGAACACATTCTTAGTTTCAACGAGCCTCTTCTCTTTTGGCTCAAGTTTTCGAGAATCATGATCCAGAAACCTTTGCATAAGCTTCAGGAAATCCAGATTGGGATGCAGCTATGGATGAAGAATATCATTCCTTAATGGCGAACGATACTTGGGATCGTGTACCTCTTCCAAAAGGAAGAAAACTCGTCAGATGTAAATGGGGCTATAGAACTAAGTATGCATCAAATGTAAGTGTTGAAAGACTTAAGGAAAGGTTAGTTGCCAAAGGTTTTTCCCAAGTTGAAGGGATTGACTGCAATGAAACCTTTGCTCCTGTTGCAAAATTGAACTCCATTCGCCTTGTTCTTTCCCTTGCAGCCTTACACAACTGGGAAGTCCATCAAATGGATGTCAAGTCTGCCTTCTTACATGGTGATTTACAGGAGGAAATTTACATGGAACAACCTCCTGGATATGTTCAGAATAACTCTAGCCTTGTATGCCGCCTTAAGAAATCCTTATATGGCCTTAAGCAAGCTCCTAGAGCTTGGTATGCCAAAATAGATAGCTTTCTCCTTGACACTGGTTTTTGTAGATGCCATTCTGACCCCAATGTCTATACCAAGAAAGTAGGAAACCATCTCATCTTACTTGTTCTATATGTTGATGACCTTATTCTTACTAGTAGTGACTCTAAGCTTATAACCCATGTGAAATCCAGTCTTAAGAAAAATTTTGAAATGTCAGACTTAGGACATTTGCATTATTTTCTTGGTCTCCATGTCCTGCAAACCAAATAATGAATCTTTCTTTCTCATTCTAAGTATGCTTGTGACCTTCTTCGTCGCTTTCACATGGAATATTGTACACCTACCCCTTCTCCCTTCCAGTCTGGAATCAAACATTCTACCACTTGTACTTCACTTGAAGTAGATGCCACCTTGTATCGTCAGTTTGTTGGTAGTCTGTTATACTTGATTCATTCCCGTCCTGACCTTTCCTTTGTTGTTGGTTGTGTTGCCCGTTATATGCAAACACCTCATGAAAGTCACTAAAAAGCAGCTAAAAGAATACTTCTATATATTTGAGGTACAATTCAGTTTGGGATTCATTACAGTACAGGGGGGAAACCTTTGTTGGTTGGTTTCACTGATTCAGATTGGGTCGACGATCCTAATGATCGAAAGTCTACAGCAGGTTATGTTTTCAGTCTAGGATATGGACCTGTCACTTGGGCTTGCAAGAAACAACAAGCTCTTGCTCTTTCTTCAGCAGAGGCAGAATATCGAGCCGTAGTTAATTCCAGTCAGGAAGCTTTATGGCTTCGACAGATCCTTTCAAAGTTTGGATTCGAGCAACAGCAACCTACTCCACTTTGGTGCGACAATCAAAGTGCCATCAAGCTTGCCAAAGATCCAGTCCTACATCAACACAGCAAACACAATGAGATACATATGCACTTCATCAGAAATCTTGTTCATGATCGTGTTCTTGAAGTGGTCTTTTGTCCTACAGATGATCAAATTGCAGACATCTTCACCAAGTCTCTTACAGAAGCGAAATTTTCTAAACTTCGATCTATGTTAGGAGTTCAGGAACTTGTCATTAAGGGGAGATAGGATCTAATGCCTCCTTCCTTCTCCTAATAGTGTCACTTTCATAAATCCTTCAATCCTATCCCAAGTTGTTCTTAAGGGGGGATGCTAGGATATTTAGACACTTAGGAGTTAGTTAAGATCAACTTGTGTAATATATCCGTTAGGAAAAGTGTTTTTCTTTAGTATGCATTAGTATGCATTTGCAAATATTTAATCCAACGGTCACAATATGTTCTAAACATAGAGTGATCTGACGGCTCAACTTCTCTTAGATCATACCTAACCTTGATCCATGGCTTAACACCTTATTGGTCCATGATCTCTATTTAAAGAGCATGGAGGGTCATTGTCTAGTTGATCGATTATGAGAAGTTCATTTGTAACTTTATTTCTTTGCATAATAAATTGCTCCATAGAAGCTATTTGGCCGGGGCCATGGAGTGTTTCCCTCTCGAGGGTTTAAACCACGTCAAAACATCGGTGTATCGATCTGTGATCTGTTTGTGTGAAGTGGTTGCTCTGGGTGTTCGATCTTTTGGGAGTACCCTGTGTACCCGAATAGGATGTCAAGTGTTTGACTATCATTCAATGTGGGGATATTGTTGAGCATTGGTTGTCATTAATGTAAACTAAAGAAGATGTCAAGTGTTTTATTGTCATCCAATGTGAAAGAGGATGTCAAATGATTTAGTATGATTCATTGATGTCATCCTCAGTCAAAGTGGACACAGCATTCCATCAGAAGTATGAAGAAGCCACTTTGAGGTAGTCTATGCGCATGATAAAGAAAGCATGAACACTAGAAGTATATGCGCAAATGATGAAGGTGATAGATATGTATGCAACTTTGGAGTATATCTAAAAGGACATTCTGTCTGAAGATGTATATCAAGGATACAACACTCAAACAACTTTAGCGTATATTTAAGAGTGCATCAAGGATACATCTTGCAGGTCAAGTTTGAAGAAGTACATAAAATGATATATCATGCAGATCTAGAAGATACTTCATGAAGATCCAATTCAAGAAAAAACACAAGTAATGGATCGTACATCATGTGGCCCTTGTGCAGAAATCAAGTCCACCAAGTCATACTCTCTCATACCAGCAAATTGAAGGAGTTGGTTGGACCATGGTACATATGCTCAAACGACTAAGAAGTTGGGTGAACAAATGGTGCAAGTATGCAAGCAAGCCTAAGCATTTATTGGTTGATGGTTGGGAGTGCGCAGGAAGAAAGGAACAACAGATGGTTGGACAATCCTAAAAGTGCGCAAGAATAGCCAATGCTTTCAGTAAGTGGAACATGCACGAACTCCTGGAATGGTCCAAAGGTCGAAGTTAATATATGCGCGAATTCCACAACCGACCAACAGGAAGTGTGCAAGTCCCACAAGTGATGACAAGGCAGAAGTCAAAGTCCTACCAAATAGAAGTCAGAGTATTCGCAGGTTCTGTAAAGTATCTATACACCAAGGGCGCATCACCCAAATGAAATGATGAATCACGGTTCATAATCTCACTAAGAAGAAGCTGGAGAATGTGCATATTACGCAAAGTATTGATATCACAAGGGTTGGTATAGCACAAGTCATGATCACATCAAGACAAAGTAGAATATTGCACACACATTGTAAGGCAATGGTACATCAAGAGCGCAATGAAGGACCTTGAGTGTGTTTGATACATCTAAGATGATGCATCAATAATGCAAATGATGACATGTGGCATATGCACAATCCGTGAAGTATGGAAGAAGGTATGCCATGACCAACTTGCAAACATACAATCCGTGTAGGACATGTATAAATAGAGATGCAAGTTGAATATTTGATGTAAGCTTGGAAGCAAGAACACAAGGGTTTTTTCATAAAAGTTTCATTTTGTTTTTCAGGGCATCAAGGGGCTCGTTGACATAACAAATGATATAGCGAAGATCCGAGTGCACACATGTAGCAGAATGAATTTTTGATGGTGCACAGAATGATGTTGTAGATCTATGACAATTGCGCAAACACTAAAAGAAAGACATAATGAAGAATGCGCAAGTGCTGGATATCTCAAAGGATAGTAATGCAATCAGCACATTGATAGTCACATATGTTGTAAATATAGAAGCGTAGGGACATAACCGATGTTTATCAAATATTGCGCAGATGTCTAGCTAATGTATAAGAACATAAGTCAAAGTGTGCTAAATTGAAGATTCCATCTGATGCACAGCAACAAAATAATAACAGAACTTGAAAGGCGCATCACGATGCAGATGATCTGAGACAAGTGCATTAAACTGAATAAACCAATTATTTGATGCATAGGATGTCGCAGATTATCTGAGTAACTGCAACACTTTATTAGAACGTACACATCAAAATGTGCGTAGTTCCATTTGTTACTAGTGCTTCACTTTGACCAGCAAACTATTAATAGAAATTACAGTATCAGTTGATATTTTTAGTCACGTAGAAGAGAGTGCAAATCAAAAGCGCATACTACAGATTCGACAGAGCACGTAATACAAGAAGTAAGTCATCAGCAGAAGTGTGAGTTGAGAGGAATGAGAAGTCAAGTGAGGTATGCAGCGTAGTGACAGATTACACTCGGCATACGAAGGTAGCGCACAACAAAATCATCATCATAATACCTGAACAAGTGCACGGATTTGAATATCAACAAGGTAGTAAAATATATTGGACATCAAGGCGGTCGGACAGGGCAAGGAGACAGGGAGTTGGAGCTTCCTTCAGGTTGGTGCCTATAAAACAACAAGGATACAAGGAGTCACGGCTTCCTTCAGGTCGGTGCCTGTAAAACAAAGCGACAAGGGGTCGGTGCCTCCTTCAATTTGGTGTTGGAGAAAACACAAGGGGTTGGTGCCTCCTTCCAGTTGGTGCTGGTAAACAAAGGAAGTTGGTGCTTCCTTGAATGTATTAGTTCTCACGATAAAAAAGAATTCTTTGGTTTTCTCCAGTTTGGGTTTCCATCTAAAAATCGTGTGTCTTATGTGTTGATGATGTGGTGCTTATATGTATGAATGTTTATTTACTAGTGCATAAAAAAAGATAAGTATTAAGTAAGGACTAATCTTTTTAAAGAAGGTAAAATATGCTAATAACTACGCTAATACTGATTCAACCCCCCTCTCAGTATTAAGTAGATTCCAACAAAAACTACAAAATATGAAGAGACCAAGTGAAATAATGAGAAAATGTTGCTTAAAAAAACAAAATCTAAGATTTTTACTGAAGAAGGTAGAATGCAGCAACCTGCTCTGATACCATGTTAAAATATTGAGAATATGATAAAGTCATACAATAATACAAAACATGCATAACATGAGTTGATCTATCCTTCTATCATAATAAGAAACAAATAGCATGAACGTGAATAAAATGGAGATAAGAGAATAGACAAGATAACACTAGATATACGTGATAAAACCCCAAATGGGAAAACATCCACGAGAATGCTGAAATCTTCTTAATCATCAATAATCTTCAATCTTACAATAGAGCTCCCATACATGATTACATGACACATTCTTGTGCTCATATGTGAATTCTTGAATTCTTGATTATTTTACAATGAATCCTCACCTCATTATATACAAAGAGGCAATAGAGGAATTACATCCCATAATGCATGTGGGATAAATGTGATTTCACCTCTTTATATAATAAAAGGTAATAAGAGTAAATTATTTACAAATTACATGTGGGATAACTCTTTTACATAAAATTGGACATTATTACCTTCCAAATACATTTAGTCATCATGGCATATTCCAACAGCAAGGGCCATCCAAACCCCTCTCTCTCTTTTCCCTGCTAGTTAGTACGTCTGTCATCATGTTTCTTTGAATAAATCTTCCAATTGTGCTTCTTACATACATACTTTTTCAAATTTTCCATTTTTATTACCATCGCATAACAGAAAATTAAAGTAGAAATGCTATTTCAATTTGGCATATACCTGCCAAGTAAAAGGTTATTGTGTCCATCAACTTATTTTCAATTAGGACTAATTATGAGAACTAAACAGATTCATAAGACTTATCTCCTATAGAGGGGAAAGGCAATTACTCTAAAGTCTTAACATCTTCGCTATAGGTACTTAGGGGTTGAATATACAAGGAGAAGCTTAACCTACATTATTATAGTTATGATTTACAAATTATCATTATAGATTAGTATTCACAAGGGATGGATTGAGCTTATTAATTTGTGTTTGAGAGAGCAGGAAATGTGTGTTGCCACTACATTGCCTGAAAGAATGAAAATAAATTTCTTGACATTGATTATGAAGGACAGGAGGGTTTCTCACATGAAGTAATTTGTTTTATTAATATGTCTTGAATCTATTGCAACTATGATATTACTCTACAAAGTACTTTTTTGCCCCCTTTCTTTTGATGGGTTGTAAGCTGATTTTAATTGTTTGTATTTGTTAACATATTTCCATTTATTTAAGCTAGTGTTGCTAATGGTCATCTAATTTGGTCTCTCAAGGATTATTTTTCTCTAAGAACTTGTAAACTCGTTAATTTATGCCTCCAACTAGTTAGTGCACAGAGCATAATAGAAGTGTGAACAATTTAAGGCTCACATTTATTTTCACTATAGTGAAATAATAGAGTCAACATGGTGCCAAAAGGTTTTGCAATTTTTGATATGGATGTTACATCAAAAGTATTATCTTTAATCGATCATATGTACCAAAATTTTGAGGCCATGTGCATGGAGGTGGATCAAAATTTCTCTATTTTACTATAATTGAGAATATTAGACTTCAGTCTTTAAAATTTACATGTCATTCTGGACAATATGATTTTGTCAGTGGTATATGCATATTATTATTTTCAGTTAATAATTTTTGAAAAAAAAAATCCTGTGTATAATATATGTTTACTACCACAAGGATTTTTCATTCTTGTGATTTATTTTATGTTGATTTCCTATACAGCGTCTCCTTTCCAATCCATAGATCTAAGTAGACGTTTGTTGGTTTAGAAAGGTCGTATTGCAGTTTATTTCAGTTTTAGGTTTAGTATTGGGAAGCCAATATTTAAATACACAATATGTTGAAAGTTGCATATTTCTTAACATTTACTTTTATCACGAGAGTGTCATTTACTTTTCTCACTGATGCAAATGTGTAGAAAATTTGTGAAGTCATTCAAGATATCCTTCCACCAGCTGGTGCTACTATCAAAAGCTTAGCTTCCGACATATCTATTGACTTTGTTGATGGATTTGAGCTAGTTGAAAAGCCAAAGTCAAACCCAAAAAAGCTACACACTTAAATGTGAAAATGTGAAATCTGTAGTCTCTCCCAAATTGGAGCAAAACTATGTTTCTAGCAAAAGCTATGTGTGGTCTCTCCCAAATTAGAGCAACTAGCAAAAGCTCAAACTTGTTGACAAATATTTTTTAATGAATCTGTGGTCTCTCCCAAATTGGAGCATAAATATGTTTCTAGCAAAAGCTCAAACTCATCAACACATTATCTTTTATGAATTTGTGGTCTCACCAAAATTGGAGTAGAACTATGTTGTAATTTTTTTTATAAAAATTGTTTTGATAGTTGAATTTTAATAATGACAGTGAAATGGTTTTCAAATCTAGTTTTGTATTTTCTTTTTCAATACCTAAAACTTGAGATTTGTACTTTACTTATATTGTTGAATGTGACTTTGCAAAGAGCCAAATCAAAACATTAATCTTCCCACATATTTCTTTGGATCTTCTAAAGATATATTGAATCAAGATGAAGAATAATGGATTTGAATGTTCTCCTCAGCTAAATCAATATACAAGAATATTGTTCTTTTCTAGTCGTTCTATTGTCATCAAAGTTACACTCATTTTATTTTGATTCATTGTAGTTCTTGAGTTTGATACAAGTTTTATCGCTCCTCATGTGGCTTGACCATGACAAGTGTGAGATACTAATTATCTTTTTTTGTTCATGTATGCAAGAATATTGTTCTTTTGTAGTTGTTCTATTGCCATCAAATCTACACACAATTTACTTTTATTCATTGTAAATTTTGAGCTTGATACAAGTTTTATCGCTTTTTCGTGTGGCTTGACCATGACAGTTGTGACATATTTATGAATGCTATATTGTTCCTCGAATCTTGCAAGCTTGCATTTGGTCAAAGAAATTCAAATTGTTTTTTATCTTACCTTTATGTCAATGTGGTTCTTACACTTATTTTTACAATCACCTGTCTCCTCACTTGGTTTACAAGTGAGATCAACTAATTGCAACCTATGAGATTTGATTTTAGGTGCCATTTAACCAATTGCATTAGTTTCAAAATGTTGTATTATAATATAAGCTATGTAGTCTACTTGGCCTCCAAACATTGCAAGATCTATTCCAGTCTTGTTATCTTCATGACAACAAATGGATGGAGCTATAGATTTTATAATATGCAGATATGCAGTGAAGAATTAGTGATATACATAGAACTTTGAAATTTGAGCAATTTTACTCAAGGAAAATAAGTCTAGGGCATTTTCGCTTGGAAATATTCTAGAAAATTAAAGCCATGAATTGACTACAAATAAATCTCATAGTTTCATCTAAAAACCATCTATTGATGATTGAGACAAGAAATTCCATCACTTGCATCCAATATTAACTGATCTACTTGAACACTAACCCGTTCTCCAATTCGGGGATCCTTGGAAAGCTTTTTCAATCTCTGCTTTATCCTCATCAATTAGTTTATAAGCAGAAAATAAGTCTGGTTTCTTTGTAACATATCTAGCTTCAACAACTGTTGCAAAGACTAGAAAGTCATTCTTAGTGTTTAGAGACATATCAAAATCTTTTGTGTATGTGCCAGTCACCTCCTACGATATGATGAACAAGTTTTAGATTTTCATTTTTCTGCCACATCTCCATAAATTTGAAATATGAATGCTTGTGAACTTACAATTTCTTCATCAACAAGATCATTCAAGAGAATGCCTTATTTATACTTTGAATTCTCCAAAATTCTAAGTTTCTATTTTACAATGACGTAAAAATTAAAAACATTTATTTAGAAACAAATAATTATATTAAAGTGTAAAAAATTCCATAATTTGAAGGGAAAAAAATTCACAATCTTAAAAGTTATTTTCTTAATAGATAGATTATATATTCTATATTTATTGTTTATGACTTTAATCCTTGTAACAAAATATATTGATATTATATAAAAACGTGTGATATCATGGAAAAACATGCTCACTTAGGTTTTCAAGAATAGTCACATCTTCATTCTTTATCTTCGGCGTGGAATGTGCAAGTTGACTTACATATATATTATCGAAAAACATGCTTATTTAGGGTTTCAAGAATCGCATCTTCATTCTTTATCTTCAGCGTGGAATGTGTAAGTTGACTTACACATATTTTGAACTTTGGGTGAAACCAAATAGTATGCTAAGTGGAATGTGCAAGTTGACTTACACATATATTTTGAACTTTGAGTGAAACCAAATAGTATGCTAAGTGGAAAGTGCAAATTGATTTATACATATATTTTGAACTTTGAGTGAAACCAAATAGTATGGTAAGTGGAATGTGCAAGTTGACTTACACATATATTTTGAACTTTGAGTGAAACTATGCAACCAAATAGTTTGCTAAGTAATATGTTATAGTGCATGTGAAGTGTTTTGATGAGTTTTTATCAATAGTGCGTGTTCTAAAGTCTTCAAATTATTTTTCAATTCAACTTGTTTAGACATAGTGCATGTCAAGTGTTTTGATGAGTTTTTATCAATCGGCTTGTTCTAATTCTTTAAATTACATTGTGCATGTCAAGTGTTTTGATGAGTTTTTATCAATTATCGGTTTGTTCTAATTTTTTAAATTATTTTTCAACTCAATTTGTTTAGACAATTGAGCATGTAATTGTTCATTTAAATACAAGAAATCCTTCTCTAGACTTTCAATCAATTTGTTTGGCCAAACTTCTCATATCTTTACAAATGTCCAACCATCCGCAATTTTCACAACAACACATTTTTATATAAAAACTTAAGAGACTAATGCAACACAACGAAAAAGGTGTTTAGGGACACCTAATATATCTAAGTTCATATATAAATGGCTTACTATTCTCAATGACCAATACAAGCTTCCAAGGATGCAAATCAAAGTGCCATGTAATAACCCATAATTTCACCATAGCAACAATCCTGAAACTCCTATCTTGACTTGAAATCCATACTGCATAAAGGACTATCATAACAATGTAAATACTCACATTATGGGAAATGGAGAAGAAGTGTGAGAAGAGTATGCCATCGTAAAGAGTATTCGTAATGTAAGAAGTCGTTTTTATAATGTTAGTTACACCATAGATGCTTATTACATTGATAGGTGTTTATATATTAGAATTTGAGGTGGACTGGCACCTATGTTTTTCTTAGATTGCACAAGGATGAGACAAGTGTATTGTCCAAATTGATTTTATGGCAATCATTCCAAATTTGAAATAAACAATTATAAAAGAGAAAAGAATATCAAAAATAACTAGTAGTTGATGCATGGATAATTGGTAATTGATGCATGGATAATTAGAAGAAGGCGAGTGATAACATGCAGTTAAGACATAGACAACGAGTGATCACAACTATACATGGGGAACATATAATAGATAAATTATTTGTAGCAGTTAACTTATGGCCTATCGGTGTTCACCGACCACAAGTTAAGTGGATGTGCTAGTATTTTTACATCTATAGGTGTTTATATCTTAGAATTTGGGGTGGACTACCATTTATGTATTTCCTAGATTGAAGGAGGATGAGACAAGTGTACAGTCCAGATTGATTTTATGGTCATCATTCAAAATTCGAAATAAACTAAAACATTTATAATTAAAAAAAGATATATAAAAAATAACTAGTCATTGATGCATATTTAACTGGTAGCTCATGCATAAATAACAATAGACAACCCATTTAACTAAAGAAGATAACTAGCACGACCACTTAATTTGTGGACGATGAACACAGATAGGCCAAGTTAAGTGTCACAAATAAGTAATAAGTTATATATGTTACTTTTTATTTGCCATGAAACCCCTTATCCATGCGTTAACTAAGAGTTATCCATGCAAATTAGCTACAAGTTATCCATGTATCAAACACCATTTATTTTTTATATTCTTTTTTCTTTTATAATTGTTTATTTTGAATTTTGAATGGCTGCTATAATCTAGGAAAAACATATATGCTAGTCCACCCCAAATTATAAGATATAAACACCTATCGGTATAACAAGTAGCTAAGGCATGGAGAACAATAAGTGATTACAACTAAGCACGGAGAAAAGCAACAAATAGTGTTCACTGGCCATAAGTTAAGTGGTTGTGTTAGTTACACTGATAGGTGTTTATATCTTAGAATTTGGGGTGGAATAGTGTCTATGCTTTTCCTTGATTGCAAGGGGATGAGACAAGTGTACTATCCAAATTGATTTTATAGCAATAATTCCAAATTCGAAATAAATAATTATATATATATATAAAGCTTGGTGGATTAGCTCAAGTAGTTGAGTACTGTAAGTTGTGAGCAAAAGGTCTCAAAATCAAATCCCCAATTTTTCTTAGATTATGGAAAGATAAGACAAATATACAGTCCATAAATAAATAAACATTATATATTTACAATTCCATTAGTTAAAAATAAATTTTACTAGATTTTCAGGGAAAAGTGAAAAAGCTAACATCCCTTGCATTTATTTTGATTGGCCCAAAAAAAACCCATTATATAACACATTTATACTGCGAAATATGATTTGACCTTATTAAACGACGGGCGTAGACTTTACAGCCTGGGTAAAGCCCGTTTTGCGTTATTCCCATCAACGTTATTTAATGGTCCGTCATAGCTGTACGATTATGCGTAATCTTGGTATGAAATTATAGAAGGATTTGCATAGGACTGCTAATTCTGTAGCGCTTTGTGCGTGAAGGGGAGCGAGGTGGGCTGGATATTGGAATACGAGAGATATTCTCCATCAATAATGCAATGCAGAGTTAAGGCACCTTTGACTCGAATTCCTTCTACAATCCAAATTGAATCTGTCGACATACCTGTAGTTATTAGGCCCTCCTTGTGCTTGGATTTCGCTCTGCCGACAAGTTTAGATTCACAGCTTTGTGGTAAACAGATCTAAATTATACAGCTTTGTGGTTAACAGATCTAAATTATTAGACTGGGAGGTTTGCGTCTACATTATGTTAAGCCAAATCAAGGCTGCGAAAGTTGCATCTGCATGAAGTTAACCTAACTCTAGGGTTTTCTGTACCTGGTTTTCATGATTTTGAATCAACCCAATTCAAAGCTCTTAGGCAATTCTATATTTATCAGAGACCTACATTCTAACTTTCTTAGATGTGTTTTATATCTACTTTATCTTCATGTGTTTGAGCTAGCCAAATTCAAGGCTCAGGCATAATTCTTCACTTTCTAGACACCCACATTTTCACCATAGCTTGCATCCATATCCTATGATTTGAAGGGACCCGGAAGAAGTTTTGTGTAAAGGGAAAGCAGAGAAGCTATGGTGAGTGGTTTGTTTGGGTGGGTTTGTGTCAAAATCTTTGAGTTTGGCCTATATTAATATGCAAATTGCACAGAGGACTACCATGATGTTATCAGCAGGAGAGGAGGGAGAGAAAGAGCAGGAGATAAGGCCAGCATGGCTGAAGCCATTGCTGGAGACGACCTTCTTCGTGCACTGCAAAATCCATGGAGATTCCAGCAAAACTAGTGAATGCAATATGTACTGCCTCGATTGTATGTGTGGCGCTCTGTGCTCCTCCTGTGTTGCTCACCATAGACACCATCATGTTATTCAGGTTATATATTATTTTCTACTGCTCTACATTACATTGCATTGTATTCTATTTCTGTTTGCAACCGTCCATGGATATAGAATAGCAAGACCTATTTAAACCTGGTTTAATATTGACATGAGGTTGCCAAGAAATTGAGATTTGATAAGCTGCGAAGGTTGAAATTATACCAGTTGCAATATTGGATAGATCCGCCATTTATATGAACTTCAGATCTTCAATGTCCATTGCATATCAGAACACAGATCTTGGCTGTCTCTTGATTTATATGTTTTATTAGATTCACAGAGAGGTTTAAAAATATAGGTAGTATATTGGTAGGAGGGCTATTACCTTTGTTGGCATCGATCATGGTAGTTTATATGTTCCTGCAAATGAATCCTAGTAACCAATGTAGAATAATTTAATGAGTTATATGAATTTAATGTATATTTGACACCAATTTTGTTAGATTTGTCAATGCATTGAAATTAATATTTATTGATCTCACACAAGTCATTTGGTTTTGGGCTGGCTTCTCTCGTTGCAAGAAGCATCACCATTTTTTCTTCTTGTTGTTGTTCAGATAAGGCGTTCTTCCTACCATGACGTGATTCGAGTTTCAGAGATCCAGAAAGTTCTGGACATTACAGGCGTGCAGACGTACATTATCAACAGCACAAGGGTTGTTTTCCTCAACGAAAGGCCTCAGCCCAAGCCTGGAAAAGGAGTCATAAATACATGCCAAACGTGCGACAGAACTCTTCTGGACACTTATAGCTTCTGTTCCCTAGGATGCAAGGTAAGTAACCTATTTTAAGGGGGAATGAGTTTTTGCTGATTTCCAAAATCAACATACCCATATTCCAATGCACTGTTTTGTTAATTTCCAATATTTAGTAGGAGTAAGCTCAACGTAAGTAGTTTTGCACTGTTTTTCCGATTATTTTTCTGGTCAAAATCCTTTTAGAATTGTTCACAAATATATATTGCTCATAGTGCATAATCCAAATACCTAAAAGTCCGAAAAACATCTAACAATTGAATCTTTCAATGCACTGTTTTGTTAATGTCCATAACATTGAAAATATCTATACTTAAATGGGTTTTTTCTAATGTCTATATTCAATATACCCAAAGAATCCTTCAATACACTGTTATACATCACATAATTCAGTCCATTTAATGGATCAGCTCAGTCTCAGAAAGGTTGTAAAGCACTTCATTTATGTCCAATAAATTGACCTCCATTTTCATTTCAGCTTACAGGAACGAAGCTAAACCGTGAGATCAAAGCCAGTCAGCAAAGAAAAAAACAACAAAGGAACGCCATTGATTCAAAGAAAACGCCCTCAATTCTCCAACATGGTAATGCTGTAAAACTACATTACAAAATGTCTCCTCCAACTCCGCCAACTATAGTGAATCAAACAACAACTACCAAGAGACGGAAGGGGATTCCTCGCAGGGCTCCACTGGGAAGTTAGCAATCTACGTTCTCCTCCTCGTCATTCACTAAATTTAGCCAAGATAGATAAAGGGCACCTCCAAATTCCCATAGAGGGCAAGCAGAGCCTGTAACAGAATTATCACAATAAAAAAACAAGCAGTGGGGTCACTGCCAACTGGCTATTCTATGTATTATTGTATCCTGCTGTGTGTATGTATAGTTGCAGGATCCATGTTATTCTTTATTTCCTTATTTATTCCCAAGGCACAAAGTTGTTTGGATACTTGGTATTTTTAATAACTTTTGATAAAGCCTGCCCCCAATGGGCTGTGGATGGAGCTCAACTCATGGAGGGTGATTGATTAGATTTACATAGTGTATCTTACGGTAGCGAGAATAAATTTACAGTAGCGAAAATAAGGATCTGGGCTGAGCCAAAATTAATTGTCAGGCAATAAAGCAGCCACCCCAAAAGGAATCAGGTGTACAAACAACCTTTGAATATTTGCTGTACATTTGGAAAAGTTCTTTGTATTGATCCATATTTTCGTTGGATTGGGCTATTTTTCTATAATTTAGAAGCAATGCTTTCTAGGAATATTTATATTTTTCTATAATTTAGAAGCAATGCTTTCTAGGAATATTTACCTTTATTCAAATAGATATGGCCAGTACCTAGTACGTGGGCTTGTGATTTAGCACCAGCAATGAAGTTGGTGGCATGTCACATTATTTATCTAGGTTTTATTTCATGGATACATAAATAAGCTATCAAACCATTTGTGATCACTATTAGAATATCAAACCATTGGTGATCACTCATTAGAATATGATAAAAGCACTTAGAAAAAGGCAAAATCTTTATGAAAAAAATAAAAAACGAAAGAAGAGTGGCTGTAAAAAATAAAATTGAACGATGAGTGGTTGTCATGGTTTTTTTTAAATCTAAAATAATAATATAAAAACCAAACATTTTCTTAACGATGAAGCAAACGGTTACGTTATTTTTAAATGATTGAATGGACATGCTTATATGTGATCCCACAATAATGGAGGTGGTTTAATAAGTCCAAAGGAATAATGGAGGTGGTTTAATAAGTCCAAAGGAATGGATTATTGTGTATGTGTTTATTTTTATGTGGTTGTGTTTTTTTGGATGAGATAGTGATGGTAGTAGAATAGGTATTTAAAGTTTTGTTGAGTTGTTTGATTGTTATATTTTTTGAAATTTAAGTGGGTAAAGTGGAAGTAGCAACTACCAGCATAGATCCTATTTTAAAAGGGGATTTACCAAGTGTCAAGAAAGATTAAATTTTTAGAGGTGTAAATATTTCTTCAACATTAGCACTCTTTACATTTTCATTTATCTATGTGGTTTTAAATGTTTTAAATGTAATTTGAGTAGACATGTTATTTTTTAATTTTTTTATTATTTTTTATAATAATAAAAACACCCACGATGAGGGGAAGGAGTTACTCATCCCCCTACTGGGTTGTAGAATGAGCATATCACAAAAGAATAATATGTGGCTCATAGAATCAAAAGATTAAAGCCAAAGAGGATCAAAAGCTTAAAACTAAAGTGGGTACTTGGCTCATGTGGCTACTATAACCCACATCAAACAAGAATAACATATGGATTCATAAAATAAAATCAATAAAATTTATTGATGTGTAAGTTTTTTATCTTAATTTTTTATACATAAAATAAAAATTACACCTCCAAAAATTGGATCCATATCTAATAACAAATAAGTTAACATATAACAATCTCTAGAAAGTAGAAATCTTTAAAAAAAAGCTTCACAATCATATATGTTATCTACTCATCTATACACCATTCATGTAATCATCATATAAATTCTTCTTACATTTGACAATATTAATCTATCACTTGAAGCCATAACTTATGCCTTGCCATGGCATTACTTTTCCATTGAGTTGAAAGGCTCTCAAAGAGGGGCTTATCATGAGAAGCAAATCAAAAGGTGTATGATAACACATAAAAAGAAAGACAACTAAGAGATAGACACCTACTCTAATACAAACTTGGAATTATTATATATTAAAAGAATTAATTTGTTTGTTTAAATATTTACATTAATGTATTGTTAAATATGTACTAAGTCTTAAATAACTACAAATTTTAATTAAAATATAATAGTAAAGAAATAAAAGAATAAATTTATGAAAGAATCAAAATAGAGTAATAAAAAAAATTATTAAACAAAGAATAATTAAAAAATCAAAATAAAGTAAAATATTACTTATTTAAAAAAAAACAGTAAACTAATTTATTTATTAACTTACTTCAATGTTAAATAAAAATAAACATATATTAACAATCACATTCAATAAACAATAAAATAAAAAAATAAAAAATATATTTTAAAAATTAATATATACATTTGAAAAATAATTTTTATACTTATCAACATAATAACATCAAAATCACACTCAAATTATTACACATTAATTGAGAAGTGTACTAAACTATATCATATCACATAAAATAAAACCACTCACAACATTATTGATACTCAATTCTAAGAAGTCAATTCCAATAAGTGTACTAAAATATATCATATCACATAAATTAAAATAATCAAATTCTAAGAAATGTACTAAAATGTATAATATCACATAAATTCAAACCAATCAAAACCACATTATTGATTCTCAATTCTAACTCTTACTCATGCACATTGTTGATGCTCAATTCTAACCCCTACTCATTGTCATGGGCCCTTTAAAAAGAAACCTACCATCTGTCCTTGTCCTTTTTGCATTAACATAATGTTCTTTAAAAAGAATATAGCTAATTATTAAGACAAGAATCTAACGTTTTTCAAATTTATCACATTAATGGAAAAATATATTAAAAATAATAATAAAACTAAGTCATATCACATAAATTAAAACCAATCAAAACCACATTATTGATGCCCAATTCTAACTCCAATTCATTGTCATGGGCCCTTTAAAAAGAAACCTAAGAAACCTACCATCTGTCCTTGTCCTTTTTGCATTAACATAATGTTCTTTAAAAAGAATATAGCTAATTATTAAGACAAGAATCTAACGTTTTTCAAATTTATCACATTAATGGAAAAGTATATTAAAAATAATAATAAAACTAAGTCATATCACATAAATTAAAACCAATCAAAACCACATTATTGATGCCCAATTCTAACTCCAATTCATTGTCGAGAAAAAGACCCTACCATATGTCCTTGTCCTTGTGCGATTAACATAATGTTCTTTTTAAAGAGTATATATAATTATTAGGACAAGCATCCAACTTTTTTCTCTACAATAAGGTAAACGTCATTTTTATTGTTAAAATTATTGTTAAAATTATGATTTTTATTGTGTCATAAGATCATATTTCCTTTAATAAGAAAATTTAAAAATAATTTATATCATTTTAATTAATTATAAGAACTTTAAGTACACATTACTATAATATAAATACTTATAATATAACAAGAAAAGAGCATACTTAAATCTTGAACTTTTCATTGTCACGCTATTTTTTTTAATTGATGATATGATATGGTAGTCTTTATCATTATTATTTAATATTATGGTGTAAAAAAGAATTTTATTAAAAAGAATACATAAAGTGATGGCATAAATTTTATTAAATTGAAAAAAAGATTTTTATATAATAGTATCAAATTCGTCTATGAGACTCTTTTGTTCAAGTGTAATAAGGGATCTTTTCTATGTAGCAATTTGATGACCAAAGTTTACGGAAGTGTACATAACCTACTGCCTCCGGATTTGAACTTGTGACCTCCTAGGGGGGAATACATATTCTTAATTGTTAGGCCCATTCAAATCATAGTGTAGCATCAAATTTAACAATGAGGCATCCTTATTATGGGATAAGGAACTTCTTTTGTACAAGAATTCATTGTTTAGTCTACAAAGGTGTGCATACACTACCTACCTCCATATTTGAACCTATGACATCCAAAGAGAAAACATATGTTCTTAATTATTCTCAACGAACATTCTTATATTTGATTCTCAAAATGGTGAGGTAGAAGATTAGTATGCCCAAGGAATAAACTAAAATGCTAACGCTTATTATTTTGTAGAAATGCTTTTGTTGTGAGGATAATGGTTGTTGGATAGAGTATCAAAGTTCTATTGGGCCTATTCCACTATTATTACTCAAATGATATGAACATGTTGGCACTTGCATTTTCCTACAAATAAACATGGTTAAAGCTTTGTTATTTATATAAAAGGATGTCATTTTTAAGGGTCCTACCCTAACCCCCCTAATAGAAAAGTTGTTAATATGTTGAGGCCAGCTATATTAAATAAGGCCAATAAAGTAGATATAGTGTGAAAGCAATATTTGTAAAAATACCTACTAGAAGGTTCCCCTATTAGAAAGTATCTATAGTGTGAAAGCAATATTTGTAAGAAGACTTGCTAGAAGGTTCCACATACTAGAAAGTTCCTTCACTAAGAAGGCTTACTAGAAGGTTTTTCCTATTAGAAAGTTCCTTCACTAGAAACTATATATAGGAGTAGAAGCAATGAAACAAGATCTATTTGAAGTATTTTGTAATTGGAGGATAGCTTCATTTGGTGATTACCCCCTCAAAGAGGCAAGTGAGCATTGCTTTCATCAATAAATATTGTTATTGTGATATGTTGTTACCTGCAATTGTCTATTGTTATACTAATTCTATCTTTTCATATTGAAATCTTGCTCTATTTTGTTATTTATACTCTGAATTTCCACATATGTTATTCAAGTACATAAAATTTCATATCATAGCAGTTTCCTAAGTTAAAAATTTTAGATTTTTTTTTAGGCTAGAGATGTGTTCTGATGTCTATAAATAACACAATGATCTATTGTTTACCAGGTAAATGTACGGTTTGGGAAGCATACATCCAGAGAAAACAATTGTTACTTAGTCACATTTGTTGGACACCATTGTAACCTCTAATGGTACCCCTGCCAGTAACACCACATTAGACAACACTTGCATATGAAATTTTACTTCCATATACCCTTGAGTATATCGAAAGACCCCTAGGAAACCTGAAAACAAATTTAGATAATTCAATAGACCATCTTGCTTCTATAGTGGCACTAAGAACAACACTCAAGAACATTACTCTCTAGTACTTGGGTAGTTAGGTAGTAAAGTGCATGACCAAGCCTTCGTAGTTAGTGACCTGAGAGATTAGGTCGAGTACTATTGTTGAACCCTACATGTATATTTAACACCTAATACTTCCTTACCCTTATGACCCTGGAATCATAATAAAAATAATAAAATAAACAAATAAAGAGAGAGATAGAGGGTCTAGGTTATGCTTACACCATTATTTTACCACAATCCTTGCATTGTGTTGATCACCTTAGTACCACTCTTTTGAAGCCGTTTTTGTCGACCCATTACCTCTAATGGCTAACACTCAAGGAGGTGAGCTCTCCTAAAATGTTTCCCACGTAGAAACACTATATGATGAGTTGCAACACAAGTTAAGAGTGGGTGTCTTATATTTAGATCATACACATTGTCAATGGTGGAAATGGCATGAGAAATCCTATAAGGGTTATATTGCTTAGACACAATTTGCTTCAGATCTCTATGAACATTTTGAAACAAACACTCATTATTTTGGGCAAGTGATGAAGCTCAAACAATCCAGCATGGTTATGAAATTTTGTGGTCCTTTTTCATATACCGATGTTGGTTTTATGGAAATATGGTCACTCTATCAAAATATATCAGTTTTGTAATCTATGTGACCATCATAAAAAAAACCCTAAAAATAGTTGATTTTAAATCAACGATAACTTCACTTCTTGGACCTTGTTTTGGACAATTTGTTTTTTGAAATTGGGTGTTTCATAGAGATAAACTTAGATCTAAAAATTGTTTCTTTATATTCTACACATAAAGTTTCATAAATCTAGTTGAATACTGCCAACCCCTTTTTTCCTTCAAAAAATTGCACAAAGAAAAAATTATTCCATTTTTTTTAATTTTTTTTATTTTTTCCCAAGCAAGTGTTATGATACCACTTGTACTGAACCTAACCCATAAATTGAATCACTACAAATATATAGAACCATTAAAATTTAGAAATAACCAAAAGACAATCACCATAAGAATAACCCCAAGATATAGAGAAAGACCATTAATGTAGGGTAACACCTCAATTACTCCTTATGGAAGGATCACTCCACAATCCATGCTTGATAAAATACAATTCATCCAACATATCTCATTACAATGATACTCGTGTTTATTTATAGTTTCTCATGAGTATTCATTGGGGTCTATACCAACTAGCCCTCATTATTATATTATTTCATATAACTACCTAGTAGGCCTATTTATTATCTAGCAACTACCAAGTGGACATATTCCATGATTATAGCCACATTACATACATTATCCCTGTTGGGTACTTCCTTGGCCCCCCATATTATCCTCCCTAGGTACATAAAAGCAACACGTTGCTATTGAAAAACGTTTCAAGTAACGGCCATTGGATGTGATAAGTGAGATTATCCCTAACTCTTCAAAGAAAAATAAGCACATATTGAGTGTCACATGCTACTTCACATGGTACACATGAAAAATTGTTCCATTGATAAATGGAAATGACATTATAGTGATCTAGGTGGATATAGGTGGCCACCCACCTATTCCACTAGCTCCAAATAGTTTTCCACTTTGGCAATTTTCTAGTAATTTTTCTACAGTTTTTTGGGTCTTGAACTTCCGGGGGCGTTTTGAGGCCCTAAACGACGTTTTTTGGTAATTCAAGGGAGCCCATGGTTGTCAAAAACATATATTGGCCTCTAGTCGAAAGTTGTATAGCTCGGATATACCTTTCCAATAGACTATCGAGCACCCCAAACGGAGATTGTATGCAAACGTTATGACCCCGGGAAGTTGACTGTTCAACTAACCACCTTGTGGCCCCAAACTTTACACAAACTTTATGATGGCTCATCTTCTAGGGTTATTTTTTCAGATGTTTAGGGTCGTTTCCCTCATGCTTATGATATATAGGCTCATTCGGCCACTTTTTGTGGTCATCTTGTAACGAATGAGCATATTTGCCACATCACTTCTCAAGGATATAGCTACCACCATTCTAGTTGTCTTTTTTATAGTTTGTTCAGTTTCATTCATTTTAATAGAATCTAAGTTCAATGTATCTCTATGTTTCTAGAAATATAACTGTGTATTGGAATATATTTATGTTCTTTCATTTCGTTCGCACATAAATCTGGATCAGTGGTATCAGAGCAATCTACTCTTGTGGTTTCTCAATGCATGTCCCCAACAAGATTTGAGTATCGAGAGTTGGATCTCGAACTAGTTAAGCTCGAGGAAAACCACTCTCGTCAGCCCAAGCAACCTCACCTGGTGGGAGAAGAAAAGAGATATTGCAGGGTGAGAGATGCTATTAAGTTGTTGTTCGAGGAATCCCTCGCATAAGAAAGGAAAGAGATGGTGGATAACTTTTCCCATATCCTTCGACGAATTCCCACGGTAGTAGATGCACCTTCAACGAGCAATCATTTTTGAGGCATGAGTCTCTTCAAGGTACAAGTTAACTTTGACATTCCCTTATTTGAAGGCAAGATAGATTTAGATGCTTTGGAGAAATGGTTAAATTTGTTAGAACGTTACTTCTCTGTTCAAAAAAATTTCGACAGCGAAAAGATCACCTTCACTCTCCTTAAGCCTCTCCCCCATATCAAATACAGGTGGGATGAGTACTGCAAGAGGCATGCGTGAGATGAGTGTGAAATATACAGGCCAGAACCCACTTGTGCGGCTTTTGTCAATGTTGTCAAGGAGGAGTTCTACCCAGTCGGAAACGATCATGACTAGTACACTAGGTGGATGGCCTTACATGTTATAGCATTCAACAAGTCTCTACATGTCTCCTGCCATAGCCCCGTCTCTCCTTTGACTCACGGAGAGGGTTAAGAATACCACATGCCATATAACCATTCCCCATGATTAGGTGAGGTTAAGCAGTCCATTTACAAGGGTAAAAACCTCATAACAAAATACATATACTAAACGAGGCTAAGGATAACCATACATCTAACACATGTAAAATTATCAATGCATTAAACTCATGCAAGTGAATGAATCATTCAACCTGCACTCAGCCTTCCACTCATGCTAACACATGGTCTACCTATTGTTCACATTCATATAGCATTCATTCAACAGCTTAAGAAAAACAACATAATAATAACACGTGAAATAGCATCATTCACTCCACAAAACACTTATCTCTGTATCTTGAAGTTGTCCCAGCAACTGGCTAAGCGAGAGCAATGTCCCACCTAACCATAGGTCTCTTTCCAGCCTATACTCTTTCAACTGAGAGAACACCCCCGAGCTGGGATGTGTATCCACTAAGGAGGGCTAAGGACTCCCTCTCACAGTCAAGGTCTCATCCCAATGCTAAGCCAACATACAGCTGGGTTTATCAAGTAATCTAGGGAACAAGGCGAATACTGCTAAGCTAGTGAGCTCAACCACAGAGCTACAAGAATCTCTAATTACTCAGCAAGCAAGGAACCCACATTACCTACCTCACCCAACATAAGGAAGGCCATCTTCTCTGTTACACAGTCCCTCAAGTCCCCTTCCCTCCAATTCTATTTAGGGTGGGAATAGAAAGGTTCAGCTATTGTTCTCGTGATATTATAGCCTTCGCTAGGTTTATCAAGCAAATCCAACCTCAAACTTCACCTTCCACCTCTTCTAATAAGCTGGCCTCTTCACAAGAGTTCGGACTGAGCTCTATCCCGCAACTCGACTTCTCGGCAGACCAAACCAAGTCTTCTCACGACCTACCTAAGCTACTCATGCTCTGTAATTCATCTCAGGGTTTACCTTCATGGGTTTCTCAAACATATGTGGCTTACGCACCGGTTTTCTATGGGCATTCCATTGTGTAAATTCGGCTTACACAGAAATCATGTTCTTTCCCTTCTCTGCTCTACGACTTGGCTCTACGACCAGTGGTGAATCCTTGATGCGTGAATGAATCATTGAATTCCACCCCTCATTCTGGTCCAACCCTGGGGTAGTCCTTCCGGTCTCTCCATTCCCAAGTGGTTAAGTGTCTTAAGGGACAAGTAAACACAGGCCATACCTTGCCATACGGATTCGTAGGTTTCCCATACTCCATCCGGTTTCTCAGTTTGGTTATCTCAACCACTCTCGTACAATTGCATTAATGGTGGCATGGAGGTCAAATGGATTCACAAATGGACATGTGGCATCATGGATACCAATCCCATAACCCCTCACATCTCCCTAATGGATACACATGGCTCCTTCTCATTGGTTGCCTCCTTAGCCAGTTCCTTGGGTATTTTATTGCAATAATTAATAATTACATCATTTACAATTCTTCATGGCTTAGTAGCACATGGGTAACTGGACTGTCAAATACTTTCCTATGCAATTAAAACCCGAACATCCACTATTGGGGCCTTGTCCTTGAGCTCCACACTAGGGAAAACACACACACATTGTATTTACACAATATTTACATTAAAACCAATAAACCATAAGTGCCAAATAAGGGTATTACAACTCCCTCTCCCTTAAAATAACACCTTCCTCATTGTTCTCAAAACTGAACAAAAATGGAAATGCCTCTTTCATGGCATCCTCCAGCTCCCACGTGGCCTCTTCAGGGCTAAGGTGCCTCCATTGCACCTTTACCTGCACTATGGCCCTGTTCTGGAGCAAAGTGACCATCCCATCTAGGATGCATATAGGATCTACTTGGAACTCTCCTTCTGGTTCCACCTGTATCACATTCCAATCAATGATGTGATTAGGATCATGTACATATTTCTTAAGCAAAGGGACATGAAAAACATTATGAGCCTTCATGTTAGCAGGAAATGAAATCCTATATGCAACTAGTCCTATCCTATCAAGGACTTCAAATGGCCCACAATATCTTGGTGCCAACTTGGCACAACTTCCCAACTTCATGGAACTATTCCTTGGTTTCTCTCAAGTAGACATGATCCCCAATATGAAATTCCTTATGTCTTTTCAAATCTGCATAACTCTTCTACGTGTCCTGTGTTGCCTTCAAATTTGGTTTGATCATAACAATCTCTTGCTGCATCTCCTTAATCATTTCTAGTCCAAGTATTACCTTGTTCACTGGGTTGTCCCAATTCATTGGATTCCTGCATCCTTTGCCATATAACACTTTGAAATGACTCATCTTCATTTATGCGTGTTGTCCATTGTTGTATGAAAACTCTACCAAATGTAGATAGTCTTCCCACTTAGATGACTTGTCCATCACATACATCCTCAGCATGTCTTCCAGGACCTAATTTACTCTCTCAGTCTGACCATCTGTTTGAGGATGATAGATTGTGCTAAACTTCAAATGATTTCCTAATTCCTGGAACAATCCTTTCCAAAAATTAGATGTGAACTTTGTATCCCAATCTGAAACTATTGCTTTGGGCAATCCATGCAATCTGAATATCTCTCTCATGAAGATATCTGCAATGTCATTGGCCTTGTGAGTGGACTTGACTGGAATGAAATGAGCTACCTTTGTTAACTTGTTCACCACTACCATGATTGAATCATGATTCTTCACTGTCATTGGAAAACCTATTATAAAATCCATAGAGATCACTTCCCACTTCCATTTTGGAATGGGTAATGGATGCAACAATCCTGTTGGATGTTGATGCTCTGCATTGACTTGTTGGAACTTTTTACACCTATCAATGTACTCAGCTATGTCTTTCTTCATACCATGCCAAAAGTACTGTTTCCTTGCTGCTGTTATATTTTTCCGATATCATAGATGTCCAGAATATGGCCTTTAATGCATCTCATCCATCACAAGCTTCTTCAAATATGCACTATCTGGAATGTATAGCCTGGTAAGCTGATAGATGAGAACATCATCTTCACTCAGTTGATATCTTGTATACTTTTCATCCACTATACCCTGCTACAATTTCTCCTTGACTTGAAGATAGACTTCATCATTGTTTTGAGCTTCTAGAACCCTTGCCTTCAAGTCTGATTTACACATACTTACTGTTGCAATATGGAATTTTCTACTAAGTGCATCAGCAACCTTATTCTCCTTACCTTTGACATGCTTGATCTCCAAATCAAACTCACAAAGAAACTCCATCCATATGGTTTGTCTAGCATCCATATTTGGCTAGTCAAACAAGTATTTTAAACTCATTTGATCAGTCCTGAGTTCAAATATTCTTCCCAAGAGGTATTGTCTCCATCTCTTGAGAGCATGCACTATGGCTTCCAGTTCTAAGTCATGCGTGGCATAGTTCCTTTCATGTTCATTTAACTTTCTAGACTCATAGCATATTACAAACCCATCTTGCATGAGCACTCCACTGATCCCTTCAATGCAAGCATCTGTGCATACCACAAGGTCTTTCATTGGATCTGCAATATTCATAACAGGAGCACTGGTAAGTAATTCCTTCAGTTGCTGAAAACTCTTCTCACATTTTTCAGACCATACGAATTTGATATTTTTCTTCTGCAATGAAGTGAGTGGGTGAGCTATCTTGGAGAATCCTCCAATGAATCTTCTGTACTAACCTTCCAAACCCATAAAATATCTAACATAAGATGCATCCCTTGGAGTAGGCCAATATATGATGGCTTCAATTTTCTCTGGATCTACTGCAATGCCTTCTGCTGATATAACATGACCAAAATACTGCACTTTCTGCTAATAGAAGTCACATTTACTTAGCTTTGCATACGGCTGGTGCTCCCTAAGGAATTGCAATACCATTCTCAAATGTCCATTATGTTCTTCCTTATTCCTTGAATACAAAAGGATGTCAACCAAGAATACAATCACAAACATATCCAAATATTTGTTGAAGATACTATTCATGAGACACATAAATGTGGCAGGTGCATTGGTAACATAATGGCCATACCTTGTCCTGAAGGCTATCTTATGAATGTCTTCTTTTTTAATCCTCACTTGATGGTACCCAGACCTCAAGTCAATCTTAGAAAACACTCTAGCTTTATTCATCTGGTCAAACAAGTCATCAACCTAGGCAATGGGTACTTGTTCTTAACTGTCACCTTATTGAGTTGTCTGTAATCAATACATAGCCTCAATGTTCCATCCTTCTTCTTGAAAAATAACATAGGTGCACTCCAAGGAGATACACTAGGTCTGATATATTCTTTATCCATTAATCCCTGCAGCTGTATATTCAATTCTACCAACTATGGTGTGCTCATTCTATAGGGAGCCTTAGAAATTGGTGATGCCCCTGGAACAAGGTTAATGGAAAATTCAATATCTCTCTTGGGTGGTATCCTTGGAACTTCATTTGGAAATACATCCTGTAAATCTCGTAACAGTTGGAAGTCCTATGACCTGGTTCCTTTATCTTCTGTTGAATCTAGTATATGCACATCATATAATTGACACCCCTTTTTGTAAAACTTTCTCAATTGTAAGGCTGAAATTTGCCTTACTGATACATGCCTTGGAACTCCTTTTACCAACCTTGGCCTTCCTTCATCATCAATGCATTCAAGTGTTTTCTCATAAAAGTCCAACTTTGCTCTATGTCTTTCCAACCAATCCATGCCAATTAGGGCATCATATGATCCTAGTGGTAAGACATTTAATTATGCATGGGTGAGGAGTCCATCCAATTATATAGGACACTCCTTAACTACTTCACTTACCTTTCTCTTGGTACCTGTGGCTAATTGGACTAGCCAAGCCTTACCATGTTTTACCTTACTAAGAGAACAACTTTTAACTACCACATCACACACATAACTATGAGTAGACCCTCGATCAATCAAAACAGAAATAGATCGTTTAGCCATCTTACCTTCAATATCCACCACTGTTGATTGATGGTCTGCTTGGTGATCATCCATTGCTGCATAAATATTATGTGTTTCCCTTGCCATATCTCCCACCGTAGTTGCTCTTTCAATGTTGTGCAAGCTCCTTGGATTGTCCTTCTGATGTGGGCAATATTTAAGCATATGATTTCCTTTGCATCCCCAACATTGGAGTGGTCCTTTTGGTGTCCTTTCTGTTGCCACGGCTGGCTTGAATTCTCTTCTTGCTTCTTGGTCCTATGGAAAGGTTCTGGGATGATTTATGAATGGTGGTTTGAATCCACTTTTCTTTTTTTCAAACCCTCTCTTGGGCTTACCTTTCCATGTTGATTGCATCTCTGATTTACCTTTACCTTGCTCATAGCAATGCTCTGCCATTCTAATGGCTTCATCTAAGCTTGGTGGATTTACAAACTCTATTCTATCTATGTAACTATATGGTAGACTACCAAGGAAACATTGTATTTTTACTCTTTCATCCTTGATGTAGTCTACATACCTCAACAGCTCCAAAAACTTGTTGACATGATCATCCATGGTATTCTACCCTAATCTGAGTTCATTGAACTCTTTTCTTTTGTGATCATAATACCTAGCTTATAGGTATTTATTCTAGAAGTATCTCGTAAACTTTTCCCAGCTGACCCTTCTTTCACTAATGCCCTTCACTTGCATGAGGTGTTCCCACCAAATTGAATCTCTTCCACTAAGGTTATAGATGGAAACCCTAGCCTTTTCATTCTTTGAGTACTCATGCATCTTAAAGTAATTTTTAATTCCAAAATCCATGCTTCTGATTCTTGACCTTCTTTGATTTCTCCATCAAAAGTGGGAGGCTTTGCCTTCCTAAACTCACCCTATGGCATACCTCTGTGCTTCTTCATGCTCTTACTCCTCCTGGAGTATGTCTTGGGATTCCTTGGGAACCTTCAAGATCATTTGACTTGTTGGAGGAAGACCTAGGAGAGGGTGTTATGTGCTTTCTGCTCACATAACTCCTTCTAGGGCTCGGAGTTCTTCTCCTAGAACGACCCCTAGATTGACTTTCTGCATTTATTTCTTCCCAACCTTCATTGCTTGGATTAGACCCACCTTTTATTCTCTGATGCAGGTTTGTGAGGCTTTGCAAGATGGCCGCGTTGAGTTGATGTTGTTCTTCTTGCACTTTCAACATTCGTTCATTGAAGCTTACCATAGTCTCAGCCAAGTTTGGGGGCATTACTTGTGCCCTTCTTCCATCAGACTCGGCCTCTATATGTGCCTCTTGCACATTATCCCCCAGCATATCATCCTCTGGCCCAAATGGGTCATGTGCATCGTTGAAGGTGACTATTATCCCGCCTTTCTATGCGCTTCCCTACTATAGAATTCAGTTTACTATTGTTGTTGTCACTGTGCATAGAAGAGACATCTATTAGACATCACAAGCATGCAATTAAACTCTAACATACCCATTCAAAATTGGAATTAATCATTTGGACAGTCAATAAACCAAATAAGTTCATCAAAACCACGCCATGGGCACATTTCTTGAACGAAATTTCATGTACGACTAGGCCCAAACAGCTCCCAGTGCTGCAAATGAAGCTCTGATACCACTTGGTAATGTCTCCTGACCTCCCTTATGGATTTCGGAGGCCACCGAAGATCCTTCATGACTTTTTTTCCAAAGCCGCGCACAGCCACAATGGCCAGCGATCCGCAATCCGCATTACAGGATTCGAAAATGCGGAACTACAATTTATCGTCCAAATGGCCTTCTGCAATCCGCAACCTGCATTGCAGATACAGAAATTCAGAAATCCACTTCTCATCGAACGACCTTCCACAATTCGCAATCCGCATTATGGATGCAGAACTCTCGAAATCCACTTCTCGTCAAACGACATTCCGCAATATGCATTGCAGATGCGGAAATGTGAAGATCCACTCCTCGTCAAATGACCTTCTGCAATCCGCAATCCTCATTATGGATGCATAAATTCAGAATTCCGCTTCCTGTCAAACAACCTTCTGCAATCCACAATCCACATTGCGGATGCGGAAAGGGTCATGCTCCAGACCCTTACTCCGACAAGTTTCCAAGGAAACTTCCAAGGGTCATAACTTCCTCATCCTGGGTCCAAAAGAGGCAAGGTTGGTACCGTTGGAAATCTATTGGAAGGATCTATCCAATGGTACAATCCCCCTCCCAACTGAGGTATCTAACCTCCTCATTTTATCCTCTGAATTTTTTCCTATAAAACCTCTAAGGTGCCTTCCATCCTTCAACAAGTCTCTACCTGTCTCCTTCCATAGCCCCATCTCTCCTCTGACTCATAGAGAGGATTAAGAATAACACAGGACATATAACCATTCCCCATGATTAGGTGAGGTTAAGCAGTCCATTTACAAGGGTAAACACCTCATAACAAAATACATATAATAAACGAGGCTAAGGCTAACCATACATATAACACATGTAAAATTAGCAATGCATTAAACTCATGCAACTTAATGAAGCATTCAACCTGCACTCATCCTTCCACTTAGGCTTACACATGGTCTACCTACTGCTCATATTCATATAACATTCATTCAACAGCTTAAGCAAAACAGCATAATAATAACACGTGAAATAGCATCATTCACTCCACAGAACACTTATCTTTGTATCTTGAATTTGTTCCAACAACTGGCTAAGTGAGAGAAACATTCCACCCAACCATAGGTCTCTGCCCAGCCTATACTCTTTTATATGAGACACCACCCCCGATATGGGTTGTGTATCCACTAAGGAGGGCTAAGGACTCCCTCTCACAGTCAAGGTCTCATCCCAATGCTAAGCCAACCTACAGTTGGGTTTATCAAGTAATCCATGGAACAAAGGGAATATTGCTAAGCTAGTGAGCTCAACCACAGAGCTACAGGAATCTCTGATTACTCAGCAAGAAAGGCACCCACATTACCTACCTCACCCAACACAAGGAAGGACCTCTTCTCTGCTACATAGTCCCTCAAGGCCCCTTCCCTCCAGTGCTATTCAGGGTGGGCATAGAAAGGTCCAGCTACTGTTCTCGTGAGATTATAGCCTTCATTAGGTTTATCAAGTAGATCCAACCTCAAACTTGACATTCCACCTCTTCTAATAAGTTGGCCTCTTCACAAGAGTTCGGAATGAGCTCTATCCCGCAACTCGACTTCTCGGCAGACCAAACCAAGTATTCTCACGACTTCCCTGAGCTACTCACGCTCTGTAATTCATCTCAGGCTTTACCTTCATGGGTTTCTCAAACATATTTGGCTTACGCGCCGAGTTTCTATGGGCATTCCACTGTGTAAATTCAGCTTACATAGAAATCGTGTTCTTTCCCTTCTCCTCTCTACGACTTGGCTCAGTGACCAGTGGTGAATCCTTGATGCGTGAATGAATCTTTGAATTCCCCCCTCGTTCTGGTCCAACCCCGGGATAGTCCTTCCGGACTCTCCATTACCAGGTGGTTAAGTATATTAAGGGACAAGTAAATACAGGCCATACCCTACCATACGGATTCGCAGGTTTCCCATACTCCATCAGGTTTCTGAGTTTGGTTTTCTAAACCACTCTCTTACAGTTGCATTAATGGTGGCATGGAGTTCAAATGGATTCACAAATGGACATGTGGCAACATGGATACCAATCCCATAACCCCTCACCTCTCCCTAATGGATACACATGGCCCCTTCTCATTAGTTGCCTCCTTATCCAATTCCTTGGGTATTTTATTGCAATAATTAATAATTACATCATTTAAAATTCTTCATGGCTTAACTGCACATGGGTAATTGAATTGTTAAATACTTGCCTATGCAATTAAAACCCGGACATCCACTAGTGGGGCCTTGGCCTTGAGCTCCAAACCAGGGAAAACACACACACTGTATCTACACAATATTTACATTAAAGCCAATAAACCATAAGGGCCAAATAGGGGTATTACATCATGACTATTGACCAATTATCTTTTACTAGTTCCAATTCCTTTGCATCGCCGGGATCTATGGTCCCAAAGATTGAAAATTCTTAGTAGGCAACTGAGAATGTTGGTTTTGGCATGTATTCCTCTCTCATGGGAACCTTTAATTTTTTGGAACCAATAGCGTTTATCGATTCCATTTCTAACAGAGCTCCATCATCATTGAGTCTAGTTTCATTATGTGCTTCATATTTTAATGATATGTGTACTCTCCCTTCCACGACTGCATCGTACGAAGGGAATTCACACTTCGGAATGGCTATGCCATTGTCTACAACTAAGGTTTCTTATCAAGTTGTACAACAAGTCACTGAAGACCCGAATATTTCCTCTTCATGGACAGAGGAGGAAGATCCTGCCCTACCGCTGGCTTAGGAGGTCAACACATCTTGCTCGCATGATTACCTCGATGATACTTTTCCTTTGGATGAATCGATTATCAAGTACAGGAATGGTCCCAACAGGCCTTGGGAAGACCTTCATCATAGATCTTATTTCCTCCCAGATCTTGAAAGGATCAAGCAGGACGAGTTTCGTTCAACCTTGAGTGAGAAATTTGGTCACCTCGTGGTGCCATTGGATACGCATGGTATATATGCTGAAGGGAACATATTGAAGGAGTTTAGAAATGGGCTCTACCTTAAGAGGTACTATGCTTGAGCCTGCATCTTAGGCTGGTACCTTGTAGATTATTGTATATTTATGTACATAGTTTGGTTTTTCCTTTTGGTGAAATTTTTTACCCACTTTATATATTTTTTTACCGTATCTTTAAATATTTTATGTCCTAATGGATTAATTCTATGGTGTAAGGTACTTTTTGAAACATTTTCTTCGGACCATAACAGATTTCAACCTTTTTTAACATGATACGCACCTTCGGTAGTTATATATTATCCATGTCATATAGGTTAGGATTCCACTCTACATGCATCTTTGCATTGACCTATGACCGTGATTCATAAACCTTAGGTGCAATCCCGATTTTTATCGACACGGAACCTTCCAGCTGCTTCTAGAAGTGTCATTATTTCAGAAATAGTGCTTACCCAACCATGGGTACCCCAATTAGAACCTATTTTTCCATTCCTCCTTAGGTATGTGAGTCCCTTGTAGTCCCACCATGGTTTTGTGTGGAAACCTCACGTTTCTTCTTATCTTATATTCTAGCCATCGCCCGTAGGGACTCCATATTATGTCAATTTGTAATTGCATATCATTGATCTGCATGCATTTTTTGAGCCTAGTACCGACTCCCGCTTCAGTATTATAAGCCAAAATTTCCTAAGCACTTCTCAGTCCTAGCCAAGCAGAGCCTATAATTTATCCTTTGCAGCTTGATTTACCTTTACCTATGAGTAAACACCCCCCCAAGTGTCCTTATTTTGCATGTATTTCCTTGCATTGAGCATAGGTATGTTCCACTACATGGAACTATTTTTCTTTCCCACCACACTCGTTTCCTCGTACTTGTATTATAATTTCTCTTTTATTATTTTTTAGGTTTTCACAATATGAAAAAGACAAATCCAGATGGGAAAATTTCATTATCTTCTATTGGCAACAGTCGTGTCGCCTTTGAACATAGCACAAATCCTTGAGTCCATTCATCAACAGTTTGGGTTTAGTATGGCCTTAGGAAGCTGAAATCATTACTCAGATATTACTCCTCCAACCGATTAAGCTTCCAATCCTATGGATATTCTATCGATGCCTCCTACATCACAGAATTGTGTCAGTATCCAGTCTTAATTCTGTGCTGCCTGAGTCTCCACATGTCTCATGCTCTTGTTCAAAGGAAGTCTATGAAACTGAGTTGGCCATTGCTTAAATATATTGAACTTGCATGTCATCCATCCCTGTATAATTACATTTCGATCACATGATACTATTGTTCAACCTAGCACCGGGCCTACTTTCATCAGTGGTAGGTGACCTTGAACTCATCAGATGACACCTCATCATTGCGCGTTGATTGAGTGGTTTCCCTTGTGTTCGACGATGTAATGTCCTCAATTATCAAACTAAGTTTTAAAGCATATGATTATATCCTAGAGGGATAATTTAATATTAAGCCAAGTGAAAAATAGAATAATTAAATTAATTTATCAAATTAAATAAATAAAATTGTCTTTAATTAAGCTGAGACACTTTTGATCTTTCGAAATTAATTATCAAATTAAGCTAGGTAGTCTGATCAGAAGAGGCTAAGAGCTCATTGAGCCTATTAAAATCCCTAATTATCATCTCAAGTAACCATCTACAACCTTATACTATTTAGGTTCCATATTAAAAAGGATTTACGAAAGATAATATTTAGAATAGATTTTTGCGACACTTAATTAAGCTAATGAAATTATTCCTTTCTAACTGGTTAGCATCAATTTCAGATCTGAACAGAGGCTATAACATACATCCATGGAAATATGGCCTATTTAATCCATATAGGTCATTCATCTTCATCTATTGATATCATTCGTAAATTAGAGTTATTCCTAGTTTTGAAATACAAAACTAGTTAGCGGGATTTCAACTAGTTGCAACTGGTTTCTTGGAAAAAATTATAAAAGTTTTGTGCCAGACTTAAGAGACAATATACAACAATACATGACTCACTTAAATGTACATGTACATAAAAATAAACATTATCAAATGATTCATATTCAGAGAAGTAGGTACGAAGCATTCAGATTTCTAAAGCAACTACCAGACTAGTTCTAGGAAAAACTAGGGAGCTATCTGTAAGATATTTAGTGTTGCTATGTGTGTGCTTTGTGAGGTTGAAAATTAATAAATCACACATCATTACACATCCATATTATGTAACATATATCCATACCACAACCAAATCAAACAGAGGGCACCAGTTGCAATCGCAACACACAAAATCAATTCCTGATGGTTGTCCCCTACAACCATTTCTCACTAATATATTTCATATTGTATGGATTCCTCCCTCCAGCCATAAATAAATATTACATTCATATTAAATTATTCAAACTCGTATCTACAAATAGGATCATATCCATGCACAAAACATTTCCAATCTAACAACTGGTGCACTCATCTTAGCACTAGGAAAACTGTTGGACCAAAATGGACATATCTTGGTCATCTAGAAAGCAATCCTTACTGGAATCGTTGTTCCGGACGCAATGGAACAGGTCTCATGACTCAAAAATTAGCATAAATGGATGAAACATAACCTATGTTTTCTCCCCTCTCATCATCGTGAGAGTTACATTCATAAACTATGAAGGAGGGGAGAAAGAGTAGAAAATAGAGGAGTTCCAATACGAAGTATCAAGAGCCATCCAACCTGCATATAAATCCTAGCACATCATCCATAAAAATTCCATAATTCATTTCAGCTTCCATGGCACATAAACATAATAAAATAACATAAATAATTATGAGAACAACTACTTGTCTTTAATGACAACTGGATGTAGCAGGACAACTTTCATCCATGTCGTAGACACAGTCAAGCCTTCTTCGCTTGAACAGGTCACCCTCGAGCTAATACCATGGATCCATAGGTAGAGACACACTTAGTCTAGAAACTCTCGGAACTACCTCTTTCGAGAAACAAAATTCTTCCCACTACTACTTTCTTGTATGTCTCCACTGCCTATGGGATGTGACTCCTCTCACCAACCCATTTCAAGGCTTCCTGTGCAAGAACCTGGACTAGTAGAGTGATATAATGGAAGAAAAGGGAAACAACTAGACTACCTCTAAGTCTCAACACACCCTCAATACTATCAACATTCCAACATGGTGGCATAGCACAAGTCAAATGATCCAAAGCTCAATATTAGCTTCAACAAGGAGAGAGCACATGTATAAATAGCTTAAGGAGGGCAATTTGAACCCAAGGTGGCTAACTAGAATTGGTTTGAGTGTAGTTGGAATTTATAATGGAGACTTAACTCAAATTAGTGGAAGCTCAAATCAAGGAGGTGGAAGCTAAATTCTATCTTACATCTCCTAAAATCTAGGGAGAGAGTTCATAATATCATAGAAGCAAAAAAATAGGGATGAATGGAGAAGTGGGGTGCACTTGTGGAGGTGGAGGCTCAAATCAAGGAGGTGGAAGCTAAATTCTAACTTACATCTCCTAAAATCTAGGGAGAGTGTTCATAAATAACAAAAACACATAAATAGGAGGGAATTTCTACCAAGGAGGGCGCACTAGGAAAGAGGGGCCCACTAAAGTATGTATAAGGTGCAATAATAACTCCATAATTCATAAAAATAAAAAATGGGTTCCGTTGTACAATGTTTGTGTGACCAACACTACTAAAGTCACCAAGGCAAAAAATGAACTAGGATGGACAACTATCATCCAACAACAAGTTCTAATGTGTTAAGGATGTCCCCCATTCCACCTCACTCTCTGAGATCCATGGTCTCCCGTGCTCTTTTAGTTTTCTTTGCTCGTCCAGTTGTTTATTTAATTAATAGCAACAACATTCAATGATTACAACAGTGATAATAACAACATTAACATTAATAATAATAATGCCAAATTCCATAATCACATCATCAAACAAATGAGCATAAGTCCATAGTCACTTTAACAAATAGAACATAAGTCCAATATCAAAATAAAAGACCATAATTATGGGGCTTAACAATCGGGGTATTACAAAAGGCAAGAAATCTATTCACACATTGGGATTTTGTTGTCCATTATACCTCAATGGTGGTTTCCTCACTTCTATCAGTAGTGTTCATCATTGGCTACTATTCAGAGGGTCTCTTCCATGCACTACTTGCATCTAGTACATGTGAGAGATGCACTTGGTTCTTGGTCCGTGTTCAGCCTGTTCATCATATTTCTTCTGAATATTTCAACCTAGCTGCATACCTCATGTTGGTTGATGGGGGATGCCTTATTTCCCTCCTTCCAATGGATCTCATTCCATTGACTTCAGATCATCTATTCTGGAATTGGGATCTTGAGTCAGATGAGTACCTTGAAACTTGTATTCATTAGTGGTAGGTTCTCTCATCATCGACAATTGGGAATTCATTAATGTCCCCTGATCGATGGATTATGCATGTTTTTGACCTCAACACCTTTATTCACACTTGTTGAATATACTCAGTGCCTTGACACCCATTTTCATCATCGGTGAGTATTCTCGCGCCTGTTGACAGTATACCTTAATGACTAGTAATCAGACGATGTTTCATCATGTTCGACTCCAATACCTATATTCATGTGATGGAACATGCACCATTGGAGGTTTGTGTAGAATACCTCATACTACAGTGGCATTATACTGTATGTTACTATATGTGAACATGACAGTATTTATGGGACCTCAGTTCTCATGGCAGAGCAGTTTGTACCTCAGTTTGTACCAAATGTCTTCAATTCAGTTGGAGACTGGAAACCACTGTATATTGGTCATGGCTGTGACCACTTATGGCATATGTCTATGATGTATTGCCTATTCATGGCCATTGTATCAAATTGCTATGTACTTCAAAGTTACCGACATGTATACAAAGTTAGTATTGTAATATTCTGATGAGTGGCTAGTTCTTCTGGCTGGGTCTCCACTACTCCACTTCTAAGACTTATAATTTATTTCGGCCATCATGATCATCCCTCTGACCTTATACATTAGGGTGCATTTTTTATATCATGATTTCCCACACCTTATGCAACATGCCTGATGGCCTACCATGTCCCTCTGCAGACTCATTTTATCCTTATTGCTCAGTAAAACCCCTAAAAATCACATTTTTGTTGATGTACACAGGTGAACAACATTACAACATGCATATACATAGGTTGATCCATTACAGCCTGCGTACATCGGGTTTCATGCTCAAAATTAAAAATATTTCGGGTTTTCCTTCCTAAGTAATAACCATTTTGATCCTTGGCCTTCCATATGTTGGAAAACGCTCTGATTCGACCCTCCAACTCCTTTGAGGGTTATATATTGAGCCAGTGTGGTGCATTTGAGGGAGGAAAAATTAGAGAGCAATCAAACTCTAGAGGAATTTTGCCCCATTTCCATTTCCTTGAGTCTGCATCCCTTTGTCCTCGTTGTATTGAAATATTTTATGTTCATCTCTCAATCTCTTCCCTATCTTGTGAAGGAGGAACCCAATTACTCATTGAACTTGTGAGCTTGCCATTGCATGGAGGATTGAAGTGGTGGAGGCCTAGGTGGAGGAAGTAGGAATTTATTTTCTCGATTCCAACAAGTTTCCTATAGAAGGTTGTCACTATGTACTT